>CM064910.1:4535026-5735026 GCA_032727855.1 Quercus ilex subsp. ballota | reverse complement strand
CCTCTATCTAAGAAAAGACGCACCTATAGGAGCAATAACATGAATAGGCTCCGAGGAAGGGAAATCATCTAAACCTAGATAAAGCAAAATCCTATGGATAAAGATAGGATGAACAAGGGCATGAGATGAAGATGAACTCCTATACACTTCGTTCAAAGAACGAAGAAACAAATGGGAAAAACTGATAGGAGCATCAGTAACTAGAGCGTACAAAAATACACACCGCTCGAGAGGAATGGTGTGAAGATGAGAAATGGGCCAAAAACAATGACAAGCTATCCTAAAGAAAAGATAATGTAACTCAGAAAGCTCAGCAGTGGTGATCTTAGGATCAGAACCCCACTGGATAGAAGACCCAGTGATGTAAGACATGACATCACTCAATAAAGGAGACTCATCATAAGGGTAGACTAGGTGCTGGACCAAGGGTACCTCTAGAGCATCAGCCACTACCGTAGGAGTAATGGTGTACTCTACGCCTCGTATCCAACTCTTTACTAAAATGTTGGAATCATAGACAAGGATAGAGATGTTCGAGAAGAACTCTCTAATCAGGGTAGCAGGTGGAGGAGGATCAGAAATGTCCACCAAGGGTAATCAACCCCTACGCTCAAAATTTGCCCTAATGGCAGGATTAAGCTCATCTAAGATGACAGAACGCTCAGACCATATCTTCCTCCTAAGGATCAGCTTATCATATATCTCTTGGTTTTTCTCACTAGGAAACCTCTCTCGGTCAAAGGAATGAGGGGAAGGAGTAGGTGAGGGGATAGACCTACGAGCCCTAGTCTTCCTAGGCATAGTGCTAAGGAAAGGACAAAGACACAAAGAGAAAACCAAAAGAACAAAAGAAAATAAAACCAAGGGCAGACTGCAAGTTAGCACATAAAAAATGTAGAACAAAAATCTATATGATGCATGAACAATTACAATGTCATGATGCATGTACTAATGCAGTAAACAAAGTTCAATTTTAAGTTCAATTGCACAAAATTGGCTTGATCATAGAGTTTCTAATAAAAACCCCAAAATTTTGAAAAACCACTTGAAAATTTTGAAACAAATTGATGAATTGAGCATTACATAACACAACACACAGATTATAATGCCTAATTACATCAAAACAACAAGCCAATTTCATTAATTTCAACATAATTGAACAAAATCCCTAATTCAGATTCGATACAAACCCTAGAAAATTCAATTTTTCACAAACCCAAAATTGATCAAATTAAACCATCAAGATCATGTTTATATCATGTCCCCACAAAAACCCATTGATCAATTTCACAAAATAGGGCTTGAATCAACAAAAATCCCAAATATGAAAGGTCCAAAAATTTGAGTGTAAAATGCATGAAAAATGCATGAAAATATGAAAATAAACTCAAAAGGAAGGGCAAAAGAGTCTTACTGGCTTGAGGAAAGAGAATCCTTGCAAAAATTTCGGAGGAAAACGACAAAAAATTGACTGTAGAACCTTGCCTAGTTGGAGAGAGAAGGAAAGTTTGAAAAACTTTTTGAAAAGTGTTTGAAACAGTCAAAGAACAATGTTTTAAAAAACCTGATTCGCGACATTCGATTGATCGAAAATCACATTCGATCGATCGAATAAATCCGAGACTTTTAAAATAATTTTAAGTATTTTCGATCGATCGAAAAACAGATTGGATCGATCGAAACAGGCAGCGGCTCACAGCATTTTGAGAAAAATTATAGTTTTGAAAAACTCAAACCAATTTTTGAAAATAACTCCTCAAAGCATAAAATCAATGAAACAAAATGCATGAGTATGAGATGAAATGGAATACTTTTTCAAAAACCTAAATTTTAATCCCAGTTTCTCCAAAGAAAATTTCAGCCATTCCCTTTAAATTCTCAAGCAAAAGAATGTTTTGCATAATACTCAAGGTATTTTCAAACTTGGTTGGTCAGACCAAAAACACACACAATAGCATGTACAGTGTTTAGCAAAGAGTAACTTGTGTAGTGTGTGCAACTAGCAAAAGCTTGAGATATATGTGAGGTGATATGTGAATAGAAATCAATCACAAAGTCTACAAAATTCATCACACATAATTTAAAAAAGATTATCACCTAAAGAGTTACATCATATAACTCCCACATCTCCTAGAACATAAGCTTGCAATCATGTAAGCTTCTTGAATTTTGCCTCATAATTATGTGAATTGCCATCAAGCCTAATAGTACACACCAGTTTTAATCATGTGAATTGACATCAAGCCTAATAGTATACACCAGTTTTAATTATGTGAATTGGCATTAAGCCTAATAGTACGCACCAATTTTAAGCATTAAGCAATTAAACCAAGACTACACCTTATGTTCTTTTTGTGCATGTGCTACACTTTCTCGAGCATAAAATCTTATGATATGCACTAAGGTGTTCATGATTGGCTAGTGAACAGTGGTGAGATGGTTATTTATGCCTTTCTCAAAAGGATCAAGTCCGACAGTCAAATAACATGTGACTTCAAGATTAAGACAAAGTGATAAATACCATAAATATCTTTTCTACACAACATGCACTACAAAACTTCAACTAGTAAAGTATAATAAATAAGCTCATCAAAGCTAAACAAGGTACACAAGACATGTTACGTGTAAATAAATTGACCAACCTTGTTTTCAAAAACCAAGAAAAAAAATGTCAAACATAATTTTGCTTTCTCCTTTTCGTCTTTTATTTTTTATTTATTTATTTTTATTATTATTAGAAGAGAAAACAAATAAATCCTAGAATGAAATGCATGAATGTAATGCAATGCAAGTCCTAGAAAAAAAACACAAAAACACAGATACCAAAGAACAATGGTCACAGAGGAATGAACAATGAAGCACAAGGACCATGTCAGAAAGACTCAATTAGATCGAGTCTTTTGCATCCAAAATCTTTTAGATGCACCACAAGCATTGGAGTTCTTATTCACATTCGAGTGATTTCCAACTTCAGGATTGGAATAAAGGTTCAATGCCTTTACCAATTCACTAATGAGTGCCATAGGATCTTGTGCTTGAGGCACAGGAACCTTTGGTTTGTTTGCTCTCTTAGCAGCTTAAAACTTGTAACAGTTAGGACGAATGTGTCCAGAATTTCCACAAAAATGACAAACCCAAGCAGGTTTACCATGTATATTGTCCTTAGAAAGGGTAGAATCCTTAGGTTTAGACTCTTCTAGATCAACCCTAATCTTCCTAGGGGGTGAAACTACCACAGGTTTAACAACCTCACTCACAGGGGGTTTGACAGTTTCACTCACAACCTCACTCACAGAAGGTTTAGAAGAAGATGAAGGAACAAAGTTAGTGGAATTAGGAGCAGACACAGAGATGCTTTCAACATATCCTAAACCAGATTTGTCAGAAGGATACTTTTGAACATTCAACATTTGATCAAGTTTAGAACTAGCAGATCTAGCAACAGATAAATCATGTTCCAAAGTTTTAACTTTATCAAGCAAGAGCATGTTCTCAGATTTCACATGGTTTAAAAGATCATTAGCATCAAATAACTTAACAAGCAAATTCTTCTTTTCAAGCTTAAGAGAATCAATTTTCTTCAGGCCAAGTTCAACATTCATAGCATCCTTTGCAGCAACTTTGCAAAGTTTATTATAGGCCTCTTGAAGATCTGCATCCTCAGAGAGTTCCCCATCAGAAGGGTTCTCTTCAACAGATATACTTTCATTGACTACAGCAGTAGCAGTGAAAGCAATGAAGTTTCTATCCTTGTCACATCCAGACTCATCATCGAAAACCTCATTATCACTAAGGGTTACAGCCATAGCTTTACCCTTAGACCTCAAGAATGTAGGACATTCAGATTTAACATGACCATACCCTTGACAGCCAAAACACTGAGCACCCAAAGAATTGTTTGAAGATTGACCAACTTTTTCTCTAGGTTTTTCAAAGTTATTAACCTTAGTGGGATCATTCTCCCTAAAGTTTCTAGGTTCAGCAGTGTTTGTACCTCTTGCCTTTCTGTTGTTATTCCTAAGAAAATTTCTAAAGTTCTTGGCAAGGTACGCAATCTCTGTAGCAGAGAGCTCATCATCAAATCCACCAACATCAACATCATCAACAGACTTAAGAGCGATTGATTTGGATTTGTTTGCTTTGGGTAGGTCAGACTCATAGGACTGAAGAGATCCTACAAGTTCATCAACAGGGATGGAGTCCACATCCTTGCTCTCAGTAATGGCAGTCACTTTGAGTCTAAAATCTTCAGTTAAAGACCTAAGAATCTTCCCAACAATTTTAGGTTGATCTTAGATTTCACCCAAATTAAATGCAGAATTAACAATATCATTCAATTTAGCATAGAATTCATCAAAAGATTCATCATCAGACATTTTAATACTTTCAAATCCAGAAGGTAATTGTTGCAATTTATTGATTTTAACTGCCTTTGTACCTTCATGCACAGTCTAGAGGATTTTCCAAGCAGTATGAGCAACCTCAACACTTGAGATTCTCTTAAATTCCTCCATAGAAACAGCATTAAAGATGGCATTCATAGTTTTGCTATTGAACCCAGCTGCTTATTTTTGAGAAGTTTGCCACTCACTCACAGGAGTAGTGGGCTTCTCCCATCCGTACTCAATGGAATTCCAAACTCTCTCGTCAATGGATTTCAGGAATGCTTTCATTCTTACTTTCCAATAAGCATAGTTATTCCCATCAAAGTGAGGAGGAACAACAAGAGAGTGTCCGTGTTCCATGACAACAGGGGTCAAGGATCAGGTTCGATATCAAAAAATCTCAAACAAGAGAGCTACCCGCTCTGATACCACTTGAACGGTTTTAGACCCCTTAAACCAACCAGATTAACCTAGTTAATTAGTTAAGTGATTAACTTAGTCAATTTATGCAAATCTAGGTTATCACAAACATACAATCATATCAAAAGTATAAAGCAGCGGAAATATAAATAACACAATGATATGATCACCTAGGAAACCACACGGTAAAAACCTGGGGAGGATTTGACCTATCTATCCTCAAGGTCAACCTGAATCCACTATGCGAAAGGATCGAAGTTCATACAAAAGGACTTACAAGCTCCCTGCTTGACTTCCTAATGCTACCCACTAGTAGAACTTACTGACATGACCACGTACAAGCTCCGAATCCACGGACTCCTTCTTTCTTGGATTCTCCAATCAGCTACAAGCAGCCACGCTTGTTATTCTTTAATCTCCAATGGCAGCAACCGAGTTGATCATCAAGATGTTGATATTATCTCTACCTTGAAAACCCTATGCTTTGTGTAAAGGAAAGCTCCTCTAGATTTCACAAGAGATTTACGCAAAACAGAAAAGTATGTGCAACAATACAATAGGAGCGACTCTAAAAACATGGCTAGGGTTTTTCTTTATATACCTAGGGTAAAAACAAAAAACCCAAAACGTTTAATGAGTTAGGGCTGAGTTGGAAAATTCTGCAGAAAAGCATTTTGCCTGAGATTCGATCGATCGAGTCTTTCTTTCGATCGATCGAGCCAGGCCGAAATGCACCAATGCATCTGCAGCCTGTCGATTCCAACTTTACATGAAAGACACTACTTTGAGCAAGCCTAAACAAGACTAAATATATTGTTTTGATCATGGTTTGACAATATTATACATTAGAGTTCTAAATACATAAATTCCTAAATCTTTAGAACCTAACATATTTAAATTACGTGTATATATTTATTTAATTTGATTATTCATATAGAAATTTTATGAGCATAAACTAGTTTGTGACTGTGTGTTTGAAAGTGTGCACAAACGTTTTTGAAAAAAATTTACAGGAAAGACCATGTAATTGAAGACAGACTTAACGTAGAAGAAGAATTCGATATTATAAGTTTAATTTGGTTCAAATGTAAAGCCTCGAGTAAAACATGAATATAAATTTCAATTTAAAAGGATGTTCAAACCTCTGATACTAGTTACAATTCTTATGAAATATATGTAAAATAAATAAGTATGTACATATCCAATAGTCCTCAAAATTACAGTTTTTTTTTAATAAAAAAATATACTGAATATTTATTTTAAAACTTATAGATTTTCTTTTTATGGTAAAAAGATGATAGATTTATCAGTAAATAATATCTTATTATTGTCAAACTTGGCATGTAAGATTAACCTACTGAAAACATTAACCGAAAAATAGGTTCCAAAAAATTGTGGTTTAATAAAAGAAATTAATGAATTGGTGTAACTTATATTAATGGTTCCTTTCAAAAAAAAAAACTTATATTAATGGTACACATTAAATATAAATCAAAATGCAATTGATTTAGTAATAATAACTACCGTGCACCCTTGGTGCGATGATCACTCCACAAGTATAAATGCTTGTGGAGTGTGAGAGGTAAGGGCCGAGGTTCAAATCCCCAAGAAGGAGTTTCACACACATATATACTTAGATTATGCTAGAGTAGAAATTCTATCTTGTATATATTAAAAAAAAAAAAGTAATAATATATTTAACAATCATATATCGCTAACCCAAGTGCAAGGTTCACTAGGCATGTATGTATATAGAAATTAACAATTTAATAGACCTAAATTTTAAGCAATCGATACTTACAATAACAAAAATCCATTTCAAGCTTTGAAACATCTCCAAAAATATTCCCAAGTAGCTTTAGTTATGTTGAGTTCATCTTGGAGCTCATTTATAACTTCTACAATATATATAGCTCTAGATGAGTGTCATCTTATGAAGGAATGTTCCTCATACTTTTATCAAATCATGGCATTGTGCCCAAAAATAAAACTTCACAAACATAAAAGAAAATGAAAACAGAAGAAGAGAAGCAAATCAGCAAGGAATTAATTTGAGAACTTAGACTGATGTACTCTTTTTGTCTTTTCTCTAATTTGTTATTTATTTTGTTTTATTTAATTATTTTCCTGCCCAATCTCATTGCTAACATGATTTATTTCCCTAAACATCTCCATACTAACATTTTAATTCTCAATGGGTTATGCACTCAAGAGACTTTATCTTTTATGGCTGATTTGGAACAATTATTTGAATGCGTTCTTTGTATAAAATTGTCTCTTAATAAAAGACACTAATTGAAAAAATAGTTGATGATTTAGTAAAATTTATGGGGAAAAAATTTGAATTCAATTAATTGAATTTTTTTTTCCTAAAATTAGTATAAAAAAAAGTTCTAGTTCAAGGACAAATTGTTCAAATGAAGAGAAGAAAAAATTAAGATAATAATTTTTTTTTAATAATTTGTCCTTGAACCGGAATTTTTTTTTTCTCTCTTTCATAAATAACTCATGTATGCTTAAGTTTATATATATACTAGTCAGTAACATAATATGATTCCTTTTCTTTCCTTTATTTTTTTTCTAAATATAAAATTTGATAATTAAGGTTGTTGTTAATATACATTTATTATTTTTCTTAAAAATAGTTTCAACCTGTGACATTCACTCCATCAAACCCAAACTCCAAATATTTTATTCGACGACAAGAAACTTTACTAGTTCACAACATACATTTATTATGATTGTTCTACTTTTTTTTTAAAGTGTTGTACCAATATTTTAATGAATAGAAATAGACTAAGGGTAAGTTTGTATAAGCTATTGAAAAACTATATTTTGAGTTTAAAATGAACGTTTATAAAATATAAAAAAAATTATGATAACCTATGGTTGTAAAATAGAGTTTTGAGTTTATAAATGCTATTTTAATCTCCCAAAATACCTAACCAAAAAAACCCTAAATACAAAACAGAATCTAAATTCAATTAAATATATATATATATATATATATATATATATATATATATATTAGAATAATAACATGTAAAATTGTGAGGCCTCAAAAACTTGTGTCAAACAATAGTATGCAATCGATCAAAAGTCAAATAGCTTCAATTTTATTTATATTATAGATTATAGATTATTATTGAGATTCTATCTTGTGTAGGCTTTTTTTTTTTTTTGGGGGGGGGGGGGGGGGGGGGGGGGGGGGGGTTGTATAAATATGATAGACTTACATCCTCAGACATCTACTACATAATTATTGCTCTTTATTATCAAGTCATGAAACCAATTAGTTCTTTGTGGACTTCATTTAATATCTTAATACAAACTATTTCTCACCTATTATATATAAAAAAAATAAATAAATAAATAAATAACTACTTCTTACCTTTAAACAAAGCAAGGATATCATAATAGCCCCCCCCCCCCCCCCCCCCAAAAAAAAAAGAAAAAAAAAAGATAAAGATGATTTCATTTGTTTGTTTGTTTGATTTTTAGTGTGTCCATGACATCCAAGTTCAAATCCCCCATCTCCCATTGTAACTATCAACTTATTAACAAAAAAATAATAAATAAAAAATAAAACTTCATGCATGCCTTTGAACACTACTAAAACAACTGTGACTTTTGAAGAGTCAATATGTGCCTTACAGTACAACACACACACATATGATAACACTATTATAACAAAATCCATAAACAATAAAAAGAAATAGAAAATAAAGACAAAAGAAAAGAAAAATATAGTTTGGTTACAAACATATTAATTTGGAGCTTTTTTTTTTCCCTCAATCTGTTATATACATGGTAATTTATAAGATTATCAATGTCTATATTAAACAAGTCATATGACTTATTAACAAACTTATATGAATAAAATTACAAATGGCTGGTCTCTTTAATTGCAACATTATGGGTTGGAAAAAAATAACTCCAATCATTTTTGAAACCAAAATTTTTTACAAAAGAATATATATATATATATATATATATATTACATCTTTTAAATGGCCACTAAAGTATTCTACAATCTAAAATGATGTCCTTCTAGTCCACTATGACTGATTTTTTTTTCATTAATATAAGTTGTTGTTTCTTCTCAAAAGAAAAAGTAACTTACAGTCTCACAGGTACATGATTACAATATTATTCCAAAATCTAAGGACAAGTAAAAAAGAAAAGGATAAAAAGGAAAGTGACTTAATGCTTACTATTGAAGTAAATTATGCTTCTCTATGTCTCTTTCACTCACTTTCCTACCTTTTCCTTTTTCATATTCTTATTACTTTGACAATATTCATCCACAAGATTTCTTGTTTTCTTTATAACAAAAAATAATGAATGATATTCAGAAGTGAGAACCCAAATACTTTATATATATATATATATATATATATATATATAATAAAATAAAAAAACTACTAAGTACTCTAGGAATATAGTGATATGGTACTCTCTCCTTTTATATTCTTAAAATCTACCAGGAATTTAATTAATCGGATACATAGTAAAAAAGAAGAGAGTATCATAACACTATACCCAGGAGTACCTAATAGTTTCTCATACTTTAAGCACTATACTTAAAGTACTAATTAAGAGGTCAAGTAGCCAACTACAATGCTACTAGTCTAAGTGTTATATATATATATATATATATATATATATATATATATATATATATATATATATAAATTCTTCCAGTCTACTTTTTCTAAAATTTATCGAATTGCTGTGTCTCTCTAGCACCCCTTGATTTTCCATTGGTATTCTTTACTTGGTATCTGAGGTTTGGAATCATGTATTCAACAAAATCGTAATTCATGTTAGCTTTTGTATTCGAGTTCTCATGTAAATTTGAAGACTTTGAAGTGATTAATATAGTGTTTATTACTACAATTGAAATCCTTGTAATATCCACTGTGATGTAGGGAGAAAAATATGAGGATTCGTTTTTGTAAGTTGTCATAGGAATTAGTAAATTCTAAGTGTTTTTAAAACTGCAACATGTCTTGAGACAGATCACGAGTTTATATGTTCTGAAGGTTTAGTAACTAGGAATATAGGGTTAAAGAAATATGTAGTCATTAGTTTATGATGATGCCGAAAAATCGTCAGTAAGCCACACGGTCCTCACGTGCTCCTGACAAGAACCTGCATAACACAAAAGCTAAAGACCTTAAGAGAAGTATCGGTGTGGTACCGGCCAAATACCCTCCGACGGTTAAGTTAGAGAAATCTCTTGTTCAAAACTCTAGTGTGCCAGAATTGGGGTGAATTAAGAGTACCTTGGTTTGTGAAGGTATTGGGGCTTTTATAGTAATAGAGGGTTGACATCTCTTCCTTGGACTAGAAGTCTTTTCCTTATGGGAATCCTTATAAGCGTATATTACGGAATCCTTTCCTTGTAAGAGACTAACACTAATCGTGGAGCACAAGACATTTCCTTATTTATTCATGCGTGTCAATTAAGTTAGGATTATGTCAGACCTGTCAGCTTTTAGTGGTGTCAGCTTTCCATCCTCTCTTCTTTGACCTCGTCAGCTTAAAGCCGTAGACTTCATACTACTTGATGGTCATAAGCAAAACCAACGGGCTCATTTGGAACGTCATTCTATGCCTTCACCTTGGTGAGTATATATTTACAATTTTATCCTTATCAGTTTAAGATTAATGGTAACCATGCAAAGAAATGTGGAATTGTAAATTTCACTGCTACTGTTGCGTTAGCCTTACCTTCTTGTGGATTTAAGGAACCATTTATGAATGAAAAGGTAAAGTGTTAGTATTCACAAAAGTGGTGTTACAACATGTGTTTCATGGTGTCGCTTTAGAACCCCAAAAAATTCACTGCGTGATAACATGATCCATAAATAAATAAATAAATAAGATAGAAAGTTAAATAGAGAATAGCGTAAGGACAAAATACATCATGATATATATATATATATATAACATTTTATCCCAAAAAGTTTCCATATTAAGTCCTTTTAGTATCTAATGTTTCAAATGAGCAATTTTAGTCCCTAAAGTTTTGAAATCAAGCGTGTTGCATATAGGCCTTACTGTCATGTGGATTTAAGGAAACACACTGTGGTGTTACCACGTGTTCCATAAGTGGTGTTATTACAATGCAATCCATGGTCTTACTTTAGAACTCCAAATGGATTCACTCCGTGATACCATAACCCATAGTCAAGAAATGTAAAAAAAAAAAAAAGAGCAAAAGAGAATGTAGAAAATTAGAGAGAGAATAGCGTAAGGTTAGAACACATTGTGTCCCTAAAGTTTCCACATTGATCTATTTTAGTATCCAATGTTTCAAATGAGCAATTCTAGTCCCTAAAGTTTCCACAAACGAGCTTTATTGGTACTTCTATATATCTAATTCATTAATTTTTTAATGTATGTGATCAACTAAAGTTTAAGCTTAATTCTGTTTGTAACCACGCGAAGAATGGTGTAATTGTAAATTTCACTGCTAGTATTGTTGCATAATCCTTATCATCATGTGGATTTAAGGAAACACTTATAAATGAAAAGGTGAAGTGCTAGTATTCCCATAAGTGGTGTTACAAAGTGCTTCATGGCCTTACTTTAGAAAAAGAAACTGGTTTACTCTATGATATGTCATAGCCCATAACCAAGAAATGAAAAGGAAAAAGAAAATTTAGAAATAGCATAAGGTCAGAATACATTGTGTCCATAATTTTTTTTTTAGGTAGCCCTTAAAGTGTCCACATTGAGCCTTTTTACTATCTAATATTTCAAACAAGCAATTTTAGCCCCAAAATTTTTTAAAACGAGCCCTATTGGTACTTTTTCTAATTCTTTTTTTTTTTTTTTCTATAGGTTACATTGTCACTAACAACAGTTTAAGATTAATGGTAACCGTGCAGCGAAATTCTAAATTTCACTACTAGTACAGTTGTGTAGGCATTATTGTCCTGGGGATTTAAGGAAACACTTATGAATGAGAAGGTAAAGTGTTAGTATTCATACAAGTGATGTTACAACGTGTTTCATGGTCCTGCTTTAGAACTCCAAACAGATTCAATTCATGAAACCAAAACCTGTAATCAATTAATATAAAAGAAAAAGAAAAAGAAAAAGAGAATTTAGAAAATTAAAGTGAGAATAGCATAAGGTTAGAATACACTGTGTCCATAATTTTTTTTCTAAAAAGAGGAACATTGTGTCTCTAAAGTTTCCACATTGAGCCCTTTTGGTATGATAGTATATAATGTATCAAATGAGCAATTTTAGTCCTTAAATTTTAAAAAACAAGCTTTATTGGTACTTCTGTGAAATTCATTAATTTTTTTTTTTTTTAATGTATGTGACTAAAAAAGGTTTAAGATTAATGGTAACCATGCAGAGAACGATGGAATTGTAGATTTCACTACTATTACTAATGTGCAGTCATTATAGGCACGTGGATTTAAGGAAACACTTAGGGGGTATTTGGTTCGTCACGATGTTACATTACACTGTAATATTACATTATTGTAATATTACATTAATGTAATCTCAAAACAAGAATACAATATTACATTGTTTAGGAAGGTGATAAAATTAAGGTAGTGTGATATATTTTGTAATTTTAAATTATGGTAATATTAGAAAAAGTAAAATAAACAAAAAAAAATCTTAATATCACAACATTGTAATATGCATCACATCAAGAACTGATCATAGTGAACCAAACGCTCCCTTATGAGTGAAGAGGTAAAGTGATAGTATATTATTCATACAAGTGGTGTTACAACATGTTCCATGGTCTTGCTTTATAACTCCAAACAAATTCATCACTACATGACACTGAAACCCATAATGAAGAAATGTAAAAGAAAAAAAAAAGTGAATGTAGAAAATTAAAGAGAGAAAATATCATAAGGTCATAATTTGTTTTTTTCTAAAAAAATAACATTGTGTCCCTAAAGTTTCCACATTAAGCCCCTTTAGTATTTAATGTTTCAAATGAGCAATTTTAGTTCCTAAAGTTTCAAAAACGAGTTTTATTAGTACTTCTATCTAATTTGTTAATTTTTTTTTAAGTATGTGACGAATATAAGTTTAGGATTAATGGTAACTATGCAGATGACGGAGGAATTGTAAATTTCAGTACTATTACTATTGCGTAGGCCGTATCTTTTTCTTCATGTGGATTTAAGGAAACACTTATGAATGAAAAGGTTTTTTTTTTTTTTTTTTTTTTTTTTTTTTTTGAGAAACCAAAAATGTAAAGTGTTGGTATTGACATAAGTGGTGTTACAACGTGTTTCATGGTCCTGCTTTAGAACTCCAAACAGATTCACTCTGTGATACCTTAACCCACAATCAAGAAATGTAAAAGAAAAAGAAAAAGTGAATTTAGAAAATTAAAGAGAGTATAACATAAGCTCTATAAAAAAATCCAAATAAAAAAAATTAATAAGCAATAAAAAAATCTTTATTTTTTCCATCTTTAATTTTCTTAGCAACCAAAGTTACCAGACACACCAGCAAACACAAATTAACCGGAGCATGGATGCAAATATATAAATTACTCTGTCGGTAGCATATAAAAAAATTAATTTTAATTTCCTGTACTGTAGCTCTGTTCCTCACACCAATAATGATTGATCCCTCCGCTACATTTGTTGAACCTTCACACCCACACACCAAAATAAATGAAAATTTTGGCATCAGATCCTAAAAGGAATTTATATAAAATATGTTTGCAATTGTAGTTATCTAACAAATAAAATATGTTCGTGTTCTTTGTGTGTTCTTCGTCTTCAAAGGTTTGTGGTGGAAGTTCTTCGGGGCTTTAGAGGCTTGAATCTGTAGAGCTTTAGTGATTTGTGGTTTGTGAGGTTTCTGGAGGCTTTTAAGCTTGATTCCAGTGAACTTTGAGATCTAGGAATATGATTTGGATGATTCCTCCTTGAATGTTCTTCGTATTTGAAGGTTTGTGTTGGAAGTTCTTCGGGGCTTTAGAGGCTTGAATCCGTAGAGCTTCACTAATTTGTGGTTTGTTGAGGTTTCTGGAGGCTTTCGAGCTTGATTCCAGTGAACTTTGAGATCTAGGCAGGTAGTTTGGATGATTCTATTTCGAATGTTCTTTGATTTTGAGTTTGAAGTTGTTGAAGTTCCTGGAGGCTTCAGGGCTTGATTCCAGCAGAGCTTCAGTACTTCTGAATCTTCTCTGATGCTGCTTATGCTTCAGATGGCTTGATCTCCTCTCTCCAGATCTCCCTCAAATGCCTTAGGAAGGCTTCTATTTATAGGAGTTTGGAGGTGGGTGAGCGACACGTGGCGGAGTCTAATTGGTGACACATGTCACAGCTTGATTGGTCCGCTTATGTCATCGCTTACACGTGCGAGGCTGATTATGTCATCGCTTACATATGCGTTGATGCGTGATTGGTTTTTGCATGACACTTCGCAAATTTCTGTTGGCTTCTGAATAGTGATAGTAAAACCTAGCAGCAATATGTGGTGCTTTGTAATTGGCTATATTTTGTGGACTTGGTAGTGTGACATGTCAGCTTGTGATAGGTTGAAAATTTTCCCTCTCTACAAATGCCCCCTCGAGACTTGTTCACGCACACAGTTTCAGAGCGTGATATGGGAATGAGTTTCGAAAACAGATTTTTACACTTGGCTCTTCAAATGAAGTAATTGAAGGTGGTGGAGCTTTCAGCAGGATGAGATAATTTTCGAGAAGTAGACCCACCCATATGAAAGGTTTTGATGAGACCGAAAAGAGGTTTGCGAGTATTTGAATGTACTTGCGTGACTGAGCCTTCTCAGCAAAGGTTAAGTTGAAGTAACTTCAAAAGAGTGTTTTTGGATCGTTGGCGGCGATCACAGAGTGTAGAAGATGGGGAAGATGCGAGGATGGTGGTTGGGTATAGCATGCAGAGTCATGGGGCTAGCCTTGTGTTCTTAAGAACCGCTGGTGAAGTTATCTCAGAAGAGTATACTTCGGATTAAGGCGAGGCCATGTGGGAAAGTGGTTGAGTGCGCATGTGTCATCGTTTCACTCAGGTTAAGTTGAGGTAATTTCAGAAGCTTATGGATTCTAGGTATGCTGATGGTTGTGAAAAGAAGACGATGCAGATGAAGTGGAGATGGTGACTGTGTGAAAAAGATGGGGATGAAGTAAAGTGAATGGGTGAAACACACGCCACCATGGTGCTGGCCCTGTATGTTAGGGACCCTCTGGTGTAGATGTTTCTAGGAAGTACAACTTTGGATATGAGACTAATTGCATGCTGAATGAGGTCCGGCGGTAAGTCATTGAATGTGCATGTGTGATGGAACCATACCGACGGATATTAAGTTGAAGTAATTTCAAAAGAGTACCTTCTGAAATACTTCAAGCTGAATTGAAGTTGGAGTAATTCCAGAAAGTGTGTTTTGAGGTACCAGCAATGATGACCTTTGAGTCCCACACTGGTGGAGACATGGAATATGGCTTTGGTGACCATTTACCAGCTCCAAAGGCTGAATTCTGATGAGCTGGTGCCTTGGAGGTTGTTTCAAGTGTTGGATGAAAGACAATTTGTAGGATACCTCAACACTTTTTACCATCTTCATTTACTGCTTCTTGTTGGAAAAGCACAAAAAAATGAAAGATGGAGCTAACTTGTGATTTTGGTCTTAGAAACCAACCAAGTTGCTGTTTATTCCGAACCGCTGCCTTTGCTGGAAGACCAAGCAATTGGAGAGAGATTACAAAAGCCCTGAGCCTAGGAACAGGTGTGTCAACTGGACTTGGGTTTCCTGGCCAACCAATTCTGAGGAAGCATGGAACCACAATGCAAACCTTGTTATGAGTATTATTATGGACAACTGTGGTCGTTAAGGGGAGAAACAAAATTTGTTTGGATCTCAAAACTACAATGATGTTGTGAAAAGGGTTTCTACCGAAACATGAGAGGGTTGATTTCAGATGGATTATGAAGCAATATTGGTTGCTAAGTGTTGAGAATGACAAGGCCACAGTGAAAAATGGCTGTGAGAAGGAGGACTCAAAAATTTGAAAGAAGAAAATCTTCATTTATGACTCAGTGTGTTTTTCTTGATGAGTTTTCAACGGACCCAGCCCTTCTATTTATAACGGAGAGATGAAGAATGGTAGATGGGTAGTTGAGAATGGCGGATGAGAATTTTTGGTGAGAATGGTAGATTTTCGACTGGTAAGCACTGAATGGTAGGTGGAAATGTTTGGCACTGAAAGGGGAATGGTAGGTTGGACGAGTGACCCGATGTGATTTCAAGTTCAAGGCACACTTGTGAGAATTCATCTGTACTTTGAAAGGGAAGTTTTGATGAAGTTTGGAGAATAACCCTGAGAGGATTCAACTAAATGGATGAATCTCAAATTTTGATCTTGGGGGCTTAATTTTTGGACATTGCTAGTACTTTCGGAGAAGTGGGTCATATATTTGGTTTCCAAGTCCAAAACAAGTAAACTGATTTCAAAATCAGAATCTATGTGAAAATCTAAATAGGACAAGCTTTGCTTGGACGTCTTAATTCTTGGTCAAAGTTCACATTAAAGCCAACAGCTGTAGAATCACACTATTTGAGCAATTTTGGATTCTCAAATGAAGAAATAGATCCCAAAATCGAAATCTACGCGAAAAATTAGGCAAGATAGGTCCTTCTTGAAAATTTTGATTTTTGGTCCGAATTTGTGCAAAAGTCAATTTCTAGAAAATTGGACAGTTTGCACAATTTTCGAGTCCCGAACAAAGAAACGGATTCCAAAATTGGAATGTACGCGAAAAACTAAGTGGGATAGGCCCCTTTTGAAAATTTTGACTTTTTGGTCAAAGTCAAGTCAAACTTGGTCAAAGTATTTTTTTTTTCTCTCTCTTTTTTTTTTTTTTTAAAAGGCGGTTCGGACCAGGTCAGATTTTCGGGTCGGTCCGGGTTGGCTAACGTCATTCATGACGTCATACAACTGGCGTGTGTCAGCACATAGCGCGTGGCGCGTGGGATAGAAGCGCTGGCGCGTGTGAGCGTGTGAGACCTGATAGAGGTGCGTGAAGCTGGGACTGTGACCACCGGATTTTCTGGCGGTGCGTGGAGGCGTGTGCATCAGTCTTTGGGCTTGAAATTTTGGGGTTTTGCCGATCTGGGGCCACTGGATCTAGTGGTGATGCCACTTTTGCGAAATGACGCCTGGATTTTTCATGAATGGGAGGAAGTAGGCTGCGATCCTCGAAGATTGTGGTCGCGCGTGAAGGCGCGTGTTTCCTCCAGTGAGATTTAAGTTTCTTCGGCTTTGTAGATCTTTGTTTGTAGAAGATACCTGTGGGTTCAGTTTTGTGAAATCCTGAACTGATTTGCACGAATTTGTCAGAGAAGGCTGCGGCTCATTGTTGGACTTATGTGGCTTTTCAGCAACTCTGACAAGGCGACACCTATGTTTAGACTTGAAGGTCGTGAGGTGGGTGATGAGCCACCATTTTCTGACTCTCTTCTTTAAATGTCCTCTTTTATTCTTAAAATTTGGTGCAGACTTCTTTGATTTTGAGTGCATTTGAGTTTGCAAAGTCTGACTTTTAGACTTAAGACGTTTTCACATTTTTTTGAAACGTGAGCACAATTTTTTTTGTTTTTCACTAGCTGGTTGGTAGAACCATTTGATGGTCTGTCTGCATTCTCTATACAAAGAGTACGTGAATATCTAAGTTCATCACTTAGGCATTCTCAACCTTCAACTTCTTCTTCTGCTTTCAAGATTTTTTTTTTTTTTTTTCCAAGTGCTATGAGACCTTTTCCTTGATGATTTTTTTTTTTTTTTTTTTTTGCAGCACAGTTTCCTTGATCTTTGAGCTTCGACATCAAACTTTACATTGGTGTTCTCATAGAAGTGTTTGCATTCATTTGGTGGCTTTGCATTTCATTGATAGCAATGTTCTTATAGTGACGTATGCCTTCATGTTGTAACATTCTTTTCCTGCAACAACAATCTTTTAGTGATATCCGTCTTTGTAACGACGTTTCCATAAGGATATTTAGCTAGGCAACAATGCTATCACCAGTACTTATCTTTGAAGTCGTATCGCCTCTGGTGTTGGCAATAAAGCAATACTAGTACTGGTCGTTAATGAAACTATGCTAGCACTTTTTTGCATGAGCGCGTTCCACACTTGTCTTTGCAACGTAGCCACACCAATTATTCTTATCATGAAGCCGTGCAAAGTTTACATTTGCATTAAGGCTGCATCCATATCTTTCTTTGTGTCGAAGTCGCGCCACCACTCATCTTTGTCATGAAGTTGTGCCAGCATTTATTCTTGTACTGAAGCCATGCCAACATTTCATTCGCGCCGAAGCCATGCCAACACCCATCTTTGCCATGAAGCTACATCAACACTTCACTTGCACTGAAGCTTCACCATTACTTTGTCGACTAAAGCAATATTTGCACTTGCATCTGTTGTGAAGTTGCACCATCATTTGCACTGAAGCCGTGTCAACATTCATATTTTTCATGAAGCCATGACAACACTCCATTCATATCGAAGTTGTGCCAACATTCATCTTTGTCATGAAGCCACGACAACACTCCACATTAGCACTAAAGTCACATTGAAGTTGCACCAATATTTGCACTAAAGTCGTGTCAACATTCATCTTTGCCATGAAGACATGACAACACTTCATTCATATCGAAGCTGTGCCAACGTTCATCTTTGTCATGAAGCCACGACAACACTCCACATTAGCACTCACACTCGCATTGAAGTCGCACCAATATTGACCTTTATAATAAAGCTACAACAGCACAAATTTTCAGAGGCAACATAGCTCAAACATCAATGGTGCATAGCACTGTAGCTGGACATCAAGATTTCAAAGATGTCATCAAGGCGTTGAAGATGCAAGGAGTCCTTATCAAGACTTTGAAGATGCAAGGAAATACCAACAAAACCTTGAAGATGCGGGAAAAAATGACGTCAATATTGAGATGCCAGAGCATGCTGCTAAGACTTTGAAGATGTCGAAACATGCCACCAAGAATTTTGACATTGCACGAATATGCTCTTAGAGGCGAGATGAAGTAACCCCATCTTTATCTGTTGGAGGAAGGTGACGTTGTCCAAATTTCAGAGACATGATGTGAAACGGCACCACTCAAAAGGGAGATGATGTGGTTCAAATTTCAGAGTTGTGAAGTGTCACAACCTAGAGGAGAGATGATGTAGCCTAGACCTGCAAGGTACAAGAAGATGCCCCCAAAACATAAGTGATGCAAAGCATACTTTAGAGACATGGGAGATGTCCACAGCAGAGGGGCTATGCCATGAAGACTTCATTCTTTGCAAAAGAGGTTGAAGATTTTATTTTATTCTATAACCAAGAAATAGCTCATGTTTACCATTAGTTCAAGGAAAGCTGAGTAACACCAATTCTTTGCAGCTGTCATTTTCTATCACAATGATCTTTGAGCATCATGTAGTGAGCAATTAACTAATCCTAAGCAATGCCTGCCAATTAAAGGAATCTCAAAAGCATATTGACGACCTTTAAAAAATTCCTTAAGTTAGACTGGCAATCCTTCTTCTTCTCATGTGACTGAACTTAGTAAATGATACCAAGTTGCCTACATACCCCGAAAAGGGATCAAGTCATTAAGTAGTTCAAAAGATATATATATATATATATATATTTGGTTGTTTTTTTTGTTTTTTTATTGCAAAAAGGGGGGCTCAGAGTGTAATAGTGGGTATCACCACTAATCGAACCCGAGACCTCTCAAGGGCGACATGGGCATCCAACCACTACGCCACACTAGCAATTGGTGACATAGAGTGGGATTAATTTCTCTTTATTGGTACGCTTTCAAAGGTAATGGGAAGACATCATGTACCCTTGCAGCATTACAGTGGGCAGTTTAAGCTCTTGCCAAGGAGCAATCCTCAATTTTCAAGCGTAGAAGTGTTTGAGGAACTTCCCATTGATGGGGCCGATCCTTATGCCATCATTGTCAATCAATTTGTAAGCTTCGTTGGTGTTTGCCCCCTGCTTGAGAGTTGGAAGTACACCACAAGCAACGGTCACATGGTTTGACCCGACAACTTCATTGAAATCTAGATCAATCTTGTTTTCTTTGGCAAGTTTCATGATTTGTTCTTTCAAGACGAAGCATTTTTGGATTGGGTGGCCAATGATGCGATGATATTTGCAGTAGTTAGGGTCATCAACTTTCCCTATGTCTTCTGGTCGCCTACATTCTGGCAATTCAATCAGCTTCAATTGCAATAGTTGTTCTAAGATGTTTGGCACATCTTCATCAGGGAACGGATATGCTTTTTGTTCACGTTCCTCAAAAGTTAGGCGACGCACTTCGTTCTTTCACCATCCTTCAAGCTGTTTTTCATTTACCTTCGCTCCTCTTCTTGGAACCTTGACTTCGACAGTGTTAACAACCATTGGGTCTTTGAGGTTGACTTTTGCATTCCTATCATTCTTCCTTACTTCCTTTTTGCTTTCCTCAAGTATGGGAGGATTTGTACTTCCATGGCTAGCAATGCTCAACTCCATGTCATGTGCACGAGTTGCTAACTCTTCAAATGTTCAAGGCTTTATCCCTTGAAGGATGTAAAGAAGTCCCCAATGCATGCCTTGGATGCACATCTCTACAGCAGAAATTTCAGAAGTCGATCCTTGCAATCCAAGCTCAAAGAACGCCATCGATTGATATAATCGACCACCGGCTTATCTTCCCATTGCTTGGTATTAGTAAGCTCCATCACGCTCACTATACGACGCATGCTATAGAATCGGTCAAGAAACTCTCTTTCGAGTTGTTGCCAACTGTCGATTGACTCGGGTTCTAAGTCTCTATACCAATCAAAGGCATTTCCCTTGAGCGAACGGACAAATTACTCTACAATGAGGCCTCCTTGAGTCCCTGCGTTCTCACAAGTTTCTACAAAATAAGCAATGTGTTGCTTAGGATTTCCATTGCCATCGAACTACAAGAACTTGGGGGGTTGATACCCATTTGGCATCCTCATGTTGTTGATGCGTTTTGTGTAGGGTTTTGAATATGTGAGAGAACTTGTAGAAGAACCTCCATATTGTGCTCGGATGGTATTTGTTATCATGTCTTATATTTGTTGGACTGACAACGAAGCAACCGAAGTAGATTATTTTCGTCGGGGAGTGTTTTCAATTTCTCTCCCTTCGTCATCCTTTGCAGATGTGAATTTATGACCATGGCTTGATTCACCAAGATCTTGTACTTCAAGTTTGTTTATTAAAGTTGCAATTTGGAGGTCCTTATCTTCAAGTGCTTTTGTGAGAAGGACAACCCTTTGTTCCATTTCAGCCATCTTTTCTTCCATGGTAGAGGTGTTAGTCATCATGACTGACACAACTTCCCAAGATGATGGAGAAGAAAGTGATTTGAAGTCAGCACATGAAATTTCATCTTTTGGGTTCCCTTTGATGGGAGAGAAATCGTGCGACCAACTTTTTGTGAAGGAAGAAAGGGATTTGCTCCCATACTTGAGGTGTTCCAAGGTGGAGATGTCCTTGTTGATGACCTTGTTTCTTATAAGAGGGTCTAAGGAGATGATTGTTTGGACCTTGGCTTCCTTGGTTAATTGAGAGTGAAGTTGATTATGAGCTTTAGGTTGGCTACAATTGATTGCACCAATGTAGTTGTTGGTGGTAGCCATACCAAGTTTAGTTGAAGTAGCTATTGTTGAAGCTTGAATGTTCTTGCTAGTGGCCATTGAAGTTGGTAGCAAGATGATGATGATTTCTTTCTTTGAAGGAGAATGAGATGAGAGGCAGAGGTGGTCCCACTGGGCGTCCCAGAATATGTGGACGACTAAATTTCTCGGTTTGAAATGAATCAAACAAGTAAAAATAGTTTCACAAATGCAAATTTGTATTGAATATGTGGTACAATTCTCTGTGATTACAAAAGTGTGATCCTCTGATTCGATCTCCTTGAAAGATTTGTTGATTGGATTTGTGGTAATGTGATTTTGATTCGAACACAAAATATCCTTCAATTTGGCTTAGAAATGGATCGAAAATCTTTGATATAGAATTACAATGAATCTCTGGCTACGAGCTTGTTAGAAATCCTTTGTTCTTCACGTTCTTCGTGTTCTTCGTGTGTTCTTCGTGTTCTTTGTGTGTTCTTCATCTTCAAAGGTTTGTGGTGGAAGTTCTTCGGGGCTTTAGAGGCTTGAATCTGTAGAGCTTCAGTGATTTGTGGTTTGTGAGGTTTCTGGAGGCTTTTGAGCTTGATTCCAATGAGCTTTGAGATCTAGGAATATGATTTGGATGGTTCTTCTTTGAATGTTCTTCGTATTTGAACTTTTGTGTTGGAAGTTCTTCGGGGCTTTAGAGGCTTGAATCCGTAGAGCTTCACTGATTTGTGGTTTGTTGAGGTTTCTGGAGGTTTTCGAGCTTGATTCTAGTGAACTTTGAGATCTAGGCAGGTAGTTTGGATGATTCTGCTTCGAATGTTCTTTGATTTTGAGTTTGAAGTTCTTGAAGTTCCTGGAGGCTTCAGGGCTTGATTCCAGCAGAGCTTCAGTACTTTTGAATCTTCTCTGATGCTGCTTATGCTTCAGATGGCTTGATCTCCTCTCTCCAGATCTCCCTCAAATGCCTTAGGAAGGTTTCTATTTATAGGAGTTTGGAGGTGGGTGAGCGACACATGGCGGAGTCTGATTGGTGACACATGTCACAGCTTGATTGGTCCGCTTATGTCATCGCTTACACGTGCGAAGTTGATTATGTCATCGCTTACACGTGCGAGGCTGATTATGTCATCGCTTACACATGCGCGATGCGTGATTGGTTTTTGCATGACACTTGGCAAATTTCTGTTGGCTTCTGAATAGTGATAGTAAAACTTAGCAGCAGTATGTGGCGCTTTGTAATTGGCTATATTTTGTGGACTTGGTAGTGTGACGTGTCAGCTTGTGATAGGTTGGAAATTTTCCCTCTCTACAGTACATACCAAGAAACATTTTGGCAAAAATTTTGAATAAATCTCCCGAGCAAGGTTAGATCGACCTAGGGTTTGGTGGAATTGGGTTGGAATTGTTTGTGTTGGTCAGTTCAAATGGTTTCAAAATTCAAATAAGGGAAAAATGACAGCGAGATTTTCTTCGTAACGTTGGTGTTTTTAGTTGCTAAAGAACCTTAGAGATAAGGAAATGAGAATTTTATTTTTATTTATTTTGTTTATTTTTGTCATTTGGATTTTTTTAATTAAATGCTAAGGTGACAATTTTAATTTCTTTTTAAAAAGTCCATTATTATTTTAAGATTTGGTTTAGCTTCAGTACTTTTTAAATTGGAATCTTCTTTTGTTTTAATGAGAGATAGTCACCTCACCCACCAACTAAATAAAATATGGAGATTAAAATCCGCTACCACTTGTCCTTGTATATTCAAAACAAAATGACATGTCTAGTTAAAAAAGTGTTGAAGGTAAGCCAAACTCATTATTTTATTAGCCATGTAAGCTTTAAAGTGTGTCAGTAGTACACATTATTTGTCATATTAACATTTTATGTTACTGAGTTAACAATAGAGACTAATTTGACATCAAAGTTGAAAATAACATGGACTAAATTCTTTTAGATTTACTTTTTTCTAAAATTTATCAATTTCCTCTTGTCTCTCAAGCATCCTTGCTTTGTACTACTTGGAATCCATTATCTTAATTTATTATACCAAGAATTTTATAGCTCAATTAGAATCTCCTAATGTTTATAACAGAGATATTTAGAGTTCAAATTCTCCCACCACAACTATTCAATTATAAAAAATAAAAAATCTTAGCTCATTACTTTCTTATATGAAAGCTAAAAATCTCTTACTTTTATTTTCTCTTTACCTTGCAAGGCATATCATCAATATTATCTTTTGTAAAGTGAGACGTCTGCTGGTACTCTTTTAGTCTTTACTTGGTGATTGAGGTTTGGAATCATGTATTCAACAAAACCATAATTCATGTTTGCTTTTGAATCTGAGTTCTTATTTAAATCTAAGTGCTTATTTAAATTCAGTTGCTGCACTAAAGAGTTTAAAGATATACAAGCAGGAGTGCTTATACTTGCTAGAGAATCCAAGAAAGAAGGAGTCTGTGGTCTCGAAGCTTGCATGCGGTCGTGTTAGTAAGTTTTCTACTGGTGGGTAGCAATAGGATGTTAGTGGTCTAAGTCGCTATTGTAAAACTTCGATTCTTTCATGGTGGATTTAGTTTTACCTTAAGGATAGTTAGGTTAAATCCTCCCTAGGTTTTTTATCAGTTTGGTTTTCTAGGGTCATCATATCTTTGTATTCTTTATATTTCGCACTTTACATTGATATGATTATTTGATTGTGTTAACCTAGATCTGGAATTTGGATTAAGTAATAATTTGGCTAATTAACTAGGTTAATCCAGTTGTGTTTTAAAGGGTCTAAAAACAAACAAGTGGTATTAAAGTAGGTTGCTCTCTTGTTGTAAATCTTTTGATCTCTGGGCTGATCTTTAACCCCTGTTGTCATGGAACATGGACACTCTCTAGTTATTCCTCCTCACTTTGATGGGAATAATTATACTTATTGGAAAGTAAGAATGAAAACATTCCTGAAATCTATTAATGAGAGAGTCTGGAACTCCGTTGAGTACGGATGGGAGAAGCCCACTACTCCTGTAAGTGAGTGACAAACTTCTCAAAAAGAAGCAACCGTGTTCAATAGCAAAGCTATGAATGCTATCTTTAACGCTATTTCTATAGAGGAATTTAAGAGAATCTCTAATGTTGAGGTTGCTCACACTGCTTGGAATATCCTCCAGACTGTGCATGAAGGCACAAAGGCTGTCAAAATTAATAAGTTGCAGCAATTAACTTCTAGATTTGAGAGCATTAAAATGTCTGATGATGAATCCTTTGATGAATTTTATGCTAAACTTAATGACATTGTTAATTCTGCATACAACTTGGGTGAAATCTATGATCAACCTAAAATTGTTAGGAAGATTCTTAGATCTTTAACTGAAGACTTTAGACCTAATGTGACTACCATCACTAAGAGCAAGGATGTGGACTTCATCCCTGTTGATGAACTTGTAGGATCTCTTCAGTCCTATGAGTTGGACCTACCCAAAACTAGCAAATCCAAGTCAATGGCTCTTAAGTCAGTTGATGATATTGAGGTTGGTAGATTTGATGATGAGCTCTCTGCTACAAAGATTGCTTACCTTGCCAAGAACTTTAGGAACTTCTTTAGAAATAGTAACAGAAAGGCAAGAGGTAAGAACACTACTGAACCTAGAAATTTTAGGAAGAATGATCCCACTAAGGTTAGCAACACTAAGAAACCTAGAGAAAAAGTAGGTCAATCTTCTAATAATTCTATGGGTCCTTAATATTTTGGATGTCATGGGTATGG
The DNA here is from genome assembly GCA_032727855.1 of Quercus ilex subsp. ballota. Classification (NCBI taxonomy): domain Eukaryota; kingdom Viridiplantae; phylum Streptophyta; class Magnoliopsida; order Fagales; family Fagaceae; genus Quercus; species Quercus ilex. Next base: position 5,709,794 of record CM064910.1, on the reverse strand, counting down.
TCACATGAAATCTGAATGTCCTACATACTTGAGGTCTAAGGGTAAGGCTATGGTTGGAACCCTTAGTGATAATGAAGTTTCCGATGATGAGTCTGGTTCTAACGAGGATAGAAATTTTATTGCTTTCACTGCTACTACTGTAGTCAATGAAAGTGTGTCTGTTGAAGAGAACCCTTCTGATGGGGAACTCTCTAAGGATGCAGATCTTCAAGAAGCTTACAATAAACTTTGTAAAGTTGCTGCAAAGGATGCTATGAATGTTGAACTTGGCTTAAAGAAAATTGCATCTCTTGAGCTTGATAAGAAAAATCTGCTTGAGAAATTGTTTAATGCTAATGAACTTTTAAACAATGTGAAAACTGAGAATATGCTTTTGCGTGATAAAGTTAAGAAATTGGAACTTGAACTGTCTGTTGCTAGAGAACAATCTATTAAGTCTGCAAGCTCCAAACTTGATCACATACTGAGTGTTCAAAAGTCTCCTTCTGACAAAACTAGCTTAGGTTTTGTAGAAAGCGTCTTTGTGTCTACACCCTATTTCACAAACTTTGTTCCTTCTTCTTCCTCTGAACCCCCTGTGAGTGAGGTTGTGAGTGCGACTGTTAAACCTGTAGAGGTCACACCTCCTAGGAAGATTATGGTTAATTCGAAAAAGTCTAAACCTAAGGAGTCTACCCTTTCTAAGGACAAGGTGCATGGTAAGCCTGCTTGGGTTTGTCATTTTTGTGCAAAGTCTGGGCACATTCATCCAAACCGTTTCAAGCTGTAAGTTGCTAAGCGAGCAAATAAGCCAAAAGTGTCTATGCCTCAAGCACAAGATCCTATGGTACTTACTAGTGAATTGGTAAAGGCTCTCAACCTTTATTCCAATCCTGGAGTTGGAAATCACTCTAATATGAATAAGAACTCCAATGTTCGAGGTGAATCTAAAAAGTTTTGGATGTAAAAGGCTCGATCTAATTGAGTCTTTCTGACATGGTCCGTGTGCTTCATTGCTCTACTCTTTGTGACCATTGTTCTTTGGTTTTTTGTTTCCTTTTGTTTCTAGGACTTGCATTGTATAACATTCATGCATTTCATTTTAGGAATATTTTTGTTTCTTCTTTTCAAAAAAAAAAAAAAAAAAGAGGAGAAAAAGGGAAGCAAATTGTGTTTTGTATTTATTTTCTTGGTTTTGAAAACAAGGTTGGTCAATTTATTTTCACATAACATGTCTTTGTACCTTATTTAGCTTGGATGAGCTAATTTATTGCACTTTACAAGTTGAAGCTTTGTAGTGCATATTGTGTGGGAAAAATGTTTATGGTTTTTGATCACTTTGTCTTGATCTTGAAGTCACATGTCTTTGACTGTCAGACTTGAACCTTTTGAGAAAGGCATAAATAACTATCTCACCACTGTCCACTAGCCAATCATGAACACCTTAGTGCATATCGTAAGATTTTGTGCTCGCGAAAGTGTAGCATATGCACAAAAAGAACATAAGGTGTAGCTTCGGTTTAAATGCTTAAAATTGGTGTGTACATTATTGGACTTAATGTTAAATCAAACAACTAAAATTGGTGTGTACATTATCCCGGCTATTTTAAATAAGTTTCTGTTAAATTAAAATTGGTTTGTACAATATGAGGCAAATCAAGAAACTCACATGATTGCAAGTTTATGATCTAGGAGATGTGGGAGTTATATGATGTAACTCTTTAGGTGATAGTCTCTTTCAAATTCTATGTGATGAATTTTGTAGACTTTGTGTTTGATTTCTATTCACATATCACCTCACATGTATCTCAAGCTTTTGCTAGTTACACACACTACACAAGTTACTCTTTGCTAAACTTTGTACATGTTATTGTGTGTGTCTTTGGTTTGACCAACCAAGTTTGAAAATTCCTTGAGTTTTATGCAAAACATATTTGTTGCTTAAGAATTTCAGAGAATGGATTGAAAATCTTAATTTTGGGAAAACTAGGTTCAAATCTTGTGTTTTTGAAAGACATTTCATCTCATACTCATGCATTCTATTTTAAAATTCAATGCTTTGAGGAGTTTCTGCACAAAAATATTTTGTTTTTCAAAAATCTGTATTTTCCAGAATTTCGATCGATCAAATTTGTTCTTCGATCAATCGAAATCGCGATTAAAAAATTTGGTTAGCCTTGGTCTATTTCGATCGATCGAACCTAAATTTCGATCAATTGAAAATTGTATTGGGAGTTTTTTCAAAAAGGAGATTTTGACATGTTCTACTTACTTTTCAAATAGTTTTTCAAACTTTCTCTCTCTATATGACTCGGTCAAGCCTCAAATCAAATTTTTTGTTGTTTTCCTCCGTTTATTTTGTGTGGTTTTTCTCTCCAAAGGCCGGTAAGACCTCTTTGCCTTTCCTTTTGTTTTTATTTTCAAGTTTCATGCATTTTTTCATGCATTTAATGGATATTTTCAGACCTATGAAAATTTTGGGGGTTTTGGTGTTTTTGATCTTTTCTTTCACAATTGATCACTGGGTTTTTTGTTATTGGATGATATAAACATGATCTATTGTGTTTAATTTGATCAATTTGGTGAATTTTGAGAAATTGAAAATTCTAGGGCTTGAATATATCCGAATTGGGGATTTTGTTCAAATTGAGTTTAATTGATGAAATTGGCTTCTTAGATTGATTAATTTGATCATAATAAACTATTTTCTAGCTTGTATGATGATCAATTGGTCAATTTGGTACAAATTGAACAAGTGGTTTTTCAAAATTTTGGGGTTTTTGTTCTAAACTCTATGCTCAAGCCAATTTTGTGATTCTAAACTCAAATTGAACTTGTTATCACTGCATTAAAACATGCATCATATAGATTGTTATTTTTTTTTTTTTGTACTAACTTTCAGTCTGCCCTTGGTTTTTCTTTTTGCTCTTTTTGGCTTTGTCCTTGTGTCTTGTTCTTACCTAGCACCATGCCTAGGAAGACTAGAGCTCATTGGTCTACCCCCTCACCTTCTCCTCCTTTTTTTGATCGCGAGAAGTTTTCGAGTGAGAAAAACCAAAAGATCTTTGACACTCTGAACCTTAGGAGAAAGATTTGGGCTGAGCATAAGGTGTTATTAGATGAGATTGATCCAACCATTAGGGCTAACTTTGAGCGTAGGGGCTGGCTACCTTTGTTGGATATTGGTCCTCCTCCACCAGCTACTCTGATTAGAGAGTTCTACTCGAACATCGCTATCCATGTCTATGATTCCAACACTTTAGTAAAGAGCTGGATACGAGGCGGAGAGTTCACCATTACTCCTATTGTAGTGGCTGACGCTCTTAGGGTACCGTTGGTCCAACACCCTGTCTATTCCTATGATGAGTCCCCTCCCTTAGACGACATCATGTCTTACATCACTAGGTCTTCTATCCAGTGAAGTTCTGATCCTTGGATCACCACTACTGAGCTTACTGAGTTACACTACCTTTTCTTTAGGATAGCGTGTCATTCCTTGTGGCCTATCACTCATCTGCACACCATTCCTTTAGAGCAATGTGCATTTTTGTACGCTCTTGTTACGGATGCTCCTATTAGTTTTCCTCATTTCTTTCTTCGTTCTTTGAACGAAGTTTATAGGAGTTCCTCTACCGCTCATGCTCTTGTTCATCCTATTTTCATTCATAAGATTTTGTTGCATCTTGGTTTAGATGATTTCCCCGCTTCTGAGCCCATACACATAGTTGCTCCCATAGGTGCCTCCTTTTTTAGACAGAGGGTTGCTCATATGAGAGAGAGCTCTAAACGCCCTCGTGTTGAGCCTTCTAGTACCGCACCCCCTCCTTCTTCTACAGGTGGTACTTCTGGTGAGGCGTTTGCTGATCATGTTGCTGCTGTTGCTGCTGCTCTTCCTCCGCCATCTACTTCGAATGACTTTGACATTCGTCGTACGTTGGAGACTGTCTTAACTGTTTAGACAGCTCAAGGTCAAATTTTGGTGGACATGCTTGATGAGCTCCGTGCTTTGCGAGCAGACTTAGCGCATCTTCGATGTTCGCCTTCGCCACCTCCTTTTGATGATGGACTCTGATTGCCCATTGGCATTCCGTCACAAAAAAGGGGAGTACAATTTGGACATTTGTAGAGGAGTTTTTGTTGTTAGGGAGAGATTTTTGTTCATTGGAGCTTGTGGAGTTGTTTAGATTGTATCTAGGTGCTTTACTGTATATGTATCATTTTTTTTTTTTTTTTGGCTCTTGATGTATTGTTTTTGGGCTGTTCATGATAGGGGAAGATACATTGTTATATATGTTTCTTGTTTCACTGCTCATTGATTTATATTTATGAGTTATTCATGATATATGTCTTTATTTTGTGTTTTGTGAAGTCAAAAATTTATTTTTGTTTTACTTGTATTTTCCACACATGCGTTTATGCGTTTGTTGAGTGTTTGATTCTAAAGACTTAAGATTTGATGTATTTAGAACTTTAATGTGTAATGTTAGCAAACCATGATCGAAACAATATGTTTAGTCTTGTTTAGGCTTGCTCAAAGTTGTGTAATTCATGTAAAGTTGGAATCGAGTGGCTGTAGATGTATTGGTGCATTTCGGCCTGGCTCGATCGATCGATCGAAAGTCGGCCAAAATGTTTTTTCTGCAGAATTTTCAACTCAGCCCTACCTCGTTAAATGTTTTAGGGTTTTATGTTTTTGCCCTAGGTATATAAGGCAAAACCCTAGCCACGTTTTGTGAGTTGCTCTAGTTGTATTGATGCTCATATTTTGCTGTTTATGTGAATCTCTTGTGAGATCTTTGAGGAACTTTCCTTCACATAAACTTAGGGTTTTCAAGGTAAAGAGAATATCAACATTTTGATGATCAACTCAGTTGCTGCCATTGGAGCTTAAAGAAACACAAGCGGGAGTGCTTGTATCTGATTGAAGAATCCAAGAAAGAAGGAGTCTGTGGATTCGGAGCTTGCACATGGTCGTGTCAGTAAGTTCTACTGGTGGGTAGCATTAGGAAGTCGAGTGTGGGTGCTTGTAAGTCCTTTTGTATGAATTTTAATTCTTTCATATAGTAGATTCAAGTTTACCTTGAGTATAGTTAGGTTAAATCCTCCCCAGGTTTTTTACCGGTTTGGTTTTTTTGGGTGATCATATCATTGTGTTATTTATATTTCTGCTGCTATATTTCTTGATATGATTAATTGATTGTGTTAATCTAAATTTGCATAATTTGATTAAGTTAATCACTTGGCTAATAAATTAGGTTAATCCAATTGTTAGGTTTTTACATCCAATTGTTATGTTTTAAGGGGTGTAAAAACCTAACAAGTGGTATCAAAGCAGGTAGCTCTCTTGTTGTAGATCTTTTGATCTCTGAGCTGCTCCTTGACCCCTGTTGTCATGGAACACGAACACTCTCTGGTTATTCCTCCTCATTTCGATGGAAATAACTATGCTTATTGGAAAGTAAGGATGAAAGCATTCCTGAAATCTATTGATGAGAGGGTTTGGAATTCCGTTGAGTACAGATGGGAGAAGCCCACTACTTCTGTGAGTGAGTGGAAAACTTCTCAAAAAGAAGCAGCTGGGTTCAATAGCAAAGCTATGGATGCCATCTTTAACGCTGTTTCTATGGAGGAATTCAAGAGAATCTCTAATGTTAAGATTGCTCATACTGCTTGGAAAATCCTCCAAACTGTGCATGAAGGCACAAAGGCAGTGAAGATTAATAAATTGCAGCAATTAACTTCTAGATTTGAAAGCATTAGGATGTCTGATGATGAATCTTTTGATGAATTTTATGCTAAACTGAATGATATTGTTAATTCTACTTTTAATCTGGGTGAAATCTATGATCAACCTAAAATTGTTATGAAGATTCTTAGATCCTTGACTGAGGACTTTAAGCCCAAAGTGACTGTCATTACTAAAAGCAAGGATGTGGACTCCATCCCTGTTGATGAGCTTATAGGATCTCTTCAGTCCTATGAGCTAGACCTACCCAAAGCTAGCAAATCCAAGTCAATGGCTCTCAAGTCAGTTGATGATGTTGAGGTTTGTGGATTTGATGATGAGCTCTCTGCTACAGAGATTGCTTACCTTGCCAAGAATTTTAGAAACTTTCTTAAGAACAATAACAAAAAGGCAAGAAATACAAACACTGCTGAACCTAAAAATTTTAGGAAGAATGATCCCATAAAGGTTAGCAACACTGAAAAACCTAGAGAAAAAGTAGGTCAATCTTTCAATAATTCTTTGGGTTCTCAATGTTTTGGATGTCAAAGGTATGGTCATGTTAAATCTGAATGTCCTACATTCTTGAGATCTAAGGGAAAAGCTATGGCTGTAACCCTTAGTGATAATGAGGTTTCTGATGATGAGTCTGGATGTGAGCTTTCACTGCTACTGTTGTAGTCAATGAAAGCGTGTCTGTTGAAGAGAACCCCTCTGATGGGGAACTCTCTAAGGATGCAGATCTTCAAGAGGACTATAATAAACTTTGCAAAGTTGCTGCAAAGAATGCTATGAATGTTGAACTTGGCCTGAAGAAAATTGAATTTCTTGAGCTTGATAAAAAGAATTTGCTTGTTAAACTGTTTAATGCTAATGATCTTTTGAACAATGTGAAATCTGAGAATATGCTCTTGCTTGATAAAGTTAAAATTTTGGAACATGATTTCTCTGTTGCTAGATCTGCTAGTTCTAAAGTTGATCAAATGTTGAGTGTTTAAAAGTATCCTTCTGACAAATCTGGATTAGGTTTTGTTGAAAGCATCACTATGTCTGCACCAAATTCCACAAACTTTGTTCCTTATTCTTCTTCTGAACCTTTCATGAGTGAGGTTATGAGTGAAACTGTCAAACCCCCTGTGAGTGAAGATTAGGGTTGATCTGAAAGAGTCTAAATCTAAGGAGTCTACCCTTTCTAAGGACAAGATGCATGGTAAACCTACTTGGGTTTGTCATTTTTGTGGAAAGTCTGGACACATTCGTCCTAACTGTTACAAACTTCAAGCTGCTAAGAGAGCAAACAAACCAAAAATGTCTATGCCTCAAGCACAAGATCCTATGGCACTCATTGGTGAATTGGTAAAGGCCTTAAACCTTTATTCCAATCCTAGAGTTGGGAATCACTGAACGTGAATAGGAACTCCAATGCTCGTGGTGCATCTAAAAGGTTTTGAATGCAAAAGACTCGATCTAATTGAGTCTTTCTAACATGGTCCTTGTGCTTCATTGCTTTACTCTTTTGTGACCATTGTTCTTTGGTTTTTGTGTTGTTTTTGTTTCTAGGACTTGCATTGCATAACATTCATGCATTTCATTCTAGGATTTTTTTTTTTGTTTTCTCTTTTAAATAAAAAAATAAATAAATAAAAAAAGGAGAAAAGTAAATTTTGTTCGGCACTATTTTTCTTGGTTTTTGAAAACATGGTTGGTCAATTTATTTACACTAAACATGTCCTTGTACCCTGTTTAGCTTTGATGAGCTTATTTATTACACTTTACTAGTTGAAGCTTTGTAGTGCATGTTGTGTGGGAAAGATGTTTATGGTGTTTATCACTTTGTCTTAATCTTGAAGTCACATGTTATTTGACTGTCGAACTTGATCCTTTTGAGAAAGGCATAAATAACCATCTCACCACTGTTCACTAGCCAATCATGAACACCTTAGTGTATATCTTAAAATTCTGTGCTCGAGAAAGTGTAGCACATGCACAAAAAGAACATAAGGTGAAGCCTCGGTTTAAATGCTTAATGCTTAAAATTGGTGTGTACTATTAGGCTTGATGCCAAATCACATAAATTAAAATTGGTGTGTATATTATGAGGCAAAATTCAAGAAACTTACATGATTGCAAGCTTATGATTTAGGAGATTTGGGAGTTATATGATGTAACTCTTTAGGTGATAGTCTCTTTCAAATTCTATGTGATGAATTTTGTAGACTTTGTGTTTGATTTCTATTCACATATCACCTCACATGTATTTCAAGTTTTTGCTAGTTGCACACACTACACAAGTTACTCGTTGCTAAACACTGTACATGTTATTGTGTGTGTTTTTGGTCTGACCAACCAAGTTTGAAAATACTTTGAGTATTATGCAAAACATTTTTTTTTTTTTTTTTTTTTTGCTTGAGAATTTAAAGGGAGAATGGCTGAAATTTTCTTTGAAAAATTAGGGTTAAAACTTGGGTTTTTGAAAAAGCATTTCATCTCATACTCATGCATTTTGATTCATCAATTTTATGCTTTGAGGAGTTGTGCCCAAAATGTGGTTGTTGTTTTTCAAAACTGTGTTTTTCCACAAAAAATTTGTGAGCCTCTACCTATTTCGATCGATCCATTCTGTTTTTCGATCGATCGAAAATTACTTAAAATCCTTTTCGAAGTCTCGGGCTGATTCGATCGATCGAATGTAATTTTCAATCAATCGAATATCGCGAATCATGTTTTTCAAAACACTGTTCTTGATTTTTTTCAAATCACTTTTTCAAATAGTTTCAAAACTTTTTTCTCTCTCTCCGACTTGGCAAGCTCAATCAACAATTTTTTGTCATTTTCCTCCGAATCTTTTGCAAAGAATTTGTCCTCTAAGGCCGGTAAGTCTATTTTACCCTTCCTTTTTCTTTTATTTTCAAGTTTCATTCATTTTTCCTTGAGATTTTCGGACCTATTCTTTTTGGGGTTTTTCTTGATTCAAGCCATATTATGTTAAATTGATCAATGGGTTTTTGTTGGGACATGATATAAACATGATATTGATGGTTTAATTTGATCAATTTTGTGTTTTGTGAAATTGAAAATTCTAGGGCTTGTAATTGAACTGATTTGGGGCTTTTGTTCAATTGTGTAGAAATTGATGAAATTGGCCTATTAAATTGATGTAATTGATCATTATATTGTGTATTCTAGCTTGTGTGATGATCAATTAGTCAACTGTTTTCAAAATCTTAACAAGTGGTTTTCAATTTTTTGGCACCTCTGTGCTCAAGCCAATTTTGTGCAATTGAACTTCAATTGAACTTAGTTTAACTGCATTAGAACATGCATCATGTCATTAATATTGTCCATGCATCATATAGATTTTTGTTCTATATTTTTTGTGCTAACTTGTAGTCTGCCCTTGGTTTGTGCTTTGTTTTTGTTCTTTTGGTTCTTTTTGTGTCTTTGTCCTTTCCTTAGCATCATGCCTAGGAAAACTAGAGCTCAAACGTCTGTTCCCCCACCTTCTTTTGACCGAGAGAAGTTTCCGAGTGAGAAAAACCAAGAGATTTTTTAGCGTTTGAACCTTAGAAGAAAGATTTGGTCTGAACGTGTTGTAGTTTTAGATGAGCTTGATCTTATCATTAGGGCAAATTTTGAGCGTTGGGGCTGGTTACCTTTGTTGGATATTTCTGATCCTCCTCCTCCAGCTACCCTGATTAGAGAGTTCTTTTCGAACATCTCTATCCGCGTCTATGATTCCAACATTTTGGTAAAGAGTTGGATACGAGGCGTAGAGTACACCATTACTCCTACTGTAGTGGCTGATGCTCTAGGGGTACCTTTGATCCAGCACCCTGTCTACCCTTATGATGAGTCTCCTCTTTTGAGTGATGTCATGTCATACATCACTGGGTCTTCTATCCAGTGGGGTTCTGATCCTAGGATCACCACTGCTAAGCTATCTGAGTTGCATTATCTCTTCTTTAGGATAGCATGTCATTCTATTTGGCCCATTTCTCATCTTCACACCATTCCTCTCGAGCAGTGTGTCTTTTTGTATGCTCTAGTGACAGATGCTCCTATTAGTTTTCCTCATTTGTTTCTTCATTCTTTGAACGAAGTTTATAGGAGTTCATCTTCCTCTCATGCTCTTGTCCATCCCATTTTTATTCATAGGATTTTGTTATATCTTGGTCTAGATGATTTCCCTTCTTCTGAGCCATTTCATGTTATTGCTCCCATAGGTGCGTCTTTTCTTAGACAGGGGGCTACTCATCTTCGAGCTGGCTCTAAACACCCTAGGTCTGAGCCTTCTGGCACCGCACCTTCTCCTTCTTCTTCTACAAGTCCTGCTAGTAAGGATGTTGCTGATCCTGTTGGTGATGCTGCTGCTGCTAATGTTCCTCCACCTCCTTCGAATGACTTTGATATACGTCATACCTTGGAGATTGCCATGACCGTTCAGGCGGCTCATGGTCAGATTTTGGTGGACTTACTTGATAAGATTCGTGCTTTGCAAGCCGACTTAGCGCATCTTCAGTCACCCTCACCACCTCTTTTTGATGATGGCATGTGATTGTCCTTAGGAATTCCGTCACAAAAAGGGGGAGTAGAGTTTTTGACACTTGTAGAGGAGTTTTGTAGTTAGGGGGAGTATTTTTTTTGTTTTGCGGAGCTAGTGGAGATATTAGATTGTATCTAGGTGCTTCACGTTGTATTGTAAATTCAAGTGCAAATTAACAATCAAATAGGCCCAAAATTTATTGCATTCAACATCTATATGGAAAATTTAAGCAAGCAAATTAAACAACCTATTGTTTATGGATAGCATTAGAAAAACATACACACATATTAACAAAGTTTCTAAATAAGAATTCAATTTTGTCTTCAAAACATACCAAGGGAAGCTTTTAAGTTAGCCCTAGTTTCAATTTTGTTCAAACTATGTTCTTTTGAAGATCATAACTTCTAGTATATATAGGACTCAAGGGTGTTACTTTTTGAGGATAAAACATGGTCCTTATTATTTCATCAAATTATAATCATGCCATTGTGCCAAAAAAAAAAATATATATTTCTTGAACACAAAAGGAAAAGAGAAGCAATTAATAGGCTAGGTATTTATGCTTTCCAATTTAGAATTATATTATGTTTCTCTTTTCTCCGGTCACTTTTTAATCCATGTACAAATTTCATACTAACATTTCTTTTTTAAAATGTCCACATAAATATTTTATTTATTCATTTATTCACATTTCTCTATTTAGGTTTTTTTTTTTTAATAATTTGATATTTACAATAATAGAGTAGATGAGAGTAAGCAATGCCATTGAACTGTGATACACACTTAAAATTCTATCTCTAATCTCATTTTGGATTAGGAATTCTTGAAGTGGAATTTACACTAAATTGTAATTTGAAAATTTCATTATTGACTTCCTTTGTTTAGGTTAACATAAAAGGTAATTCATTTGTTTTGTACAAATTTTAGACTCGGGATTTTCATCTATTCAAATTAATAAATGTCATGTCCACAACAATTTTACAACATTTTCACAAGAAATTATATGTGGCAAGTTGTTATGGGTTGTTATTATTGGTGGACAAAAAAATAATTCCAATGATAGGTTTAAATTAAAACCAATAACGACTTACCACTTATATTTTATTTTAAAAACATTGTAGATATAGCGCTTCTCATTCAAATTCCAAGTTCAAATCCTATAGAGGAATGCATCATTTAAAAATTTCTACCAACATTATTATAGTCATCCCACCAACCAATCCATAATTAATGCTCTTATGGGCAAAACTATATAAATGCTATTAGGCACTCAGATTTTTAAAATGTCAAATTTTAGCCTTATATTTCAATTTAATTTTGCAACATGAATATTGATGCCCTAAATTTTCTTTTTTCTTATATAACCCTCTTAAGTTTGTTTATGAAAGTCTAGTTCAATCATCCTTATTTATTCTTTAAAGTATTGTCCTCCCACCACCACCATCATTATCATTGTCAATGTTGTTGCCACCATCGCCACCACTAGCTAGTCAATATCGTCGCCACTACCTCCACCACTGCTCTTAGGTATTTTCGACATCACAACCACTAACATAATGATACATACCATCTGTCATTAAGTCATTGTCACCATCATTTCCATTGTTATTATAACTACAACAATATTCTAATATTGCCAAAAAAAAAACCTCTTTTTTTTTTAGATATACTTAACTAATCAATATAAATTTAAATTAATATATTTAAATATCACATCATTTTGAAAATTTTAAGAAATTTTCGGAGCCTTCTTTTTCAGCATTAAGACGTATTAACACCATTATGTGAAAATTCAAAGAGGAGAAAAAGAAGTAAAATAAAGGAATTATATTTATTTACTTTTTTGATTGGGGAATGCTAATTTGTTAAGCAAACTATAGATTCATATGCTTCTTTGTTTATCATCCGTTACCTTTTCTTTATTATATTCATACTTTGTATAACATTTCCCTCCACTGGCAATATTTCTTAGTATTTTTTGTGATTCTTTATAGATTTGAAGAAAATAATAAATGCATTAAGAATTCAAGAGAATTTATGGAACTATACTTTTTATCTTTCCTTAGAATATATTCAATTATTTCCAATAAAAAATGGATTATTCTAAACTTGAAAAGTACACTAGTAGCTACCTATAGTTGGTAACTTGAACATTTTTTATTTCTTTCTTTATGGTTGAGCATTGGTAACTTTGAATTTTTTTTTTTTTTTTTTTATAATTAAATTGTTACAATAAGTGGGGAAAGAAGAATTTGAACTTCAATTCTCTTGATAAGGGAGACCAATAAATTACAAAGACTCTTACCGCTTGAACTTTTGGTACTATAATACTTTTGCTTCAAAACTGTATGGGTTTTGTTGGGAGTAATATTTCTAAAGCAGGACAACACTTGAGCTAGTTTTTCCATTTTGTTCTTTCTTCCTCATTGAAAAAACAAAAGCATCGTATGGTCTAGAACAGAAAGGAAAAAGAGCTATTGCCTTATGCCTAAAGTTATATTAAATTGGCCCTAGGTCCAACCCTTCTAACAACCAACTTGTTTTTCTTAAGTTTCAGGCTCTTTCAACTTCGCACGACCCATATGAAATAGTCCAGCTGTGGTCCTGTGCTTACGCCTATGTGCTACGTACGCGTAAAATTTGTTTAGGGTAAAATACAAAAATCACCCCTAAGAGTTAGGTTAACGCCATTACTAAGTACTACTAAACTTTTAAAAAAATATCCAATTTGTTACTTAAGTACAAATTGTTGGAAATAAAGGAGAGATAATACCTGAATTTTCCATGGAAATTACACAATTTGATATTACCAAAAAAGAGGTGGCAAAGTTGAGGCGTGGATCAAGTCACTGTCTTAAGACAAATCGTGTCGTCTATGGTATATCCGATGTAGTTAAACAAATAGTTTCTGCACGTTACCCCCAGGAGACAACAACCCAATCACCTTTGCTGATTATCCTTGTGAGTCTACACTGCTCGTAGGATATAAGCTCTCTATAGTACTTTTTTTTCCCAAAAAATTTTGTAAAAGATATAATATTTTTGTGAGTAGTAAAAAGCAATAGATGGTAAATGTTTAGGAAAATAAAAAATTATTTTTGAAAAGTTTTTCAGCTTTGTAATTCAAAAATAATGTGTCTTAAACTTTTATTTCTTTCCATATATATAAATAAAGCCAAACATGTTGCTTGTCCTTGGTCAAAAAATAAAAACGTTTGCAAATAATTGTCATGAATAGCTTTCTTTTTATACATATATTATATATAAACCGGTCAAACCTTTTGCCAAAGTGTACGTTGAGGTGAGGTAAGTCAGTAGACAAATCAAGTTTGTCTTGTAGTGTCATAACTCATAATGCCATTAAAACAAAATTTACAGCCCCTAAGAGCATTTCCAGCAGATTCATCAAATTTTTGTATTGTTTGGAGAATGAACAGTGACTTTTACCTTTATCTACCCACTTTTTCAAATACACATTCCAACAGATTCTCTATCTCATTCTCTATCTCATTTAAATATTATTTTTTCATTCATCATTTATTCTTTTTTTAACAACTACACATCTTTCAACATTTTTTTTATACAACACATCATTATTATAATAGAAAAAATGTATTTGAAGAATGAACAGTAGCCCATCAGATTTGATGGGCTACTGTTCATAAGCCAAAAAAAAATATGGGTTTAGAGAAGCTGCTAGAGTAGTTTTTTTGGGTTCCATTCTCCATAATAGCTAATATTTTGCTTTTAGATGTATTGTTGGAGATGCTTCGTGGCTGTGTTTAAGCAGTCAAATAATGCTTTTCTTTGAAACTTTGACTATACACCATAATTACAACCAAGAATGGAATGCAATATATAATGCTATAACCCATTAACAGTAAATTATATAAATATATAGTTGTACAATATTTGATACTTTCTATCTATAACGTTGCTATTAAATATATTAAAAGAAACGTTTTAAAGCAAAAGTTTATAAAGGAAAGTATACTAAAAGTTGGCAATATATGGTATTAAAATTCACATTAATTTTTAGAGATTTCCTAATTAAAACCATTGACAATAGCTATTCAAATTTTGAATTATATTTGAATTTTCAAAATTTAGCAATCAACGTATCTGACATTAAGGGATAATTGATTTCTTCAATTCACATAAATGAGTATTAAAATAAATATGATATTTTTTATAAATATATCCAACAATCCCCCACTTATTTATATAAAAAATAAATAGGTAAATATATATATATATATATAAGAACAACTTTCTGGGTTAAGTAGAACATTATGCATAATGGGAGTGCCAATGGCTTGAACCCTCATTTAGTGTTTCAACAACATTGTTCCAAAGTTAATAGTGATCTAAGTCTTGAACTATAACTTTTTCTATGGATACAAAACATTACATCACACACATAATGTCCCAGTACTCTACTACGAGCTTCTAAGCGAGCACATTACGGCCTTGTGCTTTATCCCAGCATCCATGAGCTATTTAGAGAACTAGCCCCATTCTCAAAGGAAGCGGCCTCACTTCCATGCTCACTTAGGTGTGGCTATCAAGGATGTTCTTGTTACTCTAACATCCCACTCATAAGAGCTATAGTCCACATTAAGAGTTTTTTGTTTTTAAATAAAAACTCATCCTGTATAACGTTACAAGATACATGCACACACACCATAGGGAGGGACATGAGTATTATTACTCATACATATATTTAGTGCATGTTAATGAAACTACTCTATGATTAGTTTTTCCCTTCAAACCTAGTTCTTTGGATCTCCAGTCCCTAGGTAGGGTATCCTCATAGGTAGTTTATTCTTCTTTGGGCTTAAGTCCCATCCCCCTTGATGCTATCCAGATCTTTTCTCTAACTAGAGCTTTAGTTAATGGATCTGCAATATTATCATTTGTACTAATATAATTAACATTTATGGTACCATTGTTTTTGTATGATCTCACAGTACTGTGTTTTCTTCTAATAGATCTGGATTTACCATTATAGTATTTATTGTGCACTCTACCAATAGTGGTAGTACTATCACAATGAGTTAAGATGGGTGAAATAGGTTTCTCCCACATGGGAATTTCAGATAATAAATCTCGTAACCAACCTGCTTCTTCACTAGCTGAAGATAAGGCAATTAATTCCACCTCCATGGTGGATTTAGCAATAATCTGTTGTTTTTTAGATTTCCAACTTATTGCTCCACCACCTATTGTAAATACATAGCCAGTGGTAGACAAAGAATCACCTGATAAGGTGTTCCAGCTAGCATCACTATATCCTTCAAGAACAGCAGGATATCTTTGATATAGCAAACCATAGTGCGCAGTTCTTTTTATATATCTCATTAATTGAGTCATGGCATTACAATGCTTAAAATTAGGTTTGCTAGTAAATCTTGCTAAAACTCCTACAACATAAGCAATATCAGGTCTAGTACAATCAGTAGCATATCTAAGACTACCAATAATACTAGCATATTCCTTTTGATTGTAAATATCATTTTCATCTTTAGTAGGAAAAAGATGCACACTAGAGTCAAAAGGAATACTTGCAGGTTTACAATCAAAGTAATTATATTTTTTCAAAATTTTCTCTATATGATGAGATTGATCGACAAATACGCCATTTGAAGTTCTAGAAATTTTCATGCCAAGAATCACATTAGCTTCTCCTAAATCTTTCATATCAAAGTTATTTTTAAGAAGTTTGGCAGCATTTATAATATCCATATTAGGACCAAAAATTAGAAGATCATCAACATATAAACAAATTATAACATGAGCATCATCAAAAGTTTTATAATATATACATTTGTCACTTTCATTTGTTTTAAAACCATTAGAAAGCAAACATTGATCAAATTTCTCATGCCACTGTCTAGGTGCTTGTTTTAAACCATATAAAGATTTTAATAATTTACATACCTTGTGCTCATTACCTGGCATTGTAAAACCTTCTAGTTGGTCCATGTAGATTCCTTCTTCTAAATCGCCATTTAGAAATGCCGTCTTTACATCCATTTGATGTATCATCAAATTATGAATGGCTACTATAGCAATCAATAATCTAATAGATGTAACTTTAGTAACAGGAGAAAAAGTATCGAAAAAATCAATATCTTCTTTTTGTTTAAAACCTTTAGCTACAAGCCTTGCTTTGAATTTTTCAATAGAACCATCAGGTTTTAATTTTCTCCTAAGTACCCATTTACATCCAATTGTTTTACAACTTGGAGGTAAATCTACAAGTTTCCAAGTATTATTAGATATAATAGAATCCATCTCATCATTGATGGCTTCTTTCCAAAAACTTGAATCAAGAAAAGATAAAGCTTCTTCTAAAAAAGTAGGGTCACCTTGTAAATTATACACATAATATTCAGGACCAAAATCGTTTTCAATTCTAGGTCTTTTACTCCTCCTAGGTTCAATC
The DNA here is from genome assembly GCA_032727855.1 of Quercus ilex subsp. ballota. Taxonomy (NCBI): domain Eukaryota; kingdom Viridiplantae; phylum Streptophyta; class Magnoliopsida; order Fagales; family Fagaceae; genus Quercus; species Quercus ilex. The sequence goes on along the minus strand of CM064910.1, from coordinate 5,693,099 downwards.
TCATATTCATTAACATCTTTTGACTTAGATGTTGAACATTCAAATTTCTCTTGTTGTTCAAAACCCCCACTATTTTTATATTTAATTGGAAATTTATTTTCATAAAAAATTGCATCTCTAGATTCAATTATTGTATTATTATCAATATCATAAAATCTATAAGTTGTGCTATATAAAGAATAACCCAAAAATACACATGTAGAAGTCTTTACCCCAAGTTTAGGTCTTTTGGGATCAGGTAGCCTCACATATGCTAAGCAACCCCAAACTTTGAAAAAATTCAGATTTGGTTTATATTTTTTCCATAATTCAAAAGGAGTTAAAAAAAGTCTTTTTATGAGGTACTCTATTCAAAACAAAATTTGCAGTTAAAACAGCTTCACCCCAAAAATATTTAGGAGCCCTAGAACTAACAAGCATAGCATTAGTTAAATTTATAAGAGTCCTATTTTTACGTTCAGCTACTCCATTAGAAGATGAAGAATAAGGGGCAGTAGTCTCATGAACAACACCAAGAGATTGAATATAATTATTAAGACCAAGAGTATCATATTCTTTTCCTCTATCAGTTCTAAACCTTTTAACCTTTTTATCAAAAGTATTCTCAACTTCTTTTAAGAAAATTAATAATTTTTCAAAAGCATCACTTTTATTTTTCATAAGATAGACGTATGAATATTTTGAAAAATCATCTATAAAGGTTATAAAATACCGATTACATCCACGTGTCAAATGTCCTTCAAATTCACAAATATCACTATGGATAAGCTCTAGTAATTTAGTATTTCTTTCAATTGGTTTATGAGGCTTTTGAGTAATTTTAGTCATGCTACAAATTTCTCAAGTTTAGGAATTAAACCTAAACCACTCATATTTTTCATATATTTATTATTAATATGACATAATCTACCATGTCAAACATTCACACAAGAAACAATATAAGTAAAACTTGAATTTTCATTCATCTCAACATTAAGTTTAAACATGTCATCACAAGCATAGCCTTTGCCAACAAACATGCCTTTTTTAGAGAGTACATATTCATCGGCCTCAAAGATTTGTTTAAAACCAACCTTATTCAACAAAAAATTGGAGACTAGATTCTTTCTAATGTCAGGAACATGAAAGACATCTTTGAGAGTGACTTCTCTTCCAAAAGTAAATTTGAGAAGCACCTCTCCAATACCCACAACTTCTATGGTATGAGAATCACCAAGCATAATTTTCTTTTTCTCATCCAAGATGGTGTAGGTCTTAAACCAATTTTTATCATTACAAACATGTCTGGTTGCCCCAGAATCAATCCACCATCCTCCTAAGCCTTTGAGAATATTAATCTCGGTAACCATAGCCACAAGAGGCTCTTCAATGACATTGGCTTGAGCCATAGGCCCATGTTTTCGAAAACGACAATTTCTAGCCGAATGTCCAGGCTTTCCCCATACAAAACATGCATAGTTGCTATTATTAGTGTGGTTGGAGCATGCTTAGGATGGTGTGCTTCGTTCTTTCTTTGATTAGAGTGGGTCTTATGTTAAGGCTAATTTCCATTTGGCCTATGTTTGAAGTTTCTTTTCTTAGGCCTTACATAGTCATTATTTTTTGCATTGGCTTTTGACATGTTTTTATTTGAGGAGATGAAATTTACCTTAGGACCATTTGCTCCATGGAGTTCAACAGCTTTGTCTTGGTTCCTTGCCTCTTCCTCCACTCTCAAACGGGTGATAAGGGATTCAATGGAGAGTTCCTTTTGCTTGTGTCTCAGGACTTTGGCAAACTCCTTCCAAGATTCAAGCAGCTTGTCAATGATGGCTGAAACTTGCATTTGTTCATCTACTCGAATGCCTTCAAATCGAACATCTTGTGAAATCATTTGGAGTTCATAGGATTGTTCCACCACAGACTTGCCTTCAACCATCTAAAACCTGAAAAATCGGCTACATGCATATTTCTTGGATCCAGCTTCCTCTGTATCATATTTTTGATTCAATGCCTTCCATATCTTTTTGCCTGATTTGTAAGCTTGATCATAATAATCATACAAATCATCATAAAGACAATTAAGTAAATAATTTCTACGGTAAAGATGATCCTTATCCCATTTCTTAACATCTTTTTCATGTTGAGAAAGTTCTTCTTCAGTCAATTGTTTAGATTTCTTTTTCTTTGGTTTTTTCTCAGTTAACACATAAGCCACATTCAAGAGAGTAAGATAAAACAAAGTCTTTTGTCTCCACCTCTTAAAGTTAACACCACAGAAGCGGAATGGCTTATTAAGATCACCCGCTCCAAAGGAATTAGACATAACATTACCATTTTCCAAGGATGATTTTGTGTTCTCCATATCGATTTGTCCCAAATTGTTGGAAATAAAGGAGAGATAATACCTGAATTTTCCTTGGAAATTACACAATTTGATATTACCAAAAAAGAGATGGCAGAGATGAGGCGTGGACCAAGTCACTGTCTTGAGACAAATCGTGTCGTCTACGGTATATCCGATGTAGTTAGACAAATAGTTTCTGCACGTTGCCCCCAGGATACAACAGCCCAACCACCTTTGCTAAATATCCTTGCGAGTCTACACTACTCGTAGGATATAAGCTCTCTATAGTACTTTCTTTTCCCAAAAAATTTTGTAAAAGATAGAATATTTTTGTGAGTAGTAAAAAGCAATAGATGGTAAGTGTTTAGGACAATAAAAAATTGTTTTTGAAAAGTTTTTCAGCTTTGTAATTCAAAAATAATGTGTCTTAAACTTTTATTTCTTTCCATATATATATATAAAGCCAAACCCATTGCTTGTCCTTAGCCAAAAAATAAAAACGTTTGCCAACTTTTAAAACTTTAAATGGTCATAAAATTATTGAAATCAATGTCACGAATAGCTTTCTTTTTATACATATATTATATATAAACCGGTCAAACCTTTTGCCAAAGTGTACGTTGAGGTGAGGTAAGTCAGTAGACAAATCGAGTTTGTCTTGTAGTGTCATAACTCATAATGCCATTAAAACAAAATTTACAGCCCCTAACGTGGCTGTGTTTAAGCAGTCAAATAATGCTTTTCTTTGAAACTTTGACTATACACCATAATTACAACCAAGAATGGAAAGCAATATATAATGCTATAACCCATTAACAGTAAATTATATAAATATATAGTTGTACAATATTTGATACTTTCTATCTATAACGTTGCTATTAAATATATTAAAAGAAATGTTTTAAAGCAAAAGTTTATAAAGGAAAGTATACTAAAAGTTAACAATATATGGTATTAAAATTCACATTAATTTTTAGAGATTTCCTAATTAAAACCATTGACAATAGCTATTCAAATTTTGAATTATATTTGAATTTTCAAAATTTAGCAATCAACGTATTTGACATTAAGGGATAATTGATTTCTTCAATTCACATAAATGAGTATTAAAATAAATATGATATTTTTTATAAAAATATCCAACACAAATGACACTTAACACCATTTGAAAGTTTCATACTCTAGGTTCTCTACTTTCTTTCGACAGCTTATCTTGACTTCGTTATGACAATCATATGCATAAGAGTCCAGGTAGCCAATAGTAGAGAAATGCAGTCAGAGACTAAGAAGATAGCAAGAGTAAGGGATTTTCGAATGGTGTTAAATGACGTTTTTGCTTAGAGAGCATATTGGATAATTTTTAAAAGCATCTAGCATTAGCCTAAACCTCAAGGTTAATTTTTTGTATTTTATCCATTTCTTTAATTAATACAACCATAATTGCATGCACGAATCTTTTTATGACTAATGGCAACAAATCTTCATTTGGCGACTCCTTTGATGAGTGGAAACTCTAGAAACTTCTATGTGTTCTTCTAAGAATGTCAATTCACGAGCCTTCTTCATGATTTCTATGGATTAATTGGGTTTTGACTATGTGTATTTGATGTTGGAATGTTGTTTGATCAAGATTTTACCTAGATAAACTAGGACTTTGATTTTGATTCTTTAATGTGATTATTTTGTGTGAAGTTTTTGGATGAAAGATTTGTTATTAAAGTTGTATTACAAAGATAAATTTGTCAAAAGTCTCATCGAATAAATAAAAAAATTTGTGTAACATTATTTAAAGAACCCTCTCTCTCTCTCTCTATATATATATATATATTCAATTCAAATTGAGATTCTCACTATCCTAAAAGACAAAGCAAACATCTATTTGTCCCTTTCTTCGCTTGGACCTAAAGCAATGCAAACTAAATCTTTTATTTCCTCCATTTATAAGGAGAGAATAATGAATATAAATAAGCTATTAGGAACTGGTATTCTAAAAGACAAAGCAAACATCTATATATCCCATTCTTCCCTTGGACCTAAAGCAATGCAAAGTAAATCTTTTATCCCTCCATTTATAAGGAGAGAATAATGAATATAAGTAGGCTATTAGGAAATGGTATTCTAAAAGACAAAGCAAACATCCATATATCCCATTCTTCCCTTGGACCTAAAGCAATGCAAAGTAAATCTTTTACACCTCCATTTATAAGAGAAAATATTAGCTTTAAGGTATAGTAAATGTCTATCTTTAAGACAATATTTATCCTTGTATATGCCTTATTTTGTAACTTTGAAAATTTTATTTTTTGATGAATAAATTTGGAAAAGGGAAAAATTTTCAAAAATTGATGTAGGGGAAAAAAAATATAATCACATATTGTCACATTTGGGGTCAAAGACAAGAAAGTATTTTTCTGGATAAGAATTGGATTTCTTGAATGGTCGTGTGAAAAACTTAATTTTGATTGATTAGATTTTGGTCTTAAAATGTATCAAAATGAATGAAATTACAATATGTTAATTTGCCTTAGGCGAACCAATTAAAATCAACCCAATGCTTGGTTTTCATTAGTTCAATTAGAAGACTTATCATGTTCTTGCAGGCACTTGATAATCCTACCAAATAAGTTTAGAATTTTTATTTTAAAATTAATTATATGTGTAGAGAGGGAAAATTTTTGACCTATCACAAGCTGACACATCATACTACCAAATCTACAAAATACAACAAATTACAAAGTGCCACGTATTGTTGCTAGGTTTTGTTATCATTACTCAGAAACCAACAGAAATTTGTCAAGTGTCATGCAAAAAACCAATCACACGTCAGCACATGTAAGCGATGACATAAGCAATCCAGCACATGTAAGTGATGACACATACAATTCAGCGCGTGTAAGCGATGACATAAGTGGACCAATCAAGCTGTGACATGTGTCACCAATCAGACTCCGCTACCTGTTGTTCACCTACCCCCAAACTCCTATAAATAGAAGCATTTCTAAGGCATTTATGGCCTATTTGGATGTTTAAAAAAGGAGAGGGAGTAGAGTAGAGGAATGGAGAATAATCTAATTACCTTGTTTGGAAGTTTTTTAAGAAAGGAGGGGGAGGGGTTTGGAGGGGTTTCAACTCCCTCTAGCCCCCCATTTTTAATTCCCCCAAATTGGAGAGATTTGGAGGGGGAGTAGAGTACATAAACTACTGACCAAGTAAATTACCTAATTTACCCTTATTATATTAACAAAATTACACAAGGGGAATGGCTAATTACTCCCTTCCCCCTTACTAATTTTAAAAACATCCAAACAAGGTGGAGGGGAATCATTCTCCTCTACTCTCCTTCCCACTACTCCCCTCTACTCTCCTCCCTTTCTAAACTTCCAAACAAGCCATTAAGGAGAGACCAAGCCATCTAGAGCACAAGCAGCATCAAAGAAGATTCAAAAGTACTCAGTAGTACAGAAACTCTGCAAAAATCAAGTCTCAAAACCTTCAAGAACTTCAAGAATTGTATTGGGTTCTCGAAAATGGTGACTTCATAATCATGGATGGCTTCGATTACAATGGTTCTCGAAAATAATGACTTTACGGATAGCCTTGAAGCCCAATCCAATAAATGGGAGATGCCATTGGAAACCCCCAAGCCCAATGGGATCAAAGAAATACACTGCATGGTTCCAACCCAACGAATCATCAAATTGAAGCAAACTCAAGTCTACAAACTCTGGCGGGCCGACAATTTTTTTTTTTTTTCCCCCCGGCCTAAATTGCCCAAAAATGAATAAAATGCCTCATAATTTTGGTCTTAAATGTATATAATAATAATACTCATATAATACTCATATATATATATATATATATATCATATTCTAGGCACATAAATAAGGTTTTTTACAATAAAATTTATTTTTCATTCAATTAATGGTGATTTATTTGGATTTTTATTATATATACTTTCTTTTTTTATACAAGATAGAATTTCTATTCTACCCTAATCTAAGTGTATATATGTGTGAAACTCCCTCTTAGAGACTTGAACCCTGGCCCTTGCCCCTCACACCCCACAAGATAGAATTTCTACTGAAAACTTACAAATTGATGCAGAAATAAATGTGAATTATTAATGATACTTTAACAAAATAATAAACTTGTATTTAAATTATTTCTTATAATTGGTGACACAATAATTTGTAAGACTTATATAATTTTTATGACCTACATGATAAAATTTATAGAATTTTTTGCTTCATTCAATTTTTTTTGAGCTTCTTAAAAGTTGAGGAAAAATATACAACTCACATTAACCAAAAAAAAAATTCATTGACTCATAGGGGTCCTAGCTTTTAGCCTTTTACAGCTTGTAGGTCTTAGATGTGTTAGATTTCGTTTTCTTTTTTAATTGAATTTGTCAGTGATTGTTTGAATCTCAGTTGAAAATATGTCAATTTCAAATGCATTTTTTTTTTCAGGTATATGACTTTTAGTTTGTAGCATTCACATAAGTGTGTGTATATGTAATTTTTTGACTTATATTGGAGAGATTTTAGCATGGTAATATCTTCATATTATATAGAAAGAAATTAAAAATCTTGATGGCAATGATTAAATGACTACATTTGCTAGAAAATTTGGGTAGAAAAACCAATTTGACTGAATTTCATATATTGAGAGACTAATTTGACAAAAATTAAACCTTAGATACTAATTTGACAATTGAAGGAGGGGATGAAATTGAAGAGACATTATAGTTTAGGGTGAAACTTGAGCTTGAACTTGTCTTGTTAATTCTTCTCCAAAAAAAAATAACTTGTCTTGTTAATTTGTGTGGGGATAAAAGCCCAACTTCGTATATTGGGCCTTAGGCCCTATTTGAATATGTGGGTACGTCCAAGAAGGAGTAAAGGATTGGAAAAGGCCCCAGAGTGGAGAATCACGTAAGGGGAGGATAAAGGAATATAGTCCGAGGAGTGTATCCTCCTCGATTTTGAAGAATATCGGTCAAGCAAATACCTGAGCAGTTTGGGTGAACTTATAGGAAGTTCCAACGATAAGGATAAACTTCATACACGTATAAAGATGATAAGAATAGAGAAATATCTAAAGGAAAAGCTGCTACCACTGCATTTAATGCGCTGCAGCAACTTTTCTGGCCACATTTATGTGGAGAAGACTCCTGAATAGTGCAATCTCAGCTGCTACCACTCATGGAGAACCAAAGATGATACCTGATGGGACATGTACTCAATTGAATGCTTAAATAAAAAACAAGTGTACGATGAAGATGGTTTAAAAGAAAACTATATAAATGGAAGAGATCTCTCACGAGAGAGAGATCGGAAAAGAGAGAAAAAGAAGAAGAAGAAAAATTTACTATAGCTCTAAGAATTGTATTAGCCTTTCAAACAACAATTTATCTCCTCGGACATCAGTTTATTCAAGTTTCAAGTGTGTTTTTTGTACTTGTTCATCTTTTAAAATCTTGATTAACTGTTGTTTAGTTCACATACAGTCTAGTTCTTTCACCCACTCTCTACAAATTCTTTGTTTTGGGCTTATTGAACTCACATCCTATATCTTTTGGGCTTGGGCTACAAATCTTGATCCTACAATTTGTTTATAAAATACATCATAAATAAGCTTTTCTCAAATCAAGACATTTTTATAAACAACTTCATTCTCAACCTGCTTTTGTGTGAGTTTGTTATTGATAATGGAGGTACTGTTCTTGAACTTTGTTAGAATAAATAAACAAAGTTCAAGAACACTAATCACCTAAAACCAATCCAATTTACATCAGAAACAAAAATTCAAAAGCAAACATAAAAATTACGATTTAGTTGAACAAATGATTCCAAACCTCAACTGCTAAGTAAAGAACAGCAGTTGACATCTGTCCTCCGCACAAAAGATAAATGCATTGCAATTTGAACAGAAAATAAAAGTGAGACTTCAACTTTCATATAGGAAAGTACAAGAGCATTCTCATCAAAGATTGTAAAAATTTTAGCATTTAGCATCTAGAAAACCAACTTTATAACATTTAACATATCACTTTACAATACAACCTACATCAAAACTTTCATTTTTTTTTTACCTCTTCATTTAAATATTCTTTCTTTATTATTTTTTATTTATTTTTTATTCTTCCTCTCTCTCCCAAATAGTTAGTACAATTAAGAACCTAAAGCTTTTTTTTTTTTTTTTTTGGAGAAACAATTAAGAACCTAAAGCTAAAGCTAGGCAAGAACTCCAAATGCCAAGTAAATAATATTTTACAGGACAACAAATCTTAATTTGCACAGATACTTGATTGCTTGCAAACAGGGGCGGAGCCACATAGTGACTTGGGGGGGCCCCAGCCCCTGCAAAAAAAAAAAAAAAAATCCATTAGAGTAGGTAGAAAAAAAAAATTGGGCCCCCCCAATATTGGACAGCTGGCCCCCCCAATGCCCAATTCTCAACTATTTTCCCAAGCCCAGCTCAAATATTCTCCCAAGCCCAGCTTTAGTTTTAGGCCTTATCACCTTATGTACTCCAAATAAAACAAGCTGGCCCACTCAAGTTCAAACACTAAAAACAAAACTTCACTTTCTCTTCATCTCAAAAAATCCACCCACTGACCCACAGAATCCCTTTCTTTACTTCTTATTCTTTTGTTTGGTCTTCTTTGATACACTTTCATTTGCATTGTACCGTTGCCTACCTACCAGCCCCCAAAACTCTAGTCTTTTGTACTCACTGTCCCAAAAAAAAAAAAAAACTCCTGACCAATTTTTTCTTTCTTCATCAGTTTTAGTTTTGAAACTTGGTGACTACTTGGTGACTGGTGAGTTTTTTTCTCTTTCTTAAGTATTAGACATTCATCTCTTTTTAGTGTCTTTTTTTTATTTTCTCAACTATCTACACCTAAATATTCACATGCTCTTTATATTTTCATAGATTTTTAAAGAAATACATGATTGAAGGCATGGGGAGATTGTTTGTGATGAGTTTTGAAGGGAAGATCTAAAGTTGAAGGCAGTAGGCATTGCCACACGGGTGACCTGTCTTTGCACTTTGTGAAGACAAAGTTTCTAAGGTAAAATTGTTTTGATTTATTACCTATTTTTGATTAGTTAGATATCATGTGGTTATGGATGTGGCTGTGGGTGTTGTTAAATTGTTTGGTTTATGTTGTGTACCAATACTTGTGTGTTTAATTTTTATTTTTGTTTGAGGGGTTATTATTAATTAAAGTCGTATTAAAAATGGGTTGTATGTTTAAATTATAGCGGAAATTTTGTTTTTTCTTGAGTATGAATAACATCCATATAACTAAGTAAAAATTTCTAATTAAAATTTTATTTTTTAAACTTCTTTTCAGGTTAATTTTTGAGTCATATTCTTAAAGTTAAAAGAATTATGAGCAAATGAAAAAACATCTGATGCATTTTTTAAGAAAAAAATGTTAACAATTCAGAAATTAGGACATCTGTGGCTGTAGAAACAAATGTTGATACTTCAATGCCTGATAAACACCCTGACCCCACCAAATGTTCAAGAATTCAATCTGAAGAGATAGATCGTGATTCAGGATCACGTAAACAAATATGTGAATTTTCTATCAACAAACAAGATGAAATCCGATGAGCTTATCTCAAAGAAGGTTCATATTAACCTAAAAATATAGACTATCCATACAACAATGATACTCATCGTCATCGATTTCAACCTTCATGGTTCGAATCGGCTCCCCCATTGAAAAAGAGTGGGTTTTAGTTCACTGAACACATTTGGAAAGCTATAAATTAAAAGATAAAGCTAGAAGAATATAGAAAAGAAAGCATAGTACACAGTCCAATCCCCCACAACCAGCATTGAGCAAGTAAACAGGTCATGTTGTAGATTACAGTTTACTTTACTGTTCACCCGCAAACAACAACACTAATCACGAAAGATCATTTCAATGTGCTCTTGATCTAAGTCTCTGAAAAAACTCTCATTAAAAAATCATAACACTTTTATATTAAATCAAGTCATAATCTGGATTAAACACAGACTAAGCTCCACATAGCTCAACACACACAATCACATATATAACCTTGTTCAACTTAGTGTATAAACAATTAATGTGAGATTGGGTAGACACTTTCTCTTCACACATCTATCCAATTCTTGTACAATGACATATCAATCTAAATCAACAAGCATAAATACCTTCCCACTTACTTATTTTTTTCTTTTCCTTTTTATTTTGTGTTTGAGAAGATATTTTTGCATGTACAATGGCATAACCATAATTTGATGAAATAATGAGGCATTTTTTATCAAGAAAGGTGACATTTCTCTAGCAGTTTTATATATAGTTGAACTTAAATATGAGCTCCAAGTTAACTGAGAAACTGAAGCTAACTTAATTAAAAACTCCCTAGAGATGTTACAAAGAATGAACTGGATTCTCGTACCTATAAGTATTGATTATTGCTTCCACAACATTGTGATATAGATGTTAAATGCATTACTATTGGGGCTATTTAGTTGTTAACTTGCATTTGCATTTTTTAATTGATAATTACACTCAACTAGTGAGTTTTAAACTCATGTGTCACACTCCGGCTTTGATTTTTAAGGTGCAACCCTCCACCTTGTTCTTCCAAGGAAAGAGATTCTATATTTTTCTTTTTGATAATTTGATAGTTACAATCAGGAACGGAGCCAGAACTTTGAGCTAAGGGGGGCAGTTTTACAATTAGTTGTATGCAGTAATTTCAACCTCTGACTTTGTTACTTAGCTGCTGAGATTTTTTTTTTTTTTTTAATTTTGTGTGGGTTGAACAAAATTATTTTTTTTTAGAATTTTTAAAAAGGCGGAGTTATTTATTTTGGATAAAATTAGTTAATTGAGCTTAATTGTTTTTTAGTTTTACTGGTAATTTTTGTTGTTGAACTTTTTTTTTTTTTTTTGGCTTGTATATTTTGTTTTTAGATTTTAGATCTATAATTTTATTTTATGGTCACTAAAATGAGGAAAATTCTAGAGTTACAAGCTTTTCTTATATAAATTATATATTGATGTGTTAAATAGTTACCAATAAGTAAAAAAATTATGTGAGTAGTGGGCTCATATGCGAACCAATAAGAACTTGCTACCAAAACAATTTGTAAAAATGTTATAAAAAATTTTGTGAGTATAACATTACTTTTAAAAGAATCGATGATATTGTTAAAGGGAAACAAAATGTAATTTTATAGAACAAAATTGCTAAAATTAGTATACATATATATAATAATATTTAAACAAAAAATTAGGGGGGCCCATTGCCCCCCCCCCCCCCCCACCCCCACCCCCAAGTCTAACGGTGGTTCTGTCCATGGTTACAATAATGAAAGAAATGAGCTTCAAACCCTAATTCTCTTAATAAAAGAGATCAAACTTTTCCATTAAGTTACAAGACTCTTGGTGAGAAGATGTCCCTTGAGTTAAAGGTAATTAACAAAATTCACACTTGAGTTAACAATATATTTTCGTGACATATTATTTTCAAACGGTTTGGTTCAAGTTACATTATTGGACCATAATAAAAGTTACACCACTTAATTGCTTTTTTATTAAATCATTATTTTGTCAAACGTTTTTTTTTTTTTTTTTTTGCTTAATTGATAGGTAACTCGTACGCATCAAATTTGACAATAATTTTATCTCCATATAATATATTAAAGTGGAAGTGCAATAAAAAATTGAAATTAGACTATAGATGCATTTCAATTTAGTGTTAAGTATCCTTCTAATTTCAAGTTAAGTGTTCTTCCACTTACACTCTTATTTTGTGTCACGTGTCTTTACATATAAGTTTATGAATCTAAAATTAGAAAAATATCAAAACCCTCAAATAGAATTTATTATGTTTCTATATAATCTAGTGAATGTCTACAACTTCTTGTTTACTAGGGTGAAACATTTCATATTATAATTTTTTTTTTACTATTAAATCTATAAGTTTATTTGTTTAGCGTATTGTTTTTTTTAGACAGTTTAGCATATTTAAGAATTGAAAAAACTGTTACTTTCAACACTCATAGATAAGAGAGCTTTTAATGCACAATCAACTTAATATTTGGTGAGCATAATAGTTAATTACATGAAAAAATTGTGCAAATAACCTTATAATTCAATTGACACTTCTTAGTATTTTCAACTAAGATAAAGGTTAAAATTCTTCCCTCTCCTATTTTAACTATTGCAATATAAAATTAAATTAAATTAAAAACCTTTAATCAAATATTGGGTTTAACAAAATATTATTGAGAAAAAGAGTTACCAAGTAGTATAAATTTTGTTTTTGTTATCCTATTATGCCATTTGGAAGGGAATCACTATGCTATCTAGAATTTAGATTCTTGAGAATATAATGTTTTGGCATCTCAAAGGCCTAAGAACGTAATGATGCTCAATTCTGGTTTGATAATGTTTGTACCAATATGAGATTTTTATTTTTCACTTACTCTTGTAAATTATATATGATTAAATTTTTATCTCCAAAATAACATTGCACAGTATAAACTTGAAATATTTTATATGTTTCAATTATTCTTGAAAAAACCAATAATATTGCTAGAAAAACTTAAATAAAATAGGGATGAATAATAAAAATAACATAAGTATTACACGAATTCAGGGAATAAAATTTAAAGACATAAAATAAATATTGTTAAATAAAGATCATTGTTGAAAAAAAAAAACATTCTTAAAAAAAAAGATCTAGCAACATGATCGTGCGGTGAACCGATTAGGTAAAAACTAGCAATTGTATAGAATAAAATTTTATTAATATATTTGATATTAAACAATAAAATATTTTTTCAAAATAGAATTTATATTAGATTAGATTAATTTATTAAATTTTAGTTAAGTAATAAAATAGAAGATTTTTAGTTGTAGGACTAAAAATTCGTGCAAAATTTAAATATTCTTTCAATTTAAGTTACACCATCTATATCTATATCTATTTATATAATAATAGGTGAAACTGAAAAAAAACTCAAATTAAAATTCTAAATTAGAGTTCCAATTTTGCGTCATGTGTTCTAAATTATTTATTTTTAAAGAGTTTTATTTCTTAATTTTAGAATCAAATGTGAGACCACATCATAAATATTTATCCAAGTGAGTTATTAAATACAAAAACCAAAAAGTCTAGAAATAAATGAATCTTTAAACAAAAAAGTGATTCACAATAATTTTTTTTTTTTAAAGGACAATTTAAATTTTATACCTAATAATATCCTTACAAAAATTTTTAAAGAGTTAATAAAATATAAAAAATGACTATTAATTGTATTTAAATTATATATAAAAATTATATCATGCATCTTGTAGGGACAATTTTTGTAGCCCAAGCCCACAAAGATATGGATTTTGGGCCCACTGAACCCTAAACAATAAATTTGTAGAGAGTTGGTGAAAGAGCTAGGCTAGAACTGAATAAACAGAATTAGACAGCAATGTTTGTGGATGAATTTATATTAGAACGTGCTCGGACATATGTATACGCCGCGTCCGAGGAGGTGTTTTTATTTCATAAACTTTGTTTACAATTCTTTGGAGCTACCATAATAAAGTTCTCTCCTTTTTTCCTTTTGATTTTCGATCCTCCACTATCAGGGGCATCCCTCTCTTATATAGTACTCCCTTCCTCCATCTTCACCGTCCACTTGTTCATCATCTAGACGCCCACTTGAGTACATGTCCCATCATACTCTCCCTTTAGCCTTGTGTGAGTGGCGGTAGCTGAGAATGCACTGTTCAGGAGTCCTCTCCACATAAATGCGGCCAGGAAGGTAGGTGCAGTGCATTTAATGCGGTGGTTGAAGCCTGTCTCTTAGATATTTCTCTGTTCCTGTAATCCTCTTGCGTGTCCGAGGTTCATTTCCCTCCTTACACTTGTCAAAAGGATCACTTGAGCTTCCCATATATCTGTCAGGCAAAGATTCTTCGGGTCCAAGGATATTGGACTCCTCGGACAAATAAACATCTCCTCGGATCTTGCACGCGCTCCTCTCCAGACATGCTTCATTTACATGGGCCTCTGATTGAATGTTTTCATCTCCTCGGACGAACAGTGTTCCTTAAATAGGGCCTTGGGCCCAACACGTTAGGTTGGGCTTTTCACCCCCCACACATCTTATGGCATATCTTTAAATGTTTCCATGCATATGCATGTGGTTACAAGCTAATTTGACAATAATGTGAGATACTTCAAGGTTTTTTAAATTGAATATTCTCTTAACTTCCTCTTTTACATGTTAGATATTAGATATACACTGAAAAACTTTGCATTTGTATATCGTGCTACAAACTTTGACAAATAATTTATTTATAAGTTAATTTTGTGGAGGGCAACAAAAAAAGATTGCTTTACAGAGAAATGACCACAAGGAGAATATAGTCCTTATCTATAAAGGTTTCAAGAAATTATGGGATAAATCATAAATGGAATATCAGGAGCTTTGTTCTCTTGAGCCTCTTTCTTCAGATTTTTTTGCTTTTTACTACTTCCCTGAGAAAGAAAACCGCAAATAAGTGGGTAAGTTTCATAATCTGGACAGCTTACCTTCTGGCTGACTGGGCTGCTAGATTTGCTGTTGGACTAGTCTTTGACAGTGAAGAGGAATATACTACTTCTGGGCATGACAAAATGGATGACGATACTGGTCTTCATCTGGTGTTGTGGGCACCTTTCCTTTTATTACTGGTTGGTGGGCAGGACAGAATAACTTCTTTCGCTGTGCAGGATAATGAATTGTGGCTCAGGCACTTGATTTGGTTCATTCTCCAACTCTCCAGTCTTCACCACTGGTTTTGTTTTTATTCAATCAATTCACCAAAACAGACTATGGATCCCAACACCCCCTCCTCTTTGCTGGAACCATCAAGTATGCTGAGCGGATCGCTGCGTTGTATCTTGCAAGTTCGGGAAGCTTTGGAATATCCGTACTTAAAGAACCGAACCTGGGACCCAATTATGAGAAATTAATGAGAGCATACTCCACGTTTGAAGAGATGGGTCTTCCTACAAAATTTGAATGTCTCGAAGACGAAGAAGGCAGAGAATCCCAGGTGGGCAAACTCATTACTCCAATGGTGAAGGAACGGAAGTTGAAAAACCGTGAGTTGGTGCTGTATGCTTATGGCATGTCAAATATTTACAACGGACTCATTGTCAATCTCATGTTCAGCTCTAGTGAGCACAATAAGGAGAGTCGAGACTTCTTCTCTAAAATAGATGCAGAAGATACATTGAGAATATTAGAGATCGAACTCAACTTCTTTTATGATCTAATCCATACCAAGGTGGCGGTGGCAACCTCCAAGGTAGGAATTATATCTCAGTGTACATTCATCGGGTTAGTTGTGGCAGCCTTGTCACTTTTCTACAAAGAAGAGAAACGAGGTTTCTAGAGGTTCGATGTTAAAGTGACCTATACCTTGTTCTCTGGGGTTTTAGGCCTGAATATGGTAACTCTTCTCCTATGGGTGTTTTCTGGTTGGGCTATTGCTACTCTAACAAAGTCTCAGAAAAATTCCCTCCTATCCAAAATCTTCGACAAGTTCCTTGATCTTAAAAAGCCAAGGTGGAAGGAAAGTGCTGGTGTCTCCATGCTATCACATTATTGGAAAACAACAATAAGATTTAGAAGGTGGTCTGAAACTCTCACAATTCAACTTCATAAAGTATTGTTGGAAACGTAGGTCAAAAGGGGTGAATGAAGTGGAAAGCAGAAATATTATCAGTATCACAAGCATACTTAAATATTTTCACATTAAGGATTTTATAGATCATAAGAAAAATGACATTTTTCAGATGATATTCGTTTCCTCTCGGCCATTAACTAAGGACCTATGGGAATTTATCTTCAAAGAGCTAGAAGAGAAATCTAGAGATGCGGAAGATCCAGAAGCAGCCAAGAGAAAAATCTCGTCTAGAGGTGAATGGGTTCTGGAGAATGTTGACTTCATCAATGACTTCGAAAGCAGTATATTAATGTCTTATGTCAAGGATGTCGCTTATGATGAGAGCCTTCTATTGTGGCACATTGCTACTGAATTCTGCTCCAACTAAGGGTGGCAAAATCAACCCAAACCTATTTGCCACCCAAACCTACCCACTTAAAAGAGACCCAAACCCACCCAATTATTAGTTGGGTTAAATGGGTATTAACCCAATTAAACCCAATTAACATTAATGCTTATTGGGTTTTAATTGGGTACCCAATTAAACCCAATTATTATCCAAGTACCATTCTACAAATCACCCAACTCTAAAACCACTAAAATTATCAAAATACCCCCTCAACCTAAAAATGACCAAAATAATCTTAAAACCTAAAAAATGACCAAAATACCTCCCGAAGCCTAAAAAATGACCAAAATACCTCAAAAATCTGAAAATTACCAAAATACCCCTGAAACATAAAAAAATGACCAAAATATCCCTAAAACCCAAAAAAAGACCAAAATACCCCCAAAACCCAAAAAATTACCAAAATACCCCCAAACCCCAAAAATGACCAAAATACACTCAAAACCTAAAAAATGACCCAAATACCCCTAAAACCCAAAAAATGACCAAAATACTCTCACAACCTAAAAATGACCAAAATACTCCTGAAACCCAAAAAATGACCAAATTACCCCCGAAACCCAAAAAAAAGACCAAAATACCCTCAAAACCTAAAAATGACCAAAATACCCCTAAAACCCAGAAAATGACCAAAATACCCTTGAAACCCAAAAAATGACGAAAATATCCCTAAAACCCCAAAAATGACCAAAATACCCTTGAAACCTAAAAATGATCAAAATACCCCTGAAATCCAAAAAATGACCAAAATACCCCGAAACCTAAAAAATGACCAAAATACTCCCGAAACCTAAAAATGACCAAAATACCCTCAAAACCCAAAAAATGACCAAAATACCCCCGAAACCTAAAAAATGACCAAAACACCCCCAAAACCTATAAAATTACCGAAAAATGGCCAAAATACTCCTGAAACCTAAAAATGACCAAAATACTCTCAAAACCTAAAAAATGGCCAAAATACCCCCCGAAAACCAAAAAATGACCAAAATACCTCTAAAACCTATAAAATGACTAAAATACCCTCGAAACCTAAAAAATGACCAAAATACCTCCAAAACCTAAAATTACCAAAATACCCCCAAAACCTAAAAATTACCAAAAATGACCAAAATACCCCCGAAACCCAAAAAATGACCAAAATACCTCTAAAACCTATAAAATGACTAAAATATCCCCGAAACCTAAAAAATGACCAAAATACCTCTGAAACCTATAAAATGACTAAAATACCCCCGAAACCTGAAAAAATTACCAAATTACCCCGTAACCTAAAAAATGACTAAAATACCTCTGAAACCCATAAAATTACCAAAATATCCCCTAAACTTAAAAAATGACTAAAATACCCTGAAACCTAAAAAAAGGACTAAAATACCCCCCTGAAACCTAAAAAATGACCAAAATACCCCCAAAACCTAAAAAAATAACCGAAATACACTCGAAACCTAAGAATTACCAAAATACACCCTAAACCTAAAAAATTACCAAAATACCCCCTAAACCTAAAAAATGACTGAAATACCCCTGAAACCTAAAAAATTACCAAAATACCCTGAAACCTAAAAAATTACCAAAATACCCCAAGACCTAAAAATGACTAAAATAACCCCAAAACCTAAAACAATGACCAAAATACCCAAAAAACCTAAAAAAAGGATCGAAATACCCCCAAAACCTAACAATTACCAAAATACACCATAAACCTAAAAAATTACCAAAATACTCCATAAACCTAAAAAATGACTGAAATACCTCCAAAACCTAAAAAATAACTGAAATACCCCCGAAACCTAAAAAAATTACCAAAATACCTTGAAACCTAAAAAATTATCGAAATACCCCCAAAACCTAAAAAATGACCAAAATAACCCCAAAACCTAAAAAAAATTATCGATAAAAACCCCTGAAACCCAAATTATGACCAAAATACCGCTAAACATGTAAGATGATCAAAATACACCAAAAACATCTAAAATTACCGAAATAGAGGTTTAGGGTATTTTGGATGTTTCGAGCATATTTTTGACAAATTAAAGGTTCTAAGAGTTTTTCAGTCATTTTATAGGTTTCAAGGGAATTTTGGTAATTTTTTAGGTTTCGGGGTTATTTTGATCATCTTTTAGATTCTAAGGGTATTTTAGTCATTTTTTAAGTTACGAGGGCATTTATGTCATATTTTAGTTTTAGGGTTATTTTAATAATTTTTAGATTTTTTGGTTATTTCGGTAAATTTCTAGGCTTCAGAAGTATTTTGGTAATTTTTAGGTTTTGGGGTATTTTGGTATTTTTTTAGGTTTTGGGGGTATTTTGATCATTTTTAGGTTTTGAGGGTATTTTGGTCATTTCTTGGGTTTCGGGGGTATTTTGGTATTTTTTGAGTTTCGGGGGGTATTTTGGTCATTTTTTGGGTTTTGGGGGGTATTTTGGTCATTTTTAAGTTTCGAGGGTATTTTGATCATTTTTAGGTTTCAAGGGTATTTTTGTCATTTTTAGGTTTCGGGGGTATTTTGGTCATTCTTGGGTTTTGCGGGTATTTTGGTCATTTTTTGGGTTTCGCGGGTATTTTGGTCATTCTTGGGTTTCAGGGGTATTTTGGTCATTTTTTGGGTTTCGGTGGGTATTTTGGTCATTTTTTGGGTTTTGGAAGTATTTTGGTCATTTTTAAGTTTTTGGGGTATTTTGGTCATTTTTTGGGTTTTGGGGGTACTTTGGTCATTTTTGGGCTTTGGAAGTATTTTGGTCATTTTTTGAATTTTGGAAGTATTTTAGTCATTTTTAGGTTTCGAGGGTATTTTGGTCATTTTTTGGGTTTCGGGAGTATTTTGGTCTTTTTTTTTTGTTTTGGGGGTATTTTGGTCATTTTTAGGTTTTGGAGGTATTTTGGTCATTTTTTAGGTTTCAGGGGTATTTTGGTAATTTTTAGGTTTCTAGGGTATTTTGGTCATTTTTTGGGTTTTAGGGGGTATTTTGGTTATTTTTAGGTTTCGGGGGCATTTTGGTCATTTTTTGGGTTTTAGGGGGTATTTTGGTCATTTTGGAGATATCGGAGGTATTTTGGTCATTTTAGAGGTTTCATGGGTATTTTGCTCATTTTAGAGATTTTGGAGATAATTTTGGATGTCCAATTTTGGAAGTGTAGGGGTATTTGTATCATTTTAGGTATTTCAGGGTATTTTGGTAATTTTGGAGGTCAAGAGGGTATTCAAGTAGTTTTAGAGGTATTTGAGTCATATTGGGTTAAATGGGTTGGGTTGGTAATGGATAATTAATTTATATATAAACGGGTCATAAATGGATAAATGGGTAATTACACACCCAATCCATTTATGACCTAACCCATTTATGACCCAACCCGCCCATTTGCCACCCCTAGCAGTGAGAAATGGAAGGTAACGGGCAAAGTGTGGGTGGAATTGCTGTCATATGCTGCAAGTCGTAGCAGAGGAAATGCCCATGTCCAAAAACTAAGTAGAGGTGGTGAGCTTCTTACTTTTTTTTTTTCTTTTTTTTTTTTTTTTTGGTGAGCTTCTTACTTTTGTTTGGTTATTGATGGCCCAATTTGGCTTGAGAGAGTCTTGGGTTGAGACCCGTTTCGGCACAAAGTTTTTTTTTTTTTTTTTTTGATAGGTGGCACAAAGTTGATTGTTGGTAAATGACTCAATAAATATATCAAGCTTATGTATTTTTTCCCCCTAGTAGTAAAATAAAGGATCCAGCTTATATACTATTTTTTCCCCTAAGCAAAATAAAAAATAAGGAAAGAGGGGCTGTGATGTCTTAATAATATGACAAAATTTTCTTAATATTTCTTCTTACATAATTGATAGATTTTTAGATATGATTATTTTGGAACACTTCTTTGGCAAAAGTCACTTTAATAGGTATCGTTAATAAGTATGTAGCAATACATGCGTCTGATCAAGAATTTACTGTTTCATTATAATCTAGTATGCAATTTGGATTTTCTTTTCCCTATCTGTAACACTTCTTATAAAACGTTAGTTCTTAAAAATAAATCTTAACTATCAAAATTAAAACAAAGTAAAGCTAGAATATGATTTATCAAATTCATTATTTAAAGATAATACATAAAATAATAATAACTTATTGTCTTATTTATGACCAATTTATGACCCAGGGGAGTAAGCTTAGGTATAAGGGGGAAAATGAATTGTTTAATGATGATAGGTTATCAATAAATGATTTTAGAGAAAGAAAAAGTAAATGCGGTTTAATGGTCACTAGTTATAAGAGTTATTTTTCTTATTACTTTCCTCTGTTTGAGACATAAGGTCCAGGTTGTGTAAGTTTTTTATTCCAAGACTTCATTTGAAGCCTCTTAATTGTGTATCACCCTTTCCCAAAGAGTCATTTGAGTCATAATGTAGAAAAACCTTCTAAATGATTTTTTTTTTTTAGAGAAACCTTCTAAATGATTTTGAAGCAACCTAGTGGACAACATAAATCTATGACTATAATTGAAATCAGGTTCACTTGTACACTCGCTTCTAATGAAAATTCCTTCTCCATATGAAGAGAATACGATCCTTGTACTAAGACACAACTCTGTAGCATAAATTCTAAACTAGTTGGAGAAAAGTGCATAGCTTAGCAATTAAAACCTGCACCAACCTTAATTACATGGTCATTTTCAATGTTCCTTAAGCCCCTGCTCCACCATTAATATGTGGCTGATATGAGCAACAGTCTTAATTCATGAACAAAAACATTCTTCAATATGTGCACCATATCTTTGGTTTAAGAACTGAACATGTTCCACAAACAGACTAAAATTACTTAAAAATGGATCTAAAAAGGTAGAGAGTATTCCCTCAAACGAGAAATAATTTCAAGTTTTAAACTTATCAAAACTAGAATAGACTTGACTGAACTCAACAGTCTTAAAATATATTTATTTGGAGCAATCTACAGAGATATATTTTGCCATTCAGCTATATCTAGAAACATATATCTGCAAAGTCACTAAACAGCAGCCTGAACCACATTTTTCCTAGAGTTTCTCTTATCTATGTTAAGCCCTCAACTAAAACTAGATTAGTCCATACGGATAAATTCATTGGTCTTCAAAATCAGTAGGTATATATGTTCGCCAACAATTGAAGACTTCTTAGTCACCTTTTCTTCACAATACCTTCCAAAATCCCATCAATTCCGAAAGAACCAGAAAATTGTTGGTTGTCAACTGGACCAGGCAGCTGGAATGAGATAGAGAAGTGCCCTGGTGGGCATAGATTCTGTGATTGCATCTGAAAAATTTGGGAGTTCTTGCACACTATTTTTTCACCAGTTGTTGTTACTCCCTTTATAACTATCTTTCCATCAGGTTCAACCTCACAACTGAAATCCTCTGCAGTCAGAAATGAAGGCCAGACTCAATAACCACAGAAAGATGAATATTAGAAGCTAGCAGTAGGAATGAGATAACCCGATCATGATTTTCCAAGCATATGAAACTCAAATGTTCAGAACAAGTAAATTAGATAATTCGTGAAAGTCTATAGTGAAGGATTATAGACAGAAATGAATTAAGGTACAGAGATCAGATGTAAGAACATTTCTAATTTGTAGCGAGTCCAAACCAAACCAATGTCAAGAGGTATGCAGTTATGCCAGCAAGCTAATGACTATATCACACGATCAATACCGGCATTCCTCATCTACATAAAATAACGCATAAAAGGCCAAACAATCAACTAAAGTTCATACAACATTATTTAAAAATAAAAATTGCCTTACAACATTTTATTAGCAAGAATTTCAAAATTCAATACTTGAACATAGTTTACTGGTTGAATGAAACTTACTCTCATCCCTTGTTACACCTGGAAGGGAGACACGAAAAAAGTAAGAATCATCAGATTCACCAATGTCCATTGGTCCTACAACTGGTCCTATCTTTCCCATAGCTGCACTCCCAGTCAGTGCAACCCCAACTTTAGTGGCAGCTACAGCATTGTTCCACTCTTCTCGAGTTGAAAGAGAAGGGAGAAATATCATAGCTGGCCCAACTTTTTCCACAGTCTCACTATTCTTTTTGGCTGGTGATGAAGCAGTATAGCTGTGTGGTGTAGGTGGACCAATGTATGGCACACTATTGAGAGGTGCCACATGAAGAACAGTTTGCCTAGGATTTAAAGGGTCTGGCTCAATATTGTCACTTCTAGATCTCCCACCCCTGCAATAATATCTTAAGTCCATCAGGGATTGCAAATATGGTGTAATATGATCCCTTTAACATTGTAGCATGATTTAAGAATGCATTAATAATTTCAAATTTTGTGTTAAAAAATTTTGGTGTTCCAGAAACAATGATGTTCACATCACATGAATTGTCTAGATAAACCTAAGTTCTGAAAATAATTAACATAGGAATTGCATTTTAGAATAAGTGAATAACTATATTTTTCAGTATTTGTTATCCCTACCTGAATTGTGTCAATAATAATCCCTGATTTGTTCAAGTTGGTATCATTATCTTGTAAGAAATAAGCTTGTGCAATAAGTGATGCATCACACAATAGGAAAATAGAGAGAAAAGAGGAACAAAAAGAGCAATAGAACAAACCCTAGGCATCACCATTCACCACCTAAGGGGGTTTGGCATCACCACCTAAGGGGATTTGGCATCACCACCAAACAAAGGGGACAAAGGAGAAGACATTCTCAACTCATCATAATTAATTTTTACTCAAATTCAATTGTCTTTCACGATTACATGAGTACCAGTTAAATAGTTTTTATGGATTATACTAATATGGAAAACATCTAATCAAATCCCTAAAAACCGTCAACATTAACAACCAAATTAAAATTCAAAAACAAAATTAATTGCAAATTAAAACATAAAATCTTGGTTCCCTACATCAATAAGTTAACCACCAGCATCATCTATGACTCTTTAGTTTGCAACACGCACGATAATTCTTATATCACATTAACCAATTTAACTTTGGCATAAACACCAAAGACTGAAATTAAACAATTCAAAAAATTTAGTTCGTACCATGATTTTTTTTTTTTTTTGATAAGTCGTTCGTACCATGATATGTTTGCAATATGATTGACAGTTTACATAAATATAAAAGTCTTAGTCTTTTCTCAAATAACAGATATCAAATATATTTTGCACAAAATTGCATCCCAATGTCAGCAGGTGGAAGTGATTTTAATAATGTCCCTTCAATGATTAAAAAAAAAAAAACTCTCAGAAGATTTTTTTTTTTTTTTTTTTTTTTTTTTTTTTTTGAGAAACCAGACTGGAAACCCAGCCTGGGCTTTTATGAAACCAACAAAATCCTTAAGAAACATCAGCAAGAGCCAAGCGAATAATGTCCCTCAGAATGTCTTCTAACCACACTTGAAAATCTAAACCAACATTGACTTTTTTTCCCAAAGCATCAGCAACTTTGTTACAAATACATTTAACATGACAAAAATCAGAGAACCTCATCTGGGCTGTTTGATGAAGAATATCGTCAACAATATGCCCATACATGGATTGGTCTGCTGTATCAGCTTTGATAGCTTGGATCACTACCTCCGAATCACCTTCAAAGATCACCTCGTGGAGGCTTAATTCGGATAATGTGGATCACTACCAGCCTATTTAACTGAAGTCCTAGTTTAACTATCTGCAAGTAATATGGATAATGTTTTCCTTTCTTGATTAATAGAAGATATCACCATATATTAGTTGAACAAGGCTATCCATATAAAGGGAGAGGTCTTAGTTCCATCCTTAAGATGGCCCCCACTGTATACACTACTGTCACCAACTCACCATGCCAAAAACGAAAAACCCTTATATACATGATACAATAATGGAGGAAAAAGATCAAGAAATTGGCTGTAACATATTCAGACAAACAGATGAAAATATGAATCATAGAAAAATGTTAAACAGTTTAGTGTAGCAGCTCACAGTGGAAGGTAACTTTGCAACGGAACAATTGGTGCTGGCAGTTTACTAAAAATGTATCCACTATAATATGACTAACTAATTGTATATATTCATACTGATCCTTGTCCTGATTCAATGAAGTTGGAATTTTAATTAGGATTTAAAAAAAAAAAATCGATAATTACACCAGCATCCAGTGGATTTTAAACCCACAGCCTCACCCTCCACATTGCTCTTACATGGCGAGGAGATTCCATTTAAGTTATAACTCATGGGCACCACAACTTTGCTATTTTATAGTCTTAGATCCCCTACATAAGTTAATGGTGACGTGCCAAATCTTTGGTTACATGGTGAATTCTGTTTAGTAACCATTTCTCCATAGAGAACAGAATGTTCTCCTTTTAATGTAAAACACATACCATATCTGCAAATCAAGAACATTGATTTCCTCCATTTCCAAATATATGATTTCTACTAATCACATTGTTGAAACATCACATTTTTTCTGAATCCAAAAAAAAAAAAAAAAAAAGCACTTTTTTTTTCTTTTGATAAGTTACACATGCCTAGTATGTCTTCATGCCACAACCTCACCCTCCCCCACATTCTTAAAGTCACTTTCCACAACTAAAGATAATTCTTACAATATATGTGCCTAGGACAAAAACTAAAGAATGAAAAACAATTGCCTGGAGTAATGCACTTAATTTATAAACAGTGAGATTCTTTAATATCTCCAACAAAATCTATCTCATTCAACGATGCATCAATAGAAAATCTTAAAATGAGAACTATTTATGGACAAAAACCTAAAAGACCTACAAATAAACCAAAAAACTACCCAGGTGATATTGCGACAAGATAAATCATCCAACTGAAGTTGTACTGCATTACAAAATCAATCTATTTTGTAAAGGATGCTCCTTATCAACCTTCACACACACACAGATACTCAGTTTACTACTCATGCAGACCACACAACAAGAAATATCATTTGACAATATCACATATCATACAAACACTTCAAGAGGATGGTTTCCCATCAAAACCTAAAACACCTTCTGGTCATAATCAGGAAGGCTGGTTTTCTAGTAAATTGTAGACCCGATTCAATCACATTATCCTGATGAATTCGCAGTCTTCATCTTCATCTCTATCTTCTTCTTGGATATTGAGAACCCAATTCAATCACATTTCCCATTGCAGGTGAGATATGCTTTCCTTGGGCAAATTATGCCCAAGTATATTTAACATCAACTAGAGGTTTCTAGGGCTAAAACCTATAAGCTTGACTTTAAAACAATTCATGTTATCAAGAGGCAATTTTCTGATCACTTCAACTTACTATTTCCTTTCCAAATTACTCATGCATCATTTATTTGTTTTCCACAAATTCACCCTTCTGATAAGATGATGAATTTTTTCCCTAAAATAGAAGTGCCAATTTATGTAATGAATATTTAGGAGAGCGTTCACATTAGTGACAGATAATCATATTGAAGCCAGAAGTGTATAGACAGTAATTGCCTATAATCCATGTCTGGAAGTCAAAGTTGTTGATATGTGTGTGAGGAGTGTGTTCTTGCACAGATGAATGACTAGGTAGGTGCAAGAACCTCCACTTTCTTGTACAAGTCTTTGCTGCCCGCATGTGAACGCATGCTCCTCGTGGATCTTGAATCCACAACCTCCACCTCCAATTTGCTCTTACAAGGGAGGAGGTGCCATTTGGGATAGAGCACATTGGCATGCCTGTGAGCACATGTGCTATTCACAAAGGAAAGAACCTACATTCCACTCTCCCCATACAGCTAAAATTATAGGAAAAAAAGGAAAATGTCAAATCATAAGATGATTCCCATTTTTATTAACTTTATAAGGAGAAGTACGACTTCAAAACTATAGTGCTGCAAATATACCTCCAAGGACATGATTCCTTCAATCCCTAAGATGGAGTTGGAGCCTTTCAACTTATAGCAAAAAGCAACTAGTGCTTTCTTCTTCAAGGTTTCACTTTGATCATGATGTGGCAATTTCCTTTAAATGCATATTTAACTTAGGAGGCTATGGAAGTGACTCATGTTTCCAAACAGGACCTCAGTTGGCACTTTTTAATTAGTTGCAAAAAAGTTTTGTGGAAATACAAATATGGAGAACACCTGTTCCTACAATCTTTTTTTTGATAGGTAAAAAGAGAGGAGAGCCTGACGCACCTATTCCTACAATCTTATGCTTAAGTTAATTTTCTACAGAATAATTATGAGTTTGCTCAACATCTTATCACTTAGTGGTAGGGAAATCCCACAATGTATAGCCTTATGTTTTGTTGTCATTGAAATGGCTTAAATGAAACGGGGCTGACTGCCCTGTGGAGGTTTTTTTTTTTTTTTTTCAAAACTTAATCAGACTTCCCTATTTGGTTCATATTTCCTAAGCAACTTTGTACAATCTATCATCTTTTCCAAACTAAAATGATGAAAATTTTACAACAGCAAAAGCAAATCTTTGCCGGTGCATTTGCTGACAAAATGATAATTCAAAGGAAAAAAAAAGGGGGTCCTAATTGGCCTGTTTGGTCACAAAAACTACCAATATAGGTTCCAAAACTAGGAGAGAAAAATGTAATGACGTGTCGTTCTTGATAATGCAAGAGAATATATTGATTGGTCCATTTGGTAACAAAAGTACAACAATTTTAGGCTTCCAATGATGGGAAATATATCTTTATCGGCCCATCCAGCGTCAAAAAACAAAAAATTTCAATGTTCCCCCAAATAGAAGACTTCAAAAATACGCGGGAAACCCAATTAGTAAGTGTAAGACACCATCAAAAATTGTTTCCAAACTAATTTCCACATTACAGGCAATTTTCAGGACATTTAAAGATTGTATTTCTTTAGCAGGATTGCGCCCTACTAACTACTGCATGAGACCCAAAAACAACAATCAAAAAACAAAGTTCATTCCCATCTGTTACAAAACAATTCTTGAATAAAACTAATTTTCATTCACACAACCAAACAGGCCCTAACCCTCCCAAAACAAATCAGCCACTACTTGTGCTATAATGGAAGAATCAGATTCAAAAATCAACCATTAAACTGAACAACTCTTTAGAGAAACAACACCAACTAATTCCTTTTTTCTTATCCAATCATTACATTTCCTTGCAAATTGCTCTATGTAATCAACAAGACCAACACTAATAATAATTAACAAAAATAAAAATGAAATCTTTTTAACATTAAGAAACTTTCTTCACAACCATTACACAGTAAATGGAGTCTAATTAAACAACAAAAATTAACATCAAGCATTTACAATCATTACTCCAAAAGGGAAAAAAAAATACCCATTACTGTATCAACATCACAAAGCATGGCATTTACCAAGAAGACCCAAAAAAGATCAAATACCAAATTACACAAAGCAAAGTTGGGCATTCAAAAGCACATGCATTTATCTAAGTTTGTATACATGTATAAAGATATGAATCTATGCATGCATGTATGATGAAGATGTTTACATATTTATGAATGTATTCACTAATTTACCTGATAGAGGAAGCCATAGTTGGAGTAGAGAACTGAGTTTTTTTTTTTTTTTTTTTTTTTTTTTGTGGGGAGTGGTTGCAGAGGCGAGTTTTTTTGGGAGCTCTGTAAGATTTTGGACTGAGAAAATCAAATGGGTGTTGTTTTTTTTTTTTTTTTTTTTTTTCTTTCTTTACTGTTTGGTCAAGGTCTTATATAGATGGAGTAGACCTTCGGGGTGAAAGGAAATGATCGGGTGCTTCAGAAGTATCGTATACTCCTGGGGTTTAAAGGGTGTGTGTAATAAAGAGAGAGGAAAAAGTTGGAGAGCTTAGGAGGAAAAAAAGGGAAATTTTCGATTTTAGTATTTAAGATTTTTTTTTAAAATTAAAAAAAAACCTTCTTTAAATGATTGGTTATGTTAGTTTAATTTTTTAAGTTTAAACAAGAATGTAATCTTATCTTTTTTACTATTGTGGAAATTAATTATTAAAATCATACCCATTAATAATTATATCTCATTTGATTTGTAAAAAAAGTAAAATTAGATACCATACCTTAGAGCATCCACAGCAGTTGATCTATAATTTTAGCTATTTAGCAACACTAAAAGTTACTTTATCTATTTTAGCTACACACATGCTACAGCAGTGGATCTATTTTAGCTTTTAACACAATAAAATAATATAAACATCACAATAAAATAATATATTCTCTACACTAAAATAATATACCCTCTACAATAAAATAATATATCCTACTCCAAAAAATAAAATTCACAGCACCACCCACAACTTCCTCTGCCATCGGCCACAGCCACAACCACCACCACCATTACCGGCCACAACCACCAGGCAACCACAACACAACATAGAAAAAAAAAAAAAAAAAAACCAAAACAAAAAACAAAACCACAACCACCACCACCATTACCGGCCACAACCACCAGGCAACCACAACACAACATAGAAAAAAAAAAAAAACAAAAAACAAAACCACAACCACCACCACCATTACCGGCCACAACCACCAGGCAACCACAACACAACATAGAAAAAAAAAAAAAAAAAAAAAACAAACAAACAAACAAAAACCAAAACCAAAACCACAACCACGGCGGCTGGGAAGGCGTGGGGTGAGGCGATCGGCGGCTGGGAAGGCATAGGGTGAGACGATCGGCGGCTGGGACGGCATGGCTGAGGCGATCGGCGGCTGGGAAGGCGTGGGGTGAGCGATCGGCGGCTAGGACGGCGTGGCTGAGGCGATCGGCGGCGTGAGATGAGATGAGATGAGATGAGGCGTGAGGCCTGAGGCGGCGTGAGGCGATCGGCGGCGATACAATCCAATCGGAGAGACTGACTGAGAGAGAGAGATGAGAGAGTGACTGAGAGAGAGATGAGAGAGTGAATGAGAGAGAACTTTTATTATTTTATTTAACCGGTTGAACAAAAAAATATATTTTATTTTTTGCTTCAGCTACAGTGCACATCTATTTTTAGATGTGCACTATAGCAATTCATCTATAAATTTTGACTATACCACCACTGCTGCATGATGTTTTTTGTGTTTGTGGAGCTAAATTTTAGCATTATAGCAATTTAGCTCCACTGCTGTGGGTGCTCTTAGGTTGTCTTCTTAAATTTTAGTTATTTGAATGAATTATACAATTTAACAAACAATGTTAAATGGCAAATTTAGAGGGGGTGGGGGTGGGAAGAAGAAGAAGAAGAAAGAAATAACAACGAGAATGAAATCTTTTAAAGAGAGAAAATTTTAGAGAGAGAAAGAGTGAGTATTGTTGGTTAAGCCAAATTTTTTAAAAGGAAATCATGGTGCCCATAGGCCATGATTTGTTTGGACACCTGATAGGTTGACCTAGCCCATTATAATATTTTGCCAAAGGGGTGCTTGCTTTTTGAATGGCATAGTGAGAAATTAGTAGATTAGAGTATTGACCAATTATTATGATTATGATCAACATTGATTTGAGAAGGAAAACCTGAATTATAGTTTTACTGAGGCCAAATTTCTTTCTTTTGAGATTAAGCGAGAGAATGTCGGGGTTGGAGAAATACTCAACTGGACTTTTTCCACATGCCAAAAAACAAAAAAACACACTGAAAAATAAACAAAAATGACTAAAATTTAAGCAAAAAACCCAAAGAATGGCATTTAAAATACTGTATATATGTTTTACGTTTTTGATAATATATGCACTTTTGGTTCCAACATTTTGAGCCAGTTCACATTTTGGTCCCAAAATTTATTTCGTTCCTATTGTCGTCCCTATTTTTAAAAAGAGAGATGCTACGTCTACAACAATTTTACAACATTTTTACAACAAATCACAGGTGGTTAGTTGTTATTGGTTCAAATTTGAAACTAACACTAAGATTACTTTTTTGCGCCAACAATAACAACCGGTAACAACCTACCACTTAGGATTTGTTGTAAAAATGTTGTAGACATATCATTTCTCTTTTAAAAAATTGTTTCTATTTTAGTCCCTGTCATCATCCAAGTAACAGAACCCTATTACGTGGTAGACGGAGTGCCCTAGTTGTTAACATGGCATTGACATGGCACTGACACGAAATTAAAATATTATTTAAAAAAATTATTTGGCATTTTTCAATGCCATGTCTGCATTTTAATTTCTAATAAAAAATTTTCAATTTAAATTGAAAAATTTCAAAAAAAAAAACACTTTACAGTTTTAAAGATTGAGAAAAAAAAAATTTAGAACAATTATTTCAATTTTTCTTTAATTTTTTTAAGAAACAAACACTAAATTAATACTATTCACGCACTGTATTGGCGTTTTTGTGTTTGTGTTTGTGTTTGTGTTTGTATCTATTTCATTTTCTTCTTTCTTTTAAGATAAACCAAAAAAGTAAAATCAAAACAAAAATAAATTAATAAATATCCCAAACGACATCAACCAGAGATGCGTATTTATAGTGCTAAAAAACCCAAATTAGTTTGTGTGTTTGTGTGGCATTTGTCTCTCTTAGTCTCTGTCTCTCTCGATTTGAGACGACTTGCTCTCAGATTGGGTTGGTTGAAAAATATCCCAAACCACGGCTAAGAAAAAGAAGAGGGAAGAAGATCGGCCCAAAAGAATTAGAAGAGGAGATCGGCCTGAGAAAAAAGAAGAAGAAGAGGCATAGGAGATCAACAACAGGGGCATGGCATGCAATCTCCGACTTTTGCTTATTTGTGTTGTTTGTGTTTGTATCGTTCTTTTGCTTCTTTCTTTGTTCAATCTCCGACTTTTTTTCTCTCTCTAAACCTGAATCTCTCTTCCTCTCTCTTGTTTGATCAACGATGGTGGTAGTGGGTTTGGCGAGTTTGTGGGCGTGGGTTTGTTGACTGATCGGTGGGTTTGACTGTGAGAACGTGAAGTTTGATTTTTCTGGTTTCGGGTTGTTGATGATTTTTCTAGGTTCATGGGTTTGATTATTTGGTAAGAAAATCAATAAAAGAAAAGAAAATATTGATTATTTTAATTTTCTGGGCAAGTTTTCATCTTATTTTCTGAAGAACATGAAGAATAGTTCTGGGTTCACCTACACTGTTCTAGGTTTGCATTTGTTCTGGGTTTGCTCTTATTCTGGCTTTGCTCTTGATTCTGGGTTTTATTTCTTGTTTTTTCTGGATTTGATGGAGTTAGATTTGGTTGCTAGATTTGGATTTGGGTTTGCCAAACATTGGATTGGTTGCTGGGTTTATTTCTTGAATTTGGGAAGAACATGAAGAACTGGTTGTTATGTTCTTACAGAAAAAAATAATGAAATTAAAAATAATAATAATAATTTTAGATTTAAGGCAAAAAATAATAATAATAATAATATGAAAGGAAAAAAAATTAAAATGCTAAGCATTGAAAAATGCTAAATAATTTTTTTTAATAATATTTTAATATCATGTTAGTGTCACGTCAGTGTCATATTAGTAACCACGCACTTCGTCTACCACGTAATAGGGTTCCGTTACTTGAATGACGGTAAGAACTAAAATAGAAACAATTTTTTTTTAAAATAAGGACGACAATAGGAACAAAATCAATTTTGAGAACAAAATCAATTTTGAGACCAAAAGTGCATTTATGCTTATATCTTATGCGACAAGTACATCCAACGACATAAGGTGATTCATGGACCCAATAGGAAAACAATATGCGGAGAAAAAAAAGTTGTTGAACCATCTTCACAATAAACGTCACGATTGGAAATTCGAGGTTGCATGCAATTACAAACTGCCCCAACGGGAATGGGTGCAACTAATGGGAATAGTTTTTACAACAAATCACAAGTGGTTAGTTATTACTAGTTCAAATTTGAAACTAACACTAAGATTACTTTTTAACTCCAACAATAACAACCAGTAACAACCTGCCACCTAGGATTTGTTGTAAAAATGTTGTAGACATATCATTTCTCAATGGGAATAAGGTTATCAAGTATCTTTATCCATAATCAGCGCAGACAATTAATATCATCGGGATGCTTAGTAGAAAGGATGGATGATCCCCAATTCAAAGGGGATTCTTAGAGCACATGAACTTAATACATGAAACAGATTGACATTCACATGAATTTACACTAGACCATTATGCATGTTTCCGAACATTTTGTCCATGATTCCACCATCTTTGACATGCCCCAGATCAAATCATTTGTGTGGTTGCAATCTCAATGGTCATGTGGGGATCCTACAAATACCATCGGGCTGATGAATTTGAGAGGTATGAAAAACACACCTAAAACACTTCTAGTTACAAGTAAGCAAATTTTTTTATTGCTAATTTAAGAAATCTATTGATTTTGCTTGGAATGTTGGTACTTCTACTCTCTGATGCGTTGCGAGAGTTGAGTAATCCACCGGTGGCCATTTCTAATATTGTATATGGGATCTGTCATAAATTACAAGTTTTTTGGTCTATGTAAATGTCACATGTTAAGTGGGAATAAACCAGTGCATATTTTAGCAAAATATGCCATAAGGATTGGTAGTTTTGTAACTGTTGGAAAAATAGCATGGAGTGAATAAAAAATTGATGTGTTCTATATTCACTTGAAGATGTTATTATAAGTGGTGAAAATCCTTGAGTCCCACATTGGAAATAATAGAAAGTATGAGCTTTGGGCTGGATATTGGGTTGGGCTTTAGGCATGTGTGGACTAGGCCCACTTGTCCAATTAATAATAATAGTTTATTTTTTTATTTTTGAGTCAGAGTCTGTGCACAGCAGTTATCTCTGAAACAGTGTTTCAGTTTTACGTTATGTATAGTTTCATGGTCCCTCATTCATACAAAAAGAACTTTTCAGAGAAAAACTCACACAGAGTGAATTTTGTACATTCATTATGTCAAAGAGAGAGAAAGAGGCATTGAGTAGTTCGCAGAGCACGGCCTTGAGTGCTTCATTTTCGTGCTGTTTGATCATTTTATCCTGGGAGGCAGACGTCCACGAGTCTCAAAGCACCACAGAGAAAGTGTGAGGGGCGAAATCTGCTTTAAGAAGATTGTGTAAAACACAAGACTTGATCTCATTGTTCATCCTTTAAAGCATCTGGTCTGTGAGTCTTCAATTATTTGCAGATTTCTATTTATATATATTCAGTATTTATTAATTGTGTGCGCCTTTGATATCTATTTGTGTTACTGCTTATTGTTAAATCTGTGTATTGTTCTTTTTATCTTATCACAAAGTAAATTATTGAATTATACCCAACAGTAACTTGGGTAAAAGAGAATCTATTTATCATTAAGTCGGTCTTGACTCAAGATGTATTAAATTTATTTCCATCTAAATAAAGTTACTTGTCTTTTCATCAAAAAAAAAAAAAAAAAAAAAAAAGAGAAAAAAAGAAAGAAAGAAAGGGTATAGGAGAAGTTTTGGCCAATACCACATTGATGCCTATCTTGAACGGTACAGTATTTACTCATGCAAGTTCTCATGAGTTAGTGCCAAACATGTGGTCATTAATCTTGTGCATCATCAATTAATATTATTATTAACTCTTTCTCTAAAAATTTGTGGCGCGTTGAGTGTTAATTTGAAAATAAGAATGGAGGTTTATGTTTTTTTTCTTATATTTTTATAATTTGATAGTTAGGGGAGAAAAGATTTGAACCATGAACATTTTCGTTTGAAACACAAAAAAATATCAATTGAGCTACAAAACTCTTAGCTCAATTTATTATTTTTATTAAAAGCTGAAATGGTTTAAGGCCTTTATCAAAATTGCTAAACATGGCAAATTCTACTAAAGAGCTTTTGACAGCCCAAAGTGTGTGATAGGTAAAATTGAAATTGGTCTTCAAACTCTTCTATATAAATCTTAACCAACCACCTCTTAGGCATATTGCTACCTCTCATCACAAAAGTGCTTGGGGTATTAGGTGGAGTAGGGTTCGAGTAGCAATATTAGAACTTCTAACCCCAAAAAATTTATTAAAAAAAAAAAAAAAACTCTTTTATATAAATCTTAGAAAAAAAAGAAATTCAATACAAGGTGATAAAGGTAAGATAGTTTTAAAGTTATTGGACAATACTAGCCTTATCACACACGCGCGCAATAAGGCTCTTTTTTTTTTAGATTAGTGTTATAATTTTTCAAAGCGAGATAAAATTTGAGGAAATCAAAGGAACTGTTGAAAGAGATTTAAAAAAGTGAAATCAGTAGAAAATTGCAGAAAAAAAAAACACAAACTTACAAAATAATAATTTCAACAATGTAAAGGAAACAAACCTTTTTGAAATTGGAGATGGTGATGAAGTGAGTAAAAAATTAAGGCAATCCAAAAGCGTATGTAAAGAAATGTGTGAGATAAATCTAAATAGAGACAGGGTGAACTAATTTTTTAAAAAAAGATATGTCAAATGTAGTTATTGGCACTTTAAAATTGTTTCTAACCATTTATAATTATTAAAAAAAAGTTTTAATTAGTTAACCAAAACTTTTGGCCATTTTGTTTTGGTAATTTGGAAAAAAAAAAAACCATAAATTTTAGTATTAAAAAGGGAGATATAAAAGAGGCCAAAATTTAGGAATTTAAATTTGAAATGTGGATAGGAGAAACATGGATGGAAAAACTATTTTTTCAAATTATCTAAAATTTTGGAGTTTTAAAATTAGCAATTTTACATGTTTAACCCTACAATTTAAACTTTTTAAATATGTGAATTTTATGGTATTTTGGGCATTAAAAAGTAAGAATAAGTAAGAATCCAATGAAGAAAAACCATTAAATAGTAATATAAATAATAAAATAACTCAAGTAATTAATAATTAGCCTCATCATAAGTGCTGCATACATGGTCATAGATTTTTTTCCCCATTGTTTCAAGATAAGTAATTGTTTAGATGTGGAAAAGTTTAAATTTTTTGCATAGTTATAGCTGAGTTAGTATTTAATGTTATTTTAATAGTTAGAAATTTTGATAAAAAAGAGAACAAAATGAAATTTTGCATAGTTATGTACCTTTTATTTTAATTTTTTTAATGAAAAATTGAAAATACTTTTTTATTCTTAATTTCTGTTTTTTGAGAAAATCAAATTGAATAAAATGCTAGTACTAGACAATAACAATACAAAATTGGTGAAAATCTTGATTATAATTAATATAAATGTTGGGTCTAAGTACAGTTTACCTAATTACACTTATAGCTCTTATCCTAGGAAAACAGTATATATATATATATATAGAGAGAGAGAGAGAGAGAGAAGATAATTCAATAGACAAAAGAGTAGAAATTAAATATTGAACGACTTTTTTTTTTTGAGGGTGAAATATTGAACGACTTTTTTTGAATATAAGAAAAATGTCAATCCAACATTTCAACTGCAAGGTTTTATTTTTTTAATAAAGATTATTTTAATCTAACATAAGCATGATTAGGCCATTAATACTGAGTATTGGGCCCACATTCAGCAAAAAAAAATGTATTGGGCCCACCAGTTTTTTTTTAAAGATAATTCCCAATAGCCCCCCAAAAACAAACAGAAACCTCATTACTTTTTTGGTTAAACTGATGTCATGTCACCACCCAAACGGGCCAAACCCAGAGGTACCACACTGCTCTTGCCTCTGTGTTTTCCTTTCCAAATGAAGTACTCACTACCCCTGCGCATTTTTAATGCTCTTTACTTGTTTTAGTGACACCAACCCAAAAACAAAAAAGACCCTATTGGCTTGAGTTTTAGAACCTCTCTCTGGTTAGTTTCTTCTCCTTAAACTCTATCTCTCAATGTTTGTGTGTTTTTTCTTAAAGAATTCATTGGCTATTGTTTGGTTTGGATTTCTTATAAGCTTGAGAATTGATTTCTGGGTTGTACCTGAATTTCACGTGGGGATTTAATAAGAAGACCTTTGTGTTTGGCATGTAGTGTTTGCTACTGGGTCAATTTTACATTTTTCTGGCAGTAATATTGGGTTGGTTGTGTTTCCCACCACTTTTTTGTATATGGGCATTTGAGAATTTTAAGGAATAACCCAATGCCTTGTTTGGTTTGGTGATTAAGATGAACTATCCTTAATTGCATGTGTCTTTGGTTGCTGCATGTGTCCTGACTTAGTTATATATGCCTTTGATAGCATTTGGAATTAAATGGGTTTGTTTAATTTACTTTGAGCTTGGCTTCTATTCGTGCAAGTTGAGATTTTCAGGAATGAATTTATTTCCATGTCATGCAGTGATTAAGGTGGTGTTTCATTGAATGCAAGTTTGCATATTTGATGTTTGCTATATGGAATAGTCATTTTGTTTCTTTGTATTTGATTTCTGTTTGAAGTATATATCATAGTCATGAGAATTTTTCAACCTCAGAAAAAAAAAAGAAAAAAAGTGTGTTGATCTGTTTTGTTGTTTGTACACGCTGACAAAATCTTTCGCTCGGTTAATTTTTCATTTTATGGTGGGTTTTGGATTAAACTTTTTACATTTCTTATTCTTCTGCTAAATGTTTAAAATCTTGACATTATCCAAAGCAACCATCTCTGTACTCTTTTTCTCAAACTCACTGTGTTTTGATTGATTATCCAATACCTTGATCAAAATATGAACTTATTAGCTGAATATTCTATATTATCCAAGTTTTTGTATTCAAGGCTGAACTTTTACATGCCAATTACAATTACAGGATTCATCCAAGTTGACTGGATTTCTAAATTCCATGAATATATAAAGAAACAACATAATGTTTCACAACTCATTTCAAATATTCAAATTTGGGATTAAGTCTTGGTTAACTTGCCTTTTCGTTTTCCTTGATCATTCAGGCCATTTTACATGCATGTTATATAAGCAAGATAATAATCCTGTCATCTTTCTTGAGTTGCTGTTTAGCAATGTTCACAAAATATTGTCAGAATTGTACTCCAAATTCCCATGACAGAGATTAAGTTGGCAAATCTTTTTGCGAAATAAACTCTCATATACAAGGCAAAGTGGTATAATTGTTAATTGTGTCATAAGCAATGAAATTGAAGATTACTCATTAGTTTAATGAGATTGAAAATCAATCATGGTCCAAATTGTTTGTTGGTCCCTGCTAAAGTTTTTTATGTATCTAATGCCTGTCATTCTTGTGTGACATGTTTCTGGCCCATGCAAAGTTTGGTAACGTACCTTCATAGGATTTTTAGTTTCGAGAAAAAGCGGATCCTGTCCAGTATGCTCATTTTGTCTATCAAGTGAAGGCCCATAGAAATTTTTTTCCCTGCAAAATTAGTTGACTGATTTGTTTTCTTCTGTATTCTCTGACTTCTTGTTTATTCTTCGTTTACCACTAGCCAAAAACCACAATTTGATGACAGCCTGTTAAATCTTTCTGCCTTAACGGTTAAACATATTTCCTGAATTATTGTCAATAGGGCCATATTTTTTAAAAGCTCCCAGTTTAATTTGGGTTTCTGTAAAATTTCTGATAATGGGCTCTTTCATCATCAGCAGAAATCATTTTGAGTCCCAACAACACACACACACGCAAAGCCTTCTCAAGTGCCTACTATTGTTTGAATTATAGTAGATACAAAGCTACATCGTCTAATGCATATGGTTATCAGCATAGGCTGGCCCTAATCTATATTCCAATTCCAATAAAGTAAAAGAAGTGTTGTGAGCAGTTAAGAATGTAAAAAACCTTGACATACTGACATAATTGCCAATTTGGTCACATTGGGGTCACGGCCTGTATATATTGGTTAGTTCATTTAGATGTATACCAATTCATGTATTCTAGTATTTTTTTTCCTTGGGGAACAACCCAAAATGTTTAACCAAATCAATTATTTATTAAATATGGGCAGTGCAATACACACAATACACTAACAAATTTATTTATAACTGTAGTATGGTTTTACCTCCTCCAGTATGTGAAAATAAGTATCAGTAAATAATTTCTTTTACAGTCTTCACAAAAAAGGTGAAAAGTAACTCTTCTCTCCTGAAATTGGAGGGCCTGAATTGATGAAAGAATTTCTGATAGTGAAGATAATGATATGCATGTTTAATATACTGTTTATGAAATTCAGTGTATAAAATCTGAAATTTATTGAATATTGTCAAATGATTTCGTAGTGCATATTTAAATGCTTTTTTAATTTGGATAGTTAAGTATATTATAATTGTCTTTGATCTGAATATAGTTGGAATTTTCCCCATTTTGTGTGGCTGCATGCCTTAATCATCAATAGGTTTACGTTTTAAATGTCTTCTTAATTCAATCTGCATATTGCTGCTATTCACATAAAATTGATTTGTATTGTTAATAGCTAGCAATATTTTTCCCTCATGCTTGTGACGAATAACACTCCCAACTGTAGGTAAACAAACTGAGCTCCTATTCCTTCTATGTTGGACTGTTACTATCTAGATAAATCTGCAGCTACCAATTTCGTGTTTAGCAAAGTAGTAAGGTTGATTTTCCAACTAAGAAGAAGCACATTCTACAACAACTTTACTCATTGAATATCTCCATATGATCTATGAACTTAAAATTCCTTTGATATGCTTTCAAGACTTGCATCAGCTAAAACTACCCAAAGAGGTGTATTAGTTGTGTTTTTAAAGCAAGATACTCATATTGTGTCCAAAACATCACTAATCCCTCTTTGATAGTGTTATCCAGATTCTTTCTAGCCATTTGTGATAACCATAGTGTAATTTCTTGATTGTAATTATTTCAAGAATATAACTAATGGATTTTAATATGTCAATTTTGTGGCAAATCTTCACTTAAAAGGGTGCTTCAAGGATAATTAGACCATCTATTCTGGGTGCTATCCAGCACATCACATCTGTGTTCTGAAACCTTCTTTGGGAACATCTCAGTGTATTGGTTCTACAAAGGGTGTGGCTTTTAGAACCTTGTTTAGAGTGTGGATGTTGATATGTGTTGGTTCAGAGCTAAAATTCACTCCCCTAGTAGCTTTTCTTTTCTTTAACAGTGTTTGGACTACTGGCCTGTGTCAAGATCTTAAAATGATTCTCTAAGATCAGCTGCACCTTCTTCCCCTTTTTCTCTGATGACCTATGAAAATATAAATTTGGTTTCCATTCTTTATGGTATTGGACAATGCAGCATGCTCTTTCTAACAAAGATTGAACTTTTGAAGATATTAATCATTTGAAAGGGATTTTTATAGATTCCATAAAATATAGTACCCTTAAGTCATGGTATTGTGCATTACGTGCCCTCAAATGTTGCAGAGTTTACTATATAGGACAAAGAATTTAGTGAAGAATCTATCAAAAAAGAATTTAGTGAAGAACACAGGAGCCTCAATGCTAAACTCTTTCTAGTAACTTTACTTGCATGTATTTCATCTCATCTATTGATCCTATGCTTTTTGTCAAACTCTTTTTTATAACTAAAATCATTGTGTCTTGTTGTCTTGTTCAACTCTAATAATCTTTGTGGCATTTTTATGCAGACCTCTGATTTATTACATCACTAGTGGCAATGGATGGCTCATCTCAGGTTACTGAACCTATTACTTCTGGGGGATTAGAATCTAACAATGTACAAAGTCATTTACTAGATGATAATCAGCTTTTCCTCTTGTACTTCATCATGGGTACTTACTTTGGCCCGGATCTCAAAGGGGAGAGGCCGCAAAAGTCAGTTTTGCAAAGAATAGCTGAGGGACTTCCTCCATATACTTCTGATCATCTAGCTGGGACCCACATGAAAACAGTGGAAGTAGAACGGGTGTACTATTATGTACTTATGAAGGCTGCTGAATCTGTCGCCGTAAAATTACCGTTGTTGTACCAGTTCTTTGAAGGAAATGTCCCTGTTCAGGGACAGGACCCTGCTGCCAATTACCCTCAATTTCCTGATCTCTTTCCTCTGCAATTGCATCCTCATTCAAGGTTCAAAAATCGACAGAAAATCATTGAGAACATTGTATTTATTAACAACCCGGAGATCGTTTACATTAAGCCAGAGGATATTGAAAGGTTTAAGAGGCTAACTGGGCTGGAGGATTTTCTTTTGGATAGAGATGCAGCAAGGTTGCACACTTCTATATATGGTGCTGGTTTACATAATGCAGCAGTGCAGGAGGATGAGTCTAACAGAGAGTTTCCTTCCCCAAGTTCTTCCCGTGGTTCTCAGAAAACGAGACGCATAGATGATATACTCAACCCACAGGATCATCAGCAACATTTCCATTTTGTGGCACCTATCAGTAGTGTGCCATATAGTGGTAAACCTATGATGTATAGTTATATGGCTTCTTTGCCAACTAAAGATGATTCCAATCCCATGGAGAAAGTTGGTCCGGCTATGATTTTTCTTCCTTCTCACCCAACAAAAAAAGAGTGGACTAATATTGTAGCTGCTACCAAAAGTGGATTTGCATTGACTGGGAGTGCAGCCATGGGACAGGTGGGACCAGTTATAGGACTCATGGACATTGGGGAATGTGACGACTCATACCTCTTTCGTGTGTCTCTTCCAGGAGTGAAAAGAGATGAAAGTAAGTTAC
This sequence comes from Quercus ilex subsp. ballota, assembly GCA_032727855.1. Lineage (NCBI taxonomy): Eukaryota > Viridiplantae > Streptophyta > Magnoliopsida > Fagales > Fagaceae > Quercus > Quercus ilex. The sequence goes on along the minus strand of CM064910.1, from coordinate 5,652,193 downwards.
TAATTAGGACTAAAAAAATTACTTATGACATAGTTGCTCTCCGTGGTAGCTGTAAAATGTCTTTAGGACTGAGATTTTGTATCATGCATTCTAAATACATGAAACTCCTCTTGTTTATTTGCATTATATATTTTATAGATTTAGGAAATCTTAAGGAATGGAATTTTAATTTCATAACAGTGTATAGGAGAATGGCACAACCCCCACACCCCCAATCTTTCTGCTTTTATTTTTGGTGATGTCTTCGTTGTATTGATGACTGAAAGTGCTAACTTGACATCAAAATCATCCAGTGTTTCCCTATTGCTCTTATAGCCTCTTGTTTCACCCTGATGGGTCTTACTATCAATGATTGATATGATTTTTCTCTCACTGCAGGGGAATTTAGCTGTGAAGTTGAAATTGATGGCAAAGTATTGATACAAGGAGTGACAACGACTGGGGAGAAAACAGTGTACAGGTACTCCCAGGTGTTTGAAATGCAGACACAGAACCTCTGTCCACCTGGACACTTCTCCATCTTATTTCAGCTGCCTGGTCCAGTTGATCCTCAACAGTTCTGTGGTAATTTTGGCACTGACGGGGTTCTTGAGGGAATTGTGATGAAAGGGAGACATCAAAATGATCAATAACCTGATGTCTTGTTAAAATTCTTCATCTTAATGCACTAGAGAGGTCACTGTATAATCTGTTTAGAAGTTCTAGGTTGATGAGTTTTAAGAACCATTGTATATCATCTCCATCTGTTGTTAATTTTATTTTCCTTAAATATTGTTTTCCTGTTGGGATTTTGATGCGACAGTGGCTTAGTTTTACGCGCCTTCCATAACCTCCTTTCTTTGGCCCTTGATATACCCTACAACAAATCCAAACCCATGTCATAGAGGATTTCCGAAAGAATATTTGAGGATGAATCACGGCTGACTATTCTTGTTTATACGAATACAAAAATTAGAAATAGAAATTAAGCATGTTGACCCGTATTTCTGGGAATCATCTCATTGTATAAGGTTTTTGTACCCAAATTCAGGTGCTCTACCCCATTCAACGAAAGTATGTCAACCCTTTGATGCACATGCGATTTCTGGCAAATGTCAGCATATGATTTTCTTGGCGCTTAGGAAATTCCCAATTAAAGAAAAGCAACAGTAAACTTGTATCGCATAGAAGGAAGACCCTACTCAAAGGGATTACCTAAATAATGCATGCAAAATAAAACTTTCAAAAGTTTGCGTAGCCCTTATCCTTTAAAAATATGTTTTAGAAGTGTCTTGGGCTCATTTTGATTGTCATCTCCAAGAAGGCAATTTGGGTAGGTTTAACCACTCAGGTTCTACCGAACAAAACTCTCCGATGTCGAATCAACTGGGGCATGGAAGAATTACACAAATATCTTCTGAGCATTTTCATTACAAAGGTATTAGTTCCCAGCCTACTGATTGGCACTAGATTATGTCGGTAGAAAAGTTGCATCTCTATCTTGTAAGATACAAAGCACCTTCCAGGCCTTCGATGACAATTTCACATAATTCCAACATCCCAACTGCTACTATTACTTCCTATTAGCTAGATGGAAATCATCTTGCATAGGCAAAGAAAGACACATATCCATAGAAAAAGAAAACTATTGTTTCATTTGTGCTCATCAAAGATGGAGGCATTACTTTTAAGTTAGATTTCTATTCATTCATCTTAAATAACAAGTTTTGGCTAAAACAAGAAAGAAATAAAACAAGCAAGAAAGAAACTCCAGCTCAATCCAGCCCAATCAAGATTGGCTATTCTTCTCAAGCATAGTTATCTACATAAAGTTTGCTTGTCTTTAGCTCAAATCTTGATTGAATGTACTTCTTCATTACTAAGACGTCCCTAAACAGTGCGTTGACATTCCCCAGATATCTTGAGAAACAACAACTCTGCCAAAAAAAGGAAAAAAGAAAAAGGTAAGCAAAAAACAGACGTACATGAAATGCGAAACGGAAACAATAGTCATAGAAGGACAAGAATAAAAGATAAAAAATATTATTTTTATGTTCAAAACATATCCAATCCACCTAAACATGAAGTAAAACTCATCTTTATGTTTACAAAAAGTGCAAAATGACTCACTGCATTAGAGGATATTTTGACTGAGAAGTGCAGGAACTCATGTAAGATTTTTTAAATCAATATAGCATGCTCAGGTTTCCCATATATATTTTAAAAGGGAGGGAAAAATCCACACAAGGGATTGGAGGCTTGAAGCATGTTATTGCAAGCTTCTTGTTATTCCTTCCCCGAGAAAACTTTCTCAGAGCCTACAGCCCGATCCATCTTAAGTCCAAGATATTTAGATCGTCCCTTTTACTTTGTGTTGCTTTTGCTAAACCCAAATGTAGAACTCAAAGGGCACAACCTCCAGCAGTGACAACTCCAAGGTAAAATGGCATATTTTTTGTGTTTATACCTCTCTTAATCTAAAAAGAGAATGACAAAAAACTAGACTTTAAGGTGTCAAAGGATGAATAGTCAACATAACAACTAGTGTTCTGACTAGAATAAAGCAAGCCAAATTTATTATGAGAAAAAAAACATTGTAGCATGGGAATTATCCATAAAACTACAGCTAAATTTATGAAGTGAAATAAATGCCATGTCATGATAAATGAGAAGATCATAAAATTTGTCTTATCAAAAAGAGAGAGAATGTAAAATTTGGTTATCTAAATCACCATAGTTCCAATTTTCATCAGAAAAATCTAAGACAAGATACAATTTTATTTATTTATTTATTTTTATAGTTGGATGCGGGGACTTGAACCTTGAATGTCTCTGTTGAAAATTACAAAAAATGCCAGTTGAGCTACAAGGCTCTTGGCAAGACAAAAGACAAATTTTGAGGGGGGAAAAAAAAAGAAAAGAAAAGAAAAAAGGAAGGAAAAGTGAAATTAAAGCGAAAACACTGATCTTTACATGTTTAAATGACCACTTCACTATTTCAGCTTTCATACACAATCCGGCAATAAATGGAAAAGAATACTTACGCTACTCAGCCTCCATGCAACAGCTACTAATGATCTGAGGGCGATGGCTGTTGGTCTGGTGCCTGTGGCCACATCTGTTGAGCCATGTAGGCATGCGACTGCTGAGCATACATAGCTGGGTCAATCACAGGCTTACCCATGATCATCCCAGGAGTGCCAACCTGTGGAGCATGCTGAGATGGCATATAGCAGTAAGGGAGAGCATCAGCAGGCCCTCCAACAGGCATTGTTCCTCTTGGGATTGATGCAAGCACTTCATCTTTCAGATCCTCCCTTGGCACAATGTCAACCAAGAAATCAAAGATATCAGTCCTTGTGATTGCTGCTGCAATGTCATTCTTTTGAAGTGTCCTCCTTTTGTTCTCTTCTGTGTGATTCCAAGATCGCAAGGTCAACTCCAAGATGAACATTTCGCATGCCCTGGCAAATATTACTGGTGCCTCAGCTGATATCATTCTTACATCCTCATCAGCCTTCATAATCTTTTTGATCCTTGCCAAAGGAAGGCTATGGTTCTTGAAATCAGTCACCTTCTCAATTTCTTGGTACTGATTTGCCCAAAAGGTTTGGAGTTGTTGCTGAAGTTGCTGTTGTTGTTGCTGGTGGATGTGCTGGTAAGCAAGTTGGTGTTGTGCAAGCTGAGCTCCAGAAGGCTGACTTGTAGATTGAATAGCCCCAACTGATGTAACCACTGATCCATGAGCCGGTGCCCCAGTCATTTGACCAGTCTGATATGGGTTAGTGGCATATGGCAATTGAGCTCCGCTACCAATCACTCCCATAGATGGGGCCTGGCTATGTCCTTGCTGATCCATTCTGATCAAACTAATAACACAAAACTTAATTCCTTCAATTTAATGCAACCATAACAAAACATATAAATTAGAATTAGGCACATAGTTTGAAATGAATAGTCAACATGATATAATTTTATTTAATATTAAATGCATGAATGGAATTTGCATCAACAAGTGTAAAATCTTTTTTTTTTAAATGGTAAGTTACACAAGCACCCAGTGAGCTTGAACCGCAGCCTCACCCTCCACCTAGCACTTACAAGAAGGAAGGTGCCAGTTGAGCTAGAGCTCATTGGCCATCAACAAGTGTAAAATCTACCTTGTCAACAGGGCAGTAGACTCTTAACTTTATCATTCCCAATAATGAAAGACATCAAACAAATAAAAATTTGATTCTGAGTTCATCAAAATTACAAGAAAATTCGTCAAAACAACAGACCTCTTGATTTATCATTCAGAACCAAGCAGAAGCTCCTAGGTGCAGATATATAAACAATGATATCCACAGAAAAATAGTAAAATGGGTGGACATTAGTAATTATGAGCTTCTATTTTTTGGGTAGATGGAATTTTTTTTTGAGATTCAATACAAAGGTTGGAAATTTATACCCAACAAAGCATAAGAATTATACAAAATTAGGCCTTTCTACACTTTCATTTCAAACCGGGATTTACTTACCTCACAACCTGTACAAGAGATCTTCCATCTATTAATCATGAGGAGAAGCAGACAATATCTAACAGATTAAATTCAAACCTAACAATGATATGACTATTATTGAATCAAACAGCACAAACCCCATTATAGCTCAAAAGGCTACCAAATTTACCTATGCCACAAAGATTCACATTCCCAAGAAACATAACCCAAAAAGAGTGTCATACAGAATAAACGCACACATGAACACAAACACATACATCTTTGCATGTAAATATTAGAGAAAGATATAAATTTGGAACCTTTTTCAGAAGGATATAAGCTGTGTTCTTCAAGATTGAGGACCTGAAAAAAGAAAGGAAAGAAATTTATGTATCAGAAAAATCTTTCCAGAGATCTGTTCTATACAACAGGAATTTTTATGGGTCGAAGCTATTTTTGGAAAATTCTCAGCATACAAAAAGATCTCAAATTGGTTTTCATACCAAATTTAGGGTTTCAAAAAAAAACAATTTATTTTTTTTGTTAGAAAAAAGAAAAAAAGAAAAAAAACAGTGATCAATGTTAGTTTTCTGGGAACGAACCTAAGAAGAAAGAAAAGGAAGAAAGGTAACGAAAAAGCTGAGTGTGTTTTTCGATTCTGACTTTAATACTGTCATAACCGAACTTTTATGGGAACCTTTGTTCTTTCTGACTATATTACCCTTTAGAAAAAAGTTGCATATTTTTACCTCCATTAATTAATTTATTAGCTAGTTTTTAGTTTTTACTTTCTTCCATTGTTAACAGTTAACACTAGCTTTTCTAAACTCTCTTGTCAAAGTTAAATCTCTTATTTTAAAAAAAAGTTAAATCTCTTCAAACCAATAAAAAAGAATGAGAAGACAAAAAGAGTGGTTAATATCAATTTGTTAAATAAATCTTTAATTAAAGTAGATGCAATTTTCGGCCATAATCGAGCTTTTAACACTTATCATAACTTTGATGTCTTTTTCACCTCTTCCTTTTTCTTAAGAAATACATGAGAATACAAGTTATACAATGTTTTTAATATTTTATTATTTCAAAATAATTATTTAATAATTTATTATTTTATTTATCTCTTTCAAAAAGTCAAAGGAAATTGATTTATTTTTTTTGGAAGATAAAAAGTAACTTGATTTTATTTTATTATTTCAAAATAATTATTTAATAATTTATTATTTTATTTATCTCTTTCAAAAAGTCAAAGGAAATTGATTTATTTTTTTTTGGAAGATAAAAAGTAACTTGATTTTAAGAAGTACACATAATTATTTTAAATTAGCTTTTCTACATTAATGACAAATTATTTATATGTATATTTTCTCTATATTTTCATAATATATAATTTCTCTATATGGAAGCACGAGATTATAAGAGATAATTAAATATTTAATATTCCTTAGCTTTAGAGATACTTGCTAACAAGGCCTTTTGAAAATATATTGCTTATTTTGTTAAAAAATAAAATATAATTAGGTATTTTGGGTAATATAAATAAATAAATAAATAAATATATATATATATATATATATATTAAAAAGGTAAAAGATGAATATTTTAAAGAATAAAAAAATTTCCAAAAAGAGAGGAAAAGAAAGAAACGAATGAGGAAGCGACATTACGGTAGTTAGGCATTTTTTTTGTAGGGGTGTCAATATTTGACCCAACTCACAAACACAACACAAACACGACACGGGTTTTTGGTTGTTAGGGTTGGGTTTTAACAGGTTTGGGTCATAAACGACCCAATAAAAAAGGTGTTATAAACGGGTCAATCTGCATGATCCATAATAGACACTTTTGGCACACCAATTTATCTGTGTCAACCCGAAATAACCCTTTTTAATTCATATAACAAATAAATATTCATTTTATTTTAGATTTGTCAAATACCTTTTATATCTAACTTATACTTTAAACTTAAAAAGAAAAGTGGGTAATTGCAAATACTTACAAGTGATATAAGTAATTGCAAATACTTATAATTAGGTATTTTGGGGCAATATATATATATATATATATATATATATATATATATATATATATATATATTAAAAAGGTAAAAGATGAATATTTTAAAGAATAAAAAAATTTCCAAAAAGAGAGGAAAAGAAAGAAACGAATAAGGAAGTGACAGTATGATAGTTAGGCTTTTTTTTTTTTTTTTTTTTTTTTTTTTTTTTTTTTTTTGTAGTGGTGTCAATGTTTGACCCAACTCACAAACAGAACACAAACACGACACGAGTTTTTGCTTGTTAGGGTTGGGTTTTAACAAGTTTAGGTCATAAACGACCCAATAAAAAATGTGTCATAAATGGGTCAATTTACATGATCTGTAATAGACACTTTAGGCACACCAATTTATCTGTGTCAATCCGAAATAACCCTTTTAATTCATATAACAAATAAATATTCATTTTATTTTAGATTTGTCAAATACCTTTTATATCTAACTTATACTTTAAACTTAAAAAGAAAAGTGGGTAATTGCAAATACTTACAAGTGACATAATTGTAAATTGATACTTTATAAACACTAGTCATGATCAATTTACTATTTGCACCAACTCTTTCAATATTGATACTTAATAATTGGCGAGTTTTTTGTGGATGTTATATTTTTGTTGAACTATGTTATTTTGAATTTGGGTTGAAGTGTATGCACTTCTTTTGAAAGGTAAAGAACTTATTTCTATATAAATGTTATATTTTCGTTGAACTATGTTCTTTTGAATGTGGGTTGAAGATTTGAAGTGTATACATTACTTTTAGGATGTAAAGAACTTATTTCTATATGAATGATATATTTGATATTTAGTAGGTTAAAATGGGTTGTCTTACATTCGTGTCAACCCAACACGACCTCATTTATTAAATGTGTCAAGTGGGCCGGGTTGTGTCAACCTGCTTCATTAACATGCTAGGTTAGGGTTAAAATGTCATGACACGTTATTAAATGAGCTAGATTTGGGTTGAGACATTTAGTCAAATACCTCTACATTGACACGACATAAACCCAACACATTAACCTGAATTGACACCCCTAATTTTTGGGAAATGAGCTTTTATTGAGTTTGGGTATACACAAGATCTTGTCGAATATGGGAACTTAGTTTGCTTAGTTCCATTTGTTTTTTGCCCAAAAGAAAGAGAATTGTGTCTTCCTACAATTAGACCCATAAACTCAAGGTGGAGATATTTAGCGTGCATTAATTTAACAAAAGCAATTATGAAAACCTACTTTCCTTAGAACCCACCAATGGTGGGCAAATCAAACCAATCATAACTTTGTCTGGCACCGATCACATTTAGGAACTTTTGTGTGATTTGGGATGTGTCAAGCCTACACATGTGATTCCTCGATGCTAATGATTTACATTTTTGTCGCAACAATAACAACCAGTAACAACCTATCACTTAGGATTCGTTGTAAAAATGTTGTGAAAATGTTGTGAACATATCATTTCTCTTTACTAAAAGCACGAACTTGAATATTTTAATAACTAATAGCCCCTTGACTTGTTTGGCTCGTGAATGGCTAAGGGTCATTAATATTTTGGATCATCTACTCAAAGTGGATGTAAATTATTTAGTTCAAATTAGGATTGGACATGGGTCAATCAAAGTTAGATAGGGGGTAAAATTTCCACTCAACCAGCCACTATGTTGAGGAGAAACAAAACCCATCACCATTTGACTCAATTAGAACACTTAACCAAATTGGGTTTTCATATTGGCATTTGGATGTGGTTTCAACTTATGGAGAGGATGATTGAACAATTAGGGAGTTTAGCAAAGGCAAAGGGTGGTGTAGATCACAGGGAAAGAGGGACTTTGGTGGTCACAGGGAGAGTAAGCTTTAAATGAGAGAGATGAGCCATTGGAGGAGCAATGGGGAAGGGGGATATACTAGTGGGTCGAGTTTAAAATCTGAAATTTGTTACCAACCGTTTGTTACCCTAGTCATGATAAAAATTTCAAATAGAAGTCCATCTTTCTGATACAATTAATGTCCCACACACACACACACACATATATATATCCCTTATGTTTAATGATCTAAGCACTATTTAATGATGGGAAAATAATGCAAATTTGAGATACAACAAAGTGGTCAACTTCTGGCAATAATTTGAAGTTTTCTTTCTAAGAGATTTGTTTTAGACCCTTGATTTATATCGACAATGAAGAGTTTTAATTAGAACATCATGACTCTTCATTGTCTTTTTTTTTTAGAAGGAAAAAAAAGACAATGAAGAGTAGCAACTTTTTAAAATCATGAATATTCAAAGTTAATTCATAACCCTTCAAAACTAGTTATTCTTTAAAAGTTATTTTGTTTTCCTAAAAAAAAAAAGACTTATACTATTATAATTCAATGCATTTCATCTTATTTTAATAAAATAAAAGGGAAAATTATACTTTACCATCCTAAACTATACACTAGATTACATTTTGCACCTTAAACTATTCGAATGCAAACTTTGCACCCTAGACTATTACACTTACTACACTTTGCACCCCAGCATTACTTTTACCGTTAAGTTAAACAGAAATTAATAGTATATGACTCGCACACTGTTTAAAGCCCAAAACATCCTTTTCGCAAACAATTAAAAACAAATGCTTTTTTTTTCTTCTCTCTCTCTCTCTCTTGTGTACAGCTCTTCCTAGCAGCTCTTCTCCTCTTTCTCATTGTTCAGTTACTCCTTTCCCCAAATCAAACATACAAGTTATATCTAAGTCCCAAAATCAAAAAATTTTCAAAGCCCTAAATTATATCCCCAAATCATTGAGACATTTGCAACAACTTCATTAAATGGGATTCTTTGTTTTGGTACCATTGATGATGACCCATTTCTTTTTTTCACTGTTTTTTCAATTGGGTTCTCCTTGCTTTTCATTTTTTGTATATGGGTCATTTTTTGTTTACTGTATTTTGATTGTAGCTATGTGATAAAATTGGAATATGGGTTATGTATATTTGTTGTAGCAATCGATTTTGGTTTAAATGCTGCAAAAAAAATGTTTGGAAAGTTTAAATCTTGTTAATGCATTTGGTGGTGCCAATAGTAGTCACTCTCATGTCGTATTTTACAACTAATATGCAAAACCGAAAATATAATGATACTGCAATTTACAGTTCTCCTATTGTTTGTTCACTTTCCGAATGTGACTAGCCTTAGTAATAGTGCAGCCTTTTAAGCGTTTTTTAGTTCTACTTTGTCAATGTTTATCGTTTAGTGGTGTCAGTAGTAGTCACTCTCATGTAATACTTTTATATCTAATTTGCAAAACTGAAAATGTTAGATTACTTTGTTTTGGTACCGCTTATGATTTTGTTTTGGACTTAGAGATAACGTGTATGTTTGACTTGGGGAGAAGAGCAACTGAACAATGAAAAACAGGAGAAAAGCTGCTGGGCTAGAGAGAGGGGAGGACCTATATGCATGCGAGAGAGAGACTTGAAAAAAAAAAGCATTTGTTTTTAATTTTTTGTGAAAAGGGTGTTTTGGTCTTTAAACAGTGTGCCACCTAAGTAAAAATTATATGCAAGTCATGTATTATTAATTTCTATCAACTTAACGGTAAAAGTAACACCGGGGTGCAAAGTATGATAAGTGTGATAGTTTAGAGTGCAAAGTGTGCATTCGAATAGTTTAGGATGCAAAGTGTAATTTAGTGTATAGTTTAGAGTGGTAAAGGGTAATTTTTTCAAAAAAAAAATCATCATTTGATCTTTATCACATGTGGCATGTGAGCGTATAAATATACTATTTTGGCGAAAATTGGAAACTAACCATAACTTTCCAACTATATAGTTAGTAGGCCCTGTTGTCAAAGTATATAATTTACTAACATCTCGAGTCTCAAAGACTCGATTTTGGCCTTATAAATCGAGTTTTTGAGGCTCGGTTTTTCCAATTTGATGTTGCCAAAATCCACGTGGAGTACACTTGGAACTCAAGTCTCTAAGACTCGAGTTTTATACCGAGCATTAGAGCCTCGATTTCTATGCGCTGAGATGCCATAAAGACGCCACTTGGATTTCGAGCCTTAAAGACTCGGTTTGCTTAAAGTGAAACTGAGTCTCAGAAACTCGAATTTTAAATGTGGTAAATAATTGCTCCACATGGGCTGGTCATGTCTGGGTCATGTCTGTGTCAGATTCCATGTGGGCTTTTAAACGAGAAACCGAGTCTTTAAGACTCGATTTCAGGTTGGGTTTTTTTTCAAAAATAACGCCTCTCACACAGAACCCAAACACTCTCCACTCTCACTCTCACTCACCTCTCTAACACAGAGCCTGCACTCTCACGCTCTCACTCACCCTCTCACTCTCACACTAAACCGCAGCCACTCTCACTCAGTCACCCTATCCACTCTCCACTCTCACTCACTCACCCTCTTCTCTTAGTCTCCACTATTGCACTCCGAGCCCCACACACAACCAACATCTGCGATTGCTACCTTCAGTCTACGTGGTCTCTCAAAACTAAAAAAAGGTGAGTCGCTTTGTACAAAGTTCACTGTTTGGTTGCTGAGAAACAGGGGGAAAAATCAAAGAAACATTGGTTTCACCAAGTTTTTTTTCTATTTTGGTTTCTGTATTGAATTTCTAATAGAATGTTAAAAAAGATGGAAGCTTTATTGTTTTTTGAGATTGAATTGATTTGTGGGTTTGATTTTTTTTTTTTTTTTTTTTTGGGTTTTGTTTTGTGCTTTGTTCTATTTGTGGGTTGATATCAGGCAAATTTCAAATTTCTATCTTGAACTATGCATTGTTCTGCAGTGATGATGTTACGGTTTGTTAACTAGGTCTTTGTTAAATTAAATTGTTGATGTTAGGGTTTGTTAAAGTTGATGATTTAGTATGTTTAATTGGATCCATGTTACTGAAAGTTTGATGACTTTCTTCTTGCTAAATTTGATAATGTCAGAAATGATATTGTGTTTATTAATGTAATATTGTTGTAGTGTTATTTTATTTGCTAAGTTCTTGCCTTGCCTGCATTTACTGTGTTGGGATATTTGATTTGATATTGAATTATTGTTTCGTTTACTTCTGTCATCTATATCATACTAGTCCTCCCCTATTAATTGGCTAAATAGGTTACCCTTTCCATTACTTTTGGCTGTTTTTGCTGATTGCCTGCTCTACTTAAGTTTTTGTTTATATAAAGTTCTCCAAACTCTAGTAAAAAGCAAATGTGAACTCTAGGGCTGCAATTTAGACTTGCAGTAGAGTGTATGTCAGTTATTTGACAAAGAATGTCAAATTATGGCTCTTGCTATGTGATGATCAGGCATGATATTAGATTAGATCATCAAGTTATGAAATTGGTTGGGTAAGAGAGTTATGATATTATTAACTTTTTTTTGGCAATATATTTTATTAGAAGGTAAGGAAATTGCTCAAGTACACACAGGTAGGATACTAGAGAGATACCTGAAATCACATATAAAATTGGGTACTTAAATCTTTTTAAGTTCATCAATTGGGTCCTATGCACGAAGATTTTAGTTTAATGAAACAGTTGCTTTCATTAAAGCACAAATACTTCCATGAAAATGGGTTTGTTGACCAAGAATAATATTGAAGATCAAGCTGGAATACTTGTGGTCATTGTCTTTAATATCATTGCTTGTAAATAATTAGGCCTTGGGAGTATATAATATGGCAGATATATATTGGTGAATATTTAATTTAGTGCATAATGATCAATTAAAATTTATTATATACCCTTGCATTCTAGATTTGTCAAATATGAACTAATGAGGACAGTACACCATATTAGATTGGGTTTCTTATTTAGTTAGATAGTTTAGGATTCCACTTTTTTTTTAGTTTAAATAAGGTTTTGATGATTAGATAAGGATTAGCCTTTTTTTTTTTTTTTATAGGTAATAAAACTTTTATTGAAAAAACTGAACATCATGTTGACGATAGCGAACACTCTGAACAAAGAAAAATACAACCATATCAAGAGCTAAAAGAAAGAGAGAGTAAAAACTCAGACAAAGAAATACAACTCGTACAACCCCAAATACAAGCCCAAAGAAACAAAGCACCGAAAAGGAACGACTTTAAGAGGTCTAAGGGTCTCTTCTTCTCTTCAAAAAAGGATGTTATCAGTTTAGAGTTAGTTATATGGTTTATGAATTTTTATTCCTGCAAGCCCTATATAAAGGCTTCAGGTGGTTTACGTATGTTTTATTAGACGATTGATTCATGACATATTGGAAATTTTCCAATAGTTGGGTTCTGATTCCTATAAGTTTTTTTTTTTTTTTCTTCTTCTTGGTGCTGATTCCAAGCACCCCTAAGTTTTTATCTTTTAATTTTCTTGTTCTATTATTTTTCTCTTGATTGTCTTGCATCATGAACTAAGTTGATAAGAGATGTAAGAATTCAAAATTTATTGGAAGCAATTCACACCCTTTGCAAATCACTTAAAGCATATGTTAAGAAAATGCTATTGCATGATTTATTTTTCTAGGGATGTTTCTTGGATGGAATACTCAATGATAAAGACTGGTTGTACTTTCTTGGCTTGGAGGGCATATGCCCTCATGTTGCTCATAGAAGGGGTATTGTACTGAAAATTGATATTAGAGTGGAAGCATTTACTATGCAGACCAAGCTGATGTTCCATCTAGGAGATCTGCATCCATGTGTAATATCTAACCTTATGATCGATGTGGCTAATTTAAGTCTTATCTATTTCCAAAAATATGTCATGGCAAATAGAGAGGATGACGTAGGAAAAAAGAGTAATATAGCCAAATTAGGTCTAGCAATTCTGGACTCCTCCGAATTTTAGCTTTGGTTTTGGTGGGAAAAAGGCTAGAAAATAGTAAGGAAGATAGGGCTTCTAATGGTAAAAAGAAATAAAAGGACTTGGGGATGAAATGAAGGGAAAATTTTGAGAGTTGGGTTGCTATTCTAGGGTTGTAAGCAGTAAGCCATTAACTGTTTTCTGCTCTTTATGGGGTATTTGGGGTTGTTTGATGGTGAGTGATTTAGGGTTTTGAAGTTTCGGTATTTAAGGTTTGAAAGGTGACAAACCAATGTTTGTTTTTAAGGTTTTAAGTAGCTGGGAATTTAAGAAACAAAAAAGGAAAACAGTCAAATTCTAGGCATCGCACTTAGGATTTCCTTGGCAACACACGTCAAACAAAGTTTCATCACTTATAAAAATGTAGAAAACTTCTTCTACTTCGCTATAGAATAGAAAACATTACATCCATATAAAGAGATGACTAATACCCATAGAAAGCATTATATCCATAGAAAGCATTACATCCATATAAAAATTTAGGAAACGTGCACTTTACAGCTTATTAATCTGCTTGCATATCAGTTTATTAATTCTAATCTGGCCCTGCTATAGTTGATTGCTACTACTACTCTTTTTCTTGCTTCAAAACTTTACCTTAAAAATAAAATCCTAGGCTTTGCTGCAGTTGATATGTGTATGGCATATAGCGTGCAACATGGCGATCAGTAGGGTCTACACCCCTCAGTAAATTAATCTCGGCCTCCTTAATGGTTTACATTATGGACTCAAATTTAGCTTCATGAGTCGCATATCCATCTCTCAAGGCCAATGCCTTTAGAGTCGGGTCATCAAAGTGTGTGTTGAAGTTGCTAGCAACATGTCGAAGGCAATATTGGTGAAATACCCATTCTGTTCCGTCCTGACCTCTAGGCCACTCTCGAATGACGCATTTGATACCTTTATGTCAGTCAGAAATAATGCAAATGCTCTCGTCAAGTATGACATGCTCTATCGAAGTCCTGAGACACTCTAAAAACCACCCCCAACTAGGCCTTGACTCCTTGTCCACAACAGCAAAGGCGAGAGGTAAAACCTTTTGGTTAGCATCGGTTGCCATTGTAATCATCAATACCCCTTTGTATTTACCATATAAATGAGTTCCATCAGTATTGATCACCGGCTTGCAATATTGGAATGCAGCAATGCATGGAGCGAATGCCCAATATACATAGCGCAGTAATGCAGTACCTTCGTATGGCCTAGGTATGGTGTGATAGTTGTACTGGGTACCTGAATCCTGATCCAAGTATGCTAATAACAACTTTCGCAACCTTTGGTAAGACTCCTCTCAATCCTCAAATATCTTAGCAATTATTTTTTGTTTTGCGTCCCATACTTTATAGTAAGAAAGCTCATGATTATACTTAGTATGTATGATCTCCCAGAGGTCATCAATACAAGCAGTGTGATTTTGTCACAATTTTCCCACAATTTCTGATGCAACAAAATTAGAATCCATCATTTTACCTTCTCTTCACAGGCCAAAGGGTATACAAGTGTGTGGACCCACATAAGACGTGACCATTCACAGACCATTAAGTTTAGCCTTCATGAATGCCCCAACGTATCACTTGCAGTTGTCGTCAACACATGCGGTGCACAATTTAGTTTTGGTCGACCTTCGGATAATAAAATTTCTATTATCTGTTGCTGCGTATATTGTCAAGCTTCACTGCCTCTTTATTTGCAAAAGTCAATCCTTTACAAAAATGCATTCCATCTTCCCAAGTAGAAACAAATGGTATCTGAAGACGTGAAGGATCAACTATATTTTTTCAAGTATTTGCGTAGAATAAGTCAGCAGGAGGTCTGTAGCCAATGGTCGTATTTGTATCATACTGGACGCTAATATCATCATCTGCATCACCTTCATCATGGTACTCCATATTTTCCTCTTCAAAATTGGGTACGACTTCGTGGTCATCCACATCGTTCTCAAAGTCACCTCGCTCAATCCTCTCTTCGTACTCATCCACACCATCAATATTTTCACCATCATTCGCAGCATGATCTTCGTCTTTGTCTTCCTCCTCTAAATGTGTCTCTTGAGGATGGAGGGTTTCACCAATATTGGCAACATGATCTTGAGATGGGAGCATATAACCTCCCATTGTATACCCTCCCATTGTAGTGCATCCATCATCTAGGGCTATAAATTGTAAAGACGTAGTTGTTTGTTGCACCACCCCAGTATCAACTTCTGTAAGAAGCTCCAAACTTACATACAACTCAGCAGCATTTACTTGGGGCATTTTCTAGATCCTATTAAACATCATCTTTACATGTTTGTCTTCTTTGATCGCCATATACCCGTAATTTATCCATTCATGAAGGACTTCTTGTGGGTAACAATAAATAATCTTGATGTCATACCAAGCATGGTTCAAATTCAATTCGTCCATTATTTTCCTCTTCAAATTATTCAACATCTTCAACTTACGACGTATCATGTAGTAGCATTCGATACTCGGCCCTCTAAATGGGAATCCATCAATCTCTCCAGGATTGTCAAAGGGTCCACCGTAGTATACATTTATATCAATATTCTTCAGAGATTGTGAACCTATTAGAGAGTCAAGTATAATATGTGACATATTTTATCTCTTTCATTTAACATCAATTACAAAACCTTTTCTATCTACTCAAAGTACAAAAATTACAACTTCTCACCCCATAATTGCATATACTCACCCCACATCACATACAATTAATTGGCCCACTTATTATCATTTCGTACTCAAACAAATAAAAAAAATAAAGACAAAACTCACCCCCATTACAAAATTTCAACTCAGCTCTAACAAAAATATAAATAAAAATATCAAACCAAACAACAAAAGTCATGAGGATGTGCAAATGAATGAGTGCAATTATGTAACATCATCATTCCAGTGTAAGAAAATTCATGGCATACCCTATTACACTACTATTAACGAAATAACATAGAGCAGGGTTCGTCAAAAAAAAAAAAAAAAAAAACTAATGTGAGTATGATCATGAGCAATCAAAATTAGACATATCATCTAATTTCAAAATCAAGGCATTAATATACAGTCAAATATACCAGATGTGATATACAAACTCAAATTTACTCCAAATTATGGAGAAAAAGAAGCAGATAACTTCACTGAAAGCTAGCAAAAAGACTTCTTGGATCATGAATAAAAAAAAGAAAATATATATATATATATATATATATAAAGTGGTATATATATATATATATATATATATAAAGTGTTAATACAAACAAATATTTTATCAGGAAATGTCATGACAAATTCAATGCAAGCAACACTTTCTAAAGTAGTTATATACACTAAACAACCAACTAGAGAGTGAGGAGACCGTTACCTGACATGAGGATATGCAAATGTACTGCTGGGATTTTATGAGAGAGAGGGGGAGTGAGAGAGGGAGACTACAATGAATGTTGGGCTGAGAGGAGCAATATTCTGCTACTGCATGTGCATGAGAGTTGAGAGAAGAGCAATGTGTGTATGAGTGAGAGAGGATGTGCTTTTAGTTCTGAGAGAGGAGCAATGTGTGTTGAGAGAGAGGACTACTTGAATGTTCTGCTACTGAGAGAGGACTACTTTTCATTAGAAAACGTGACTGGACATGATCAAACAGTGAGTTCACCAATGGACCAGACAGATGAGGCCAGACATGACGCCCACGTGGAGCAATTGACCACATTTAAAAATCGAGTTTCTGAGACTTGGTTTCACTTTTAGCAAACCGAGTCTCTAAGGCTCAAGATCCAAGTGGCGTCTACGTGTCATCTCAGCGCACAGAAATTGAGGCTCTAATGCTCGGTATATAACTCGAGTCTTAGAGACTCGAGTTCCAAGTGTACTCCACGTGGAATGTGGCCACATCAAACTGGAAAAACTGAGCCTCAAAGACTCGATTTATAAGGCCAAAATCGAGTTTTTGAGACTCGATTTGTTAGTAAATTATATAGTTTCTGAACCGGGCCTACTAACTATATAGTTGGAAAGTTATGCTTAATTACCCATTTTCGCCTACTATTTTCCATGGATTCTTGAAACATCGTCACCTGAGTAATATACCTTCTTCTTTTCTTTTCTTTTTATTTTTTTTATTTTTTATTTTTTATTTTTTTTATCTGAATAATTCTAGGAACACACTTCTTCTCACACTAAAATTTATACCATGCTTAAGTGTTGACTCACGATTAGTGCATAAATTGACAAAACATGCATAGGTACCCGTGGTGGACCCACTTGTCAAAGTGCTGAAATACAATTATTAGTTGACACATAAGCAAAGTTTAAATTTGGGTGTGGCAAGGATGGACCCAATATTTCGAGCAAAGGGGAGCCAAAGTAAAAGAAAAGAAAAAAAAGGTTTAATGTCCACAATATTTTTACAATACTTTTACAACAAATCATAAGTGGTTAATTGTTACTATTTTTAAAATCCACTACTGAAATTACTTTTTTATTCACTAATAATAGTCAATAATAACCTGCCACTTAAGATTTGTCGTGAAAGTTGTGAAAATATTGTAGACATAGTATTTCTAAAAATAAAAATATTCACAAATAAGTTACATAGAAGAAGGGCCAAACTACTAATATTGGGATGAGGATTTACATAAGTTCGAGCTAGACTGGAATGAGTTAGGCAAATGATTTTACAGGGGAGAGGATCAAGCTACATAGAAGAGGGTCCCAATATAATTTTTTATATTTTTTGGCTGAAAATATGTCATATATATATATATATATATATGGTCCGATTAATGTATGTCTTTAAGACACACATTAATTATCTATTTTTGGAAATATTTTATGGAAAATTGAAAAAGCTGTCAAAAAAGTTGGTAACTTTTTCATTTTTCTATAAAAAGTTTATTAAAATAGTTTACTAATGTAAGCCCTAAATACATAATAAATTAATAAAATGCACTCACACACACACACACATATGGGCAGATAGGGGATGGACAATCTGTAGACATATGGGCAGATAGTTGGGAACCGGATACTCAAAAAAGGCATGAAGCATGGGGAAGGTTGAGAAGTTTGAAAGCAAGAGGAAAAGCGCCTTGGTTGTGTGCAGGTGACTTCAATGAAGTAATTAAGCAATCAGAAAAAATTGGAGGCAAAGCACGACCGCATGGACAGATGCAAGGGTTTAGAGATGTATTGGATGAATGTGGATTTATGGACTTGGGTTTTGTGGGACCTATGTTCACTTGGCATAAGCATTTTGAGAACTATACAGTATGGGAGAGGTTGGATAGGACTGTTGCAACCAATGATTGGTTCTCAATGTTTCCAGATACTAAACTGTACCACTTAGAAACAACGGCTTCGGATCATAAAGCCTTATTGATTCGGCCTAAAGGTATGGAGTGTAATCAGCAAAAGCCTTTCAGGTTTGAGCAGATGTGGATGGCAGAGCAAGGGTGTGGTGCAACCATTGAGGCAATGTGGAAGAAGGATATTGAGGCTACGACTTGTAATAGAGTGATCAAAAAAATTCAGCATTGTGGTGAAGCACTTTCGAAGTGGAGTAAGACAAGTTTTGGGAGTGTGAGGCATGAACTAAAAGAAAAGAGAAAACTCTTATCCAAGGCTGAAATGGCAGCAAGCAAAGGAGGAGATGTGGCACGGGTGAGAAGGCTTGAGCAGGAAATTAATTTACTGTTGGACCGTGAAGCTCAGATGTGGTCCCAATGGTCTAAGATACAGTGGCTTAGGGATGGAGACCGAAATACCCGGTATTTTCATAGCAAAGCTTCTGAACGGCGAAGGCGAAATTACATTAAGGGATTATATAATAGAGAGGGCAGATGGTGCACTGATCAGAGTAGCATGAGGGACACGTTTGTGGATTTTTATCAAGATTTATTTACCTCCTCAAATCCTACCAGCTTCGAGACAATTTTAGAGCAAATCCCACATGTAGTTACAGAGGAGATGAATTCAGATTTGATGGGGGAATTCACGGCATAGGAGGTGGAGGTGGCTCTCAAACAAATGGCACCCTTAAAATCACCGGGACCAGACGGTATGCCTCCAATTTTTTATCAAAACTATTGGTCTTTGGTTGGTAATGATGTGACAGATGCTATACTTATGTATTTGAATACGGGTAATTTTCCACCCTCACTTGGCCACTCCTTTATTACTTTGATCCCAAAAGTAAAAAACCCGGAATACATTTCATAATATAGACCTATTTCCCTTAGTAATGTCCTATATAGGGTATACTCTAAGGTTCTAGCAAATAGGTTGAAAAAGATGCTGCCTAATATTGTGACTGAATATCAAAGTGCTTTTATGACTGACCGATTGATTTCTGATAATATCGTGGTTGCTTTTGAAACCTTGCATTATATGAGAAATCATAGCACAGGAAAGACAGGTTTTATGGCACTCAAATTGGATATTAGTAAAGCCTACGATAGGGTTGAATGGTTGTACATGGAGAAACTGATGAAGAAGATGGGGTTTTGTGATGCTTGGGTGAAGCTGATGATGGGATGCATATCTACAGCCACCTATTCAATCTTGATAAATGGAGAGCCACAAGGAAACATTGTTCCAACTAGGGGGCTTCGTCAAGGAGACCCTCTCTCCCCATACCTTTTTCTTCTATGTACTGAAGGCTTTCATGGTTTGTTGAAAAAAGCAGAAGATATGGGAGAAATTAAAGGAGTTTCTATTTCTCGAAATGGTCCAAAACTAACCCATCTCCTTTTTGCAGTTGATAGTCTTATTTTCTGTAGGGCATAAGAGAATGATTGTCAAAAATTGCTGGAGATTTTAAATACATATGAGAAAGCTTCTGGGCAGTAGATTAACCAGGATAAGACCACTCTCTTCTTCAGCAAATCCACATCCCGAGCTATGAAAGAATCTATAAAGGATGCTTTGGGAGTTCTGGTGGTCCAACAATAGAAGAAGTACTTAGGGTTGCCATCCTTTATTGGAAGGAAGAAAAAGGAGAGTTTTGACAACATAAAGCAAAGAGTGTGGAAAAAGTTGCAAAGATGGGAAGGGAAGTTGCTCTCACAAGCGAGAAGGGAGGTTTTAATCAAGGTGGTGGCTCAAGCACTTCCTACCTACACGATGTCATGCTTCAAATTGCCAGTTGGGTTATGTCATGAAATTGAGGCCCTCATTAAAAAATTCTTTTGGGGCCAAAGGGGAGAGGGCCGAAAGGTCCATTGGATTCAATGGGAAGAGCTTTGTAAACCAAAGTCCCAAGGTGGAATGGGGTTTAAGGATTTATCAATGTTCAATGATACATTATTGGCGAAACAAACATGGCGGCTTTTACACGATAAAACATCATTGTTTTATAGGGTGTTTAAGTCAAAATTCTTTCCAAATAGTACAGTGATGAAGGCAGCTAACCCGAGCTCAGCTTCATATGCATGGCATAGTATAATAAAAGGTAGAGAAGTCATAAAAAAAGGAGCAATATGGCGGATAGGGGAGGGACAATCTGTAGACATATGGGCAGATAGTTGGTTGCCAAGAAAATACTCTCCTAGGATATTATCACCTCGGCCTGAGGCATTGTTAGGTGCCAAAGTGTGTTCATTGATAGATGTGGAGTAGAGACAATGGAAAACAGAGGTACTGGAGAACACCTTCCTTAGTTTTTAAGTGGAGATCATAAGAACAATACCCCTGTGTCGCACTAACCAGCCTAATGTACTCACATGGCCGTATAACTCTAAAGGAGAATATACGGTGAAATCCGGGTATCAATTTCTGCAAAACGAATTTCAGAGTACACAACCTGGACAATCTGATTTTTCCAGGTTAAAACCTTTATGGCAAGCTATTTGGAACCTACCTGTGCCGAGCAAAGTGAAGAATTTGGTCTGGAGGGCAACAAAAAATTCTTTGCCTTCTAAGGACAATTTGGTTCGACGGAAGATCATTCAAGATGCTGGCTGTGAAGCATGCCGAGAGCACATTGAAGATGTGAAACACGCTCTGTATAGTTGTCCAAAACTTGAGGAACTCTGGAAAAAAAAGCCTATATGGAACCATGAAAATTTGAGAAGAACCGAGTCCTTTGTTGACCTTATCGGGACTGTATTTGCAGAAAATAGAGAGCCAACTTTGTTTGCCATGGTGGTGTGGGCATTATGGAACCAGAGAAACAATATTAGACTGGATAAAAATGCAGAAAATTTGGATCACTTACTGCAGCGAGCCAGAGAAAGGGTGAGTGAATTTTCACAGCACAGCACGGCACGGACAACGTCAGTGGGAAGTCCAACAACAAGCTGGCAACCTCCAGGTTCGAGTCAGTACAAGATGAATGTGGATGGGGCTATTTTTGCTGCAGAAAATACAGCTGGTTTGGGAGTGGTCATCAGGGACAAGCATGGGCAGGTAATGGTCTCCCTATCTGAACGTATCCCTCTACCCTCAACGGTGATAGAGGTGGAAGCGCTGGCAGCTCGACGAGGCATGGAACTAGCAGTGGAAACAGGTTTCAGAGACATTGTATTGGAAAGTGATTCTCAGATCCTCATCACAGCGCTAAGGGAAGACTCCTATTCTTTAGCAAGTTTTGGCCACTTAGTGAAGGATATTCAGTTCATAGCCTCTTATTTATCATCGTTTATTTATACTCATGTTAAGAGGCAATGTAACGGTCTAGCTCACTCTTTAGCAAAGCGAGCTAAGAACCTCACTCAATTAAATGTTTGGATGGAAGATGTACCACCAGATAGTTCATCTGTTTTACAGGCTGATCTTTTAGGCTTTCTTTAATATAAAGCACAGTATTGATTCTCAAAAAAAAAAAAAAAAACACACACACACACACACACACACATATATATATGTAGTCCATCCCTGGGCGTGAGAAATGGTGTGATTGCCTTAGTTTGGTTAAATCAATGGTGCCACAAAATTTTTTTTTTTACTTGAATTTGAATGCATGTCTAATTGAGCAAAAACAAAGTACCTAATATATATATAAAACGTTTAAATAAAGATGTTCTGTTTTGTTAATTCTTTTTATAGGAGCCCTAATCTATTGTATTTTTTAATAAGTAAAATTCAAATTATACTTGATATATAAGTCTTGTTTGTATTTCATCACTTAACAACTTTGTAAAGGATGACTTGTATGTATTATGAGTCTATTTGAGATCCGTTTATTTTACTAAAACTGAAAACTTTTTGCTGAAAATATTGTAGATAAAGGTAAAAGTTAGCTGAAATAGTACAATGAGACTCATGAATAGTACCAAAAAGTGTAGTTAGACTTATAAATAGTAGCAAAAATAAGCTAAATAGTAAAATAAGCTGGTTTTTTAAGCTGGAACCAAACACATACTATATCAATTCGACACTTAACGCCTTTGTAATGGATGAACTTTTTCATCACCTATTTGAGGTATGTATTAAGAATAAATGAAATGTGAGGTTCTAACTATGAGATTTTTAAAATATTAGGAATAATGTCATTGACACAAAATTTTTTACAATTATTAAGTTGAGAGGATATTATTAATTCTTATATAAGTCTGTCATTAACTCTATTTTCCCTCTTTAATTGTGAAATTCGTTGTAAATTACGGTGTAACTCTAAACTTATTGTATACGTAAGTAATGTAACAACACACCTCAAATAGGTGATGACCATCAAATGTGAAAGTTAAAATCCTAACTCAAGCAGGGGGCTAAGCCCCTAACGAAGCAGATGAATCAATTGCTGTGTAATTTCGGATCACGATGAAATTACACGTCTTGCAGCACGTTGAAGTCGGCAAAAGACATTTGTTTGTTTGTTTTTACTCTTTGCTTTGTTTCAACGACCTACTTGCTGTGATACTTCATCACAAACTCCATGCAGTTTCAAATTTAATTAAGCAAACCAGAAGAAAAAAAAAAGTACTTCAATGGCATTCCTACTGGAACTTGCATTCCAATATATCAATGCCCCAGATCCAAACTAGTTATAGCAAATATTGCCATGTCTTCTTTGAACTTTCAACAACATAGCAAGATAGCCATTTGTGATGAAGAAAGCAGGTTGAACTTCAAAACCCACAAGCAGAGATGGAAGTTGGCTTACATGGCGATATACTTTATCAGGGTTCTTGTTTCTTTGTACAAGAAAGATGTTAACAAGAATGGCCTTCTCTTGGGCACTCTCTCTTATGTTGCCATTGAAGTGCAGCCGGTAGATGAGGACTCTCTGAGTGACAATTCCATTTCATTTCTCGATGGTGGTCGGGAAAAGCTAATAAGGGAGAGAGTTTCTGAGTCTTTGAGACAGTGTGAGGTTGACCTTATCCACAGACAAAGTGTTTATGGTGCCAAGCGGAGATGGAGGTTGGCTTTCAGGGCCATATACTCTGCCAGAGTTCTTGTTTCTTTGTTCAAGAAAGTTCTTGACAAGAATGGCCCTCTCTTGCCTACCCAGGCTACCCTCTCTTTTGTTGCCATTGATGTGCAGCTTATCCATGAGGACTCTCCAAATGCCAAACCTGTTCCGTTTCTAAATGTTGATCGGCAAAAGCTTGATGACATGGTAAGGGATAGAAATTCTGAGCTTTTAAAGCAGTTTGGAGGGGTAAAAGAACTTGTTTTACTTCTTGAAACTGATGTAAAAGATGGTATAAAAGGTGACGAAGCTGATCTTATTCTTAGGCAGAACGTTTTTTCTACCAATAGATACCAAAAGCTACCTCCAAAAGGCTTTCCTAGCTTTGTGTTATTTGAAGTATTTGAAGATATAACTATTTGTATACTTTTGGTATGTGCTATACTCTCTCTCGTCTTTGGTATCAAACAAAATGGATTCAAAGATGGGTGGTATGGTGGTGGCAGTATCGTTGTTGATATTGTTTTAGTTGTTCTTGTGTCTGCAGTGAGTAAATTTGAGCAATCAAGACAGTTTGAGAAGCACTCAACAAAGAGTAGTGATATCAGAGTGGAAGTTGTGAGAGATGAGAGGCACCAGCCTACATCAATCTTTGAGGTTGTTGTGGGTGATATTGTGTGCTTGAAGATTGGTGATCAGATTCCTGCAGATGGGTTATTCTTAGAAGGGTATTCCTTGAAGGTGGATGAGTCTAGCATCACAGGTGAAAGCCATCACATTCAGATTGATGAAAGGAATCCCTTTTTGTTATCAGGCACAAAGGTGATGGATGGCTTTGGTTTCATGGTTGTGACTTCTGTGGGGATGAACACTGCATGGGGTAAGATGATGAGTTCAACAAGTTCTGACTTTAATGAGGAGATGCAACTGCAAGCACGCCTCAGCAAAGTAACATCTCATGTTGGGAAGGTTGGGTTGGCGGTGGCTGCGCTTTTTTTCGCTGTTTTGCTGATTCAATACTTCAAAGGGAACACTGCAAATGATGGAGTGAATAAGGATAATGGCAGAAAGACTAAGTTTGTTGACGTAATGAATTCAATGGTGGGAATTGTCGCTGCTGCTGTCACTATCAGCATGGTAGCTATTCCAGAGGGCTCACCTGTGGCTGTTACTCTGGCTTTTTCTATGAAGTGCTTGATGGCTAATAATGTATTAGTCAGAAAACTATCTGCTTGCCAGACATTGGGCTCAGTCACAACAGTCTGCACAAACAAGACAGGCATCCTTACACTAAACGAAATGAGAGTAACAGAGTTTTGGCTTGGAAAGGAAGCAGTGAAGGATGACACTTCTTTGGATATATCAGGTGATATTATTAAACTACTGCAGCAAGCTGTTGGTTTAAACACAGCTGGTACAGTTCACAAACCACATTCTACATCACATCCTGAGATTTTTGGCAGCCCAACTGAGAAAGCAATACTTTCTTGGGCTATGTTTGATTTGGGTATGAATATTGAAGAAGTAAAGCAGAACTATAAGATAGTCCTTGTTGAGGCTTTCAACTCAGACAAAATGAGAAGTGGAATTTTGGTGGAGAAGAACAATGGGAAGAAGATTCACACTCATTGGAAGGGAGCTGCCGAAATGATATTGGCCATGTGTTCAACTTATTATGACAGAACAGGGGTGCTGAATGTAATAGATGAGGAAAAAGCACTGCAATTAGGGACAATTATTAAGAATATGGGAGAAAAATGCCTGCAATGCATTGCCTTTGCCCACAAAGAAGTCGTAGAAGAAAGTGGACAGGTCATTGAGAAATTAGAAGAAAATGGACTAACATTATTAGGGTTAGTTGGCTTGAAAAATCCATGTCGGCCAGGAATCAGAACAGCTGTGGAATCTTGCACAACTGCTGGAGTGAATATCAAAATGATCACCGGTGACAATGTGCATACTTCAAGGGCTATTGCTTTTGAATGTGGGATTCTCAATCCTGAAGAGGATTTGGACAGTGAAGCTGTAGTAGAAGGAGTACAATTCAGAGATTACTCACTTGAAGAGAGAAACGAGAAGATCGATAAAATCCGTGTAATGGCCAGGTCATCCCCTTCTGACAAGCTTCTGATGGTACAGTGCTTGAAGGAGAAAGGACATGTGGTTGCAATTACAGGTGATGGAACCAATGATGCACCTGCTCTAAAGGAAGCAGACATTGGACTTTCCATGGGGATCCAAGGAACAGAAGTGGCAAAAGAGAGCTCAGATATAGTCATTTTAGATGACAATTTTATCTCTGTGGTGACAGTGTTGAGGTGGGGAAGGTGTATATATAGCAACATTCAAAAGTTCATTCAGTTTCAGCTCACATTAAGCATCACTGCCCTTGTCATCAACTTTGTTGCAGCTGTTTCTTCTGGTAAGGTCCCATTGGCTGCAGTACACACATTGGGAGCTTTAGCATTGGTCACTGAGAAACCAATTGAAGATCTCATGAAAAAGCCACCTGTTGGTCAATTAGAACCTCTTATAACCAATATCATGTGGAGGAATCTGATTGCTCAGGCCTTGTATCAGGTAACAATCTTATTGGTTCTACAATTTAAGGGAGGATTCATCTTTGGTTTGGATGAGAAAGTTAAGAGCACCCTCATTTTCAATACTTTTGTCCTCTGCCAAGTATTCAATGAATTTAATGCAAGGAAACTGGAGGAGAAGAATATATTTGAAGGGTTACTTAAAAACAAACTGTTTTTAGCAACCATTGGGCTAACCATAGTTCATCAACTGGTGATGGTGGAGTTTCTGAAGAGGTTTGCCAATACTGAGAGATTGGATTGGAGGCAGTGGGGTGCTTGCATTGTACTTGCAGCATTTTCATGGCCAATTTGTTGGCTCGTAAAGTGTATTCCAGTTTCAGGCAAGCAGTGGGCAAACCAAAGAGATTGTGCATCTTGAAAGACTGGCCAAGATCAGCTAGCTCTTGCCAGATAAACTTTGTATTTTCCTATCTCTGATAGAAGTGAGAAAAGTTTTAGGTACTTTAATATTCAGCTTTCATTCCTGTAAAGAATCTTTCTCTCTATTCAAGTTTATGTAAGTATTTATTAGTTTACATGAACAGTACAATGTAGTGTACATTGTACCGTTCATCTAAACTAATAATTTTCCTTAATTTCTAATTACTAGCTTTTACTTCTCCATGTCATGAATGGAATTTTATTGAAAAAAATATAAAAGAAAATATATTACAAAAATTTCTTTGGTGCTTTGCTATTGTTTTCCTTCTAGTATCTGTGGTGCTCTCAACTTGAGATACAGTAACTGCTTTAGGATGCAACCAGCAACTACCTTTTGGAAGAACAGTGGAAAATTCCATAACCAAGGTTGCAAGATAAGAACTACTAAGTACTCTGTTTTGCATCTATAGAATTTCACATGTATCAGGTCTCCCAAAGTAGGGCAATATTTTGATGCACCCTATTTTACCACGTAAAGGTATATAAACAGCCCTACTATGTGGCCTTTAGTTTGGTGAACTGGAGAGGGGGAGGAAAAGAGGGAAGAAAGTAGAAGAATATATAAGGAAAGTGATTCGAAAGAATGTATTCAAATAGATATTTTTGTAGAAAGTTATTCTAACATAATAGGAAATTCTCATGAATCATTAAAAAAGGAAAAGAAACTTTCTGTTATCTGTAACGCAGATGATAAAAAATTGGCACACGTAAATTAGAAAAATAATTTTAAGAATATAAGTTAATTTCATAATATCAGATATCAAACTATTTGCAACAGTTTATTTTATTTTATTTATTTTAAAGAATTCACAATAATATGCAGAATTGCAGATATAGTGGACCATGATGTGAATTTTTCTTCTAGGGGAAAGGGAAATGATGAGCCACATTCATTAAGAAGATAATTCAAGATGCAGATGCATGAAGTTTGGCATTGTTCTTATAATATTACTCCATATTAAGTACCGTTTATACTCCTCAGTCATACTGCCAAAAGATGCAGGGTAAACATTTCAAA
Organism: Quercus ilex subsp. ballota; assembly: GCA_032727855.1. Taxonomy (NCBI): domain Eukaryota; kingdom Viridiplantae; phylum Streptophyta; class Magnoliopsida; order Fagales; family Fagaceae; genus Quercus; species Quercus ilex. The sequence goes on along the minus strand of CM064910.1, from coordinate 5,624,469 downwards.
GATTGGGAACACCCCTATAAACAAATAGGTCACATCATTATTTTGTAATTACTTCCTCCAGAGACACTATCATATTACCATGGAAGATCCAAAATTGCTCTCACTCACATAACATTTGACAGGCGTATCCTAAGAAAGGAACTTTTCCAGGTGAAACCAAAAACTAATAAAAGAAGTGAAAGTACCTGCCATTGACAAGACCCTAGGAATTAATAGGAGTTCATTTGGACCATGAACCTGAGGAATTCTATTCTTGATTTATTCTTTCAAAACAGGATGGTCTCATATTCTCCAAATTAAGCATAACAAATAGGAACTGATGCTACAAATATGACCCCCAACACCCTGCACCAAATTCTGGGCACTTTAAACCTTATGACACTCATTTACTCTGTTAATTGATGTCTGTAAATCAAACAGAATAGAAAACAAGTGCTGAATCTGCTTATGGGGTATGTTACATGAAAATCTTAAGAATATTTATTGTATATATATATATATATATTTTTTTTTAATTTGTTTGTCAAAATATTATATGAATGTGTGTGTATCAATTTTTTTTCTTTCTTTGGCTAAAACAAAAACCCAGTCAGACACATGGTTCTGATATGACCATTGAAAAAAGAAGAAATGCTAAACCAGATATATACGCATAAGAAGACTATTATGGTAAAATAAAACAGTCAAAGAGAGACAGAGAGGAGGTGAAGATGGTTGATTTTTGAAACTGCCAATCTACTATGTTCAACCTTTTTTTTTTATGCTCAACATAGTGAGAACCTATAATATTGCCTAAAATATTGTACATCTACTTGTCTAGAGGTTTGAAAGGGCATTTTAAGTCCTTCTGACCTTCTAGTAATTTTATGGCTACTATGATAGTGGCTTATTCTAAATTCCTAAACCTGAGAAAGCCTATCAGCAGTCTGAACTAGCTTTCCCAAAGTAAGTAAGATTTCATCCTCTTTTTGCTTGGTTCTGTCATCATTTTCCATTTATTTTATATGTATGTAGAGTTTAGATTACTTACATAAACTTCTTGCATATTTTTTAGCTGTATCATAACAGATTATTACCATATAAAAGCAGCAGAAGCGAGTTTAAACCATAAGCAAATGGTTTCAAAATCATATCATTCTTTCAAGTCCATACCACTGCAGGCTGAAGAAAAGGCTAGCTCTGTGTGTGTGGTTCCTGAATCAAAATTTGGTTAAAAAATTTAGGAAAGTAAGAAAATAATTAGCATTAAAATTATACCATTTGAAAAGAGAATTAAATTTAGAATTGGATATTCCTTTAATAATTTGCAAAGTTAGTTGAAATGAGATCAAAGAATGATAGGAGCTTGAAGATATCATTTATTGCACTGAAAAAGTCTCTAGTTGATTTTTGACGTGTTCATTCTTGCAATTATAATGGATAACTAATAATACCTGATTAACACACAATAGATCTACGAGAGATACCATCGCATTTCTCCAATGTCAATCTTCGCAAGTCACATACTCACACAAAAAATGATACAAAGGATTTGTATTCCTTGCACACCATACATGTGATGTTATTTCAGCATTCCAATGTCCTTAAAATATGCAAAAAACTCAAATGCTGAGCCAAAAGTGCCAGCCAATCTATAATTTCTGGAGAAGCTTAGTCATGCTTTTATTTGTATTTTTTGAATTGGCAGATTCAGAAAATGTAGTTTTACAACGCAATACGTGTACAGTATATCCTAACACCTCAAAAACCCCTAAAAGAACGACCATTTCTCAACAAATTATATTTATGACCAGCCTTAATCTCATTCAGCTTAGCGCTATTATCTGCTATCTTTGACTAGGAGACTTCAGGTAAAGAAATCCAAGCCTTAAGAACTAGTTGTCATCATGCCTTAAAATTACTCTCTGGTTTTGTAGGCACAACATCATATGAGCCTTCGGTACAAGAAATGTAAAATTTTCTTAAATATAGTAATCATAACTCACCATTAGAACTCCATTAAAGCACAAGAGTTGTCATATAGGCAGCTTCATTTAGAGCTTCCCTCCTAGCTTTGCTCCTGCACGTTCTTCTTATCCTTGAGTTTTTCTTCATGTAGCTTTGCTTCTGCACCTTCTTCTTATCCTCGAATTTTTCTTCATGTTCTGCAGCCAGCACTTCCTCAAACTTGCCCTTTGGTTATGTACTTGTGAAGATTCACACTCTGAAAAAGCAATATAACCAACTGGTCATTCAAATTTGACGAGTTCATATAAGCACCAAATGCAAGATAGCATAGTCTTCAGAGGATACAAAGGAGCCTCATCTTCACCTTTGAAAGAGGATGATGAGGCTCCTTTGCAGGTAAGAGAAGCCATCAGGATTTATAAGCAAACCATTGAACGCACATTGAATTTAACGTGCATTCAATTTTAGCACTTTGGACGTTCACACTCGGATTATATGCACCATTTGACTAAACATGTCCCATGAAATAACACTCAAGTGTGAACACGAAACATCTTCATCAAGAAAACAGGTGTGAACTCGCGAAAGAAAAAAAGAAGTGTGAATTAAAATGCGACCATTGACCTGTGTGGTCAAGGTCTTTAGCAAAAGAGAAGTACCATAGAAGTTGCTCAATAATGTCGATCGAGTATGTATATATATAATATATCTACGTATATCCATGAGTGTACCAAGAAATTATGTATGCAAGTTATAAATCCACCTAAAGTCGACAGTATTCGGTGAAACCAAGTCTCTTTTCAACTTTTGTTCTAAAGGAATAAAAAATAAACGAAGTCTCTTCCAACTTTCAAAGCATCATCACACAGCTATTGTCGCGTTCACCGGTTCACGTTGCATCTTAGATGTTTCTTGTGAAACCATGAACTTTCTAAGCAATATATACTCCTTAGTCCTAAAGCATATAAAACATTGTAAGCAACATTTTTTTTTCTTGGTCTTATCTTCCATGTTTGGACATTCTCAACGTCGTAAAGCATACACTTAAGACAATGGGCCGAAAACTTTCAAATGGGTTTATTCTCTTTCATCCATTTCCATCCCTTTACAGGTTGGGTCACCCATCATGATTTGTTTCTTGTTTGTTTATTTTGTTTTATATTTTTTTGCCTTCTTTTTAACATGTATTAATATGGGAAATATTTAAGTATCTAATATTTCAATACAGTCAAAAGTGCTAAAATAGCTCATGAATTAAAATCGCTATATGCCTATATCACAACATTTTCACAACAAAGTCTAAGTGACAATTTGTTATTGGTTCTTATCTAGACCCACACATTACTAATATTACTTTTTTTTTTAATCTACTACTAATAGTTTGCCCCCTTTTTTGTTGTAAAAATGTTGTGTTTGTATCTTTTTATTTTTATTTTTTTAAGTTTAGGCAACATTGGTGTACTTTTACCTTATAAATTATTTAGATCCTAAAACACCCACAATAGTTTTAAAAAAAATGAAAAAAAAAATGCAATATAACTGGAGTTTGAAAAAATAAATATAATATCTCAAATATGCAAACTTATTAATAGTTTTAATTTTTTATGATTAGAATATGGTCATTTAAAAAAAAAATGAGTTATGATTTTACGTTTTTTATTACACTATAGCTATTACATATGACATCCCTTGCACATTAGGGTGTATCCCACACTTTTGGGGTCTACTCCCATATAAGAGGGAGATTGCACATAATTGTTCCACAAAATAATAAATTTTGAATATCACATTTTGGAGATTGGTTGTTTGATCATTGATTTCTCGCCAATGTATAGTGAATAAAAAATAATATTTTTAAAAAGAGAGAGAAATTAACAATGAAGCGACATTTAAGGTAGTCAGACATTTTTCAGTAATGGGCTTTCGTAGAGTCTTAGTCCAGACATTAACTTTGCTTAATTTGGGAACTTTTAGTTTGTTTAGTTCCATTTATTTTTTGCTGAGAAGATTTTTTGTTGTTGTTAATAATACCAAACTTTCATTAAACAAAGCAAAATGCAAAGTTCTTTCTCCAAGAATCTCATACAGGCCTAGGGAGAAATTATTGTGTACTCCCAGAGTACCATAAATATATCCTCATCTCACATAAATGGTGAGTTTCACTAATTAAATTCATAGTGAGACCCATCATTCATGTTAAATGAGAGAGTATGCATTTATGGTATTCTAGAAGTATTTAATAATTTTTCGGTCTGGGAGGAATTTAATGAGCATTAATTTTATAAGAGAAATTATAAAAATCCTATTTTCCTTAGAACTTGCTTATTATGGTGGGAAAATTAAACCAACCATAACTTGCCTTGCAACAACCACATTTAGGAAGTATTTGATGAGTGTTTTTAAATAACAATTTTTAGTTTTTAAATATATATACCAAATAGCATTTAAGAGCTTTTGTGGGCTTTGGGAATGTGTCAAGCTCACATATGTAATTCCTCGATAAACTCTCTAACGATTTACAAAAGGCGTGGAGTTGAATGTTAATGACTCTAGCCCAACTTGGTGAAGCTCAATTTTAGGTTCGAGAGCCCAAGCAATTGGAGAAAGATGGATGCACAAAGTCCAATAATCCAACAATTAACACGAGTTAACGCATAAAAAGGAACCCAACAATATGACAACTAAAGGCAATATGGATGATATATATATATATATATATATATATATATATATATATATATTTGAGCTGATCAAATTTTTTTTTTTTTTTATTTTTTTATTTTTGATGGGGGGGATAGGAATGAGATAGAAATATTGGTGATATATGGATGAGAGATTTGCCTAAAAAGTCCCAAAAAAAAAACTATGCAGATATTTTTTTTTAGAGAGTTATAACTTATACTGTTCACTCTTGATGGTAATTCTTTATTATTAGATTAGACTCCAATCAGTTTTTTATGTAAGCAGATATTCAATTTCAGATCTCTTATTCAAGTATCATAGACTTTACCAGTTGAACTAACTGAAACTCACAACTATGTAGATACATTTTTTTTTTTTGAATCAACTATGTAGACTAGATAGCATGAGAAAACCTAGATAATATTATTTGTAAACCTCTCTTTTATACATTTTAAAAATATATTTATTATATACTTTTTTTTTTTATAAAATATTTATTATATATGCTTATTCTGCGTAAAGGTTAAAGAAGAATTAATTGAAAGCACTATGAAAGTGTGGACAAAAGGCCCAAAATTGTCACAAAAACATTGGTCAGTCAAAAAACAGAGAGAGAGAGAGAGAGAGAGAGAGATTTGACAAAGGAGAAAGCCCTGATGCGAACTCCTCACATGGAATGGCCTTCTCTCATCCCCAGTCCCTCAAAACCACTGCACTCTCCCTCTCTCTCCTCTCCACACTCTTCTTCTTCCTCAAATCCCAACCTCACACCTCTTCTTTTCCCACAATCCCCACCAGATCCCTTCTCACAAAACCAACCACATCACCATCACCACCACCTTGCTCCAAATCCCACTCCAACACTTTCCTAAACTACTCTTGCCTCTTCACCCAAAACCCATTTCTCTCCATCCCTTCTCTCTCTCTCCTCATCCTCCTCTTCTTCTATATCCTCATCAAAACCGCCCAAGACCACTTCTCCATTGTAACTACCAAACTAACTAACCAACTGAATCTCTCTCCCACTATTGGTGCTGTTACTCTTTTGGCCTTAGGCAATGGCGCCCCTGATGTCTTCGCATCGGTCGCCGCGGTCCGAGGAGGCCAGTACCGAACTGGGTTCGGAGCAATACTCTCTGCGGGGACCTTTGTCTCTGCTTTTGTTGTTGGTTTCGTGGCAATCTACGCCGCACCCTTTTCGTTGAACCCTGTGACTTTTGTGAGGGACGTGTTGTTTTACTTGGTGGCGGCATTGTTTTTGTTCTATGTGTATCTCAGTGCCGAGATTTTTCTGTGGCAGGCTGTTGGGTTTGTTGGGTTTTATGTGTTTTTTGTTGGGATTGTGTTTTGGATGGATTTTGGATTGGGTGGAGGGAGGAGGAGGGTTGGGGCTGAGGTGGGTTTGGTTGGGGAAGGTGAGGTGGAGAAGGGTTTGGTTGAACAAGACTGCGAGATCGGAGAGGTTTCGAGGAATTTGGAGGAAGTGAAGCCGAGGTTCGGGTTCTGTCGAGCTCTTGGAATGGTATGTTTGAGATGCAAGTTGTGTTTTTTTGTTGGAATGCTTTTAAAGTTTATGTATGTTTTTGGTGTTCTATGTGTTTACAGTTTGCTAGTTTATTTGCCATGAGAATGAGCTTAATTTAGTATTCATGTGTCAATAGGAAGGTGGTTTTGGGGAATTAGATCGGATTTTATAATCTATATAGCTACATCATGACAAACTTGATGCCAATTGTGTTTTATAGTATTCATGTTATAGGCATTTATTGTATCCATAAGAAAAGACTTGAACTTGAATTGGATTTTTATTTTTTTTATTTTTTGGTTGTTAATCTTATAATTTGTTTACTTTATGCCGCTGTTTAGCACAATGCTTCCATGCTTCCATTAGGAAACCTTTTCAAGGTAGTCGTTTCATTTTCCTCCTCTTTTTAGTAGCTCGAGTGCAATAAGCAATTTATTTCTGTGTATGTAATCTTGCAATACTATTAAAATAGAGAAAGAATTGTTTAACAGCGTGTTCACTTGAAATACAAATGATTGAAAATGATCTGAATCTTTTAGTCTCTCACTCGCAACTATTACACGTGTGTATACATACATATATAATTACATATGCGTAAATAACAAATGACAATGATATATGTATTGGGATTGATTATCCGAACCAAATTCTACACCATTATATCAGAACATATAGGAGAGCATTTGTAATTCTCTTGAGGTATGAATCATACTGTAGAATTTTGGGTGTTCTGTATATAAGGGTCATATAGAAAATGCAGTGTTGTTTTACTTATGGATTGACATAACATATGGTTAAGGTATCTGGTGTGTAATATAAATTGTAAAAGCTAGTTTTATAGATGGGGTAAAGAAGAATAAGAGTTTTAGGATTTTTTGCTTGATGTTGGAATATTAGGCAGGCTCTGAGGAAAGAATGCACCTGTAAGGAGTTTTTTAGAAAGGTGTATGCTGATGTCCTAGATATACCAAACTTGACCGGGTAGATGGAAGGGGTGTTAATACTTAAAATTATTGATACTAGTAATATTACAGGTGGGTAGCTGTCTGATAAACTGGATCATGGAGCAATATTAATCTGCAATGATGTTGATCCAATGGAAACTATTGATTGCTATTGTATTTTTTGTGTACCGTCTGTTGGAAGTGTAGAATGACATTCTGTTAAATGTTGGTAATTATCAATAAGCTAAATACGTTAATGACTCTTGGATTTTTGTGTAATGTGTATGTCAATAATGATCAACGAAGCTACTTATCAACAAAAAAAAAAAAAATGATCAACGAAGCTAAATGCCTATTTAAGAGAGCTGATAGAGTAAGGTGTACTAGTTGAATAAAATTGAAGAAATGGTTTCTATGTGCTTGTTAAACATATTGGTCTTGAAATGTCATTTGGGTCTTCTGATCAGTAACCTAGCTTACCTTTTCTTTGGTGCTAATTTAGTTGCATGCCTGCTTTTGATATATGTGTACATGAACTTGTGATGATGTATAGACTAGATCAATGAGATGAAGGTCAACAAAGAAACACCAACAGTCTACCGAAAATGCCACCCTAAAATACCTGAATGAAAGAAGCAAAAAAGTGATAAAAGAAAATGCTAGCAGTTTGGAACTAGAAAAGTAGAACTGTAGGCATTATTATTGCTTCTCTTCAACTCTCCTTGAATTGGGAGATACCATGAAAGTGTATGTTCAATTTCAAATTGTTTTATTTTACAGGAATCAATTGGAAGTAGATTTCTTCAATTTGTATTTACTTAATTTTTTATTTAAATTGTATATGCAGATCTCAAAAGCATGGGAACTTCCTGTCATGTTTCTATTAAAGCTCACTATTCCTCAAACCACACCTTCAGAATGGAGCAGGTTCTATGCATCAGCCAATATTGTTCTTTGCCCCCTAGCTCTTTTATATGCTTGCAATTCATTCATGCCATTTGATCATCCAATTGTTTTTCTCCTTCCACAAACCCATTTCCCTCTCTGGTTTATATTACTATTTGCTAGCTCCTCGCTTGCAGTGCTTCACTTCATAATAGAAAAAGAGCCCCCAAAAACTGAGCAGATACCTGTGCTGCTCATAGCATTTGTCATGAGTGTGTTCTGGATATCCACTATTGCTGGGGAATTGCTGAACTGCCTTGAAGCACTTGGATCACTTCTTGAATTGCCGCCAGCACTTCTTGGGCTCACAGTACTTGCATGGGGAAATTCAGTGGGGGATCTAGTTGCCGATGTGGCAGTTGCCAAAGCTGGTCAGCCTGCAATGGCCATGGCTGGCTGCTTTGCTGGGCCAATGTTTAACATGCTTGTTGGGCTTGGAACAGCTTTGGTGATACAAACTGCCGATGTTTATCCAAATGCTTATGAGCTCCATTTTCATTTGGGAATTGTGACTGCATTTGTCTTCCTGTTACTGAGCTTGATGGGGTCTCTACTGGTGATTATTTGGTACAGATTCCGGGTGCCTAGGTTTTGGGGGTTTTGTCTTGTTGGTCTGTATATTCTTTTTATGGCCGTTAGCTTAATAATTGCCAAGTTTTCTGGGTGATTTTTCTGAGATATGACTGATAGTTTATGTCGATAAATGCCAACTAATGTGAGAGGACGCAGCTGCTACCTCTTGGGCATCTGCTTGGTAAACTAGGATTCGAACTGTGGTAATCTTAGCAACAGGGCGGAACGTCTCCTCATAAGAATCCTGCCCATGAACCTCTTGCCACTAATCGAGCACCGGACCCCTCCTGTTAACCCTTTTTTTAGAAAAGCCTGATTTGGATTCGCAAGTCTTAGAGATGGGCCTGCCTAACACTTTCTTCTTATTCATTATCCATCCATAAAGAGGAAGAATGGAAGGATTGAGTAGACTGCAAATTGAAGATAGGTAGAGGTTATAGGTCGGATTAATTTTTTTCCCACTACATAGATTAGATGATTCTTTTTGCATTGACTACCAAATCTTTTTATGATTTATATCAGAATTATCCTTGTCAACTTGTAATATGAAAATATCTATGTATTAACTCTTTTGTCACATATATACCATTATTGCAGTCACTTGCCTGTACCTTCACGCTCATCTGAACATGCCTTGGTTGGCTTTTCAAACTAGTCAGTATTAGAAGTTTCCCTAAGATAGGTTCATCAGCTTATTAATTACTGTGTTTATATTTACCATTTGTCCTTTTTTTTTTTTTTTTTTTCCTTTTTTGTTTTGTTTTGTTTTGTTTTTTTTTTTTTAAATCCTTTGTTTTTCTTTATCCTCTGAAGTCTAAACTATGGACAACGGCAGCCATTAGCATCAACCAATGGTCCAAAAGTTTTCCTTGTACCAAAGAATGTTTATTTGGAGTGTGTTTTGGCCCCCAACTTATTTGTATTTTGCCTTTTTTGCCTCTGTTTTTATTTTATTTTTTTTTGCAAATAATCTAATTTCTAGATATTATTTTGAAATAAATTAGCTTTAGGTTTTTTATTTTATTTTATTTTTTTATCACACATTTAATATAGTAAAAGTTATCAAAAACTATATCATTTCATAAACACTACGCAAATATGCTGTTCCCAAATGCACTCCTAAAATAAACCTGATAATTTTCTTAAATTTCGTAGCAACCTTCTTTTATGTCTTACGATAATATATTAAAGGAAATTTAAAAAAATTGACAAATTTTAAAACACTTTGATAGGTACCCAAAAAGTTGTTAATAAGCCAATCTTACAATAATACAGTAAAGGAAATTAAAAAACTTTGACAAATTTCAAACACTTTGATAGGTACCCAAAAAGTTGTGATAAACCCAATTGCTAGAGGTATTCAAAATTATACATCAGATAATTAATTAATATATTTTTTTATAAATATAATTAATTAACATTTTTTCAAATAAGTAATCATTACTAATTAGTATTTGTGGCCAAATAGTTGCTATATATATTTTTTAGAGATAGTTTTAACTAATGACATCTGCTCCTGATAATTATTCTTTATTATCAGACTAAGATACTAATTAGTTTTGATGTAGGCGGATATCGAACCCCAGATATTTTATTTGACTATAATAGATTTTACTAGTTGAGTTTATTGGAATTCACACAAATATTTAAATGTTGACTAGGTTGTTTTTTCAAAAGATTCATGCCCTCTCAATGAAATTTCCAAGTTAAGAGGTTATTGACACTCTACCCTCTAAAATAAAACAAGCTTGACCATTGTTATACATCTTACAAATCTCCACACACTTGTGAAGATGATTTTTTACACTATGTAACTCATTTATATATCTATATAATATCTAAAAGCTGAAGCATAATATTTATTGTTACTATACTCTTATTGAGTCATATCAGTATAACATTTTGGTCCCTTTGGTCCATCTCAGTTCATTTCGGTCAAGTTCAGTCTAATTCGGTCCACTTTGATAAATTTGGCTATGATATATTACTCTTCAATCCATGATACTCCTTAAATATACAAAAACATGATAGAAATAACATAAAAAAAATAAAATAGATAAATAAAACAGGAAAGCAACTAAGCCATGCTATTCTATTTTATAAAATGACTGAAAAAATTATAATTAATAACTATAATTTATTAATATAATTTTTTGATAAATATAATTAATTAACTTGTCTTCAAATGAGTAAGTAATAATTAAACTAATTAGTATTTGTTGCCAAAAGGGGGTGACGATTATTTAGATGTTGACTAGGTCATTTTTTTTTATAGATTAAATTATATAAGGATGGGATGTAAAACTTATGTTTTACACCATCCAATAAGTGATTGACACATCAGCATTTTACTTAAATTCAATACATTCTACCACACCTGATAACATCTCAATAAATTCCCAATATGGTTAGATTTATATATAGGTATTAGAATTGATTTAGTGTGATTGTGTTTATTCTTAAATATGTGATAAGATGATGTGGCACGCTGGGATTGGAGGGATAAAATATGAGTTTTACACCATGTCCTTATAGAATTTAATCTTTTTTTTTATAAGATTTGTGCCCTCTGAATGAAAATTCCATGTTAAGAGGTTATTGACTAATTGTCCTCTAAAATAAATTTTGTAACTCATATTCTTAGAAAGTAATAAATAAGGTAGATTTTATTTTTAATCATTTTCATATGAAAGAGATTATAGGCACAAGGGTGGATGGGTAAGATTGGACGTGGGTTTCTCAAAAAGAAAAAAGAAAAAAGAAAAAATTGGACCTGGGTTATTGAAGAAAATGTAGCTTGGTTCTCTGTGATGTTGAAATAAATTGCAAGTAGGGCATTCTTAGGCTTAAATATACAGTGGGAGATGCGTATTAGTATTTTCAATTTTGAGTTAATGAATCATGAGTTGTGTTATCCGCTGTGGTTGTTTGTAGACTTTCTAACACAACTCATCCTTCATTAACTCAAAATTGAAAATATTAATACTCATCTCCCACTTTATATCTCGTGTACTGAAACCCAAATTCATACTCATTTTCGTTACATGTTTGGGTGTCAATTTGTGGTTAGCAACTCTTACACATGGGAACGACACTGATACTTGGTGAAAAAATACATTTCGGTGCAGCAATCACAAGCTGACACTTGAGCATGCTGTGGATTTGGAGGTGAAATAGGCGTGTCCCTAGAAATTTTTTTCTTTGATAGCACAAAAGGAAATCTGGACCATACTAATGCTCCAAATACTAATAGTCTACAAAATACAGGGGCCAGATCAGCCCAGCTTTAGCTGTTGCCAGGATCAATTCATTAACCAAAAAACTTACTATGTATAAGCCTACAGTGTTCCATTGTTTCATGTCTTCCGACAGTATTGAATCTTTCCAGTTCACCCGTTGGTTTTCCTGCTATTATTTCACTTACCTGCTTGCCCTTGGTCAGGATTATAATAGTAGTGAAACCTTGAGCTTTTGCTTGGTGAATAGCTTCCCTGGCTGCCAGCGTTGTTGAGTGTTTTAGATTTGGGTCTTTACTGGAATGACGCCCTTTAAACACCTCTTTTCCCTCCCTGTATTTTGCTAAGTACGCTATTCCTCCTTGTTCTAGCTTTTTTCTGCTATGCCCTTCTATCAGTAGAAGAATCTGCTGGTCTTGCTGGATCTTCTTGGTCAATGGTCATTTTAGATTGGTATTGAATCACTGAGTGATTCCTGTCTTCCCTGTTGATGTAGGCTCTCTGTTGTACCTGTCAATCAAAATGTTACAAGCCATTAGTATTTCATGAGGGTTTGGTACCTTACCTTCAAATAGGGGTTGGTTTCTGCATTTCCATATTGTCCACAGAGTCATAGCAATGGTGTTGTCAAAGCTGGGGTTAAGGTTTTTATACTGCCTTTATGTTCTGCAGCCAATGTTCAAGCCAGTGATGGATATAACTAGGCTGCAAAATATCTGATCTGAGATTGATGCTTGAACCTAGCGACATTGCTTTTGTAGATAGACATGTGAGGAATAAATGATCCAGGTGCTCCTCTTGAGACTGGCACAAAACACTATTTCTGCTACTATGTTCTTTTTTTTTTTTTTTTTTTGGCCTGAAACTATGTTCCTTTTTTGTTAGCAAGATTTCACAGGCAAGGCATATTGCAACAAACCAAATGATGACTTTCTTTCATTAATTCTGCTTTTCCTTTGCATTAAAGCCCTTCCATATTTTGTTATGTGCCCATTTTAGTTTGGATTAGGATCAATTAGACTAGTTTCGATTAGAATTAGTTTTATTAATAGATTGTTAGATTAGATTTCTTTTGAATTTAAACGTAATCTTTATCTTATAAAGCCATTATTTATTTGGCTTGATGTTGAATAATAAAGCAGGTTTGGAGTTTGGACTCCCCTGAAGTAGTCCATAAGTTTTGGTTCCTTGAAGCAACCAATAAAAATTTGGGTACGCATCATATTTAGAGATTAGGAGAGAGATAGAGAAGTGATAAAGACATCCGAATATGCAAATGAAATAATACAACTAAAGGAGACATACCTTGCATTAAACACCACAAAAGAAATTGAACAAAAACGATGCAGAAAAGACATATTTCAAAAAATATCATAATAGTACCTAGACATATTTCCTCATTCAAATTTTTGATCAAGATGTTCTAGTATCCCTGGTCAGACTGTCCAAATTCATTGAACACACTGAAGCTAATCCCACTGAGTATGTGGAGCACACCTCCTTTGGACACTGGCAACTGGCTTGAGCTCCACACAAACATATGTAGCTCCTTGCTACTAAAGCCCTCTTTCTCTTGCGATTGTTGTTGTTGCTGAGTTTTCGTGCTTTTAGTAATAGTTTACGAGAAGTACCCCGAGTTGGGTATAGAGTATGGCACAATAGTCTGCGTAGGATGAAACCTGGACCTCGGAGATGAGACAGTTTGAGCCGTTGGTGCACAATTCTCTTTGAAATTCGGCGGCCTCTGGGTTGGACCTCTTCATAGTTGTCATGGAAGATACTAGAATTCTGAGGAGGAGGAGAACACCTGCATTCTACATGGACTCCCATCTTTTTAACAAAAGGAGTAGATTTTCTGGGTGCAAAACGTGGGAAAAATATTTCACATGACAGCTCAACTTGGTTTCGATAGGCTAGCTTCAAGTCTTGAAATTGCTTCTGCAATGAGCTTTGATGTCTGCAAAAAAACCAAAGATGGTCAAAGCTATTTTTGAATAAGATTCCTCTTTTGAATGTTCGCCTACTACCATTGATGGAAATGTCGACACGATAACAATAATCAATATAATCATCCTCCATTCCAAAAGCAAGACATAGACCAAATGTGGGAAATTCTGGACCAATCCAGAATGATATGGACTTTCCGACACTTTGATGGTTGAACCAATTTGGAATGTCATGTCCGGGCAGTATAATTTCATATTCATCATCTCCTTGGGATATTCTTCTAGATAACTGCGGATCCATTGATATGTCGCTTCTGACACCTAAACATGGTATATTTGGTGGAAGTCCTAAAATTTCTCCAAACTGCATTGAATTAACAAATTCAAGAAATTACAACTTAGCGAATCTAGTCATGTATTTGTGAAGGTATCAAAATTGGTTTCTTGATAACTTTAAGAGAGAGAGAGGGAGAGAGGGAGAGAGAGAAACCTGAAGGAATAATTTGCTCGATGATTGTGAAGTCAGCGAGTGGCAGTTTGATATAAGTACTTTTATTATACTTTTTGGAAGCCTTGGAATTTCCTGAAGTTCATTGCACCTTTCAATGAAAAGCATACGCAATCTCTCAAATTTGCCAAAGAATTTTGGAAGGGTAACAACATTGCAATCGGTGATGTATAAACTTTCCAATGAGAAGGGGCAAAAAGAAGTCAATATAAAATCTATTTCCGAGCGAATTTTAAAGAAATTAAGAGATAGATAATTCAAGCCCGGAAAAACATATTTGGGAAAGTCTTCATAAGAATTGCATGGTGGTTGTATATCATTCTCGAGGTCCTTTGGAAATATGACATCTCCATAAAGAGAGAGCCTCTCAATATGTTTTAATTTATAAATGCTACTTGGAAGATGTACCAAATGGTTTCCGAGGAGTAAGCTCTTAAGTCCAATGAGATTCCCAAATGATGAAGGAAATTCACAAATACCCGTTGGGTGTAGTGCTAACTTGCCTAAACATTTCATTTCTTGAGAAATATCTGGGAACTTCTTAAGGCTTGAGCAGCCAGTGAGGGTCAAAGAGGCAAGAGATTTCATCATGAGACAACTTGGAAGAATTCGAAGTTTAGTGCAATTGCTGAGTTCCCATACTTCAAGCTTTTCAAGATGCCCGACAGAGTCATGAACCTCAACTAAATTCGTACAATACCTAAGATCCAATTCTTTTATGTTTGGGGCCTTTGATAAGTCAGGTAATTTCCTAATGTATTTACACCAACTGAAATTTACATATTTCAAGGTTTCGGACGAAAATATCTGTAGAAGAAAAAAAAAATTAGAATATAGTTTTAAAAAGTAATAATTTATAAATATTATTAATAACCATACCTGCTTGAATTTTTTCTCTAATCGACTGCTAGACATGTTGAGTGCAACCAGTTTCTTAGGACAAAAATTGGTTGGCAATGAAGAAAATGGATATCCAGGCCAATCAAGAAACCTTAATTCATTGGGAAGATATTCAAGGTGTCCAGAGCTATGTAGATTACGAATTATAAGTAATCTGAGATTTTTCATCTTAAGAAATTGCTCCTTTAACTGCACCTTCATTGGTTTAGGTGAGCACAACATTATGCCTTGAATTTTATCTGACCCCTAGTTGGACAAAGCAAAAAGTGAATCACACTACACAATAGAATTAAAAAAAAATAGAAATTACTAAAAGGAAAAATATGGAGAAGAAACTGACTACATCTACCATGTGAAGAAAATGGAGAAAGTGAATCAAAACAGGTAATACCTTATTTTCAATTAGTAGGTCAAGACCATCCTTATAAAACCATAGCCTGCTACGTTTTCTAGGCTTTCGTGGTGATTCTTGTCGAACAATTTCCCTACCCATTTGTTGTACCAAGTCCTGCATCGACAATTTATTGTATTGATCAATAGTCACAAGACACTTATCAATAAGTTTTGGAATACCAGATACTGGGTATAAATCACAGGTTTCCAGTATATCCACAACATAATCCATGTAATGTCCATTGAAGAAACATGCAATATCGAGGAAAATATCCCTTTCAGTTTCGTCTAATCCTTCATGACTTATTTTCAATATTTTTTGAATATCTTTATTAGGAAAATTTTCATACTTATATAATGAATTTTTCCATTCGGGTTTTTTTCTTCCATGTAAATCAGCACCCATTATTGTTAAAGCTAATGGAAGGCCTTTGGCATTACGTATTACTTGGTTTGCAAGTTCCAAATAATCTTCCTTGGGTTTGTTTCTCTTGAAAGCATATTGATTAAAGAGTTCAAAAGCTTCATGTTCATTTAATCCCTTTTCCTCATAGGTTGAAAGACCATTTCCAAAAGTAGCTAGCAAGTGCTTATCTCTTGTTGTTATAATAATTCTACTTCCGGAAGCAAACCAATCACATCTTCCAAGCAATTTTTCTATTTGGTCTAATTCATCCACACCATCAAGAATTATAAGGACCCTTTTGCCACAAAGACTTTCATTTATCATGTTGATTCCTCTAGATATGCTGCCCACCTTCAAATTCTTATTCCCTAAGATATCAAAAAGAAGTGTCTCTTGCAATCGGATTATGCCTTCATTTGTCTCTGACTTCTCTCTAATGTTCTCTAGAAAGCTTCTTCCATCAAAGAGATAAAAAATCCTATTATAAATAGCTTTTACGATTGTGGTTTTACCGACTCCACCAAGGCCATAGATCCCTACCATGCGAACATCATTTGATTCTATATCTAAAAGTAATTCTATGGCCTTTGCTCGAGAATTTATTCCCACTGGATATTTAGCAACAAATAATGGCATACGATATAATTTTGAATTTGAGACCTCTTCGACAATTCCTTGGATAAATTCGAATTCAGTACAACTGTCATTCATTGAAAATTAACAGCATGTAATGAGTTAGATTATAAAAAGGAAATAAGAGTATAAACTAAATTCAAGATGTTTAGTTTGTACATTACAACTAAAGTATCACTAATTAAAGTAAGGGACATGTAACTCATAAATTGAATAACTATAATTTTATTAGGATGTTTTTTGGGCACTTAGCAATTTAGTTGTCACACTCCAACCTAACGAGTGGACTAGGCAATTGAAATCAGCCACACTTATAAAGTTGTCACTATACAAGCATTCAACGCCTTTCTATAGAGTAATAACTATCCTCAAAGAACTATCACATCAAACTAAATTCAATTGCTCGAACAATCTCCAAAGTAACAACGAAAACAAAAATCCAAAATCTCAGGTGCATAAAATATTAAATTTTTACAAGAAATATAATAATTTAATAATCTTGACAAGATTATTAAATGTGTTGTGTTAGGATTAATTTTTATTGTAAAAATTTTACAAGATTACAAGTTATGTTATGATTTAGCAACTTTGACAAGATTACAAGAAACAACTTATGACTCTAAGGGGGGATAGGTTCCCTAACCTAGGGTTTAAATATTATAACGCAGGAGTGGCAATTTGTGTTGGTGGATCGTGTCAAAGTGGAGGTATTATATTACAATATGAGTTAAACCTAACACAACACATTTAATAATCTTGTCAAAGTTACTAAATCATAACATAACTTGTTTATTAAATGAGTTGAGACCACACAATTTACATAGCATGTTTAATAAATAATTTGTGTTGAGTTGACATAGACACAACCCATTTCAACCCACTTAAAGAATATGACTCAAACTAAGGGTGGCAATTCGTGTTCACGTGTCGAGTTCGTGTCGTGTTAACTCATGCGTATCTGATTATATGAGTCAACACTAATCCGACATATTTATTAAACGAGTCAAGATTCCTCAATCCTAACATGACCTATTTATTAAACGGGTTAGTCGTGTCGACCTGTTTATCTGATTTTATCAAAATGAAGAAAAAAATTTATGAAAAACAAACAAATAAATATTTTAAATATAAAATTCAGAACTAATGAGTAACTGCATCACAAATAATCATTCAAAACTAAAACATATCTCAATATTACAAATAATCAATCACAATATGTCAAAGAAAATAAACCATAACAGCTAATAAGCTTATATACCTAGGGCTTGAAGGGTATATTGGTAAAATTTCATTTAATTAAACAGGTCAAACGAGTCAAACGGGCTCCATAGATTGAACATTAACACAACCCGTTTATCAAATGAGTTCGTCGTGTCAACCCGAATATGACACGAACATATTAAACCTCAACCCATAATTTGCTAATTTCGTGTCAGGTTCGCGGGTCATGTCCAATTTTGCCATCCCTAACTCAAATTGACTAACATATTTTTATATTTGTAAGCATATAAACTACATTTTAGGCAAAAAGGTTAGGGGTTTTCGAATTTCAATGAAGAATTTATCAATATAAAAATTAAAATTATTTTAATTACTCAATTGTATATTTAAAATTTAAACTTATACGGGATAAAAATGAAATTTACTTTTTATAGGTTAAACAGGTTTGTGTCAAAATGGAACTTGCCTTGACACGAATAATGAATCTGGTCATTTTAAGTTGACTGTGTGATGCAAGAGTATAGGGATGGGTAATAGGTTGTGTGGCAACCATGTATGCAACATGTGTCATTTTGTGTATGTGTCTAATCATCATTTTTTAAAAATTATTCGGTCAAAATTATTCATGGAGTCTTGTCATTTTGTGTGTGCAACAAGTGTCTTTTGATTAAGAAAATTATTTGCAAGTTTGTGTTGCTTTGGAATTGAGTAATTTCTCCTCACAATCAAGAGTCGCATTGAGTGGCATATGTAAGTTACTTCTGCTCCCCCTATTGAGTAGCATCTTGAGCCGATCATTTTTTTCTTTGGTTGAATCTTTGGTTTAACCAACACAACAGGTTATAACCCACATCATCATTGTGGGTCAAACAAGTCAACATAGAATTAACTCATTTATTAATTACTAGTCAAGGCATCACGTGCAAGACACGTGCTAGTCATGGGAAAAAAAAGTAGTAATTAAGATCAATTTTAGATTTTATTTGTATAACCAAATAAATATATAAATCATTTGATTTTTAAAAAATATAGAGATTTACATTAATCAAAAGAGATATTAATTTTAAGAATTTTGATAATTATGTCATAAAAAGTTAATCTCAATCTATAAGACCGGGACAGATCCCAGTCCAATATTTTATTATTTTATTTTGACCTATAACTTACACCTCAATAGCTGTGAATATATTGTAATAACAACAAAATGTCACGACATTTTTAGTTGTGCTAGATCTTGGTATAATATTTTATTATTTTATTTTGACCCATAAGGAATTGACACATGCGTCACAACATTTTCATAATATCTCTATGTATATATTGTACTTAATTACAATGTAAATTTATATTATAGACAAAAAAAAAATGGCAAATTTTGTACACATTTACAAAATTTGTACAATATTTACCATTTTTTGTGCAAATGTGTATAATATTAACCACTTTTGTGTATTTACAATGTAAACTTGCATTGCAAGTACAATGTAAATATATAAAAATCTTTAAAAAAAAACAAAAAACAAAAACAAAGCTCAAACCAACTGGCATACTTTGAAAGGGAAAAAAAAAAAAAAGAAAAAAAAAGAAAAGAAAAAGTGCATCTCACTAATTGAATAAACCAAAAAAATACTATTCATGAGCCTTTGGCTCTTTTTATATAGTTAATAGATATGTCAACTTACATAAATATTCAAAAGAAAATAAAAACACAAACCGATAACTGAAAAAAAAAAAAAAACTTTGGGCACTGTATAAATTAATGCTAAAAATATGTTGTGGACTTAGCATTTTTTTATTTGATCTATAAGAAACTGAGATCTCAACAATTGTGAAAATATTGTGATAACAATAAGTGTTGTAACATTTTCTCGAAACATTTATTTTTAGTTGTGGTTGGTCACAGTCTCATATTTTATTATTTTATTTTGACTTGTAAAAAATTGACATGTCAATAATTGTGAAAATATTGTGAAATTTGTTGTGTCAATATAACAATATATATACCAGCTTACATAAATATTTAAAAGGAAAAAAAAAAAAAAACACAAACCGATTACAGAAGAAAAAAAAAACTGTAGCTATTGTAGCTACTGTGTTCAAAACTTGGGGGAAAAAAAAAAGTGGCTCACGAAACCAAAGCATTGTAACTACAGTGATTTAGCGCATTCGCACTTTTATATATACAGATTTATTTTTAGTTGTGATTGGTTACAGTTTCATATTTTATTATTTTATTTTGACTTATAAGAAATTGACACCTCAATAATTATGAAAATATTGTGAAATTTGTTGTGTCAGTATAACAATATATATAAAAGAAAAAAAAGTACAAACGGAAGACTGAAAAAAAAAAAAATTATAGCTACTATAGCTACAGTGCCACTTAGTACCATAGCTACGATTCAAAACTTAAAAAAAAAAAGAAAAGAAAAGAAAAGAAAAAGTGGCTCACCAAAATGGCACTGTAGATGAATATTGCAAAAACACTGAATGAATAGTGCTAAAATACTAAAGCGTCAATGAAATTGACATCTTAATAATTGTGAAATTTGTTGTGTTATAACAATATATATAAAAGGAAAAAAAAGTACAAACAGAAGACTGAAAATATATATATATATATATATATATATATATATTTATAGCTACTATAGCTACAGAGTCGCTTGGAACTGTAGCTACTGTTCAAAACTTAAAAAAAAAAAAAAAAAAGACAAAGTGGCTCACCAAAATGACATTGTAGATGAACAGGGCAAAAACACTGAATGAATAGTGCTAAAACACTGTAGCGGCATTGCCGCTTTTCACAAAACATTTATTTTCAGTTGTGGTTGGTCACATGTTCATATTTTATTTTGACTTATAAGAAATTGACATCTCAATAATTGTGAAAATATTGTGAAATTTGTTGTGTCAGTATAACAATATATATAAAAGGAAAAAAAATACAAATGGAAGACCAGTGCCGCTCGGTACTGTAGCTACTATTCAAAACTTAAAAAAAAAAGAAAGACAAAATGCCTCACCAAAGCACTGTTGCCGCTACAGTGCTTACACAGTGCAAACACATTGAGTGCACAGTGCCAAAGCACTGTAACGGTATAGCCGCTTTTATATATAAAGATGTAAAAAATGGATGATCTATTTTGATATGAATCCATTTACACTAAACCCTAACCCATAAAAAAAACTTGTTGGATTAGTGAGTCATGTCAAATATTCCTACCTCAATTACAAGACCAGTGTCAAAATTACTAAGTCTTCTCCTACCAAAAAAAAGTCCTATTGTCTTTTTCCTTTGGAACCGGGTATCATAATCTCACCCAGTTATAAGATTTAGTCCTCTAAATTCATCTCAAAGTGAACCAAGCCACTAGGCTTCTGTTGCGCATGAACACTAATGCTACCATTTGTGATTGTCTATAAGATTTTCCTAGTATCGTAAAAGAACTACTAAATTACGAAAACTTCTTTGGATACATATAATTCCGGTCTAAGTAGTTCTTGTATATTCCTTCCATAATGAATGAAAATATCAGTGCCTATTCTGTCAAAATATCCCAAATAATTATCAATCACTATTCTCTAATTGCTCAAAAGTTAAAACTTAAAAGTGATCTCCAAAAATTATAATGAAAAAAAAAAAAAAAATTCATGATTTCAACGTTCATCATATGAATCACTAAACTCTGATAGCCATTTAACTCTATACCTCAATATTAGGTAATGCTTTCATTCTTTCACGAGTTCAAACTAGTTCACATGCATGTGCATGTTTTTCCTTCCTCAAAGTGTGTAAAAGGAAATTTTCAAGATGACCTTAGAGAATCAACTAAGCACTAACATTGCGTCCATGTCATAGAATACCTTGGTAATACCTCAATCATGTAAACTATCATTTGCGATTAGAATAAATAAGATAACCTAATAATAAGTTCTTTTATTTCTATCTTTAACCTATAACTAATTACCTTATCTAGTGGTCATTCCAAAATTATTAAAACTCTTAAAAGCAAAAGTAATTAGTAGATTCATACTTGTGCTTGTAATGCCAACCAGAAATATTGGCCACTTCATATAAAGCATTCCTCCATCTTTGTACCTTCTCAGCATCCCTAAAATTTTCTTCATGTTTAGCGAGTGCTTCCCCGAACTTTCCTTTTTGATTACGAATTTCAGATGGATTAACATTGTAAAACACTGGTCGCACCAACTGATCATTCTTCTTACACTCAAGAATCTTGACAAGTTCATCCAAGCACCGAGTAGAGAATGCATAGTTTTCAGAGAATACGATTATTGAAATCATTGAACTCTCAATAATTTTGAAAAGTTCAGTAGAAATTTGTTCTCCCATTAGGGGATTATTATTGATGAAGGTGTGAATGCCCTGCTGACACAAAGCGTTATACAAGTGACTCGTGAAACCAAGATGGGTATCTTCACCTTTGAAACTTAAGAAGACATCAAAGTTCTTGGATTGGTGAGTGAAAGCGGAAGATGAGGCTCCTCTGCTGGTAACAAGCACCATTGGGATCCCTATGAGTAGATGAATGAGAAAAAAGATCTGAAAGGAGAAAGGAAGATGTGAAAGGGGTTGCCAATATATGATGAGAAAAGTTACCGACAAATTAGGAAGGTGAATTCAAGCAAGTGGAGATTTTGAAGAAGGGCTTGCTTTGGTTGTGGCACTGACATACAACTCTTCGAAATTTCAAGTGCCACATATTGATGCTTTATAGTTTTTAAGACCCTTTATTATAAACAATTCAACTTAACGAATGCTGTTCCTTAACAAAAGCCCCCTTTTTTTTTTTTGAGAATAAATGGTAAATCAAAGTAATAGTAATAGATTTAGATATCCATAATACTGCAAAGTTCAAAGAGAGTTTTACACGTTTTTAACTTTTCTAGAAAAGTACCAATCTTTTTTTTTTTTTTTTTTTGGAGAAAAGAAAAATAACAATTTTTAATCTTTAGAGAGGTTCTTCTCAAAACAAAATCTTTAAAGAGGTCCACACATTTTTAACTTTTCAATAAAAGTAGCAATTTTTTTTTTTAAAGAAAAGAAAAGAAACTATTTTTAGTCTTTCAAGTTTCACCACTCTCAGTTATCAAAAGTTATACTTTTTCCTACAAAATTCCTCACTTTTCCATTTCCTTGAGATTCCTCACTCACTCAGATATATTTTTCCTGCAGGTTTCCCCTCTTTTTCCCTGAGGTTGCCTAAAATCAATTCTACTATACACACCACAACAAAGAGGAAAAAGGAAAAGGGAATGTATGAAATGTTCATCGATTTATTGTACATTAATACGTCGGCTAGAAAGCAAAAAATTAATTAAACATTGATCCTTTTTTTTTTTTTTTTATGATGAGAAACATTGATCCTTTATTCTTGTGCATAACGTTTTATGCTTTCTAACATGGACACGAATATAAGTCCAACTTTATGGTTGAAAGATATAAGCGTACAAGACGTGGTATCACTTATCAGAGGAGACTTTGATTTGATGCAGTCTTGATTTTACATTGCTGTATCATTGAATTTTTTTGTGTGAAACCGAGAATAACTCTTTGAACTTTCTTATTTTTATTTTTTTGATGTAAAATATTCTTTGAACTTTTTTACAAGTTACAACCATACCGGTCATTACGGTGTAACATTTCACATTACAAAATCTACTCCTCAGTCCTCACGCGTAAACTGGGCCCTTAAGGAAAATTTGACCTTATAGTGAATTCATTTTCTGAGAACAGTAAATAATACATAGCTTCTCAGTCCTTGGTCAATCGAACACTTTCCTTATATAATTTTTTATATAAATTTGGTGCCTTTTGAATTATTTTAAATCAATATGCCAACCAAAAAAAAAAAAAAATTACAATTAAACTTTGATCTTTTTTTTTTCTTGTATAAAATTTTTCAATAAATCTAAAGTCATAACATATTTGACAATTATTTAGATAAAAAGTTATTAATAATGAATATAATAAACTAGTAGGCCCATATAAAAAATTTCCTACCAACTCAACAGTTATTTGTTGTGAAAATTTTTGCCCATGTAGTAGTAGTAGCTAGCAATTAATAGCATTACTCATGATTTTATGCTTCTTAAGCTGGTGTCTGCGTGCTACACATGTTTACCATAGTGTGGCGTTCTCAGTACTCTTTAGTAATAACCAAAGGAAAAAGGAACGAGAAAATTAACTCTTTATCCTAGCAACATTACTATTCCTACCAAACACACATTAAGAAAAAAAAAAAAAAAGACATTACTTTAATGAGAAAAAATGGCACCTTTTTTTTTTTTTTTTAGGAACGAATTCCATCAAATTTTTTTTTTCTTTAATCTCATCAACATACACATTTATATGTAAATACATAGGTAAGCATGTGTATATGTTTGTGTATTTTCGATTCGGTCAACGTACACATTTATGTGTCTCGATTCCATTGAGCTATAGATTTATGTGTCTATTTGCGTTAATATACTTATGTTTATGTGTTTATATATTACCCTCAATATATATGTTGTTGCGTGTTTATATTGATGAAAATATATATAAACACACACATATATTGATGGAATATATGTGTGTGTTTTTATATTCTCGCCAATATAAATGTTTGTATGTTTATGTTTCATAATATATGTTTACGTGCATATTTAAGTATTTATCAGTTCTTTGTGTGCAAACACAGATATTAACACACACACACAAATATATGTATATATATATTTTTTATGAAAACATATATGCATATTTATGCATGCATGATTTAATATATTTATATATATTACATGTGTAAACCTAAGAAGAATTTGAAGTTTCAAACCATTTTGTGGATCCAAGGGCCCACCTTGGGTACCTCATCCATTGGGTTTGTCTTCTTAGCCCATGACCAATATTATTGGACTAATGGGCCAAGAATGTGTTAAAAATGCTTGGATTTAACACAATTCTTGCATCTTTTTAATTTGCACATTAATTTGCTGAGCAATAAACTGCTTGGATATTCATCGCTAATGATTCTACAATGGAATTTTGGTTAACCCCTTTAAATTATTTATTTGAGCTATATGTTTTTAATTCGAGTAATATATATATATATATTATGTTTTCCTATGTATGCACTATTTTGAGTCAATGTGCTATTTTGAGTCATTCAACCTATTGTGGTCTTTAAAAAAAATATATATATATATATATATAAATTTTTATTTTTATTTTACTTTTTTATTTTTAAGATTTTGATTTATGAAAGTTTGCAGCCCATTGTGCTCTTCGCTCGCTCCTCATCCATTGGGTTCATCTTCT
This sequence comes from Quercus ilex subsp. ballota, assembly GCA_032727855.1. Lineage (NCBI taxonomy): Eukaryota > Viridiplantae > Streptophyta > Magnoliopsida > Fagales > Fagaceae > Quercus > Quercus ilex. Next base: position 5,599,286 of record CM064910.1, on the reverse strand, counting down.
TAGCCCATGACAATGTGTTAAAAATGCTTGGATTTAACACAACTCTTGTATCTTTTTAATTTGCACATTAATTTGCTGAGAAATGAACTGCTTGGATATTCATCACTAATGATTCCACATTGGAATTTTGGTCCAGGTTAACCTTGTTAACCCCTTTATTTAAATTATTTATTTGAGCTACATGTTTTTAATTTGAGTAATATACATGTGTTATGTTTTCCTATGTGTGCACTATTTTGAGTCATTCAACCTATTGTGGTCTTTTAATATATATATATATATATCTATATATTAATTTTAATTTTAATTTTACTTTATTTTATTTTTAACATTTTGATTTATGAAAGTTTGCAGCTCATTGTGCTTTTTGCTCGCTCCTCACACTCACAAAATTATTCTTAAATTGACAAAGTTATTGGGTACTATAAAAATACAATGATTTGGTATTCCATTCTCTTACATAAATAAAGAATACAATCATGAATTCAATTAGTGTGCCTCATTTATTATGTGACAGGATAGAGTACTTCATTATTGTATTCCCAAATACTGAATAATTACTTATTCTAGACATAAACTAGTAATAAGTAATGACCCTTTCCATCCCTTAATAAAGCTTGTGTCAGGCGCAAAATGTGGCATGTGCTAATATATGCTAGTTTTGTATTTGTGAAGGATAGGATCTGCTATGGAATTCATTGCCATGTATCTAATTTTTATTTACTTATTTCATTTTAAAATTTTGAGTACTTTTTACAAGGGGTGAAAATATTGTAACTTGTGATTTTTTTGTTGTTGAAACCATTGCAAATTGTGATTGGTAGTACAAAGTATAGCACTCATAGTCATAGTAAGACATAGTATTTCCATTAAAAAAAAAAAAAAAAAATTACAAAACAAAGCATTAAGACCGGCCGTGGCATCGAATAAATTCAAACGTGTGAAAGCCGAGCTTGTTTGGTAAGTATTTTCATTTTGAAAAAAAAAAAAAAAAAAAAAAAAAAAAAAAAAAAACCTTAACAACACAAAGCATCAATACCGGCCGTAGCTTCGCTTGGTTTTCGCCACAAGTAGCAAAGAATAAATTCAAACGCGTTTTTAGTGCTCAAAAGTAAAATCATGTAAGAACCGAAAGAAACTTGTTTGACTGCACTGTTTTTGAAAACTCATCATAAAAATCATGTCCCAAAAACATTTTGCAGACTAATAGTTGTGCAGCTAGCTATTCACACTTCTCTACACGCTGCTATATTGTTACTAAAACAAGCTAACTTTCTGTGTGAACCGTGATCTAGCTCTCTTGCAATGGCGGCGACATGGGACAATCCCGTGAGGAAGTTGGCAGATTCACTTCAGGTGCTTGCCGATACTGTAAACTCGGACAATCCACACATCAAGGTCAGCGACCTGGTTCAGTTTTGCCGTATCAGTTATACTACTATCTTCTACTTTGGCATCACTGTTAAGTTTCCGGACCTGGACCCCCAAACTAAGGTTTGTGTGAACTCTAGAATATATAATTTTGATTATAACTTACAATATATCTGTTTGAACCATAGAATATTACTGCACTCAGTTTGCTCACTGTAAAAACCAGAGAGACTAAATAGAATTGGGAGAATTTCATTGATTGAGAGTGAATTACAATGAAATGAACAGAATGAATAAATATCTACACCTTCCCCTGTTTATATACACACAAAAAATAACTAACTCTACTATTGGCGCCAAAACAGTTATTTGAACTTTCTGGAAGCTGTACACGTGGCAAACCTGAGTAACTAACTCCTAGATTTGTGGAACTGACTCCCTCAATGATCCTGGATGAAGAACGCATGATGTGGCATGGACTCAAGCATTTCCCAGACTGCTGAGTTAATCATGTCCTTTGATGCAAGCTTGGTGGTCTGATCAGTGCACACCTCATCAGCAAATGCTGCATTGACTGCTGCTCTTGTGGCTGAGCTAGTGCATCCTTCATCAGCACCTGCTGCACCACTAGGTGGCTGTGTGGCTTGAGGCATGCAACAATTCTTTGCACTCTTAACACTCACTCTGTCTCTCCTTATATGTAATATAACCAAAGGTGGATCACTTTTTGGAAGCCTCAAAGAAATACGACACAATACAGGATTTAGTGGAAAGTGAAATTAAGAATGTTACTGCGAGGGATAAAGGTAGCCCATGCAGAACCCTGGCGCGATTTAGGCGTGTAATTGACTTGGCGAGGGAAGTGCTTGAGAAAATTCTTACTAGCCTCAGGTACGTCAAATCATCGATTTTCCCTATCTTAATTCTGTGTGTTTTCCATTAAAAAAAAAAAAATCTTTACTTTTAATTTAACAAACTTAATTAAATTTTCTCAAGCACTTCCCTCGCCAATAGGCTCAGGTTGGGTTCAAGTTGAGTCCAAACCCGACTCGACCCAACTTGTGCCTACGAGGTGGCTGAAAACATAACCCACCATTGACTGAAGAGCAGCACTAGGTCGAATCGGAAAATAGTTGTAATTGTAACATTACTCTAATTAGATTTATATGTGAATAAAAATATCTTATTAATATTATAAAAAATTCTTTTATTTTATTTTGTTTGGAGAAGAAATTTTCAAAACTATTTAAATTATTAGTGTGTTATGATTCATGTGTGTAAAGGTTTTTTTTTTGGTCACCTTGCCACACATTGAGATTTAATTGGGGGGTTCTTGAATTCGGGTTAAAAAGAGGACATTAAGAGCATGTATGGCATCTGTTTCAGTTTTTAGTTTTTAACTTTTAGTTTTTATGTATAGTTTTTTAAAACTTCATTTTTTCCTACATTTTTTTTACTTTTTCAAAAATTTTTAAGGTATAAGTATACTTTAACACATTTTTAATAAAAAGTTAGATAAGTTATATAAGTATACTTTAACACATTTTTAATAAAAAGTTAGATAAGTTATCTCCAAACGCTAAGTTCGAAATTCTTTCATTGTCAAATGGTCAAAGAAGGCTGCCATTTTGCAGATGTATTAATAAACAATATTCATGCCTAAGTAATGTATGGAGAGAAACATAAATGACATAGCAAACTGTTGGTGATGAATTTGGAAGATTGAATTGGATTTAATTATATAAGGAAAGTACTAGAATAAGAAAAGAAAAAAATATTAGAAAATTTCTAAAATAAGAAAAGTAGTTTGCATGAATTAATAAAAAAGATGCTTAAGAGTCTTACCTTAGCTTAGGTGCACTTTGGCGATAGTGCTAACAATACAATACATAACTATTGCTTTAATTCTTTGGCAAAAGCCACATTTCGTGGTGAAGTGACCCATTTAGTATCAACAAAATTTGTTCAATAACAATTATGCCTGTTCTACGACAACTCGACTGGTCTGAATGCAAAGTATACTCATTTAGCAATATTCTTGGACTTTTAAGCAGTAACTTTATTTACCGGTTCAGTGATAGAGTACTCATCCAATGGCAAACTCTTACATCCAGCAATAATCCAAGATTTGGAGTTTTACTTTGCTGAGTATTAGCCGGATCTACAACTCCGCCATTATTGATTTTTTAAGCTATAAGTCCGCCAAAACTTCACAAAAATAATCAAAATGCTCCTATGAATGCCAAAATCACCCGATGGAGACTGTACTCTAAATTCCTGTAGTTCTATTTTATTCCTGCTCGGCCCAGGCCTCAGGCCTCTCTTAGGTCTTTGGCTTTTAGTTGAACATTACTAATTTTTTTGTTTATGTGGTAAGAGTTGCTGCACAATCGATCGAGAGAAACAGTCAACAATCAAGCTTTGATTTCACGCTTTTGAGGTAGGTCTTCTTCTTCATTTTAGGAATCTATATATGTTTTATTGTGTATTTTATGTTTTTAAAAATTTTTTTAAATTTTTTTTATGATGGATATTGGCTCAAGTATAAATTATAGCATAATATGGATAAAGTGATTGAAAACTGAATTAAAAACAATACTGTATGAATCTAAATCTATTAGATGTTGCTTTCAAAAAAAAAAAAAAAATTAGATGTTTATTTAGTATTTTATATAGCATAGTTTATGTAGCATTTTTGTTCATTTGACACACTTCTATCTAATTCGGTCCATTTCCATTTACTTTAGTTCATTTTGATTTACTTTGAAAAAAAATATTAATTAAACACACAAAAAATAATAAAATAATATATTTGTAGAGATAAAAAGATAAAAAATTACTTGTAGAAGTCCTTTTTTTTAAAAAAAAAAAGAAAATACTTGAAACAAATGTTTTTTTTTTAATATATTACACTTCATTGGAAAATAGTTATATATTCTCACATGTTGCGCAAGGTTGCGACTAGTAATAATAAAATAAAAATTGTACTTTAATCAAACTTGGACACATGTCTTAATAAATTGGGAACTGTGAATTTTCAAGGAATATGTATCGTCCCAATAAAATTTATATGGGACCAATTTAATTAAGCATGAAAATTCGTTGCGAATTGATTGGACATAATAAAAATAATTTACTCCATGAAAAGTCAAATGATTTCCCACAATTAAAATGAGGCTTCAAGGTGTGCATCTTAAATCAGTGAAATGATAATTTTTTCCAAAATAGTGGGATTCATCTAGCCAAAGGAAAAAAAAAAAAAAAAAAAAATTAGAGCACAAACTCCATAAGAATTCAGAATGACATTTCAAAGGAAATTAAAGCAGGTTTTACAACAATAAAACACGTTTCCTAAGAAATATTAAAATAAATATTTAATTGAGTAATTTATTTATTTTTGCGATATCTCACTCGATTCAAACCTAATTTTGTTTATGAACAATCACATTGATGGGAATTTCATGGTCTTTACTGTGTTATCAAACTTAATCCAATTAAGTGGTTGGATTTTATTTAAAAATTAAGCATATTTGGTCATCTTAATGAAAATTGACCCCCCCAAAAAAAAAGATCTACCATTTGAACCATGAAATTATGTTCCTGAAATTAGAAATCAAACTTCCATCAAAATTAAGAGGCTAGACAATTAAAATATACAGTATCAACAAAAGATACTGTATATATGCAAACTATTAATTTTTCATAGATCTTTTTTATGACAGGCAAAATTCATTTGTTGAGACATTTGCAGTAGCTTATGAGCAAGTTTTTGTTCCATATCCTGGATGGACTGCCAGTGAATGTTTTAGTTTGTCGGTCGGTTAATTTGTCCAAGAATATTGTGCTTGCTGCATTGGAAGAACTTCCTCCGGACCTCTTATTGAAGATTTTAAATGAAGATGCTAAGAATTCATCGTTACATTGCTAGTTTTAGTTTGTCCAAATATAAACTTTTATACATTCTGGTTGTATTTATTCTTGCAATACTCAGAAAAATCCATACCCATTGTTTTACAAACAATTAACAAGTTACCTTCTTCTATCCTCAATGACCAAACTCAATATGAACAATTATTTGGGACCTCGATCTCCCACTAATAGTCAACTTAAGATGTATGGTTCTTCAACTTTTTCCTGCTCCAATCTCAGGAACAAACTAAACTACAATCATGTTCTCTCCTCTACGTCTTCCTTGGATATGGTGTTGAACATAAAGGATACAAGTGTTATTATAGTCCTATATATTTCCATGAGTCTGTCTGAAGATCTATTGTTCCGTCGAAGATCTATTGCTCACAAGTCACAATCATGTGTGTTTTACAAGTAGACCAAATGTATCGAGTTTGAGCGTGGTTCAATTAGCAATAGCTCCACTCCATTGCATCTCATGACTCTTGGTCAACTAAGTAACATGTTCAAACAATCTCACACAACTAGACGTACGGTTCCAATATCTAGTATTCCAAGTCAAATTGGTTTCTCGTAATCCATCATGATATATACACTATTGGAAATTTATAATATCAGGTGTCGACATGTTTGGCCAAAATCTGGCGTGCTAACCTTAACTAGGTGAAGGCATAGATTGAGGCAATTCCTATACAACTATACACTGATGATAATGCATAGTATTTTTTTCACATTTCTAATAGTTTAATTACGATATCTGAGTTTTAATCGTGCTATTGTTTGACATATATGATAAACACGATTACACCAGTAGTGAATAAGTTTTCACTCGAGCAAAAATTGACTTCCTTATTTGATATTAATTATAACAACATATATATTAAAAATTATTACATATTTTGAATGGTTTTGGTTGTGTTCTTCTGAATTTTCTTTGCTTTTATCAGAGGATTCATTGAAGGAGCCTATTCACAAGTACATTAATGCGGCAAAAGTTGTTCTGCAGTACATTGACAGCGTCTTCCTAACAACTGAAACAGGGGCCGAGATGCTTAGGACGATCTAGTTTAAATTCCATTCTGGAAACTGCTTATGAAGGTGTTAGGTTCTAAGTACTTAGAATTAATGTATTAGAAATCTAATTTGTATTGTTGGCAAATCATGATCAAAACAGGCATTTAGTCGTGTTTTAGACTTGCTAAAAATATGTTGTTTATGTAAAGTTGGAATCGAGTTAACTGCAGAATTGAGTGTGCAATTTTGATTGGCTCGATTGATCGAAAGTTAGACTTGATCGATTGAAAGTTGAGCAGAATGTTTTTTCTGTGGAATTTCTAACTTAGCCCTAAGCCCATATGATGTGTAGGGTTTTATGTTTTACCCTAGGTATAAAAGGGAAACCCTAGCCACGTTTTTGAGATTGCTCTGCTTGCTGTGTGTGTGAATCTCTTGTGAGATCTGAGAGGTGGTTGCCTTCACACATGCTTAGGATTATCAAGAAGGAGATTTGATTGAGAGCTTGATGATCATTCAGTTGCTGCATTAAAGAGCTTAAAGATACAAAAGCGGGTGAGCTTGTACTTGCTGGAGAATCCAAGAAAGAAGGAGTCTGTGGTCTTGGAGCCTGCACGTGGTCGTGTCAGTAAGTTTTCTACTGGTGGGTAGCAATAGGATGTTAGTGGTCTAAGTCACTATTGTAAAACTTCGATTCTTTCATTAGTGGATTCAGTTTTACCTTGAGGATAGCTAGGTTAAATCCTCCCCAGGGTTTTTACTGTTTTGGTTTTCCTGGGTCATTATATCTTTGTGTTCTTTACATTTGGCACTTTACATTGATATGATTGTATGATTGTGTTAACCTAGATCTGGAATTTGGACTAAGTAATAACTTGGCTTGTTAACTAGGTTAATCCAATTGTGTTTTTAAGGGGTCTAAAAACAAACAGAAGGATTGATCAGTTTGTAAAACATTGGCATTGCAAAACCAGTTTGATTTCATAAAGAAACTTGTACGCTACTCTACTGGTTTCAACTACGAAAACTATGTGTGCGTTTGGCTACCGGTTAAAAACTCAGCTTATTTTACTATTTACCTTATTTTTGCTACTATTTATGGGCTCTACTGCACTTTTTGATATTATTCATGAGTCCCACTGCACTATTTTAGCTAATTTTTACCTTTATCTACAGTATTTTTAGTAAAAAATTTTCAGTTTCAGCAAAATAAGCGGATCTGAAGCAGACCCTATGTCAGGAGTTTGTGCTACATAACCAATGTGTGTTTTGATAATGATGTGAAATTTGATAACTATATCTAGCCTACTTAACCATTCACATATTAACCTTTCTCACATAAAAATGGATTTTGTTAATTAAATTTTTAGTGAGACCCACTCTGAAAAGAGTTAGTGTCGATCCTAGAATATTGAATAATTTAAACACATATGTATGTGTATATTACTTATACATAAAGTATGTATGTAACATTGTTTAAGATATAATAATTGAATAAAGTTTCTTTCCAAACTAGTTTTGAGAGAAACCCTTCAAACTTATCATCTATTTTTATATTGAGTGTGAAATTTGAAAATCTAACTGTTGGATTGCATGTTCTTATTATATCCTTCATGCTTGCAAAATTTCAAGAAAATCAAAGATCAATTGCTATGTCATCAAATAAATGTTAAAATTTCAAGTTTTTTGCAATCTAAAATTGTGTATAAAAAATAAGTTCAATGATCAAATAGTAAATAAAATCCGATTTGAACGCAATTTGATATGCATGTTAAGAACATAAGTAACATGAAATTCAATGGTTAGATTTTCAAAATTCACACTAAAAAAAGAGATATATGATAAATTTGAAGGGTTTCTCTCCAAACTAGTTTGGAGAGAAACTTTGTTCATAATAATTAGTCTTCACATAATTCAAAACAATTTCCTTTTCATTCAAGTTTGTTTTGTGAAATATTTACTTACTTTAAAAATTATTCACTGATTAAAATTATCATAATTGCAAGTCAATATCATTAAAAAGTAAAAACGTAATCCGAAACTTCGATGAACATGCAAATTCAATCAATTCCAAAATATATTAAACTTTACAGCAATCATACAACAATCAAAATGACATATTGGATGAAAAGGGCAAGCTATCCGATAAAAAAAATCAAGCCACATCAAAATTTAACAACTAATATACTTTCTTGTAATCTAAAGCTTAAATTGTGTGAAAGAAATTTTGAATAATGGTCAAAAGTAGTGGAATTTAGAATTCCATGCAGCCACACAATCTCTTGAATGAATAATTTTGCAACTGTGCATCATTGAAAATCTTGCGACTGGACCATGTAGAAAACCTATCAACAAGAACAAACATGGAGTCTACTCCCCTTTGAGTTTTTTGAAGTCCTACGCAACAAGGTTTTCAGACCCGGACCGTTCATTGAATCGTTAAAGTGAGAGGTTCAAGGGTTTTAAGGTCAAACTGAGATTGAACCGGGGTCGAACCGTGATGACGTCATAATTAATTTAATAATTATTTAAATATAAATAAATATATTAAATTAGTATAAATAGAAATATTAAATTAAATGACCCAATTAAATATAGAAATCTATCTTTCAAATATTTTTTTTTTTTATATCATAACTTTCATAGGACAAATAAGAAGTATCATATCCTAAGCATACATAGATATAATATTTCTTTATTTATTTATATGTTGATTAGTTAAACTCATGATAGTAATATTGTAATAATATAGGAATTAGAAGGACACTTAGTAGTTTTAAATTAAAATAATTAATTAATAATTATTATATACTTAATTGTATTCGTTGACTCACTATTTTTCCTCTACCATTCAAACTTTGCTACATTATAATTGTGATAAAAAAGTTGTGAAATATTTTGTAACACTATATTTTTTTCATTTTAAAAAAAAAATTGTAAATATTAACTAAAAGTACTTATAATATTTTATTTGTTACTTATCAATCCATCTATAGTCACATCACGGGCTTAAAGCAGCAAATCTAATGGCTGAAACATTTTGCTAATTTCAATCAAAAGTTTTCTTCTTTCCCAATGCCAAGTCATGTGAACCAATGCCAAGTCACATGAAGGGGCTTTGGAAATATAAAAAAGAATTCAAAACAAACCCAAACAGAGAGAAGGTGAGAAACCACAGCAGTGGAGACAGAAAGAAGAAACAGAAGAAGGAGAAAAAGAAGAAAGAAGAAGAAATAGAAGCAGAAGGCGAAGATGAAGTTTGTGACTGGCGATTTGTGCTGGGTTGCTAACTTGCTGTTTTAACTTCGCACAGCCCCTACTTTATCATCTTCTTCTTCTCAGTTTGTTTGTTTGTTTGTTTCCCCCCCCCCCCCCTCACAAATCTTTTGGTTCCAGATCTGAAAAAAGTCCAATGCATGCCGGCCAAGCGGTTTGATCACGGTTCTAGAATTTAAAGCTTGTTTTTCTGTGTTTTTATTTATTTATTTATTTATTTTATAGGTTCAGATTCAAAGGGAAGTAGAGAACCGTGAGAAGCAGTCTGATCACAGTTCTCAGAACCGTGAGAAGCATTCTGATCACATTTCTCAGAACCATGAGGTTCGACCGCGATTTGCATAGGCCCCTGCTTTTTTCCCATAGAGCGGTTCTTGAGGCTAAAAGAACCCCAAAAATGAGCGGTTTCGAGGTTTTCTCGGTCGAACCGTACGATCTGGTCCGGGTTTCAAAACCTTGCTACGCAGTCCATTAATAGGTCCTTTCAAATTGATTATGTGAAACTAATTGAAGAGAGTGATGCTGCATTGAAACAACCTAATGCCTCTCTTTAAAAACTCTCAAAATTTTTTTGTAGAATTTATATTTTAGAAATTGTTCTTTTGACCATTATCCAAAATTTCTTGCTCACTTTTGGCTCACTTTGTGGAGGAATTAATTTTGACATGAGCTTAAATTATAGCAATATCATGCATCTCAAACTGCCCAGTTGGTGAAACCAAGTTCCAATAAGAGGAATCCTTCAAAGGCTATGGCAGTATCCACTGGCGAGTGGAGAAGGAAGACTAACGAAAGGGAGGACGATACTCCCCCACCAATACCATGTACCCTAAAGGAGTTAGATATGCTACTAGACAAGTGGATAGTAGACAGAGTCTTTAAGCCTAATCAAGTTTCTAGAGAGCCCACAGAAGATGAGCGAAGGGATCTACGTTTCTACCGTTTGCACAACTATGTGCAACTTCCTATCGCAAAATGTTGGGCGCTCTGCAGACTGGTGCACCGCAGGATCAAAGAAGGGACTCTAGAACTATCGCAGCCAGAAGTTCAAAGAAACCCACTCCCAAACCACAAAGGGAAGGGTGTAGCAGCGGTAGTAATCTGTGCAGATCTAGGGGAGGACAAAGAAAAGAATCCAGCCCCGCCTGCCGCAGCAATTACCACCTTACAGCAAAGCTCCAAATTCAAAAATTTGTTTGACAAGTTGGCGCTTACGACAAAAGAAAGAAAGATAGCCATAGAGTCTCTGGTGAGCATTGCCTCCGGGGTAGGAATAGAATGTTTATCATCAAAAGCCACAAATGACAGGGCTCTCTTACAAGAATCAAGTGAAATCACTTTTAACAATGAGGATATGGAGGTGGGGTACCCAGACCATACGAGGCCCTTCTACTTAGTAGCATCCATAAATCAAATCCTATCAAGAGAGCCTTGGTGGATACAAGTGTTTCTGTAAAATCTCATTCTATTGAGCACCTTACAAGCAGCAGGAATCTCAAAAAGAAAGATTCAGGGGTGCCTAATGGAAATAATAGGGTTTGGCGGAAGGGGCGAATACATCGCAGGCCACATCTAGCTGTGGTTAAAGGTGGGCTTATAGCTTCCTTAGCTCGGTTCCATGTGGTAAAGATAGATGTCTCATATCACGTGCTGTTTGGAAGGCCATGGTTGCACAAACACCGACTAGTCCCATCCTCCTACCACTAGTGTGTGAAGGGAAGGTTAAATGACAGAATGATACGCATAGCATCAAACCCCTTACCATTCTAGTAGGCAGAGGCTCATTTAGTAGAAACTATGTTCTACGACCCATGGGCGTTATTTGGGGAAAGCTCAGTATCAAAACTACGAGGCACCTTCATACCTAAGTGGGAAGACATCCAAAGTGATCTGGAACCTGATTTAAGGGAGTTCTTAGCACGAAAAAAGAAAAGGAAGGAAGCGCCCGCCGCAGAATCAAATGACACACTGCATTGTGTTAGGGTCCGAGGCCCTGATGGCAGGATTGTGTACAAATTATGTAGGCGCGTGGGGCCCACGAGTGGAATACAAGCAGGCCCCACCCAAGAGTGGTAGCACAGGAGTTTGGCGTGTTGCGTAGCTCAAGAAAGTTCAGAGGAAGAAGGTAATAAAGAGAAAGATGAGGAAGTTGTGGCAGAAAAGGAAGTACAAGTTGTGGTGGAAGAAGAGTTGGAGGAGGTTGACCTGGGGTCTGGCTCATAAGAACCAAGGCCTATCTCAATTAGTGCAAGTCTGGCGAAAAAGGAAAAATCAAAGCTGATACTGCTGTTGAAAGAGTTCAAAGACGTTTTCGCATGGGATTACAATGAAATGCCAGGGTTAGATCTTGGGCTAGTGGTGCATACGTTGAATGTGAACCCAGAGGCCAAACCAGTGGCCCAGCCTGCCAGGATATTCCACACTGAGATAGAATGGCAAATAGTCAAGGAAGTGCAGAAATTGCTGGCTATAGGATTCATCAAGCCTATTCAACACCCACGCTGGCTATCTAACATAGTACCAGTAAAGAAGAAGAACAGACAGATAAGATGTTGTGTAGATTTCAGAAACCTCAACAGAGTTTGTCCGAAGGACGAGTTCCCATCGCTAAACATAGATTTACTAATAGATTCTGTAGCAGGAAGCATTATGTTTTCATTCATGGACAGGTTCAGTGGGTACAATCAGATCAGAATGGCACCAAGGGATGCAAAGAAAACTGCTTTCAGAACACTCATGGGCAACTTTTACTACACTGTGATGCCTTTCGGGTTAAAAAACGCAAGTTCAACTTATCAACGAGTGATGACGGCCATATTTCACGACATGATGCATCAGGAACTAGAGGACTATGTGGATGACATAGTGGTAAAATCAAGGAGGAGAGAGGAACACTTCCACGTGTTGAGAAAGGTATTCGAGAGGTGTAGAGCTTTCAAACTAAGAGTGAACCCTCTCAAGTGTGCATTTGAAGTGTCCTCTAGGAAATTCTTGGGCTTCCTAGTTCATAGCAGGGGAATAGATGTAAACCCGGCCAAAACCACGGCCATAACAACTATGAGACCTCCAGCCACGGTAAAGGAGTTAAAGAGTTTCTTAGGGAAGGTCTCATATATCCGGAGATTTATCCTTGGGTTGGCATCAATTACTTCTACTTTCACCAAATTATTTAGGAAAGGGCAAAGCTTTGAATGGGGAGAAGTGCAGTAGACGGCCTTCAAAAGGCTATAGCAAATCATGATGAACCTCCTTACTGTGTAAGCCACAATCCACAAAAAACCATTGCTACTCTACCTGGCCACCAACTCGTATGCCATTGGTGCATTAATCGCCCAAGAGGATGGAGATGGCATTAAGCAACCAGTGTACTACATCAGCCGTGCTTTAAAAGATGCAGAAACTCATTGTCCAATGGCAGAAAGGGCATGCCTGGCTATTGTGTATACTTCGCAGTGGTTACGCCATTATTTCTTTTCCTACGAAGTATGGCTGATGACCAAGTCTCATGCCGTCAAAGCTTTGTTGCGGCAGCCAATCCTCTCTGACAGAATATCCCAGTGGTTGTTATAATTGTCATAGTACGACTTGAAAGCGGGAATGCCCATGACGGTAAAAAGCCAGGCTATAGCAAACTTGTTGGCGCAGTTTCTAGGAGAGGAAGAATTCCTGTTGGATGATGAAATTCCAGAGGAAGTAGCCATGGCAGAAGAAGTTAGAGAGCAATGAGTGATGAAGTTTGATAGATCTTCTATCGCCTAATCAGGGGGAGTGGGAGTAGTTTTATACCCTGAAAAAGATGAGGCAGTGGTGCTATCGTTCAAATTAGAATTCCCCGATTCAAACAACACGGCAGAATACAAAGCCTATTTAACGGGGCCAGCCATAGCTCTCAAAATGGAAGTCAAGTATTTAAGGGTAATGGGTGATTCGAACCTAGTAGTCTGCCAGACCAAGGGGAGCTTCTCCTTAAAGGAACCCAGCCTAGCCCCGTACAAAGCAATAGCCCAGAGGATGAAGGAAAAGTTTTCAACCTTTGAGATAGAACATGCTCCAAGGAATGAAAACCAGTTTGCAGATGCGTTGCCCGCACTAGACTCACAAATAATTTTTGAAGGGGATAACACCAAGATAGAAGTTAGCAAGAGGAGGGTGTCTATTATTAAGACCTTGAAGGAAAGGTTCCAGGAAGAATAGTGTGAAAGAGGTTGGCGAATTCCCATAAGGGAGGCCTTGGTGAAGGAAGAAGACACTGCAGAACTAAGGGTGCTAAAGGACTATGCCCTGGTAAGAGGAGAATTGTATCGCAGGATGCCAGGAGGGGTCTTGTTTAGGTGCGTAGGACAAGAGGAGGCCCAAAGAAAGTTAAAAGAAGTGCACGACAAGACGTGCGGATCCTGCGGAGAGGTCAATCTTTACCGTAGGCTTCAAAGGGCAGGCTTCTATTGGCCAAGTATGGGTAAAGACGCAGACCAAGTCCAAACTCTATGTGAGACCTGCTAGCTTGTGGCAAACAGAGAGGAAAGTTATGCTGTGTTCGCCTGCGAGGATTGGAGAAATCCATTTGTGCAGTACTTAACAGAGGGTATCCTACCACAAAAGCACACTGAAAGATATAAGCTTAAGAGGTTGGCAACACGCTACTTTTTGCATAACTGAGTCCTTTTCAAGAAAGGGTATGATGGGGACCCCTTAAGATGTCTGGGTCCCGAGGAAGCAAAAGGAATGATAAAGGAGATGCACTCAGGAGAATGTGGGGAACACTAGGGGAAAAAGAAGCTGTACAGATGCCTGCTACAAATGAGTTATTACTGGCCCACCATGAAGAAAGACATGGCGAAATTTGTAAAAAGGTGCCATGGCTGTCAAGTATAGGCCAACCTGATTCACACCCATCCGTAGAGCTTACACAGTATGGTCACCCTATGGCCCTTTCACACTTGGGGCTTGATTTGGTGGGATCAGTTAACCCACCATCGCGTGAATACATATGGATCTAGTGGCTACGGAATACTTCACAAAGTGGGCAAAGGCAGTGCCACTCCATAAATCCACAGGAGGAGCAATAGCAAACTTCATCAAAGAGAACATAATTGTGAGGTTTGGGGTGCCCCATAGGATTATCAGTGACAATGACACACCTTTTGTCAACAGTGATGTAAGGAAGATGTTGGAATTTTACCAAATCAAGCACCATCGTTCATCGCCCTATTACCCTCAAGGAAATGGGCAAGTAGAGGCAACAAACAAGATCCTCATAAAGATCATCAGTAAAATGAGTCAAGGGTTTACAAGAGCTTGGGCAACACACCTGCTGGATGATCTTTAGGCTTATAGAAATTCATCAAAGTTAGCCACAGGGTTTTCACCCTTTTCCTTGGTCTACGGGACAGAGGTAATGGGCCTAGCAGAAGTAATGACTCCATCATTGAGAGTTATACAGATGTAGGAGAAGGAAAAAGAAAGGAAAGTCTTTGCGACAGAAAGGTATGAAGACCTAGAAGGGCTTGACGAAAGGAGGGAAGAGGCCCAAGAGCGCAGCCGCAGATACAGACAAAGGATGACTGAAGCCTATAGCAGAATGACTAAAGAAAGAGTGTTCGTGGAAGGGCAACTCGTGTTAAAAGTAGCGGACTGCGTTAGGTAAGGCATGGCAAGACTATCTAAGTTTGTACCAAAATAGGAAGGACCCCTTGTAATAAGAGAGGCACATCCAAGTGTGTATTACTGTTTGACTCAGATGGATGACAAAGACTTGATGGATCCCATCAATGGGAAGTGGTTGAAACGTTATTATGCTTAAGAGAAGAAGTTATGTAGTTGTCCCTTTTAATGTTTTTTCTTTTATTTCCTTTAAGTGACTATGTCACAAGACATGATTGTAACATGCTTTTATGTAATGAAAAAGAAGTATGAAGCATTACAAAAGTATACCATGTCATAGCAATAGCCGAAAGTAGTAGCAAAGTGTAGCATCATAATTACAAACCCAAACTGTGGCAAACTTGCCAAATAAGTGCTATAGGAAACATAAAGTGTACTAGATGGGGGTAATAAGAGAAGGAAAACAACAAAAAAAGGGGGAACTACATCATCATTGACGAAGCCTAGAAATGAAAGTTTGATCTCCAAAGCGGCTAGACCCACTAATACTGGAAAGAAGGCGCTTGCGACGACCCTCAAAGTCTGCTACCTCTTTCCTTAGATCGTTAATCCATGTATCAATGGCGTCAACAGTAGGCTGAACTCTTTTCATAAAAAAGGCTCGGGCAATCTCACGGAGATGGTCCATAATGAACTCCATAGTAAAGCCCACAATAACAAGCTCCTAAATCGCAGCCCTCTACTGAAGGATCCTCTCGGTAGAGACAGTGTCAACAAAGTTATGCTCAATATTATTCATCACACTCCCTAACATCTTCAAGAAGTGCTCTCTAGCAGAACGGCAGAGGCGGAATCCTAGCATAAAGTCACCACGACTACTGTAGACCGCCACCAAATGAGAAGCATAATCCTCGGGAATTCTGAAGCCATGGAAGTCTACATATTGAGGCCCAGAACCCCAGAAATTTGCAGGCTTGAGGTTATTAACTTCAGGCTGATCAAAGTGTGTAAAGAAGACTGCGGCCTCATTCACAGGATTTGGAATGCAGCAGAACTACTGCCCACCTCAAACTAAGAAGGGACAGCGGGAAGTGGACCTATCAGGAAAACACGAAGCATGGTGTGAGAAATCACAAGTTAAGGAGAATGAGCCCGCAATGAAGAAATGAAGAAGGAGAGAAGGGAAGGAGACACACCAGGACCCACAGGAGTAGGAGCTGTGGGGATAGCAGGAACGAGTGCTGTGGGAATGGCAGAAACAGGTACAGAAGGTACGGCAAAAATTGGTGCTGTGGGAATGGCAGTAACAAGTGCTATGGGTGTGGTAGGAGGAACGATTATGAGCATACCTACGCTTGCTGCAACTCCTAGCCCCTCAAAGGTCTCTGCAAACAGGGAAATAGACATACAAATAAATGGAGACCGCAGCAAAGGGAGCGACACAAATACATATGTATAAGGAAGGGATAACAAAAAAGAGGGAAGAGTGAACTTAGCAAAAAAAAGAGGGAAAAAGGCACATACCTATGAATTTGGTCTCAGGGTTAACACTCTCCTTTTCATCAGAATCAGAAATCCTTTTCTTCATAATAGGCTTGTTGTCAGGATCCTCAAGAATGTCATCAGACCCCTCAGAGGACAAGTTTGCATCAGGCCCACGTGTAGCAGAGCTAGGAATGGAAGAAAGGTTAACCACCAAGGAGGAACCATCCTTCACAGCCTGAGATAGAGCTGCGAAGGGGTCACTGGTGGAGATAACAAGGGGCGTGATGGGAGATGCAACCTCGGTCTGAGCAGCAATAGGAGGAATGACTCCCTCTTGGGGAGTAAGTGTCTCGGCAAGAATGGGAGTGGCCTCACTAACCCTCTCAGTATGAGTACCCTCATCTATGGGTATCGGTTTAGTGGAGGGGATAGGATCCTCAGTAGGAACTCCGTGTGCAGCAGCAGGAGGGGTAGGTGTTGCAAATATTACATCAGCCTCGTCGAAGAAACTTTCCATGGGTGTGGCCATGGAGGCAAAAAGTTCCTCGGCTGTGGGGTGGTATACAGAGATAAGCTCGGGCTCATCTTGGAAAACGAAAAAAATGGAACGAAGGAATCCGTAACTAGTGATGATGCTGAAAGAAGGATGAAATAACTAACGATATATGGCAAAGGAAATATGGGCAGAAGAGAAGAAAAAGGAGGAAAAAAAGAAAGAGACATACCTCAAACTTAGGCTCATTAAGTATATGGGACGCGTGGTAGATACATCCTCCCTATACTTAGATTGCAAAAGAAAAGAAGTTAGAAGATAGAAATGAAGAGATGGGTTAACAAGTGTACAAAGGTTAACCACAGGAAAAGCTCTATATAAAATAAATAAAAAAAGAGCAAAGTTAGAGATAACATACTCTCCGCTCGACGGTGGTGGACATAAGAGGAGGAGAGGTCTTTCTCTTACTGCCTTGTGTTTTATTGGAAGGTGGAGCA
The DNA here is from genome assembly GCA_032727855.1 of Quercus ilex subsp. ballota. NCBI lineage: Eukaryota > Viridiplantae > Streptophyta > Magnoliopsida > Fagales > Fagaceae > Quercus > Quercus ilex. The sequence continues at coordinate 5,581,640 of CM064910.1, read as the reverse complement.
CTGGTAGATAACTGCGGAGCAGTAAATTTAGGCTTACTGGGGCGCACGCTAGAACGATACGGGTGGAAGCAGGAGAAGGGCTCTCCAAAGCTATATTGCCTATGGGAGGGAGGCCACTCTCAAAAGGTACAATGCTTGAATGAGCTTCAGAAGAATCACCACCTTTTTTGGTGGATTTAGGCTTGGCAGGACCTTTCTTACCCGGCGCAGAAATGTTCGTCACTTTCACTTTCTTCTCCCTACTCGGAGGATAATCACCGGCATGCCAATACCACCCTCTATTCTCCTCATCCGACTCAAAGATGGTAGACTGACTCTGCTTCCTAGCATATGCAAACACGACTAAGAGGGTAGGAGTAATTGAGGATTAGCCAAAATGACCGCACTTAGCCCATCGGGAGGAATAACAGAGAAAACATGACTACCCATCAATTCCTGCCCAAATGAAGTCATCATAGCTTGCCAGTATCCGTGCATGGCAGGAGTACAAATGCCCTCTCTCAGTGAGCCTGGAATGGTAACTGCAGTGAAACGCTGGCTCTAGAATTCAAAAGTAGTATGCCGTAGGAATGGTCGGATGAAAGTAGAAGACTCCATAAGAAAAGAAAAATCATCAGGAATGTCTTGATCTAACCCAAACTACCTTCTCACTCGGTTAGCAGGATAATGCACAAACCTAGTGCCTTCATCAGCCAGATAAGGCAACCACCCAGGATTGATGGCTGCCAAGTAAGTAATCCCTGTCTCCTCGAAATCAGTCAAGGGGGTGGTGGTCCCAGTAGTGTCAACAAATAGACGCATAACAGAGTCTGCACATGTGTAACCCGTACCTAAGTTCCTGTAAGCTCTCCAAGAAAACCCAACTCCTTTATCAAAGAATTCAACAACAGAATGATTAATTGGCTTTAAATCGGCTCAACGAAAAGCCAATGGGAAGTCAAACTCAAATCAGCCATAGAAATCGGTAATGACTCTCAGACACAACTGATATTTCTCCTTAGTAAAACGGATGGACCTACAGTTCGCCAAGTGTTTGGCACAACGCTCATATGACAAGTGCTGTAGAATAATGCTGTGAACAGAAGAAGTGACTATGTGGTAAGAGCATGCCTGACTCTCATCGCTCCGCGCAATGTCTAACTGAACATACAAATGCCCCAGGAACATAGGAGCCAATGGTAGACTTATCTCGACAGATATCTTAATAGCTAATCGAAAATATAAAGGCTTCACAGCATAGTGGGGATGAGAGCCAAAGATAAACTTACAAAGCTAGAACATGATAAAAGCCGCATGGCGAGCAGTAACGGAGATCTTGGAGGTGGAATTAACCCAAAATGACAACTTCGCATTGCCATTCATCCTTTTCTTCAACTCGGCCTCCGCGGCCTCTTCCTCCAGAGAAAGCTCCAAAGCGCCAGGATCAACATCACCAAGGATGGGCAAAAGCTACTGATTGGCTACATCTTCCAAAGTCACGGCGATCTCACTACAGGAGAAGAAGAAAGTGTGAGTGGTGGTACACCACCAGCGAACCAAATGGCGAAGATTGAAGAGGTCCTTAAAGTTGGATAAACAACGGGATGAAATGATAGCCTTAATACACCGGCCCGCTGTAGCAACCCTATGAAACCTGTGTTGGATAACTCCTTATCCACCCATTCCCTCTAACCTAAAGCGGTGCTCGACCTAAATTCAAAGTGAATGGGCACGGGGAGTGAAGTGCCTTGGCGGATGATAAGATCGGGGATTGAAGAGGCTAACGGAGCCCAAGAAACATCCGTATTTCGTCAGCAAAGAGCAAGCCACACACGGCTCAGCGGCGGCGACGGCTTGTAAACATCGGAAACCTTTGGGAAATGGGGATGGATGTCGTACCAAGGATCAATAAGAGGAGCGCACTCACTATCTGAGGCACGCTGCACTTCTTCCTTGTCGGAATGGTCCGATTCGGAATACACGGCCTCTTCACCTACATCAAGTGCGGTGGGAGGATCAGAGCCAATCTCTTTTCCCTTACGGCGGGAAAAGCTTTAGCCTTTCGCCAGCGTCATAGTGCAGGGGTTGATCGAAGTAAACGGATAAGAGTGTTTGAGAAGTAGAAAACGGCAAGGAAAGGGAAACGGAAAAAGTGTTTGCGTTGGAAAGGGAGAAGATGTTTGTGTTACGAAGGGATTTTCTCTTAAATACCAATGTCATGAATACCGGCACGAAAGGATGCGATGGGTCAGCCATCAGAAGAGGGATGAAATTAATGAAACGGCGGCTGCGTTTTAGAATAATCGCTAAACTGGGAAATTCGAAGAGACAACACTGTTCACGGCAAGAAAAGATATATATATATATATATATATATATATATATATATACACACACACACATATGTATAAGTTAGGGATCACTGTTCGAAAAAGCCCGCGAAGTAAAAGAAGAAGGAAAGACAGAAAGGGCAGGGAAGTCTTTTATTCACATATGAACTGTAGGAACGCTTCATATGTTCAGGGGGGCTAAATGTTGATGCTCATTTTGGGAAGCCCAACAAAAAGAAGAAGCCCATCAACACAAGCAGAAAAGAGTTAGTAAGTGGATAGAAAAACCATTAAACCCAAGCGGCAGAAATAATGGATCATAGGCCTATGAAATAAACAAATGGGTCTTGAGGAAGCAAATGAGCCTAAAGGAGCCCGGAGAGAGAGAAGTAGCAGACCCATGGGCAGTATGTGATGTAGAAAAGTGAGAATGAGCTATAGCAAGCCCGAAGTAATGTAAGCAAAGAAAGTAAGGGGTTGATGGCAAGCCCATGAGCCCCAAGGATGAAGGATGAAGTAATTGGGCCAAGGAAGCCCAAAAGAGTTAGTAAAAGCCTATGGGAACACAGAGTTAGGAAAAAGGGCCAAGAAAGCCTAAGGAAAGCAAATGGGCCGAGGATGCCCAAAAAGAAATAAATGGGACAAAAGAGCCCACGAGTCATGTAATGCCAAGCCTAAATAACCATATTGAATCATTGAGAGAAGAATAAGCAGCAGGCCCAAAGAGGCCTAGCAGGCTGAGGTCAAATAACATCATAGCAAGGGGGGATCACAATCACGGTAATAGTAATCTCCAAGAGAAAATCATAAGACAGGAGTAAGCACTAAGAAAGGAAAAGGGAAAAACAAAGGAAAAAGAGAGAACTTAGAGTGACAGTCATGAACCAATAGGTTGATCTCCTCTCTCCCTTTAAAGCCCTGCTCTCTATTAAAGAAAGAGGATCCTCATTGAACATAAACCATTTAGGCCCATTCCCTCAAAGCAATTAATTTCTTTTCCTAGGGAGATTATTCGCATTGAGGAAGTGGTTTTCCTTCTTGGTTTCAAACTCCGTAGCCTTACTTGGTATGGCAGACTGATATTTCCTTCCTTAATTCGGGAAGCCCATTATTATTATTATTTCATTTGTTTCTGTTACTTTTGTGTACGGGGGTGCTTCTTGCCGCCTCCTTTTATTTATTCTATCTAGTATTTCTTGTGTTATCTTTATTATATCTGTCTGTCATAACTTCCCCGTAGTAGTTTTGCCTGCCATGGGTATGTGATCAAAACTTGGCAAAAGGGGCATAGTTTGTGCACAAGCCGGACTAAAGTGAGTTACAGTTGGACTGGTCTCAACTTCCTTACTCAGAACATTTGGGCCCAGTACCGCAGGAGGTAGCCCAGCCCAACATTGTAAAAAGGCCCACTACAAAGTTTTAGGGGATGTTTGGTAGAGTAGTTTGAATAATGTTATTTGTAATTTTTTGAAATACGTGTGGGTGAAAAAGTGTGTAATGTTATTTAAAATGTAAAAATGTGAGTTTGAGATGGTAAAACAAACAAGCCCTTAGATTTTAAACTTTTATCAACTCTTACATAGAGAAAAATCGTAAAAATTAAGATATTATCTCTATCTCACTTTTAAATATTATTTCGTTAAACTCAAAATAAAAAATAAAATAAAAAGCCTTGTCATATGATGTGGTATCATTTGATACAAAATACTTTTTCGGTGTGATGAGTAATTATTTTCTATTGTAAAGAGAGTTGTCTTAACTCTTAACTTTAAGTGTATATTTGACATGGCTGTCTAGATAAGTGTATATTTGGGTCCAAGGGAAAATTAAGAAAGAAGGAAGGGTAAAATTGGAAATTCAACAAATGGAATGAGTGGATGACAACTTATCCTCATTGAACCCCACGAGACCCCTTGTCTTATCTTCTTTGCTTTCTCAACCACTCTTTGGTGGTTACTTTCTAGCAATCTTAGAGCATCTCCTACATCCAACCGTTTCTATACATTTTTATACTGTTTAGAGAGTGAACAATGACTTTTACTTTTAGGTACTTACTTTTTCAAATACACTTTTTAAGGACATTCTCATCAAGTGTGCTAAATGTTTGGCATTTGGCACACCAAACACCAAAAAACCCCCTCCCATGAGATGTTTTAAATGCTATAATATTTGACACACATGAACCGTACCGTTCCATCTTTGAAATTGTACGGATGAAAATGCTAAAAAAAAATATTCATTTTCTCTCTCTTCTTTTATAACTTTATTTCTTCTCTTTCTTTTTTCTTCATTCTTTCTTCGCCTCTCCCTTCATCTTCTGTCACTCTCTCTTCCTTTTTTCTTCTTCTTTCTTCTCCATAATCTTCACCTCTCCCTTTTTTTTTCCTTCTCTCTCTCTCTCTCTCTCTCTCTCTCTCTCTCTCCGTCTAGACCGTTGCCATTGAGATCGGCCGTCGTCGTGGAGTTCAACTTCACCAATGAGGTTGACTGGTGGAGATCGTAGGTAAGTTTTTCTTTTTTGGTTGTGGATTCCATGTGATTGTGGGTGGTGGTGGAGTTGGGTTGATTCCATGTGATTTGGGTTGTATAAATAGAGTTGATTCATCTCTTCATTTTTTTTTTGGAGAGTTTTGTGTTGATTTTGGGGATTTAAAAAAAAAATATTGGGTGGTGGCGGTGGCTGGTGGATTGTTGTTGGTGGTGGCGGGTTGTACTTGTGGGTGGTGGTGGCAGGCTATGCTTGTGAATGGTGGTGGGTTTGTTACTATGCTTATGTTTGTGTATGGTGGTGGGTTTTTATTTTGTATTATTTTATATTGATGGTTTTTTTGATTTTTTTAAATATTTTTATATATTATTTTAATGTATAGAATTGAAAAATAGAAAATGTGATATATGGTAAATTATAAAATGGTGTGTTAAAATAATAAAGTAAGCTTTTTGATGTGTTAAAATGACATATTTATAGAACACCTTGTGCGAATGTTCTAAAACATACTCTTTATCTTTTCTTTATCACATTAAAATATTATTTCTAAAACAGAATTCCAGCAAGCTGTTTCAGACGCTCTGACGCAAGCCAAAAGCTGCGCTCCATCTCGAGTCAGATGGTCTCGTCCACCTGAGGGACAAGTTAAATTAAATTTTGACGGAGCACTATTCAAAGATATTGGGAAAGCTAGTCTGGAAGTGATCATTAGAGATAGCAAGGGACAAGCCATCGCTTCCCTCTCGAAGCAGGCTAATCTCCCTTTCTCGCCAGATATAGTCGAAGCGATGGTAGCAGCAAGAGCCATATCATTCACACAAGACCTTGGCTTCACCTCCTTTCAATTGGAAGGGGACTTTGTTAACGTGATAAATGCTCTGAAATCAGATGAAATGTCCCTCTCACCTTTTGGTCACATCCTCACTTCGGCAAAATCCATGATGGTGGCAGGCAGTAGCATTTCGTTTTCCCATGTTTGCCGATTTGGTAATAGTGTCGCGCACAACCTAACTAAACATGCTAGATATGTTAGAGGTTTTAATTTCAGTGTGGTTTGAGGATGTTCCTCCACTCTTGTCTTATGTACTTTTTGCCGATCATGGCTGATTTTTTCATAATGAAATTCATTGTCTTCTTTCTCAAAAAAAAAAAAAAAAAGGTGGTTATTGACACATTGTCCTCTAAAATAAATTATGTAACTCATATTCTTAGAAAGTAAAAAATAAGGTACATTTTATTTTTAATCATTTATATATGAAAGAGATTATAGGCACAGCCGCACAAGGGTGGATGAGTAAGATTGAACGTGGGTTTCTCAAAAAGAAAAAGGAAAAAAAAATTGGACTTAGGTTATTGAAAAAAATGTAGCTTGGTTCTCTGTGATGTTGAAATAAATTGCAAGTAGGGCATTCTTAGGCTTAAATATAAAGTGGGAGATGCGTATTAGTATTTTCAATTTTGAGTTAATGAATCATGAGTTGTGTTATTCGCTGTGGTTGTTTGTAGACTTTCTAACACAACTCATCCTTCATTAACTCAAAATTGAAAATATTAATACGCATCCCAACTTTTTATCCCGCGTACTAAAACCCAAATTCATACTCATTTTCGTTATGTGTTAGGGTGTCAATTTGTGGTTAGATAACAACTCTTACACATGGGAATGCCACTGATACTTGGAGAAAAAATACATTTGGGTGCAGCAATCACAAGCTGACAGTTGAGCACGCTATGGATTTGGAGGTGAAATAGGCATGTCCCTAGAAATTTTTTTCTTTGATAGCACAAAAGGAAATCTGCACCATACTAGGGCTCCAATTACTAATGGTCTACAAAATACAGAGGCCCGATCAGCCCAGCTTTACTGTTTCTAGGATCAATTCATTAACCAAAAAACTTATTATGTATAAGCCTACAGTGTTCCATTGTTTCATGTCTTCCGATAGTATTGAATCTTTCCAGTTCACCAGTTGGTTTTCCTGCTATTATTTCACTTACCTGCTTGTCCTTGGTCTGTAGTTGGTCAGGATTATCATACTAGTGAAACCTTGAGCTTTTGCTTGGTGAATAGCTTCCCTGGCTGCCAGCATTGTTGAGTGCTTTGGATTTGGGTCTTTACTGGAATGACGCCCTTTAAACACCTCTTTTCCCTTCCTGTATTATGCCAAGTACGCTATTCCTCCTCGTTCCAGCTTTTTTCTGCTATGGCCTTCTGTCAGTAGAAGAATCTGCTGGCCTTGCTGGATCTTCTTGGTCAATGGTCATTTTAGATTGGTATTGAGTCACTGAGTGATTCCTGTCTTCCCTGTTGATGTAGGCTTTCTGTTGTACCTGTCAATCAAAATGTTACAAGCCATTAGTATTTCATGAGGGTTTGGTACCTTACCTTCAAATAGGGGTTGGTTTCTGCATTTCCATATTGTCCACAGTGTCATAGCAATGGTGCTGTCAAAGCTGGGGTTGAGGTTTTTATACTGCCCTTATGTTCTGCAGCCAATGTTCAAGCCACTGATGGATATAACTACTGCAAAATATCTGATCTGAGATTGATGCTTGAACCTAGCCACATTGCTTTTGTAGATAGACATGTGAGGAATAAATGATCCGGGTGTTCCTCTTGAGACTGGCACATGACACTATTTCTGTTACTATGTTCCTTTTTTCTTTTTTCTTTTTCTTTTTTTTGCTGAAACTATGTTCCTTTTTTGTTAGCAAGATTTCACAGGCAAGGCATATTGCAACAAACCAAATGATGACTTTCTTTCATTAATTCTGCTTTTCCTTTGCATTAATGCCCTTCCATATTTTATTATGTGCCCATTTTAGTTTGGATTAGGATCAATTAGACTAGTTTGAATTAGGATTAGTTTTATTAATAGATTGTTAGATTAGATTTCTTTTGAATTTAAATGTAATCTTTATCTTATAAGGACACTATTTATTTGGCTTGATGTTGAATAATAAAGCAGGTTTGGAGTTTGGACTCCCTTGAAGTAGTCAATAGGTTTTGGTTCCTTGAAGCAACCAATAAAAAATTGGGTACACATCATATTTAGAGATCAGGAGAGAGATAGGGAAGTGACAAAGACATCCGAATATGCAAATGAAATAATACAACTAAAGGAGACATACCTTACATTAAACACCACAAAAGAAATTGAACAAAAACGATGCAGAAAAGACATATTTCAAAAAATATCATAATAGTAGCTTGACATATTTCCTCATTCAAATTTTTGATCAAGATGTTCTGATATCCCTGGTCGGACTATCCAAATTCATTGGACACACTTGAAGCCAATCTCGCTGAGTATGTGGAGCACACCTCCTTTGGACATTCGCAACTGGCTTGAGCTCCACACAAACACATGCAGCTCCTTGCTACTTAAGCCCTCTTTCTCTTGCGATTATTGTTGCTGAGTTTTCGTGCTTTTAGTAACAGTCGACGAGAAGTACTCCTAGTTGGGCACAGAGTATCGCACAATAGTCTGCGTAGGATGGAACCTGCTGGACCTCGGAGATGAGACAGTCTGAGCCGTTGGTGCACAATTCTCTTTGAAATTCGGCGGCCTCTAGGTTGGACATCTTCATAGTTGTCATGGAAGATACTAGAATTCTGAGGAGGATGAGGAGAACACCTGCATTCTACATGGGCTCCCATCCTTTTAACAAAAGGAGTAGATTTTCTGGGTGCAAAAGGTGGGAAAAATATTTCACAAGACAGCTCAACTTGGTTTCGATAGCCTAGCTTCAAGTCTTGAAATTGCTTCTGCAATGAGCTTTGAGGTCTGCAGAAAAACCAAAGATGGTCAAAGCTATTTTTGAATAAGATTCCTCTTTTGAATGTTCGTCTACTACCATTGATGGAAATGTCGACGCGATAACAATAATCACTATAATCATCCTCCATTCCAAATGCAAGACATAGACCAAATGTGGGAAATTCTGGACCAATCCAAAATGATATGGACTTTCCAACACTTTGATGGTTGAACCAATTTGGAATGTCATGTCCTGGTAGTATAATTTCATATTCATCATCTCCTTGGGATATTCTTCTAGATAACTGTGGATCCATTGACATGTCGCTTCTGACACCTAAACATGATATATTTGGTGGAAGTCCTAAAATTTCTCCAAACTGCATTGAATTAGCAAATTCAAGAAATTACAACTAAGCAAATCTAGTCATGTATTTGTCAAGGTAACAAAAATGGTTTCTTGATAAATTTAAGAGACAGAAGGAGAGAGAGAAACCTGAAGGAATAATTTGCTTGATGATTGTGAATTCAGCGAATGGCAATTTGATGTAAGTACTTTTATTATACTTTGTGGAAGCCTTGGAATTTCTTGAAGCTCATTACACCTTTCAATAAAAAGCATATGTAATCTCTTGAATTTGCCAAAGAATTTTGGAAGGGTAACAACATTGCTATCGGTGATGTATAAACTTTCCAATGAGAAGGGGCAACAAGAAGTCAATATAAAATCTATTTCCGAGCGAATTTTAAAGAAATTAAGAGACAGATAATTCAAGCTCGAAAAAACATATTTGGGAAAGTCTTCATAAGAATTGCATGGTGGTTGTATATCATTCTCGAGGTCCTTTGGAAATATAACATCTCCATAAAGAGAGAGCCTCTCAATATGTTGTAATTTATAAATGCTACTTGGAAGATGTACCAAATGGTTTCCGATGAGTAAGCTCTTAAGTCCAATGAGATTCCCAAATGATGAAGGAAATTCACAAATACCAGTTGAGTGCAGTGCTAACTTGCCTAAACATTTCATTTCTTGAGAAATATCCGGGAACTTCTTAAGGCTTGAGCAGCCAGTAAGAGTCAAAGATGCAAGAGATTTCATCATGAGACAACTTGGAAGAGTTCTAAGTTTAGTGCAATTGCTGAGTTCCCATACTTCAAGCTTTTCAAGATGCCCGACAGAGTCATGAACCTCAACTAAATTCGTACAATACCTAAGATCCAATTTTTTTATGTTTGGGGCGTTTGATAAGTCAGGTAATTTCCTAATGTATTTACACCAACTGAAATTTACATATTTCAAGGTTTCAGACGAAAATATCTGTAGAAGAAAAAAAAAATTAGAATATAGTTTTAAAAAGTAATAATTTATAAATATTATTAATAATCATACCTGCTTGAATTTTTTCTCTAATCGGCTGCCAGACATGTTGAGTGCAACCAGTTTCTTAGGACAAAAATTGGTTGGCAATGAAGAAAATGGATATCCTGGCCAATCAAGAAACCTTAATTCATTGGGAAGATATTCAAGGTGTCCAGAGCTATGTAGATTACGAATTATAAGTAATTTGAGATTTTTCATCTTAAGAAATTGCTCCTTTAACTGCACCTTCATTGGTTTAGGTGAGCACAACATCATGCCTTGAATTTTATTTGACCCCTAGTTGGACAAAGCAAAAAGTGAATTACATTACACAATAGAATTAAAAAAATAGAAATTACTAAAAGGAAAAATATGGAGAAGAAATTGACTACATCTACCATGTGAAGAAAATGGAGGACATGAATCAAAACAAATAATACCTTTTTTTGAATTAGTAGGTCGAGACCATCCTTATAAAACCATAGCCTGCTACGTTTTCTGGGCTTCCGTGGTGATTCTTGTCGAACAATTTCCCTACCCATTTGTTGTAGCAAGTCGTGCATCGACAATTTATTGTATTGATCAATAGTCACAAGACACTTATCAATAAGTTTTGGAATACCAAATATTGGGTATAAATCACAGGTTTCCAGTATATCCACAACATAATCCATGTAATGTCCATTGAAGAAACATGCAATATCGAGGAAAATATCCCTTTCAGTTTCGTCTAATCCTTCATAGCTTATTTTCAATATTTTTTGAATATCTTTATTAGGAAAATTTTCATACTTATATAATGAATTTTTCCATTCGGGTTTTTTTCTTCCATACAAATCAGCACCCATTATTGTTAAAGCTAATGGAAGGCCTTTGGCATTACGTATTACTTGGTTTGCAAGTTCCAAATAATCTTCATTTGGTTCGTTTCTCTTGAAAGCATATTGATTAAAGAGTTCGAAAGCTTCATGTTCATTTAATCCTTTTACCTCGTAGGTTGAAAGACCATTTCCAAAAGTAGCTAGCAAGTGCTTATCTCTTGTTGTTATAATAATTCTACTTCCAGAAGCAAACCAATCACATCTTCCAAGCAAATTTCCTATCTGGTCTAATTCATCCACACCATCAAGAATTATAAGAACCCTTTTGCCACAAAGACTTTCATTTATCATGTTGATTCCTCTAGATATGCTGCCCACCTTCAAATTCTTATTCCCTAAGATATCAAAAAGAAGTGTCTCTTGCAATTGGATTATGCCTTCATTTGTCTCTGACATCTCTCTAATGTTCTCTAGAAAGCTTCTTCCATCAAAGAGATAAAAAATCCTATTATAAATAGCTTTTGCGATTGTGGTTTTACCGACTCCACCAAGGCCATAGATCCCTACCATGCGAACATCGTTTGATTCTATATCTAAAAGTAATTCTATGGCCTCTGCTCGAGAATTTATTCCCACTGGATATTTAGCAACAAATAATGGCATACGAAATAATTTTGAATTTGATACCTCTTCGACAATTCCTTGGATAAATTCGAATTCAGTACAACTGCCATTCAATGAATATTAAAAACATGTAATGAGTTAGATTATAAAAAGGAAATAAGAGTAGAAACTAAATTCAAGATGTTTAGTTTGTACATTACAACTAAAGTATCACTAATTAAAGTAAGGGACATGTAACTCATAAATTGAATAACGATAATTTTATTAGGATGTTTTTTGGGCACTTAGCAATTTAGTTGTCACACTCCAACCTAACGAGTGGACTAGGAACGTGAAAGCAGCCACACTTATAAAGTTGTCACTATACAAGCATACAACGCCTTTTTATAGAGTAGTAACTATCCTCAAAGAACTATCACATCAAACTAAATTCAATTGCTCGAACAATCTCCAAAGCAACAACGAAAACAAAAATCCAAAATCTCAAGTGCATAAAATATTAAAATTTTACAAGAAATATAATAATTCAATAATCTTGACAAGATTATTAAATGTGTCGTGTTAGGGTTAATTTTTATTGTAAAAATTTTACAATAAAAATTTTACAAGATTACAAGTTATGTTATGATTTAGCAACTTTGACAAGATTACAAGAAACAACTTATGACTCTAAGGGGAGATAGGTTCCCTAACCTAGGGTTTAAATATTATAACATAGGAGTGGCAATTTGTGTTGGTAGATCATGTCAAAGTGGAGGTATTATATTACAATGTGAGTTAACCCTAACATGACACATTTAATAATCTTGTCAAAGTTGCTAAATCATAATATAACTTGTTTATTAATTGAGTTAAGACCACACAATTTACGTAGCATGTTTAATAAATAATTTGTGTTGAGTTAACATAGACACAACCCATTTCAACCCATTTAAAGAATATAACTTAAACTAAGGGTGGCAATTCGTGTTCACGTGTCGTGTTTGTGTCATGTTAACTTATACATATATGACTATATAAGTCAACACTAATCTGACATGTTTATTAAACGGGCCAGTTGTGTCGACTTGTTTATCTAATTTTATCAAAATGAAGAAAAAATTTTATGAAAAACAAACAAATATATATTTTAAATATAAAATTCAAAACTAATGAGTAACTGCGTCACAAATAATTATTCAAAACTAAAACATATCTCAATATCACAAATTATCAATCACAATATGTCAAAGAAAATTAACCATAACAACTAATAAGTTTACATACCTAGAGCTTAAAGGGTATATTGATAAAATTTCATTTAATTAAACGGGTTGGACGAGTCAAACGGGCTCCATAGATTGAACACTAACCCAACCTGTTTATTAAGTGAGTATGTCGTGTCAACCCGAATATGACACGAACCTATTAAGTCTCAACTAATTACCTGCTAATTTCGTGTCGGGTTCGCAGGTCGTGTCCAATTTTGCCACTCCTAACTCAAACTAACTAACATATTTTTATATTTGTAAGCATATAAACTATATTTTAGGCAAAAAGGTTAGGTGTTTTCGAATTTCAATGAAGAATTTATCAATATAAAAATTAAAATTATTTTAATTTACTCAATTGTATATTTAGAATTTAAACTTATACCGGATAAAAATGAAATTTACTTTTATAGGTTAAACGGGTTTGTGTCAAAATGGAACTTGTCTTGACACAAATAATGAATCTGGTCATTTTAGGTTGACTGCGTGATGCAAGAGCATAGGGATAGGTAATAGGTTGTGTGGCAACCATATATGCAACATGTGTTGTAAGGTTGAAATTTATCAACTATCTTGTTGGCTTTATTCCGTGCCAATTTGCTTGTAATTTAAGCACTTAGTAACCCTGTATTTAGGTGGGATTATTGTAAGGGTAGTGTGTGAGAAGATGTGAAGAAAAGCTCAAGTATGTGCAAAGAAGCAGAGCTTCGTGGCTAGGACTCACGGGTGGCTCGCGGCTGTAAGTCGCCAACTTCAGGCACGTGAGATGCACACAGGGAAGTTGAAGGGTCGCCCCAGCTGTCGCACTACAGGACAAAAGTTTCAGGCTGGCTAGGCCGTTATGTCACGACTTGAACTCGCGACTTGGACAAGCCGCGAGGCCAAGCCGCCAATCAGCCCTGTTTGGCAAAACAGACTCCTCGTATTCCAAACACATACCACTATATATAGACCCTTATACCCACAATTTTGTTAGAGCTTCTAGAGAGAATTTTTGTGAGAGAAACCCTAGAGAAATACAAGATTGCCTCATCCCCAATCTTTACCTTAGAGTCTCTACAAATTCATCTACTCTCTCCCTCTCCATTGTCATACCCTTGAGAGGTCATTTACCAAATCCTTATCTCACCACACCCACGTCTGTGAGAAGGTTCATTTGGTGCTAAGGAAAGCAGTTTGGAAGGAACCAATATACATTGGTTGATGCTATGGTTTAGTAGCGGAATCCGGGAAGCTAAAGAAGAAATAGGTTCGGCGTAACCTCGTTGGAGCAAGAAGCTTGGAGAGCTTAAGTACCTGGGTAGATTAGGCTTGGAGGGTCTTCTGCTGTTCATGTACCCCAACTATATTCTTTAGTGGATTTTATCACCGCTTGGAGGGCGGCGGAGAGGTTTTACGCCGAGGACTTCGGTTTCCTCTTCGATAACATATCGTGTGTTATCCGTGTGTTTGCATCTTCCTTCTCTTTATCTTTGCCTTATATGTACTGTTGTGGATGTGTTTTTATTTGGCTTAGATTAGTTATCAATTCTGTGAATGGCTATGTTCATGTTCCGCACACAAATTGTTTGATTATAAGCTTGAATTGATATTTTATATTTTGGGGTCTAAACGTTCAAGGGTGTTTCATACCCATATTGAACTTTCGATTGGTATCAAAACGGGTTCACTTGTTGCGGTTTTAATACCTGAGTGTGATCCTTGACCCCTTGTTGAGATGGATAGGTCTCAATCTCTCAATGTTCCACCATTTTTTGATGGTAATAATTATGCATTTTGGAAAGTCCAAATGAGGGCGTTTTTGTGTTCTATGGATGAGGCTGTGTGGGATGCAGTTGAAGTAGGATGAACATGGCCGGAGGATGCCAAATCCACTTGGGACAAGGCAGCTCTTGCGGCGGCTAATGCTAACAGTAAAACATTGAATGCTATTTTTTGTGGTGTCTCTCCAGAAGAATTTCACAGGATTTCACATATTACCGTTGCTAAGGAAGCATGAGAGATTCTGGAGACGACTTATGAAGGAACCAAGGAGGTGAAAGACACCAAACTTCAGATGTTTGACCACTTGTTTTGAGCAGCTAAAGATGGGTGAGGATGAGTCCTTTGACTCTTTTTACAGTAAGCTAAACGAGGTGGTCGTTGGCAAATTTAATTTGGGAGAAAAGACGGAGGAGTCTAAAGTTGTAGGGAAGATCCTTCGGTCACTACCAGAAAGTTTTCATGCCAAAGTTACAGCCATTGAAGAGAGTAAAGATCTTGATGACATTAAGGTTCAAGAGCTGGTTGGTTCTCTGCAGACATATGAGTTGTCCCTGCCTTCTCATAAGAAGAGCAAATCACTTGCTCTTAAAACAATTGATGAGAGAGTGATATCCCATGACTCCTTGGAAGAAGAAGCTGTAGATAAAGATGTGGCTTACCTTGTGAAGAACTTCCGGAAATTCCTAAAGCTCAAGAATAGTGGGAAATTTGGTGACAAAGGAAAATTTCAGAGTTCTGGGAAGGAGAAGAAAGAATTTCGAAGGAAAGATGATAGAGACTCCCAATCCTCACAAGGAATCACTTGCTTTGAGTGTAATGGACACGGACACTTCAAAAAGGAATGTCCCAACTATTTGAAGTCCAAAGGAAAGGTCTATGCCACTACCAGAAAGTTTTCATGCCAAAGTTACAGCCATTGAAGAGAGCAAAGATCTTGATGACATTAAGGTTCAAGAGTTGGTTGGTTCTCTGCAGACATATGAGTTGTCCCTGCCTTCTCATAAGAAGAGCAAATCACTTGCTCTTAAAACAATTGATGAGAGAGTGATATCCAATGACTCCTTGGAAGAAGAAGCTGTAGATAAAGATGTGGCTTACTTTGTGAAGAACTTCTGGAAATTCCTAAAGCTCAAGAATAGTGGGAAATTTGGTGACAAAGGAAAATTTTAGAGTTCTGGGAAGGAGAAGAAAGAATTCCGAAGGAAAGATGATAGAGACTCCCAATCCTCACAAGGAATCACTTGCTTTGAGTGTAATGGACACGGACACTTCAAAACGGAATGTCCCAACTATTTGAAGTCCAAAGGAAAGGTTTATGCCACTACTCTGAGTGACTCGGATTCATCAAACTCTGACTCGGAAGAGAGCTGTGATGGAGAAGGAAATTTCTCCGCATTCATGACCATTGCTCATGTGGAATCCTCAGATGATTTGGATACACTTGTGAAGAAGCTTGGTGAGCATTCTGATTCGGAGTTTATTGGGATTGTTGAGGAATCAGATGCTGAAGAGGAGATAGATCCAGCTAACCTTCAAGAAAATTATGCCTTACTTCTTGAGAAATCGGGAGAGTATACAAGGGTAGTAAAGGCGGCTGTGAAAAAGATGAAAAGGGCTGAGGAGGATTACAAAAGTCTCTTGATCAGATATAAAGAGGCTAAGTGTGAGATTGAGACACTAAATGGTGAGTTATCTGAAGCTTACACAAAAGTGAGGTTTCTTGAGCAAGAGGTAGTGCAAGCTCATGCCAAAGTAGATAGGGTCTCCTCCAGGAAGCTAGATGATGTTATTTCATCTCAAAAACGTGCCTCAGACAAGTCCGGGTTGGGATATACCGGAGGAAGTAGCTTATCAGCTAATGTTACCAAAGAAGTAAAGTTTGTGAAAACCAAAGAGACGGCTATTGATAAGCCTACTCCTGAGATAGTTGAGGCTGAGAAGAAGAAGAATGTGGCCAATCAACGGGTGTTTAACAAGTCCCGTAATCAATCTGAAGCCAGATTTGGAGCTAGAGGAAGATCTCTCCCAAGACAGCAGCACGGTCTTAGAACAAATTATCTTTGTCACTATTGCGGATTGCAAGGACATACTAGACCCAACTGTCAAAAGCTGAGAGCAGACAACAATGCAAGTGTACCTCGGTCACGAGAAAGAAGAAATGACATGAGGTTTTGGGGTGGTGAGCAACCAAGAAGTCAAAACCGTGATCCAGGAACTATGGACGTGATGAAAATGATCGGTGCCTTCTCTAACTGCCTGGAAAGCTTCACACGAAGGTTTGACAGCCCTAACTCTCGTACCCAATCCGTCAAGGATATCACCCCAAACGCACGTGACGTGTGGGTGACAAAGGGTACTTATGCATAAGCATTATAACATGTCCATGCATCAATACTTCCTATGCTTTGTGGATATGCTTGGTTGCATGCCTTGTGTTTTTGAGTGTTGAAATTTGATTTGTTTTTGTTTGTGTTTAAAATGGTTTTACATTTTTTATATGTTCTGTTTTTTATCAATCTTCTACTGCTTTTGTGTCAAAAATCCAAAAAACACATAAAAAGTAGAAAATCCAAAAAGTTTGATCACTTTGTTGAGTTTTGTCTCAAAGCATATTTTTCCTTGTACCTTTGTACTAATGGCTTTGTGCATTTAACGAGCGTAGCTTGTCTCTCTTGCACTCATATCATTGTGGAAGAAATTCTGAAATCAATGTGACTGTTGTGAATAGATCTTCAACCTTGTCATGAATAATTAGTGAATGGTTTTGTTGATCTTGAGACATGCATAGACTCATGCCTATATATCTTCCCACTTTTTATGTTTATGCTTAAAAGAGCTCTTTAAATGTAAATTTTCAAATGAAAAGAGATATAGAGCTGCAAAAGCCTGTCGCACATACTAGTATTCGACTAGGAAAAAGGGAAAGCGACCAAATTAAAATGTATGATGCCCAAAAAGCCAAAGGCTAACTCATCAATTGAAATATCAAAAATTTCAGGCATCTATCTCACAATGAGATTTTCTTTGCTCAAAAAGTGCAAATGATATGTTGAATATGGAGCCAAATGAAAAGTTTCAAAGAATTGTTATCAAGTGCTTGTGGGAGGTCATATATGCATGTTTCTATAATTGAGATAGGTTACATTATCTAGTGCTAGTTGTGTATGCCTTGATTGAATTGATCATTGAAGCTTCACATTGGACTAAGGACTATCTCATTTTTGATATCCACACACAACACACAAGTCTATGTTCAATGAATGTCATATTCATTTGTGTGATTGTACTTGATTAAATGTGTTTTCACAAGCTCAATCTTTGTTGATCAAACACAAAAAGATTTTTGAGTGTTTTGATTTGTTTTTGGAAAGTACTTTGTTTTTACAAAAATTTCAAAAACAGCGTTGCCCTGTTTTGGCGACTAAGTCGCGGGTTGGCCCAGTCGCGATCTCACTCAGAGATTTTTTGCGGCTCACTGGCGAGTGAATGCTTTTATCGCGAAAAAGACTTAGAAAATTTTTCCAAAGTTTGAGTTTTATTTTTTTCGTGGGTCAGTGTGGTGACTTGTTCACGGGTGGAAGGTCCAGTCACGAAGGGCACTCGGGGAATTTCGTGGCTCATATCCCGACTATCTCACGGGTAGACAATCCAGTCGCGAAAAACACTTAGAAAAATTTTCAAGTTTCTTACCTTCACAGTGTTTCGCGGCTTACCTTGGCGACTTGATCCAGTCGCGAAAAACGCGTGTTTTGCGTTTTAAAGACAGTTTTTAAAATTGTTTTTCAGTTTTTCCCTCGAAGTTCAGTGTTTGTTCATCTTCTTCCCAAAATCTCTCTCTCAACACTCCGTGTCTCTTTGAAAAAGCTTTCAAATTCTGCATCATGTCTTCATCAAACATCAAGAAAAAGGTATGGGGTTTCTTGTCTTCACTTCATTCATCATGATTTCATTGTTGTTCTCTTGAATCTGAGTGTTGTGTTGTTGGCTTGTGATTTTGAGGGGCTCGAACATGGGTTTGCATATATTGTTGAGAATGAGTGTGTGATGTTATTTGCTCTTGCTGCAATGTTGTTTTTAGGGTTATTCGCTTACATTAGGTTTCTTATCCTTAGTCTGAGCATTGATATTTTTCTGTTTGTTTTTGGGCATATGGTTGTGGGGTTTTCTGCAATTTTTATTGTAGTTCTAAGTTTATATGTTTGGTTGTGCTTTTGGTGATTATGGTTAGCATTATTTTATTTTATTTTTTTAAATCACCATATCTTGTAGGTGTTGCTGCATATGTTTTTCCTTTTTGCACTGTTCATACCTAATGGGTCATGACTTATAGTCATTTGCTCAAATCTATCTGAATTTGTCTGCATACTTACAATTTAAACTTGGTTAACTTGTTCTATCCAATGTTTGGTTATCAACTATGCTTATTCTGTGTTTTTGTCTGGTCATTCTGTTTATCACTGTGTAACTAACTTGTTACTATTGTGTGTGCATTTCTCCATTCTGTGCTATGTCTTGTTGTGGCCGTTTCTGCTTGTTTACAGATGACTGCATCTCCTTCAAAGAAGAAGACAACTACTAAGAAAGCTGACAAAAGAATGAAAATGGACCCTAACCTATTTAGGTCTGTCAAGCACTTTGAGAGATACAGAGATTTCTTCATGAAGGGTACCATTATTCAGGAGAGATTTGTTAACCTACATGATTTGAAGGACACTTTCATTCTAGAGTGCTTTGAGGGAAGAGGATGGGAGAAGTTGTTAAGTGATCTACCTACAGTCTATGATCCCTTAATAAGGGAATTTTATGCAAATGTGATCATAAGGGATGAAGAGATGAACTACTGGGTCAGAGGACATGAGTTCACCTTAGACGCACATGACATTGATGAGGTCCTTGGTCTTGAGGGTTTAGAGGAGTATGAGTTCATCAACTTCAAAGACAGGATGCTGTCCCTAGATACTGTCCAGGCTCGAATTGGTGGTGCTAAGTAAGGGAGATGTCTCAACACTAATGCCTTCCCTGCAGACATGAGATGTTTGACCACCATCATGATGTTTAATTTGTATCCCATAAGAAAGATGACCACTCTTGCTAATTCCAGAGCTATATTTCTCATGGAGCTCAAGAAGAAATTCATCATTGACCTAAGCTCACACATATTTGACACCATCATGGACGAGACTAAAACCACTGCCAGGCCCAAGTTGGTCTTTCCTAGCCTCCTTATGAGGATCTTCAGAGCGAAGGGTGTTAGAATTTCTCAAGATATCAGTCCCCTGACTCCATTGTCAGCAATAAACAAATTCACCATTACAAGGATACAAAGTCGTCTTCCGGGTGGCGAAGAGCAAGGGGATCCAATGGAGACTGAAGCAGAAGCTGCAGAACAATCAGTCACACCCAGGAGCAGAAGAAAGAGGAGTAGAGCCTCAATTTCATCAGCATCACCTCCTCCTGATGCATTTCAGATCATCATGGAAAGACTTGATGGACTTAGAGAAGTTCAAAATCAGCAGACTGAAAGAATGATAGTAATGCAGGATCAGATTGATGTGCTTTCAGCTAAGATTGACAACTTCTCCACCAACCAGGAGCAGTGACCCTTTGGCCATTCCGGTAAAAAAAGGGGAGATTTTTTTGGGGCAGTTCTTGAGGGGGAGTGCTTTCTTGAGGGGGAGCCTTCATATTTTATGTTGTTTTGTTTATAACTTTGATATTGTGTTGGTTAACTGCTGTTAGTATAGGTTTGTTATTCAGTGGTTTCATTTTTTTTGTTTTGGCTTAACTCTATTACTCTTGGATAGTTTTGTTTAAGTATTTTTTTAGCATATATAATATGATGTTATTCAGCTTACATTTCTTTATGTTTGTTGGTTTGTACCCATGTTGCTTCTGTAAACTTTAAGGGTTTGTTTCTATGCACGGTTTGTAGGCCTTTGTGGTTTGTGCCATGCTTTATGCAGCCTTTGTGCTTTGTTAAATCAGTACTTCCAACTAAATGTCTTGCATTTTCTTCTAAGTACTGTCACTCTTGTGCCCTTGTAGGATTTTTCCTAGATGTACATACTTCTTGTATTGTGCATTGGTTAAATGTTGGTCATTCAAGTGATTTGCCTTGTGTTCGTCATCTTGAATGTCCGGATGTTCATTCCAAGTGTGAATGAGCATTGTGATCACTTGGTTATAGTGATTACATGTTTTGGTCTTGCCATGGTTTATTGCTTTATTCCATAGTGCTTGATCGTTTTATACTTGCTCCATTTGAATTACAAGTTTTCTGCATACAATGAACTTGTTGTGTTGTTGTGTTTCAGGAGTTACTTGTTCTTATGGTCCTAAAGTTTCACAGATTCTAGAGTTAGGTGTAAGTGAGTTTTCCAACTGTTCCCAACTCACGCGTTAAGTCTAGAGTTTGTTTTAGGGTTTTGTCACGGAATAGCCAAAGGGGGAGATTGTAAGGTTGAAACTTATCAACCATCTTGTTGGCTTTATTCCGTGCCAATTTACTTGTAATTTAAGTACTTAGTAACCCTGTATTTAGGTGGGATTATTGTAAGGGTAGTGTGTGAGAAGATGTGAAGAAAAGCTCAAGTATGTGCAAAGAAGCAGAGTTTCGCGGCTAGGACTCGCGGGTGGCTCGCAGCTGCAAGTCGCCAACTTCAGGCACGTGAGATGCACACAGAGAAGCTGAAGGGTCGCGCCAGCTGTCGCACTACAGGATAAAAGTCCCCGGCTGGCCAAGCCGTTACGTCGCGACTTGAACTCGCGACTTGGACAAGCCGCGAGGCCAAGCCGCCAATCAGCCCTGTTTGGCAAAAACAGACTCTTCGTATTCCAAACGCATACCACTATATATAGACCCTTATACCCACAATTTTGTTAGAGCTTCTAGAGAGAATTTTTGTGAGAGAAACCCTAGAGAAACACAAGATTGCCTCATCCCCAATCTTTACCTTAGAGTCTCTATAAATTCATCTACTCTCTTCCTCTCCATTGTCATACCCTTGAGAGGTCATTTACCAAATCCTTATCTCACTACACCCACGTCTGTGAGAAGGTTCATTTGGTGCTAAGGGAAGCAGTTTGGAAGGAACCAATATACATTGGTTGATGCTATGGTTTAGTAGCGGAATCCGAGAAGCTAAAGAAGAAATAGGTTCGGCGTAACCTCGTTGGAGCAAGAAGCTTGGAGGGCTTAGGTACCTGGGTAGATTAGGCTTGGAGGGTCTTCTGCTGTTCATGTATCCCAACTATATTCTTTAGTGGATTTTATCACCGCTTGGAGGGCGGCGGAGAGGTTTTACGCCGAGGACTTCGGTTTCCTCTTCGATAACACATCGTGTGTTGTCCGTGTGTTTGCATCTTCTTTCTCTTTATTTTTGCCTTATATTTACTGCTGTGGATGTATTTTTATTTGGCTTAGATTAGTTATCAATTCTGTGAATGGCTTATGTTCATGTTTCGAACACTAATTGTTTGATTATAAGCTTGAATTGATATTTTATATTTTGGGGTCTAAATGTTCAAGGGTGTTTCATACCCATATTGAACTTTCATGTGTCATTTTGTGTATGTGTCTAATCATCATTTTTTAAAAATTATTCAGTCAAAATTATTCATGGAGCCTTGTCATTTTGTGTGTGCAACAAGTGTCTTTTGATTAAGAAAATTATTTGCAAGTTTGTGTTGCTTTGGAATTGAGTAATTCCTCCTCAGAATCAAGAGTGGATTGGTCGCATTGAGTGGCATATGTAAGTTACTTCTGCTCTCCCTATTGAGTAGCATCCTGAGACTATCATTTTTTTCTTTGGTTGAATCTTTGGTTTAACCAGCACAAGAAGTTATAACCTACATCATCATTGTGGGTCAAACAAGTCAACATAGAATTGACTCGTTTATTAATTATGTAAAAAATGGATGATCTATTTTGATTTGAACTCATTTACACTAAACACTAACCCATAAAAAAACTTGTTGGATTAGTGAGTCATGTCAAATATTCCCACCTCAATTACAAGACCAGTGTCAAAATTACTAAGTCTTCTCCTACCAAAAAAAAAAAAAAATCCTATTGTCTTTTTCCTTTGGAACCGGGTATCATAATCTCCCCCAGTTATAAGATTTAGTCCTCTAAATTCATCTTAAAGTGAACCAAGCCACTAGGCTTCTTTTGCGCATGAACACTAATGCCACCATTTGTGATTGTCTATAAGATTTTCCTAGTATCGTAAAAGAACTACCAAATTACGAAAACTTCTTTGGATACATATAATTCCGGTCTAAGTAGTTCTTTATATTCCCTCCATAATGAATGAAAATATCAGGGGCTATTCTGTCAAAATATCCCAAATTGTGATAATTATACATCACTATTCTCTAATTGCTTAAAAGTTATAAGTGATCTCCAAAAATTATATTGAAAAAAAAAAAATATTCATGATTTCAACGTTCTAAACTCGGATAGCCATTTAACTCTATACCTCAATATTAGGTAATGCTTTCATTCTTTAACGAGTTCAAACTAGTTCACAATGCATGTGCATGTTTTTCCTTCCTCAAAGTGCGTAGAAGGAAATTTTCAAGATGACCTTAGAGAATCAACTAAGCACTAACATTGTGTCCATGTCATAGAATACCTTGGTAATACCTCAATCATGTAAACTATCATTTGCGATTAGAATAAATAAGATAACCTAATAATAAGTTCTTTTACTTCTATCTTTAACCTATAACTAATTACCTTCTTAGAAAAATATGATGACAAAAACAAAAATTACTTTCATAATTTGTCAAAACTTAGGGGAAACAAAGAAGAAGAAGAAGCAAATTAATAATTAGGGCGAGGTAGTTGTTTAACAATAATCTAGTGGTCATTCCAAAACTATTAAAACTCTTAAAAGCAAAAAGTAATAAGTAGATACATACTTGTGCTTGTAATGCCAACCAGAAATATTGGCCACTTCATATAAACCATTCCTCCACCTTTGTACCTTCTCAGCATCCTTAAATTTTTCTTCATGTTTAGCGAGTGCTTCCCCAAACTTTCCTTTTTGATTACGAATTTCTGATGGATCAACATTGTAAAAAACTGGTCGCACCAATTGATCATTCTTCTTACACTCTAGAATCTTGACAAGTTCATCTAAGCACCGAGTAGAGAATGCATAGTTTTCAGAGAATATGATTATTGAAATCATTGAACTTTCAATAGTTTTAAAAAGTTCAGTAGAAATTTGTTCACCCATTAGGAGATTATTATTGATGAAGGTGTGAATACCCTGCTGACACAAAGCGTTATACAAGTGACTCGTGAAACCAAGATAGGTATCTTCACCTTTGAAACTTAAGAAGACATCAAAGTTCTTTGATAGGTGAGTGAAAGCGGAAGAGGAGGCTCCTCTGCTGGTTACAAGCGCCATTGGGATCTCTATGAGTAGATGGATGAGAAAAAAGATCTGAAAGGAGAAAGGAAGACGTGAAAGGGGTTGCCAATATATGACTGAGAAAAGTTACCGACGAATTAGGAAGGTGAATTCAAGCAAGTGGAGATTTTGAAGAAGGGCTTGCTTTTGGTGTGACACTGACATACAACTCTTCGAAATTTCAAGTGCCACATATTGATGCTTTATAGTTTTTAAGACCCTTTATTATAAACAATTCAACTTAACGAATGCTGTTCCTTAACAAAAGCCCTTTTTGTTTTTTTTTGAAAATAAATGTTAGATCAAAGTAATAGCAATAGATTTAGATATCCATAATCCTACAAAGTTCAAAGAGAGGTTTACACGTTTTTAACTTTTCTAGAAAAGTACCAATATATTTTTTTTGGAGAAAAGAAAAATAACAATTTTTAATCTTTAGAGAGGTTCTTCTCAAAAAAATCTTTAGAGAGGTCCACACATTTTTAACTTTTCTAGAAAAGTATCTTTTTTTTTTTTTTTTAAAGAAAAGAAAAGAAACCATTTTTAGTCTTTCAAGTTTCACCACTCCTTCAGTTATCAAAAGTTATTCTATTTCCTACGAAATTCCTCACTTTTCCATTTCCTTGAGATTCCTCACTCACTCAGATATGTTTTTCCTGCAGATTTCCCCTCTTTTTCCCTGAGGTTGCCTAAAATCAATTCTGCTATTCACACCACAACAAAGAGGAAAAGGAAAAGGGAATGTGTGAAATGTTCATCGATTTATTGTACATTAATACGCCGGCTAAAAAGCAAAAAATTAATTAAACATTGATCCTTTATTCTTGTGCATAAAGTTATGCTTCTAACATGGACACGAATATAAGTCCACCTTTATGGTTGAAAGATATAAGCGTACAAGACGTGGAATCAGAGGAGACTTTGATTTGATGCAGTCTTGATTTTACATTGCTGTATCATTGAATTTTTTTGTGTGAAACCGAGAATAACTCTTTGAACTTTTTTTTTTTTTTTTTTGGATGTAAAATATTCTTTGAACTTTATTACAAGTTACAACCACACCGGTCATTGCGGTCTAACATTTCACATTACAAAATCTACTCCTCAATCCACACGCGTAAACTGGGCCCTTATGAAAGATTCGACCTTATAGTGAATTCATTTGGCCAAAATGGCCCATTACCACCAATTTTGGAAATTTTTGGCCCAAAAACACTGTTTCGGAAATAATTGGGGATGTACCATCTTTTTAAGTACTCGAGTTTTCTGAGCTCGAGTACTATGTTTTTTTACTTCCACCGTGGCACGCTGACATGGCAGCTGATTTAAAGATTCCAAACGGTACTCAAGCTTCCTGAGCTCGAGTACTGTTCAATGAGATACCCGAGTTCAGTGAACTCGGGTATCAATCTGTATTGGCGCCATTTGCTGGTAGCAATTGGATTTAAAAAATTCAATACAGTACTCGCGTTTGGGAAGCTCGAGTACTGTTTAAAAAAAATTTAGACAGTACTCGAGCTTCCTGAGCTCGAGTACTGTTTAAAAAAATTACCCAGGTCCGCTTAAACTCATTCCTAATAACCCATTTCCAACTCACTTCTCACTCTCAGACCAGGACACCAGAACGCCCAAACCCTCTCCCTGTCGGGTACCAAGTTTTTAAACCAAAATCCCTACGCCAATAAAACAATGGCCAAGTGGAATAAGGCAGATTGGTACTCGAGTTTCTGTAGCTCGGGTACCAAGCTGCCTTGAAAATTTTCCTGGGCTAAAAAACCCTGAGCCAAAAAATTCCCTGTACCAAAAATTCCCTGTATGCCAATTTCTGGATAATGCACAAGATCTCACATTTGCTTAAAACGGAATCATACGACAGAACATGTCACATAGGAACTCTCTTTTTTGCTCAGGCGTAGGAAACTTCATGTAATTCCTTATTTAAATACTTCAAAAGCCTTGTTTTTACAATTTCCACAGTTGCAAAAAATGCATTACATTGCATTTTATATTGTGTTTATGTACAAGACGCACATGGCACATACACATGAAAAATATTAAGAGGAAGACTCAGGACCCCAAAAAAAAGACCAAAAATTAAGATCACTGAGATGTTAAGGCAAACCCAAAATAAGTAGGTGTTGTTTGGTAGAGTATATCCTCCCCAAAAAAAAAGAGAAAATCTCCCCTGCCAGTAATAGTATAATGCATGGCAGTCATCACCCATGCTTTCCCATGCACTTCTGAAATTGGAGACCCCTACTTTCAACATGTAATCAGCTGCTACAACCTCCAGGTCCTCTAGCTGGTATTCATCTTCAACACCATCATCCTCTGTCTCACCAGTGGTTGGATCAACCTAATAGTATTGCCAAATGCATTAGTTAATAAAACAACTATGATATGTAATAACATGAGCTGCAGACTGAAACAATTTGCATAAGGACTACGAAATTTTGAAAGTATAAAGTGTTTTTGGAATGCTAGTCGACTGGAAATTGGCGATATGGTATGCTTCAAATTCCATTTAATTTACTTACACAGGCCTTTCACATGTAATAAAGTAGAAGGGCAAAGTTATATTTGTACTTTTTGCTTGAAGGAAATTCAAATTTCCGGAACACAAAATTAGCGAAGGTGATTACTTATCAAAGGAAATCAAAGCAACAGAGGAAGTGTATAGTAACAACACTGACTGACCTAAGTTTTCATTACAGTCATTGATTTAACAAGAGATATGATCGTAGATAGAGTCATTGGTGAATAAGATTTCAATAGCCAAATCCAGCTAACTACGAAAAGGTTTTTGGATTATAGTTAAGTCAATAGTCTGACTTATTATAACTCCTATATATATAACACATATGCACATGCATTGTAGAAGTCAGCCATGAACTTATGCACATGCATTGTAGAAGTCAGTCATGAACTTCTTCATTAACTTTGTCACTCAACTTTTTGGGTTTTCTTTTCACTTGGTGTCATTATGCCTAGTTTCTTCAGGGCATAGTGGGATGGCTCAAAATGCCAAGCTTGAGGACAGCACATAATAATTTAAATAGAAACAATACACAAGTTCAATACTTTAAATATAAAGAGAAAGTCATCATCATCATAAGCATAATAATTTGAAGTTTTGAACTAGTGCAATCAAAGACATTTAGGAGGAACTAAAGTGTTCAATTGTGAGAGTGTAGGCAATTCCTTTGATTGGTAGCAATGTTTAAGAACAAGTTAGAAGTTAGAACTTCTACGATCAGCATTAAAAAAATGGAAAAAATTTACATTTAAAAGGATGCCACGGTTCAAACTTAGCTCAAACTTAGTGTACCTAGTCCGCGAGACCACCACTCGTCCGTACCTCGTTCCGCTTAGGGCATGTTCTTCGGTTATGCCCCTCTTGGTCACACAACCCGCATTGCACCTTCCTCCCCCCCTCCTTCCATGGTGTGGTTCTTGGCCGTCTCCCACCCTCGTCCATCTCATTCCTGATTCGTGTTGAGACAGGGCGACCTTTTTCTCGAATCAATTGAGGGTTAGGGAGGACTTTTCGAGTTTCTTCAGGATCCGGCCATGATAATCTATCTTTCAACACAGGGAAAACGGGAGCATAGCTCCGGAACAATGCATCCACGCTATAGCAGGGGTCAATATACTGCTCTGCATCATGTCGATACCTAATACAAACTGCAATGACATGTGAACATGGTATCTTGTACAGTTTCCATTTCTGACATGTGCAAGTTCTTTGCAACAGATTAACTCCATGTGTGTGATCCCCATGTCCATCAGTCCCTGCATTATGCGGTGTATCTACTTGATATGATTGTTGTTGTGCGCTCAATCTCGTCACCCTGTGATTCTCCGCCTTAGCCTTATTTCTCAAGAGCTTTCTACAAAAAATGGCTTAATGCTGATGGGTTGGTATATGGTTAAATGGTACTCGAGCTCAAAGAACTCGAGTACCATTAAGTAGCATTTACTCGTACCGTTGGAGCCAGTTTGTTCGTAAGTGAGTGGGTGGGCAATAACTGTGGGACTAGGTACTCGAGTTTCAAGGGCTCGAGTACCTTGTTAAAACTGCCCAAAGTTGGCAGCTCGCTCAGCGTTTTTTGGGTCAGTGTTTTTTTAAGAATATGTCAGGCAGACCAGTACCCGAGTTTCACATACTCGGGTACCAATCTGCCTTAATAAAAAAAGAGAAGCTCACACACAAATTTTTTACTTGGTTCTCGAGTGTTTTTGGTTCTCGAGTGTTTTTGGTTCTCGAGTGTTTTTATAAAATGTCCTTTTTTTTCATTTTTTATAAAATGTCCCTTGTTTTTTCATTTTTTATAAAAGGTCCCTTTTTTATAAACCTGCATGCACAGTTTAAGGTGCTTCGATCAATCAGATCAAGGTCCTAACATTAAGCTTCAGTTTGTAACTTTTCTATACAACTTTTTAAAACTTCATTTTTGTTGGTTCTTTTTTCTCATTATTTTCAATTTTTTATAAGTATACTGTACCCCACCATCATAAAAACAAATTTAGCAAAAGACGTACATAAACGGTTCCCAAATATAGGTCAGATAACGGTTTGCATGTCTGTATAAGCGAGTAATTTAGAACAAATTCTTTCATGAGCTATATTCAGTTACCAAGCTTGCAAAAAATTGGTTAGCATTTCTACTTTGAAAGAGAAAAGGGGGAAAGGACTAAGGAGACACATCAATCTACACTACCATACAGCATAATCTACATATATAAACACCATTGTTGTATTTTACATTGAGAATGGTTAATATACAATCACTGCCGAAGCTTAATTCTTGCCATCTCTAAGGCTGCCTTGGCTGCATTACGTTTTTGCTCCCTTTGATGACAAAGTTTTGTTGCCTCTTCTGCTTCCTGAGATGCAGTCTGCAAACTCTTTTCAAACTCCAACATATCCCTAGAAACCTCACCTACACAAGTCTCCTTAGCCATGCCTGCAGCCCATATTTTATTAAAAATTTATTTAACTATAGAAAATATCCATCTTTGATCTTTCATGCCACCAGCAGAGGTCTATTACAAAAAGAAAGTTTGGCCTTTTCACCTGTCTGTCAAAACTTTTTCTACTTACATAGAAACTAACAATATAATATCAAAGTTAACCTATGGGGTCCAATAAGTAAACTCTCTTCTAGTCAGTAAGAAAAGATGCAATCTTGGGAGCTTATGGGGTTATCTTGGAAGACTACAGTCCTGTTTTCCATTAGAGTTTAATTCCATCAAAGCACTCACTATATCAAGTATTCTTTTACTCTAATGGCCTTTTAAGCAGATATTAACCTTTTTTTATTTGCTCTTTTCTTTTCTTTTTGTACAAAATTAGTTATTTCAATACCAATCCACAGTGACCCTCCTTCCCCATTCTTTGCATCTTTTATTCTCATCTTGACAATATGCCATTTTTCTACTATAACTGTAACTTCAACCCAATATTGGATTCCCAAAAGCCCAAGTGATCTTTACAATGCTCCCCATTTCCTAGCAATATATTCCCCAGGCCTAAAACTATTTCTATATGCCCCGTAGTAAGAAAAATCTTCAGGTTTATTTAATGCCTGCAATTCAATAGAAATGGACAAGTTGTGCAACTGAAAAATAACTTACATAAGTTATTCTTGTCCATCGAAAATCATTCCCGTTTTCTTCTCCTCACTGGTTGCTTGACTGGTCTCACCTTGCCTGAAAAGAACACAAGCAAATATTAATATGCAAATCATTTATCTATTATATGTAATCGGAATTGAATCGAAGTATCATACCATGTCCAGTCCCACAATCAGGAGGATGTGTTCGTGTCCGTTGCGGCCTTCGCGGCCGATCCTGAATGTGTGAAGCCTCTGGTGGGGCGGCGGGTATTTGTGTCTGGATTAACTCGGTATGCACAAACTCAGGGGGGACAGCACTAGGGGTGGGTCACCCAGGGGTGGGCATGAATCTCATCTCATCTCTACCATGTACATTTGCGGGGGCAGTGCCGGTAGTCACTGGGGGAGACATACGGGCGGTGGGCAATGGAGATGTAGTAGGGGATGTGGGTGGGCAGGTATCATCGCTCCTCATGGATGGGGACCGAGATGTGCCCCCATGGGCAAATGTATGGGATGGACCCGCATCATCGTGTGCCATGGAGCCCATGTCATAACCAATGTCCAAACACATCTCATCTGCTGTTTGACTTGCTTCCTCCATGGTGTGGTCATGCACGGGTGTGTGACGCCGACCAGATGTGGGCACAGGTGTCTGACGCCGACCAGATGTGGGCATGGGTGTTTGACGCCGACCAGGTGTCTGACGCAGACCAGATGTGGGCACGGGTGTCTGACGCCGACTAGATGTGGGCACGGGTGTCTCACGCCGACTAGATGTGGGACGCTGACTAGATTGACGGCCTCCTTGCCGTTGACGTCTACCTGCTTGCCGACCACGCCCTACAGCCGGTTCACTTGTGTTGCCCACAGTGCGTGCATCGTCCAATGTCAACCGACCGAGCTCTTCAACAGCTCGCAAGGCATTAATACAATCATTGTAGATCTCAGACCCTGGTTCGCACTTCTCCATAATTCTCAACTGTGATTCAACCTGTCACAAGTATACAAGAATAGTGTTAGTAGGTTGAACTAAACTATGCGAAGCGAGGTACATTTATAACAGAACAGTGTTTGTAAACTTACCAAAGTGTCCCAGTACGAGGTCTCTCTCGTAATATGGCGAACAGTGCGAGGACGAAACCACACCATATAATCGTCATTGTAGCTCATCTCCCCATGGAACGGCGGTGCATCGGCAATTGTGGCATGCGCCGCCCATTTAGCAATATGTGTTCTATGTTCAACAGCCCAGTTTTTTTCATGCTTGCCCTGAAGTGTTATCTTGTGAAGTTCAGTTGAAGTATCGACATTGATCGGTATGTCTTGCTTCATCCCAAACTGTCGGAGAACACGTTCTGGGTGATGGCCTTCGACCACCCAAAAATGTATGAGCGGCACGATAGACCTCCATATGCGTTGGCCTGCCGTACAATATGCGGGCAGGAAACCCAAATAATTTCTGTATGGCTCCCAGACAATCTGCAATGATTCAACAGATGCAAACAACCATATTAACAATATAATTAGAAAAAATGGGTAACGGATGTGAACAATACATAGCAACAATGTTTAACTCTGAAATAAAAAATGTTTATTCATTGCCACTTGTAAGTACAACAACTACATGCCAAAGCCATTCCTACTTGTAACGCACGATACCTGATTTGGCCGTAGCGAAGTGAGCGACAAACGATAGGCGCGTAGGACGTGCATTGGATGTTCAGTTGTTATCTTAGCCCCTTTCCATCTACGAAACAACACAGACATAACCTTCATATTAGGTACTTACATAATTCCCATGAGAAAAAGATAATACAAAAATTTAAAACGGTAACTATCTAAGATCCTACATACCTGATAGCAAGTGGACCTGGGGGCAGTGCCTGGTGTGGATGCCTCATCACAGGACATATATGTGGAAACCTCTCCCATGCCCACAACTGCACCAATAGCACGGCACCGCCAATCTGCTTGGCTTCCTTCTCTGATGCCTTACAAAGGTGTCTATATAACCAACTTAATGCTGCACTACCCCAACTATATCTCTTTCCATTGCTAATTGGATTGAAAAATTGCAAATACATAATTGAGTGTCGTTCGCCAGACTTGTCCATAAACAATATACCAGCCAACATCTCCAGTATGTAAAACCGAGCATACTGCTGCACAAGCTCCTCACTGGCATCAGCTGGGAGAGGGTCCCTAAACCGATCCTCAAGCCACTTGGCTTTTATCCTTGGCCCTTCCATCACTCCAGTGTTCTTAGAAGCTGTAACTCCAAGAAGACCTCTCGGCGGCCTATGCCCTAGCATGTTGGCACATAGGTCACCCCAATCATCCATATGGGTATATCCCACCACCGGCAACCCATCTACAGGAACCCCCATTATAACCTCTATGTCTTGCAGCGTGATGGTCATCTCACCGAGGGGCAAGTGGAATGAGTGGGTCTCCGGCCGCCATCTCTCCACCAAAGCCGTGATCAAGCTATGGTCAATGTCTATATTTGGAACCCGAAGTAGTCCATCTAATCCTGCATCCGTGATATGAGCGGCGATACGTGGGTCTAACCCACCTTCAATCAGACCTTCAAGCAAACCTTTGTCTCGGTGACGGCAAGTCAGTACACCTGGCACTTCCTGCAAACAGAGCAACTTAGTATTAATAATAGCATTCACTAAGCACAAAATAATTACGCTTCAAACTTAAATGCCAAAAATCTTTCTACTACATATATTGACAACGATTTTGGACAAGTGCATACCTCGCCTGCCAAAGGAGCATCCCGAAGCAAACTTGAACGATGCGCATCCTGCCTCATCAAGACATCCCGTATAGAGGGTCCCGCTCTAGGTGGGTCCATATCTGGCATTAATTAAAGGTGATTAATGGCCCATTAGGTCAAATACAAAGCATATTTTGTTTGAAAATACAAAGACTAGCTCTACTTATTCTTAGGATACAAGCTAAATACACATCCACTGAACTCAAATTATCTTCTTTATCATTTCAAGTATTAATGTGTACCAAAGAACCTTATGCTCATGATATCTTTCAAAAAGGTCCACATCCACCATAATTTCAAGATTTCTAGTACCTTTTTATGTGTCAATACTCACTAGCGGTTGTTATGTATCTAGCTTCAAAAAGGAAGACTCTGTTGTTTCAACCTAGTCATTGTCACCAACCTTGAGGTATAATATAAACATGACAACCACAATTTTGAGTCATATCCATTACAATTTATAATCTTCAATCTTTGTTTTTTTAATAGTTCTAAGTAGGACTAGAGAGATATGTTTAATGTGGTCCACTTAAGGTTTTTATTATCATAATTATTATTTTATTTATTTAATATTATAGTTGTTGACAAATAAATATAAATACCCATAGAAACACTTATCTAGTGAAGACTCATTTGAAAATAACTAGCTATAACAATCATAACTATGAGGTATGTACCACTTTTTTTTTTCTTTTTCTTTTTTAAACTTCTCTCAAACCCTACATATGAGACCCCATTTCGAAAATCATGGATTTTTTTTACATGAGTAATAATTATTCATCATTAAGCAAAATTTAGACTAAATAGCATTTCTTCACCATAACCACAAAATGGAGGGTGAAATACTAGAATACCAACCAATAACTAAGTCCTAGTCTCAATTTTTTTGGGGTCTCAGAGTAAATAGCATTTCTTCACCATTAGCATTTCTTCACAATTAGCTCATTAGCTCATTCTATTCTTTGTACTTTGTTGAGACCCCAATAAATTTGAGAGTAAATAGCTCATTAGCTCATTAGCTCACCATTAGCATTTCTTCACCATTAGCTCATTCTTCACCAAAGTACTCAAATTTAGACTAAATAGCATTTCTTCACCATTACCTCATTCTATTCTATGCATTAGCACAAATTTATTGGGGTCCTAATCTCTGTTTTTTTTCCCCAATATTTCTAATTTTCAATCCATTAAAATTTCAAATGAAATACGTAACCCTAAAACTAAAAAACTTACCTTAGTGCGAGACAGTGAGAGAGCTGAGTGAGAGGTCGCCGACGAGCGTCTTCCGCCGCCGATGGAGTGAGGGTTTGGGGTTTTTAAGTTTGGGTGTGACGGAGAGTGAGAGTCTTCTGCCGTAGAGTTCGGTCGCCGTAGAGCCTTCTGCCGCCGACGAGTCTTCTGCTGCAACGGATTTTCTGCCGCCGCCGGTGTGAGGGTTTGGGCTTTGTGTGAATGTGTGAAGGAGAGGGAGAGGGTTTGGGCGTTCTGGTGTCCTGGTCTGAGAGTGAGAACACTGAGAAGTGAGTTGGAAATGGGTTATTAGGAATGAGTTTAAGCGGACCTGGGTAATCTTTTTAAACAGTACTCGAGCTCAGGAAGCTCGAGTACTGTCTAAATTTTTTTTAAACAGTACTCGAGCTTCCCAAACGCGAGTACTGTATTGAATTTTTTAAATCCAATTGCTACCAGCAAATGGCGCCAATACAGATTGATACCCGAGTTCAGTGAACTCGGGTATCTCATTGAACAGTACTCGAGCTCAGGAAGCTCGAGTACCGTTTGGAATCTTTAAATCAGCTGCCATGTCAGCGTGCCATGGTGGAAGTAAAAAAACATAGTACTCGAGCTCAGAAAACTCGAGTACTTAAAAAGATGGTACATTCCCAATTATTTCCGAAACAGTGTTTTTGGGCCAAATATTTCCAAAATTGGTGGTAATGGGCCATTTTGGCCGAATTCATTTTCTGAGAACAGTAAATAATACATAGCTTCTCAGTACTTGGTCAATTGGACACTTTCCTTATATTATTTTTTATAAAAATTTGGTGCCTTTCGAATTATTTTTATATCAATATGCCAACCAAAAAAAAAAAAAAAATTACAATTAAACTTTGATCTTTTTTTTTTCTTGTATAAAATTTTACAATAAATCTAAAGTCATAACATATTTGACAATTATTTAGATAACAAGTTATTAATAA
This sequence comes from Quercus ilex subsp. ballota, assembly GCA_032727855.1. Lineage (NCBI taxonomy): Eukaryota > Viridiplantae > Streptophyta > Magnoliopsida > Fagales > Fagaceae > Quercus > Quercus ilex. The sequence continues at coordinate 5,547,231 of CM064910.1, read as the reverse complement.
TGAATATAATAAAGTAGTAGGCCCATATTTTGTAGATCCATGGGCCCACCTTGGGTACCTCATCCATTAGGTTCGTCTTCTTAGCCCATGACCAATATTGCTAGACTAATGGGCCAAGAATGTGTTAAAAATGCTTGGCCTTGTATCTTTTTAATTTGCACATTAATTTGCTGAGAAATAAACTGCTTGGATATTCATCACTAATGATTCCACATTGGAATTTTGGTCCAGGTTAACCTTGTTAACCCCTTTATATTATTTATTTGAGCTACATGTTTTTAATTTGAGTAATATACATGTGTTATGTTTTCCTATGTATGCACCATTTTGAGTCACTGTGCTATTTTGAGTCATTCAACCTATTGTGGTCTTTTAAAATATATATATATATATATATATATTAATTTTTATTTTTATTTTACTTTATTTTATTTTTAAGATTTTGATTCACGAAAGTTTGCAACACATTGTGCTCTTCACTCCTCACACTCACAAAATTATCCTTAAATTGACAGAGTTATTGGGTACTATAAAAATACAACGATTTGGTATTCCGTTCTCTTACATAAATAATGAATACAATCATGAATTCAATTAGTGTGACTCATTTATTATGTGAAAGGATAGAGTACTTCATTATTGTATTCCCAAATACTGAATAATTACTTATTCTAAACATAAACTAGTAATGAGTAATGACCCTTTCCATCCCTTAATAAAGCTTGTGATCAGGAGCAAAATGTCACATGTGCTAATATATGTGCTAGTTTTGTATTTGTGAAGGATAGGATCTGCTATGGAATTCACTGCCATGTATCTAATTTTTATTTACTTATTTCATTTTAAAATTTTGAGTACTTTTTACAAGGGGGCAAAATGTTGTAAATTGTGATTTTTTTTTTTTTTTTTTTTGAAACCATTGTAAATTGTGATTGGTAGTACAAAGTATAGCACTCATAGTCATAGTAAGACATAGTATTTCCATTAAAAAAAAAAAATTACAAAACAAATCATTAAGACCGGCCGTAGCATCGAATAAATTCAAACGTGTGAAAGCCGAGCTTGTTTGGCAAGTATTTTTATTTGAAAAAAAAAAAATCTTTAACAACACAAAGCTAGCATCAATACCGGCCGTAGCTTCGCTTGGTTTTCGCCACAAGTAGCAAAGAATAAATTCAAACGCGTGAAAGCCGAGCTTGTTCAGTAAGTTTTTGCGTTTTTAAAATTTGTTTTAAGGGCTCAAAAGTAAAATCATGTAAGAACCAAAAGAAACTTGTTTGATTGCACTGTTTTTGAAAACTCATCATAAAAATCATGTCCCAAAAACATTTTGCAGACTAGTTTTGCAGCTAGCTATTCACACTTCTCTACACGCTGCTATATATTGTTACTAAAACAAGCTAACCTTCTGTGTGAACCGTGATCTAGCTCTCTTGCAATGGCGGCAACACGGGACAATCCCGTGAGGAAGTTGGCAGATTCACTTCAGGTGCTTGCTGATACTGTAAACTCGGACAATCCACACATCAAGGTCAGCGACCTGGTTCAGTTTTGCCGTATCAGTTATACTGCTATTTTCTACTTTGGCATCACTGTTAAGTTTCCGGACCTGGACCCCCAAACCAAGGTGTGTGAACTATAGAATATATAGTTTTGATTATAACTTACAATATATCTGCTTCAACCATAGAATATTACTGCACTCAGTTTGCTCACTCTGTCTCTCCTTATATGTAATATAACCAAAGGTGGATCACTTTTTGGAAGCCTCAAAGAAATACAACACAATACAGGATTTAGTGGAAAGTGAAATTAAGAATGGTACTGCGAGGGATAAAGGTAGCCCATGCAGAACCCTGGCGCGATTTAGGCGTGTAATTGACTTGGCGAGGGAAGTGCTCGAGCAAATTCTTACTAGCGGCCGGTACGTCAAATCATCGATTTTCCCTATCTTAATTCTGTGTGTTTTCCATTTAAAAAAAAAAAAAAAAAAAAAAAAACTTAATTAATTAAGGGTGTTCATGAATTGGGTCAAGTCGGGTTTGGACTCAACTTGAACCCGACCTGAGCCTACTGGGTGGCTGAAAACATAACTCACCATTGACTGAAGAGCATTACTAGGTTGGATCGGAAAATTAATAGTTGCAATTGTAGCATTATTTTAATCAGATTTATATGTGAATAAAAATATCTTATTAATATCATCAAAAATTCCTTTTTTTTTTTTTTTTGGAGAAGAAATTTTCAAAACTTTTTTAATTATTAGTGAGTGTGTCATGATTCATGTGTTGTAAAGGATTTTTTTGTCACCTTGCCACACGTCGTGATTTGATTGGGGAGTTCTTGAATTCGGGTTTAAGAGAGGACATTAAGAGCCTGTTTGACATCAGCTTCAACTTTTATTTTTTAGTTTTTATGTACAATTTTTTAAAACCTCATTTTTTTCAGTATTTTTTCACTTGTTCAAAAATTTTCAAGGTATAAGTATATTTTAGCACATTTTTTGTAAAAAGTTATTTAAACTGTTCTCAAACGGACACTAAATTTGAAATTCCTTCATTGTCAAATGCTCAAAGAAGGCTTCCATTTTGTACTCTAATGAAAATATGAGATGTATTAATAAACAATATCCATGCCTAAGTAATGTATGGAGAACATAAATGACATAGCAAACTGTTGGTGATGAATTTGGAAGATTGAATTGGATGAAATTATATAAGGAAAGTACTAGAATAAGAAAAGATAAAATATTAGAAAATTACTAAAATAAGAAAAGAAGTTTGCATGAATTAATAAAAAAGATGCTTAAGAGTCTTACCTTAGCTTAGGTGCACTTTGGCGATAGTGCTAACAATACAATACATAACTATTGCTTAAATTATTTGGCAAAGGCCACATTAATTTCGTGGTGAAGTGACCCATTTAGTATCAACAAAATTTGTTCAATAACAATTAATTATGCCTGTTCTACGACAACTCGACTGCTCTGGATGCAAAGTATTACTCATTTAGCAATATTCTTGGACTTTTAGCTGTAACTTTATTTACCAGTTCAGTGATTGAGTACTCATCCAATGGCAAACTCTTACATCCAGCAATAATCCAAGATTTGGAGTTTTACTTTGCTGAGTATTAGCCGGATCTACAACTCCACCATTATTGATTTTTTAAGCTACAAGTCCGCCAAAACTTCACAAAAATAATCAAAATGCTCATATGGATGCCAAAATCACCCGATGGAGACTGTACTCTAAATTACTGTAGTTCAATTTTATTCTTGCTCGGCCCAGGCCTCTCTTAGGTCTTTGGCTTTTAGTTGAACATTACTAATTTTTTTGTTTATGTGGTAAGAGTTACTGCACAATCGACCGAGGGAAACAGTCAACAATCAAGCTTTGATTACACGCATTTGAGGCAAGTCTTCTTCTTTATTTTAGGAATCTATATATGTTTTATGGTGTTTTTTTTTTTTTTTTTTTTTTTTTTTTTTTTTTTAATGATGGATATTGGCCCAAGTATATATTATAGCATAATATGCATAAAGTGATGGAAAATTGAATTAAAAACAATACTGTATGAATCTAAATCTATTAGATGTTTATTTAGTATTATATATATAGCATAGTTTATGTAGCATTTTTGTCCATTCAACCCACTTCTATCCAATTCAGCCAATTTCCATCCACTTCGGTTCATTTTGATTTACTTTGAAAAAATATTAATTAAACACACCAAAAATAATAAAATAAAATAATTATAGAGATAAAAAGTTAAAAAAAAAAAAAAAAACTTGAAACCAAAGTTTCCTTTTATATATTACACTTCATTGAAAAATAGTTATATATTCCCTCGTGTCGTGTAGGGTTGCGACTATTAATAATAAAATAAAATTTGACCCACTTTAATCAAACTTAAACATGCGTCTTAATAAATTGGGAACTGAGTGAATTTTCAAGGAATATGTATCTTCCCAATAGAATTTATATAGGACCAATTTAATTAATCATGACAATTCGTTGCGAAATGATTGGATATAATAAAAATAATTTTACATTCCATGAAAGTCAAAGGATTTCCCACAATTAAAATGAGGCTTCAAGGTGTGCATCTTAAATCAATGAAATGATTTTTTTTTTCCCCAAAATAGTGGGATTCATCTAGCCAGAGAGGGGGGGGGGGGGGGGGGGGGAATAATAATAATAATTTAGAGCACAAGCTCCATAAGAATTCAGAATGACATTTCAAAGGAAATTAAAGCAGGTTTTACAACAATAAAACATGTTTCCTAAGAATTAAGAAATATTAAAATAAATATTTAATTGAGTAATTTATTTATTTTTGTGATATCTCACTCGATTCAAACCTAATTTTGTTTTTGAACAATCACATTGATGGGAATTATATTTCATGGTCTTTACTGTGTTATCAAACTTAATCCAATCAAGTGGTTGGATTTTATTTAAAAATTAAGCATATTTGGTCATCTTAATGAAAATTGACCCCAAAAAAAAAAAAAAAAAAAAAAGATCTACCATTTGAACCATGAAATTATGTCCCTGAAATTAGAAATCAAACTTCCATCAAAATTAAGAGGCTAGACAATTAAAATATACGGTATCAACAAATTAATGGTATTGAAATTCAGGGATGAATTGACTTCTCCTTAATAAACAAAAGATATTAAGACCCATTTTAGGGTTGTAGCGAAGTTAAATACAATTTTATCATGTAATACAACTATTGGCTTTGTATATATGCATACTATTTTTTGATACATCTTTTTTATTGACAGGCAAAATTCATTTGTTGAGACATTTGCAGTAGCTTATGAGCAAGTTTTTGTTCCATATCCTGGATGGACTGCCGGTGAATGTTTTAGTTTGTCGGTCGGTTTGTCCAAGAATATTGTGCTTGCTGCATTGGAAGAACTTCCTCCTCCGGACCTCTTATTGAAGATTTTAAATGAAGATGGTAAGAATTCCTTGTTACATTGCTAGTTTTAGTTTGTCCAAATATAAACTTTTATACATTCTGGCTGTATTTATTCTTGCACTATTCAGAAAAATCCATACCCATTGTTTTACAAACAATTAACAAGTAATTACCTTATTCTATCCTCAATGACCAAACTCAATATGAACAATTATTTGAGACCTCGATCTCCCACTAATAGTCAACTCAAGATGTATGGTTCTTCAACTTTGTCCTGCTCCAATCTCAGGAACAAACTAAACTACAATCATGTTCTCGCCTCTACGTCTTCCTTGAATATGGCGTTGAACATAAAGGATACAAGTGTTATTATAGTCCTATATATTTCCATGAGTCTGAAGATCTATTGTTCCATCGAAAATCTATTGCTCACAAGTCACAATCATGTGTGTTTTACAAGTAGACCAAATGTATCGAGTTTGATATGAGTGTGGTTCAATTAGCAATATATAGCCCCACTCCATTGCATCTCATGAATCATGGTCAACTAAGTAACATTTTCAAACAATCTCACACACCTAGACTTACGGTTTCAATATCTAGTATTCCAAGTCAAATTGGTTTCTCGTAATCCATCTTGATATATACACTATTGGAAATTTAGAATGTCAGGTTTCGACATGTTTGGCCCAAATCTGGCGTGCTAACCTTAACTAGGTGAAGGCATAGGTTGAGGCAATTCCTACACAGCTATACACTGATGATAATGCATAGTATTTTTCTCACATTTCTAATAGTTTAATTTCGATATCTGAGTTTTAGTCGTGCTATTGTTCGACATATTTGATAAACACGATTACACCAGTAGTGAATAAGTTTTCACTCGAGCAAAAATTGACTTCCTTATTTGATATTAATTATAACAACATATATATTAAAAATTATTACATATTTTGAATGGTTTTGGTTGTGTTCTTCTGAATTTTCTTTGCTTTTATCAGAGGATTCATTGAAGGAGCCTCTTCACAAGTACATTAATGCGGCAAAAGTTGTTCTGCAGTACATTGACAGCGTCTTCCTATCAACTGAAACAGGGGCCGAGATGCTTAGGACGATCTAGTTTAAATTCCATTCTGGAAATTGCTTATGAAGGATTGATCAGTTTGTAGAACATTGGCATTGCAAAACCAGTTTGATTTCATAAAGAAACCTGTACGCTGCTCTACTGGTTTCGACTACGAAAACTATGTCAGGAGTTTGTGCTACATAAACAATGTGTGTTTTGATAATGATGTGAAATTTGATAACTATATCTAGCCTACTTAACCATTCGCATGTTACCCTTTCTCACATAAAAATGGATTTTGTTAATTAAATTTTTAGTGAGACCCACTATGAAAAGAGTGAGTGTTGATCCTAGAATATTGAATAATTTAAACACATATGTATATGTATATATTACTTATACATAAAGTATGTATGTAACATTGTTTAAGATATAATAATTAGTCTTCACATAATTCAAAATAATTTTCTTTTCATTCGAGTTTGTTTTGTAAAATATTTACTTGCTTAAAAAATTATTCATTGATTAAAATTATCATAATTGCTAGTCAATATCATTAAAAAGTAAAAACGTAATCTTTGAGACTTCGATGAACATGCAAATTCAATCAATTCCAAAATATATTAAACTTTACAGCAATCATACAACAATCAAAATGACATATTGGATGAAAAGAGCAAGCTATCCGATAAAAAAAATCAAGCCACATCAAGATTTAACAACAAATATACTTTCTTGTAATCTAAAGCTTAAATTGTGTGAAAGAAATTTTGAATAATGGTAAAAAAAGTAGTGGAATTCAGAATTCCAAGCAACCACACAATCTGACTATCTAGAAAACCTACCAACAAGAACAAACATGGAGTCTACTCCCCTTTGAGTTTTTGGAAGTCCTAACGCAGTCCATTAGTAGGTCCTCTCAAATTGATTATGTGAAGCTAATTGAAGAGAGTGATGCTGCATTAAAACACATTAATGTCTCTCTTAAAAAAAACTCTCTCAAAATTTCTGCAGACTTTTTCTTTTAGAAATTGTTCTTTTGACCATTATCCAAAATTTCTTGCTCACTTTGTGGAGGAGGTTTGACATGAGCTTAAATTATGGCAGTATCATGCACCTCAGACTGATGGGCAAATGAAATTGAGGTGAGGCCATGAATAGAACTCTGAGGAATTTAAATTGTAGTATTTGCCAGGATAAGACAGAGCCATAGGATAATGCACTTGCAAAAGCTGAATTTGACAACAATGTGTTATCCATAGTTTTACTAGACAATCACCATCCTCTATTATCTATCATGGAAGGTTCTGAAACATGCATTGAATTTAGTCACATTGCCTATAGTCCTTGATTTTTGCACCTCAACAAATAATATAGTGGAACAAATTCAGCCGGTTCAAGTAGAGGTAAAGAAATTTGGAAGACATTTAATATGTTGGACTTGGTACAGATTACATAATTTTATATGTTAGACTTGTACAAATTACATCCACCTGAGGAGTACACCATCCAGAGATCGAAGTTCTTCACAAGTGGAAAGGCAGATGGGGTGTATTTCAAATTACAAATAACAAACTACATGTGTTTAAATTAAATTGCCATCCTATTTGAGCCTGTCCATGTGCTTTCTGAGCACATAGAAAGGTTTAAATATAAGAGTCTACAATGTATAATATCAATTTTTTTTTTGACTGGTATATCTTGAAAATAGAGACTACGAAGATGATCTCTCAAATTCATCATGCTTCATCTCTGTGGAGACATTAGTTCTTATTCAATGAAAACATCAGTGAAAAGTCATATTTTCCGCCTCATGTCTAACGGAATCAAAGAGTGCAGTAGACAAATAATGCTCCCCACAGCTGGGGAAAATCACTTGTGTGGCACGCAAAATCAGAAGATATCGTTAATGGAATTGGGTTCAACATATGCTGACAAGTACAGTTTTTTTTTTTTTTTTTTTGAAAGGGATGCTAGATAGCTTTCATTAAACGGGGTTAAAACCCAAAACAGATACATCATGTAGGATTTGAGAAGCAATAAAAGGGGGAGTGTCCTCCACCCAAATAATACAATCAGATATGTGCTTAGCATATTTGGCCATTTGGTGAGCTGCCTTGTTCCCATCTCTACGAGTGAAGGAAGACTTCCATGCTCTGAACTTGGATTCCCATGACTTTATACCAGCAATAAGATGATGGACTTGGATTTGGCCCGGATCATGGTTGGTAATGGCAGCCATGACAGTTTGGGAATCCCCCTCAAGGATGATCTCTCTAAGGCCCAGCTCCCATGCGAAGGTCGTGCCAATCTCAGCTGCTTTGGCTTCAGTCTCAAGAGTACCAAGTGGATATGGAAGTAGTTTGCTAAGAGCTCCCATAATCTATCCCATGTCATTTCAAACCACCACCCCGATCCCACAGTGTCCAAGTTCTTTAAATACAGCTCCATCAACGTTTACCTTGTACCATCCAAGAGGTGGTGGTCTCCATAAGCTAGGGCTGCGGGGTTGAGGATGGTGGGGAAGCACACAAAAGGTTTGGAACTCATTTAAGAAGGCCCTAGATGCTTCAAAAATCTGCAGAGCAGTTTTGCCAGTTTCCTCATGTCGAATGGCATTCCGGTTGTTCCAAAGGGACTAAGCAAATGTGGCAAAGGCTTCAAGGTCTTGGCTGGGCTTTGCTTCTTTAACACACCAGAAAAGGTTTAGGAAATTTGGTGAGTTGGTAGTGAGGCCTGGAGCTTTTAGATTTGCATTTGCCACACCGTTGTCGCTAATTCGCATCCCCAAAACACATGTCCAGCTGTTTCTACTTCCCCACAAATGTCGCACTCCACTGCTAATGGGATTTTACGATCCTTGAGTTTAGTTTTGGTGGGGAGAATATCTTTGCAAGCCCACCAAATGAAGTTTTTTATTTTGTTTGGGCAACGGAGCTGCCAAACTGACTTCCAAAGTGATGTCATCCCGGTGTTGCTCGAACATTCTCCCACTTCAACCTTTGTTAGTTGCTTATGACTTATCCGGTATGCACTACGGACCGAGAAAACACCATTGGCTGTAGTAGACCAAACTCTTTGATCAGCTGGAGACGCAGAACTTAAGGGAATAACCAAGATGGATTCAGCATCATGGGGGAGAAAAATAGAATTGATCAGATCAGATTTCCACATAGCCGCCCTCTCCTTGTCAATTAGAGTTAAGACCTTTTCATTGTATAACATGGGGTTTATAGGAGACGTGATTTTGTAAGTATCAGGCTTGGGAATCCATTTATCCTTCCAAATCTGCACACTCTCACCATTGCCAATAGACCAACGAATTCCATCTTCCACCACGCTCTTAGTAGCCATAATGCTTCTCCAAGCATATGATGGTCTTTTACCAATCTGAGCATCCAGGAAAGACCGACCGGCAAAATACTTAGCTTGGAAAACATGGTGGAAGAGAGAATTTGTGTTTTGGAGAAGCCGCCACCCTTGCTTGGCTAAAAGAGCGAGGCTGAAAGTTTTAAGTCTCTGAATCCCATGCCTCCATCACCTTTAGGCTTACACAATTTATCCCAAGAAACCCAAGATATCTTTCGCTCATCAGACTTCTGCCTCAACCAAAACTTGCTAATCATAGAGCTGAGATCTTTACATAATGAGTCCGGTAACTTGAAACAACTCATGGTATAGGTAGGGGTGGCTTGAGCCATTACTTTGATGAGGACTTCTTTGCCGGCGGTGGACAAGAGCTTTCCCTTCCATCCAGCAATCTTCCGACTGAGCTGATCTTTGATCCTATTAAATGCCTTTTTTTTTCCTCGGCCTACCAAGGATGGAAAACCCAAGTATCTGTCATGCTGCTTGATGACTTGAGCCCCAAAAAGGTTTTTTATTTCAGCTTGGACAGTAACATTGGTATTTTTGCTGAAGAAGAGGGAAGTTTTGTCCTTGTTAATTTTCTGCCCTGATGCAGCCTCATAGTCTTGCAGGACATCCCAAATACGCTAACATTCACCCATATTGGCTCGGCAAAAGACTAGGCTATCATCCGCAAAAAATATATGAGATAGATACGGAGCCCCTCGACATATGGAAATTCCTTTGATATTTCCCAACCTCTTTTCTCTTTGGAGCATCGCCGAAAGACCTTCTGCACACAACAAGAAAAGAAAGGGTGATAAGGGGTCCCCTTGGCGGATACCACGGGAAGGGATGATTTCACCCTTTGGTTGCCTATTGATTAGTACAGAATAAGAAACAGAGGTTATGCGCATCATAATAATAGATATCCAGCGATCATGAAACCCCAATTTCTGCATTATTTTAGCCAGACAATCCCATTCTACTCTATCAAAGGCTTTACTCATGTCTAACTTGATTGCCATTAGACCTTCTTTTCCTTTCCTTTTCTGATTTATGTGGTGCATTGTTTCGAATGGCACTAGAACATTGTCTGTGATAAGTCTCCCAGGGATAGAAGCACTTTGGGAATTGCTAACAACCTCAGGAAGGATTTTTTTGAGGCAGTTTGCTAAAACTTTGGCTAGAATTCTGTACACTACATTGCACAAGCTAATAGGGCAGTATTCAGTGATTTTTTGGGGATTTTTTGTTTTTGGGATGAGGCAAATGTGGGTGTCATTTAGTTTTGGGGGCATTTCACCAGTGTTCAGAATATTAAGTACGCAATCAGTTACATCTTGTCCAACAATGCTCCAATAATTTTGAAAAAAGAGTAGAGGCATACCATCCGGGCCTGGGGATTTGGTGGGATGCATTTGGTGAAGAGCTTGCTGGACCTCATCAGGCTAGAATTCCTTGAGCAGGGAGTCGTTCATCTCATCAGTGACTCTTCTTTCAATGGCATCAGTTACTGGGCTGAACTGAGAAGGTTGATCAGATTGATAAATGGAGGAGAAATAGTTTAAAACAATGCTTTGAATATCTTCATCACTCCCCTGCCACACTCCATTGTTGTCTTCTAACCCCATGATTCTATTTTTCTGTCTTCTTTGAGAGGCTATAGTGTGGAAGAACCTGGTATTTCTATCCCCACTCTGATACCAAAATGATTTTGATCTTTGTTTCCACATTGTGGACTCACGCTCGAGAAGCTCATTGATTTCCTTCCGAAGGGCTTGGATGTTAACGGCATCTTCGTGGAGGGTATTGCGATTCTCCAGGCATTGTAAACATGATTGCTTCTCTTTAATTTGCTTATTGAGATTGCCAAAGACATTTTTGCTCCACCACTGTAATTGATGTTGGCAATTATTAATCCTCTCCTAGGTTGAACTGCTTCCTCCATAAGGATTTACATGTGACCAGGCCAACTCCACCACATCACGGCATCTCTCATCCCTAGCCCACATTGACTCAAATCTAAATAGGACTTTACCTCGGTGCCTTCATTGAACCGGAATAGGGTACAAAGTTAAGAGACAGTGATCAGAAGAAGACATAGACCTGTGATGAACTTTGGCTTGCTGGAAAAACCCAATCCATCTATCATTTGCCACCATGCGGTCAAGTCTGATTAGAGTGCGCTGATCACCAATTCTCCCGTTACACCAAGTAAATCACTGCCCAACAAACCCTAAATCCCTAAGCCCACAGTTGTCAAGAGCATTTCGGAAAGCTTCCATCTGGTTGGCATCTCTTTCAGGCCCCTCGCATTTTTCATCAATGTGGGTGATCTCTTTGAAATCGCCGAAAACAACCCAAGGCAAATCAATTTGGACGTTGAGGGCCTCCAAAAGTTTCCAGGAGCTTGAGCGTTGGGCCGCATCAGGATGGCCATAGAAGCCTGTAGCTCTCCAAGTGAAATTCAAGCTTGCATCATGCACAATGGCATCTATATGGGAATGAGAGTAACTTTGGACCCGGACATCAGCATCTTCTTTCCACATAAGGGCCAACCCTCCACTTTTGCCATCACTAGGAACAATTAAAGCTTGCAGGTGCTGGTTAATTTCATTTTTGTGCCTCTTCATCTGACTGATGCTTGCCTTCGTCTCTGAAACAAAGACCAGCATGGGATCTTCTGCTCTCACTAAATCCTTGAGAGCTTGAACTGACTGAGGGATCCCAAGCCCTCAACAGTTCCAAGCTAGGGTCGTCATTGGGCTCGGTGGGGCTGCATCGCAGCCACCACCACGCTGCCATCCACATTGGTATTTCTCTCGCAAAATTTTTTCTTTTATACCTTCACTATCTGTTTCTCCTCTTTTAACTTCTTTGGGTGTGGGACGTTTGGATCAATTTCCTGAAGCGAAAATGGGCCTGGCCTTTTATTCCCTACCGGATCAAATTTTATAGTTGGCCCATCAGTGGTTTTGTCCCTTTTTATACGCTTCCAATAGGCTGAGTTGGGCCCAGGGGCTTCAGGGGCCCAGCCCACTTCGCAGTCATAGATCATCGCTATTGGCCCATCATTAATTGTCTCATTTGCCGGCCCATGTGTAATGGGTGAAATCTGATGGTTGTCTACTTTAACCAGATCTTCTGACACTTTCTTCGTTCCCCCAGGAGTATGATCTGATGTCAAAGTTTCTTGTTGATCATCTACTTCCAGCATTTGAATTTTCAAACCTACGGTTGACAGGTTGCTTTCAATGGTGGCTATGTCAGGCTTTTGAAAATTTTTCTTCTCAGATTGCTTTGTTTTTTATGCATGTGATATATTGGGTTCTGACAACACTCCTTTTCTCTCCACAGACACAGTGCTCGAGGGGGTAGGTTGGGTCATGTGAGGTGCAGCCTGGGAAGTTGTTTCTGCTTCCCTTCGAAGACCATCCTTGGCCTGAGATTTGGTTTCCGGCTTTTCATAAGGCTTTTCCAAGTTGAAATTTGTTCGCTTTACCGGTTCGGCGCGAAGCCAAGCTCCATATTGGTATTTCTCTTTCTCCAATCCCTCACTGTTTTCTTTCTTCTCAGAGCATTCACGTTCACTATGCCGAATCAAACCACACACATAACAGAAATTTGGGAGTCTTTCATACCTGAAAAAGACCTACCTTGGTTCATCCTTTTCAATGCTAACCTTCTTCGCTCGAATGAGCTTTTTCGTGACATCCAACTGAACTTTAACCCGGAGGTATCGCCCCCATTGAACACCATTTTCAGGAACGTCAACATCAAGGACTTCTCCGAGTTTGCTGCCAATCACCATCCCTGTTTCCTTTGTTCTGCTTTTCAGAGGGAGATTTGAAACTTGAACCCAGAAAGGTGACCACTTAAGGTCTATTTCTTTGGGAACCAGGTCTCCAGAGAACTCCTGCAAGAGCACCAAATTTTTCTCAAAACTCCACGGGCACATCTCAAGGATCCTCTTTTTGTCCTTTGAATCGCCGAACTCCACTAGGAATAGATCTTCTTCAATCTCAGAGATTTGGACAGGCTTGTTCGTTCGCCATAGCATCCTCATAGTTTTCCTTAATGCTACGCTGAGTGAGGATCTTCATGACTAGGCAGTTTTTGCCTATTTCTTTCGCCGATCTCGTACTGTTAACTCCTAAAACTATATCTTCATCTTCGTCCTCTGTAAAAGAGAGCTTTTTCCAGAGCTGTTCTAGCTCTTTAGCCATCACCAGAATTAGTATTACACACTTTGAACTCGACCAAAACAAACTCAAGAGTCTCACAGAGAGACGACAGTGCTTTATTGCAATGGTTAATAAATCATGTTAAGAAAGTTAACGAGTGCTTTACCGCAATGGTTAATAAATCATGTTAAGAAAATTTTGACAACACTTTTATAGAAAATATAAAAAAAAATTAATTATTTTAACATTTTTCATAAAATATTTCTAAAAGTAATTCATAAACCAATAATACCCTTAAAACATTTGGGTATATTTGGGTTAATGGAAAAATTAAGAAAGAAGAAGGGCAAATTGGAAATTCAACAAATGGAATGAGTGGATGACAACTTTTATCCTCACTTTCTCCGAATGAACCCCACGTAGACCCCTTCTCTTATCTTTCTCTTCTCCACCACTCTTTTCGAGGTTGCTTTCCAGCAATCTTATATGGAAGCTCTAGATTTTTTTTCTCTATTCTTTAGACATGGCAAAACGGGCAGGTCGGGTCGGGTCGGGTCAATCGGGTTGCGGGTCAAATGGGTCGCGGGTCAAAAACGGGTCATTTTAATCGGGTCAAAATCGGGTTCGGGTCAATCGGGTTGCGGGTCGGGTCGGGTTGACCCGTATTTTTCACATGAATTTTTTTTTTTTAATTTTAATAAAGAAAACAATATGTATCTGTCATTTGGAAAGTTATGCAACAAATTACTTGATATAAAATGCATTATTTTGAATTCACCACTTATATCAAGAATGAACTCAGTTAAACTTATTAATACTTATTCAACAATTTTAAAATTATAAAATTCCTAACATTGCTATCTAAAACAAAAAAACACAAAGATAAGTAAAACAAATACACAAGTTTTATTTCTACACAATATCAACATTCCAAATGTAAAACAAAATTACAAATGACTTATTGGATAACTCATTTGATAAAGAATAAAAATATATAAGAAATTTATAATCTTGAAAATTAATTTTATAATCTATTATCAGTTGTGGTTGACACTCTATTTCAATTTGAGATATACTTTAAAATTTGATTGCTTACTTATTTATACATGGTCTTTTTTATGAATATCATATTATTGTTAAGCAACACACACTCTAGGAAATATCATAATTTATTTTGAAAAGCCGTTTATTTTGGACATAAATTATTAAAAAATAGGTCTAAGTATTCATAATTTATGCTAATTTGATACTTTAGCTTCACTATTTTCACACTTGTGAATATTTCTCACATGTCTACAATTTTAAATCTATGTTTTTAACTATACTGTAACTAGATTATCTTGGCATGTACTTTGCTATTTGATATCTAAAAATATTTACTCATTACAGAATGTTCAACCATTTATTTTTCAATTAATTTGCATATAGTTATGTAAATGTATCAATTGTTTCCTTAAAGTTCACAATAAACAATTAAACCAATATTGTCTTAGTTTTACTGCTTTTTTACCCCAAAAAAAAAAAAGTTTAAAAAAAAAAATGGTTCGGGGTCGGGTCGGGTCGGGTTGACCCACAAAAAACACGGGTCGGGTCACGGGTCAACCCGTTTTTGCTTCGGGTCAAAAAAATCGGGTTCAGGTTGGGTATTTTTCGGGTCGGGTCAGGTCGGGTCAAAAAATTCTGACCCGTTTTGCCATGTCTACTATTCTTGGCTGCCATAAAAATAAGGGTAATTTTTGTAGACGACTAAATTTCTCGGTTTGAAATGAGTCAAACAAGTAAAAATAGTTTCACAAATGCGAATTTGTATTGATGAATGTGTGGTACAATTCTCTGTGATTACAAAAGAGTGATCCTCTGATTCGATCTCCTTGCAAGACTTATTGATTTGGATTTGTGGTAATGTGATTTTGACTTGAACACAAAGTATCCTTCAATTTGGTTGAGGAATGGATCGAAGATTGTTGAAACAGAATTACAATGAATCTCTGGCTATGAGCTTGTTAGAAATTCTTTGTTCTTCACGTTCTTCGTATGTTCTTTGTGTTCTTGGTGCGTTCTTCGTCTTTGAAGGTTTGTGGTGGAAGTTCTTCGGTGCTTTAGAGGCTTGAATCCATAGAGCTTCGTTGATTTGTGATTTGTTGATGTTTTTCGGACACTTTAGGCTTGATTCCCGCAGACTTTTGGATCTAGGCGGATGATTTGGATGATTTCTCTTCGAATGTTCTTCGTATTCGAAGTTGAAGTTCTTGAAGTGCTTGAAGTTCTTGGAGGCTTTAGAGCTTGGTTCCGGCAGAGCTTCTGGACTTCTGAATCTTCTCTGATGCTGCTTGTGCTTCAGATGGCTTGATGTGTCCTCCTAAATGTCTTAGGAAGGCTTCTATTTATAGGAGTTTTGGGGTGGATGAGCGACACGTGGCGGAGTCTGATTGGCGACACATGTCACAGTCTGATTGGTCCGCTTATGTCATCGCTTACACGTGCGAGGTTGCTTAGGTCATCGCTTACACGTGCGAGGCTGCTTGTGTCATCGCTTGCACGAGCCGATGCATGATTGGTTCTTGCATGACACTTGGCAAATTTCTGTTGGCTTCTGAATGGCAACAGTAAAACCTAGCAGCAGTATGTGGCGCTTTGTAATTGGCTGTATTTTGTGGTCTTGGTAGTGTGACGTGTCAGCTTGTGATAGGTCGGGAATTTTCCCTCTCTACAAATGCCCCCTCGAGACTTGTTCACGCACACGGTTTCAGAGTGTGGTGTGAGAATGAGTTTCGAAAACAGATTTTTGCACTTGGTTCTTCAAATGAAGTAATTGAAGGTGGTGGAGCTTTCAGCAGGATGAAATAATTTTCGAAGAGTAGACCCACCCATATGAAAGGCTTTGATGAGACCGAAAAGAGGTCTGCGAGTATTTGAATGTACTTGCGTGACCGAGCCTTCTCAGGAGAGGTTAAGTTGAAGTAACTTCAGAAGAGTATTTTTGGATCGTTGGCGGCGATCACAGGGTGTAGAAGATGGGGAAGATGCGAGGATGGTGGCTGGGTACAGCCTGTAGAGTCATGGGGCTAGCCTTGTGTTTTTGAGAACTTCTGGTGAAGTTATATCGGAAGAGTATACTTCGGATTAAGGCTAGGCCATGTGGGAAAGTGGTTGAGTGCGCATGTGTCATCGTTTCACTCAGGTTAAGTTGAGGTAATTTCAGAAGCTTATGGATTCTGGGGATGATGGTGTTGGTGGTGAAGAAGACGGGGATGAAGCAAAGCGAATGGGTGAAACACACACCACTACGGTGCTGGCACTGTATGTTGCATGTGGTCTGACAGTGAGTAATCGAATGTGCATGTGTAATGGGACCAAACCGACAGACATTATGTTGAAGTAATTTCAGAAGAGTACCTTCTAAAATACTTCAACCTAGATTTATGTTGGAGTAATTTCAGAAAATGTGTTTTGAGGTACCAACAACGATGACCTTTGAGTCCCATAGTGGTGAGGACATGGAATAAGGCTCTGGTGACCATTTACCAGCCCCAAAGGCTGAACTCTGATGAGCTGGTGCCTTGAAGGTTGCCTCAAATGTTGGATGGAAGACAATTTGTAGGATACCCCAACACTTTTTACCATCTTCACTTACTGCTACTTGCTCGAAAAGCACAGAAAAATGAAAGATGGAGCTAACTTGTGATTCTGGTCTTAGAAACCAGCCAAGTTGCTGTTTGTTCCGAACCACTGCTTCTGCTGGAAGACCAAGCAATTGGAGAGAGACTACAGGAGACCTGAGGTTAGGAACAGGAGTCTCTGCTGGACTTAGACTTCCTGGCCGACCAAATCCACGGAAGCATGGAAGGCCGATACAGACCTTGTTATGAGTAATTTTATGAACAAAGGTAGTCATTAAGTGGAGAAACAAAATTTGTTTGGATCTCAAAACTACAATGATGTTGTGAAGAGGGTTTCTACCGAACCATAAGAGGGTTGATTTCAAACTGACTATGAAGCAATATTGGTTGCTAAGTGTTGAGAATGATGAAGTCATAGTGAGAAATGGCTGTGAGAAGGAGGACTTGAAAATTTGAAAGAAGCAAATCTTCATTTCATGACTCAGTGTTTTTTTTTTTTTTGATGAGTTCTTGTTGAATCCGGCCCTTCTATTTATAGTGGAGAACCGAAGGATGGTAGATTGGTAGTTAAGAATGGCGGATGTGAATTTTTGGTGAGCTCGATGGATGAGAATGGTAGGTGAGAGACCGGTGGATGAGAATGGTAGGTGAGAGAGATGAAAAATGGTAGGTGGGAATGTTTGGCACCGAAAGGGGAATGGTGGGTTGGACGGGTGACTCGATGTAATTTCAAGTTCAAGACACACTTGTGAGAGTTCATTTGTACTTTAGAAGGAAAGCCTTGATGAAGTCTGGGGAATAACCCTGAGGGGATCCAAACTAAATGGATGAATCTCAAATTTTGATATTGAGAACTTTAGTTTTGGATATTGTCAGTACTCCACCGATGTGGGTTAGATTGATGATTTCCAAGTCGTAAAGAAAAACTATGCAAGACAAGTCTAGCTTGAAAATCTTGACTTTGAGTTGATTTCAACACAAAAGACAACTATCTTGGAATTGGGTTATTTGTGCAATTTCCGAGTTTCAAATGATGGAACGGACTCCAAAATTGGAATGTACGCGAAAAATTGAGCAAGATAGGTCCATCTTAAAATTTTTGACTTTTGGTCAACATTTACGCAAAAGTCAACTTTTTGGAAATTGGACGTTTGCACAATTTCCGAGCTTCGAATGAATAAACGGATCCCAAAATCAGAATGTACTCGAAAAATTGAGTGGGACAGGCCCCTTTTGAAAATTTTGACTTTTTGGTCAAAGTCAAAGGTCAAATTTGGTCAAGGTATTTTTTTTTATCTCTTTTTTTTTTAATTTTTTTTTTCGGCGGTTCGGACCGGGTCAGATTTCCGGGTCAAACCGGTCCGGTCTGGTCAAACGGGTCAAGTCAGTGGGTGGTGACGTCATCCATGACGTCACAAGCTGAGGCGTGTGGCACGTGTGGCGCGTGTACGCGCGTGAGATAGAGCCGGCGCGTGTGAGCGCGTGACCTATTGATGGTGGCGCGTGTCGGCGCGTGAAACTGAGGCAATGAGAGGCCAAATCTTCTGGCGGCGCGTGGCTCATCGTTTGGGCCTGAAATTTTTGGGTTTTGCAGATTTGAGGCCGTAGAATCTGCTGGTATTGTCTGTTTTCTGAAATTGTGAACAGTTTTTCACAGTTTTGAGAAATTAAATAGTTGGTTACCGCGAGCTTGTGGCGGCGCGTGGTAGCTCCGCTGTTGATGATCTTTTTGGGTTTTGTAGATCGAGGGCCGATGGATCTAGTGGTGTCATCGGTTTTGTAAAAACTTCCTCGGATTTGTGCAGATTTAAATGCAAAACCTGCGGGACGTTGGGAATTTTTTTGGCGGCTCGTGGCCAACCATCTGAACATGAATTTTTCAGCTTAGGCATGTTGAAGGTTGTAGAAGACTTCTGTGAGTTGAATTTTGTGAAATCCTGTCAGAAGTTTTAGAAATCTGGAGAAGGAGACGGCTGGCATTGCAGAAATTGTGGCCATTTTCGTCTGCTTTGGCGGTGGCCATCCTGACATTGTTTGACAATGGTTAATCTGCAATTGCTTCTGCATTCAAAGTTGGCTGCACAAGGAGCTTTGAAAGAATATACAGTCTAGTATGTGCAATAGTTTCTTTCTGACAGCATGATGCATTTATGGGCACTCCTTTTTTTCCAAGGTTTGGTGCAGTTTTCTTTGACTATGAGTGCATTCGAGTTGCAAAGTCTGACCTCAAATATTGATAGCAGAATTTTTCCTCCTCCCTTTTTTTTTGTCTGTTCTCTCAGAAACTTTCTATATAAAGCCACCCGGAGTATGCCTTAATCAGTACAAGCGTAGTCTTCAGTAACAAAATCCTTGTGCAATCTCTAGTTAAAGAAACCATGCATTTTCTTTTTTTTAATTTAATTATTTCTTATTATTATAATATATATATATATATATATATATTACACAGCTTGGTTTGCACTAACTTTTTTTTTTTTTTTTTTGACAGGCTAGAGATTAGAATTGAAGCTCTCTCTTTACCGATCTCTTTTTTTTTTTTTTTTGGAGATGTGCCATGAGATTTTCTTCTGACAAGTTCTTTGTTGTTGCTTATTTTTGTCATGCAGCATGCTTTCTTTGGCAATTAAGCCGCACCAACACTTGTCTTTTCAACGCAGCCATGTCAAGAGTCTTTGCAACGTAGCCGCATCAAGAGTCTTTACCATGAAGATATGCCAACATTTGTCCTTGTACTGAAGCCATGCCAACATTTGTCCTTTCCATGAAGCAATATTTGCACTTACATATGTCATGAAGTCGCACCACCATTTGCACTAAAGCCGTGTCAACATTTATCTTTGCCATGAAGCCATGACAACACTCTACATTAGCACTTGCATTTGCATTGAATTTGCACCAATATTCAGAGGCAACATAACTCAGACATTGGGGGTGCATAACACTGTAGCCAAACATCAAAATTTCAGAGACGCCAACATTCATCTTTGCCATGAAGCTACATCAACACTTCACTTGCATTGGAGTCGTGCCAACATTCATCTTTGCCGTGAAGCCACGTCGACACTTTATTCGCATCGAAGCCGTGCCAACGCTTATCTTTAGCATGAAGCCACGTCAACACTTTATTCGTATCGAAGCCGTGCCAACGCTTATCTTTGACAGGAAGCTACGTCAACACTTCATTCGCACTGAAGCCATGCCAACACTCGTCCTTGCCATGAAACCACGTCAACACTTCATTTGCATCGAAGTTGTGCCAACGTTCATCTTTGTCATGAAGCCACGACAACACTCCACATTAGCACTTGCACCCGCATTGAAGTTGCACCAATATTGACCTTTATAATAAAGCTACAACAGCACAAATTTTCAGAGGCAACATAGCTCAGACATCGAGGTGCATAGCACTGTAGCTAGACATCAGGATTTCAAAGATGCCAACAAGACGTTGAAGATGCAAGGAAAGGCCAACAAAACCTTGAAGATGAGGGAAAGAATGATGCCAATACTTTGAAGATGTCAGAACATGTCACCAAGAATCCGACACTGCATGAACATGCCCATAGAGGAGAGATGATGCAACACCGACTTCGGATATATAATCTATCATCATTCTGGAGGAAGTTGACGTCATCCAAATTTCAGAGACATGATGTAAAACGACACCACTCAGAAGGGAGATGATGTGGTTCAAATTTCAGAGCTATGAAGTGGCACAACCTAGAAGAGAGACGATGTAGCTTAGACTTGCAAGGTACAAGAAGATGCCCCCAGGAGATAAGTGATGCAAAGCATACTTCAGAAACGTAGGAGAATGTCCATAGAAAATGAGCAATGCCATGCAGACTTTGTTTCTTGCAAAAGAGGTTGAAGATTTTATTTTGTTCCATAACCAAGAATCAACTTATGCTTATCATCATTTCAAGGAAAGCTAAGCAACGTCAACTTTTTACAGTCTTCATCTTCGACTACAACGATCTTCAATCATCCTATTGAGCAGTTGACTACCTTTAAGCAATGCCTTGCCAACAAGAGGGACCTTAAAAGCATATTGACAACCGTTGCAAAACTCTTCAAGCCAGACTGACAATCCTTCTTCTTTTCATGTGACTGAACTTAGTGACAAGTACTAAGCTGCCTACGTACCCCGGAGAGGGATCAAGTCATCACGTAGTTCAACAGAAATTTTGTTTTGTTTTTTTTTTTTTTGATAATTTTTTTTTTTAGTGCGTGACTGAACTTAGCAAAAGATACTAAGTTGCCTACGTGCCCTTGAGAGGGATCAAGTCATCACGTAGTTCAAAATTTTTTTTGTTATTGATTTTTTTTTTTTTTTTGGTTGTTTTTTGCAAAAAGGGGGGCTCAGTGTGTAATAATGGGTATCACCACTAATCGAACCCGAGACCTCTCAAGGGCGGCTTGGGCGTCCAACCACTACGCCACACTAGCAATTGGTGACATAGAGTGGGATTAATTTCTCCTTATTGGTACACTTTCAGAGGTAATGGGAAGACATCATGTACTCTTGCAGCGTTACAGTGGGTAGTTTAAGCTCTTGCCGAGGAGCAATTCCTCGATGTTCAAGCGTAGAAGTGTTTAAGGAACTTCCCATTGATGGGGCCGATCCTTGCATCATCATTGTTGATCAACTTGTAAGCTTGGTTGGTGTTTGCCCCCTGCCTGAGAGTTGGAAGTACATCATAAGCAACGGTTACATGGTTTGACCCGACAAATTCATTGAAGTCTAGATCAATCTTGTTTTCTTTGGCAAGTTTCATGATTTGTTCTTTGAAGACGAAGCATTTTTGGATTGGGTGGCCAATGATACGATGATATTTGCAGTAGTTAGGGTCATCAACTTTCCCCATGTCTTCTGGCCGCTTGCATTCTGGCAATTCGATTAGCTTCAACTGTAATAGTTGTTCTAAGATGTTTGGCACATCTTCATCGGGGAACGGATATACTTTTTGCTCACGTTCCTTAAAAGTCAGACGACGCATCTCGCTCTTTTGCCATCCTTCAAGTTGTTTTTCATTTGCATTTGCTCCTCTTCTTGAAAGCTTGACTTCGGCAGTGTTAACAACCATTGGGTCTTTGAGGCTGACTTTTGCATTCCTATCATTCCTCCTCACTTCCCTTATGCTTTCTTCAGGTGTGGGAGGTTTTGTATTTCCGCGGCTAGCAATGCTCAGCTCCATGTCATGCGCACGAGTTGCTAACTCTTCAAATGTTCGAGGTTTTATCCCTTGAAGGATGTAAAGAAGTCCCCAATGCATGCCTTGGATGCACATCTCTACAGCGGAAATTTCTGAAAGTCTATCCTTGCAATCTAGACTCAAAGAACGCCACCGATTGATATAATCAACGACGGGCTCATCCTTCCATTGTTTAGTATTGGTAAGCTCCATCATGCCTACCGTGCGCCGTGTGCTGTAGAATCGGTTGAGAAACTCCCTTTCAAGTTGTTCCCAACTATCGATTGACTCGGGTTCTAAGTCTGTATACCAATCAAAGGCATTCCCCTTCAATGAACGGACAAACTGCTTTACAAAAAGGCCTCCTTGAGTCCCTGCATTCTCACAAGTTTCTACAAAGTGAGCAATGTGTTGCTTAGGGTTTCCTTTGCCATCAAATTGCAAGAACTTGGGGGGCTGATACCCATTTGGCATCCTCATGTTATCGATGCGCTTTGTATAGGGTTTCGAATATGTGAGAGAACTTGTAGAAGAACCTCCATATTGTGCTCGAATAGTGTTCGTTATCATGTCTTGCAATTGTTGGACAGATATCGAGGCCATTGAGGTGGAATGTCCGTGTTGAGAAGTGCCTTCACCTCCTTTTCCTTTATCGACCTTAGCGTTTTCTCCTTTTAAGGTAAAGCCAGGTGGGTGCTCAGGACCAAGACTTGATTCACCCGAATCTTGTACCTCTAGCTTGTTTATTAGGGTTGCAATTTTGACATCCTTTTCTTCAAGTGCTTTTGTGAGAAGGACGACCCTTTGTTCCATTTCAGCCATCTTTTCTTCCATGGTAGAGGTGTTAGTCATCATGACTGACACAACTTCCCAAGATGATGGAGAAGAAAGTGATTTGAAGTGAGCACGTGAAATCTCATCTTTTTGGTTCCCTTTGATGGGAGAGAAATCGTGCGACCAACTTCTTGTGAAGGAAGAAGGGGATTTGCCCCCATACTTGAGGTGTTCCAAGGTGGAGATGTCCTTGTTGATGACCTTGTTTCTTGTAAGAGGGTCTAAGGAGATGATTGTCTGGACCTTGGCTTCCTTGGTTGATTGAGATTGAAGTTGATTGTTTGCTTTGGGTTGGCTACAGTTGATTACACCAATGCAGTTGTTGGTGGTAGTCATACCAAGTTTAGTTGAAGTAGCTATTGTTGAAGCTTGAATGTTCTTGCTAGAGGCCATTAGAATGGGTAGCAAGATGATGTAGATTTCTTTCTTTAAAGGAGAATGAGATGAGAGGCAGAGATGTCCCACCAGGCGTGCCAGAATATGTGGACGACTAAATTTCTCGGTTCGAAATGGGTCAAACGAGTAAAAATAGTTTCACAAATATGATTTTGTATTGATGAATGTGTGGTACAATTCTCTGTGATTACAAAAGAGTGATCCTCTGATTCGATCTCCTTGAAAGATTTGTTGATTGGAGTTGTGGTAATGTGATTTTGATTTGAACACCAAATATACTTCAATTTGGTTGAAGAATGGATCGAAGATTGTTGAAACAGAATTACAATGAATCTCTGGCTATGAGCTTGTTAGAAATTCTTTGTTCTTCACGTTCTTCGTACGTTCTTCGTGTTCTTGGTGCGTTCTTCGTTTTTGAAGATTTGTGGTGGAAGTTCTTCGGGGCTTTAGAGGCTTGAATCCGTAGAGCTTCGTTGATTTGTGATTTGTTGATGTTTTTCGGACACTTTAGGCTTGATTCCAATGAACTTTGAGATCTAGGCAGGTAGTTTGGATGATTCTGCTTCGAATGTTCTTCGTGTTTGAGGGTTGAAGTTCTTGAAGTTCTTGGAGGCTTTAGAGCTTGGTTCCGGCAGAGCTTCTGGACTTCTGAATCTTCTCTGATGCTGCTTGTGCTTCAGATGACTTGATGTCCTCCTAAATGTCTTAGGAAGGCTTCTATTTATAAGAGTTTTGGGGTGGATGAGCGACACGTGGCGGAGTCTGATTGGTGACACATGTCACAGTCTGATTGGTCCGCTTATGTCATCGCTTACACGTGCGAGGTTGCTTAGGTCATCGCTTACACGTGCGAGGCTGCTTGTGTCATCGCTTGCACGAGCCGATGCATGATTGGTTCTTGCATGACACTTGGCAAATTTCTGTTGGCTTCTGAATGGCAACAGTAAAACCTAGCAGCAGTATGTGGCGCTTTGTAATTGGCTGTATTTTGTGGTCTTGGTAGTGTGACGTGTCAGCTTGTGATAGGTCGGGAATTTTCTCTCTCTACAATTTTCATATTTCTTTGATAGCTTAGTTTAAATATGCGTGTTTGTCATTAATGGTGGATCCTAGTCATGTTAAGTTAATAGTACTACTACTACCTGGGTTTTGTTTAATTTAATATGAAGGGTTGTCTTGGATTAATGGTCGAAAATATCAAGTTAGGCGTTGGAAGTTTCAATTTATGGCATCTATGGGTTTGGGTTTTTGTGTGATATTTCACGCAATTATTTTAATGCTTAGCCGTTAATTTTGATGTATTATGTGGTAGATTTGAAAACTGAATTCGAGGGTTAGTTTTCTTGAGCAACATTTTGGGTTTTATTAGGGTTGCTGAAGTTGACTATTTAGACTCATGTGAATGCGATTGCTGCGTGTCAAGTGTTCAATAAATTGCCTCAATGAATTATGAGGTTGCATTTACTTGACTTGAGGGTGAGATGATTGCTATAGGTGAAGTTATGAGTTTTCAATCTTGGTTGTTAGTACATGTTGACTTGAGTTGGTGTAATCCTTGAATTTATGACATTGTATATTGGCACCCATTCTTTGTGACAACCTTGTCTTTGTGACACCTTGTCATGTGGCCATGGATTGGATTTTCCAGTTTTGGAATGGTGTACTTTGTGATAAGCCTTATTCTTAATAGACTTGATGATTGTCTTTCTAGGTTCCATGGTACTTGGTGGTGGACCTAGTAATTTGACTTGCTTGCTTGTGTAATGTCCAACTGAGGTAAATTGGTGAGCTTTGTGAGGTAAGTATATTTTTAATGGGGTTTTTGTAAAACAATCATTATTGCACATTTGCACTCAATTATTTTATGGTTAAACCCCAATTTGGAACATTGTCCTTGGTTTTCCTAAAATGTACTATGTGTACTATTCTTGTTAGTTAATCGTTTATGGAAAATGCAGGAAACATGGCCAATAAATTTATATTTGAAATTGCATATAAAGAAATGCATGATTTGTTGGCATGGAAATTCTAAAGATGTTTTATATTGACTTGTGTTATTCGGAAAATTGATAGAAAACTTCCTGACAAAGAATGGTTTTGGAAACCTTGTGGAAATATTGGTTATTGAAGGTTTTCTTGGAATTACTTGGAAATGTGTTATGAAATTTAATTACATCATACTTGTGAGCTCATTATGTTGTTTGTGCGTGTGTGCTGTGAATATGTGATAATTGTGATTACCTAATTGGATGCAGCAGTCTTTGTGACGTTGGCATGGAAGCGCCTAAGTCCTTGTGACACGGTGGCCCAATAATTGCAGTCTTTGTGACATGGCCAGTAGCATAACACCCGAGTCTTTGTGATACGGTGGTTTATATGGTGACACTTGAGTCTATGTGACACAGTGGCTAGTAACTAGTACTTGCAGTCTTTGTGACATGGCCAGTAGTGCAACACCTGAGTCTTTGTGACATGGTGGCTTAATATAATGGCACCTGAGTTTGTGTGACACGATAGCTAGTACCTATTACTTGCAGTCTTTGTGTGGCACTTGAGTCCGTGTGACACGGTAGCCAATGCCTGGTACTTGCGTTCTTTGTGATACAGCTAGTATCATGACACTTGAGTTCATGGAACTTGTCTATGTGACATTGGTGACTAGATATATTAGCCTATGTGGAGTCCTACTAGAAGACGTTGGATTCTATTGGAGGTCCTAGGAGTTTGTAGGCCTTGGGTGTGCTAGACCTAGATTTGTTGTTGGGATTGCATATTCTAGGAAGGGCTGTGGCCTTGAGTTGATTCGTTTGGAGTTTTGGTATATATTCATGTATATTTTGGAGGTTCATGATTTATACTTCGTTTTCTTTGTATACGTGTTATAGAGCTCTGAATTACATTGCAAAGATTCCAATATTTTTATCATATTTGAAAGAGGGGGGGGGGGGGGGGGGGGGTTGAATCTCCTACAGTTTCTCTTGCTTTGGAGCATTTGGGGTTGCTTCGGAGCATTTGGGGTTTGGGGCGTGACATAGGCACTGCTATAACAATTCAAAAATGACCTAAGGGTGGGAAAATATCAGGTTTAGATCTGACATAAAGACTATTCTGGAGTTCCAAATCGATAATTGACCTGAATTCTATACAAACTCAACCTGTTCTTTGTTCCAAGCCATGTAAGGAAATATACATTTTATATTTTGAAATAGGTTAAATATCCAATTTCAAAAGAATTTTTTTGGATTAGGTTGATAATTGATATGCATTACTTTGGGTTGGTTAAACATGTCTGACATATTTATGACACTACTAGGAACACTAACTAGGAACACTAATAGGAAGGCTATAAGACTTACGACAATGAGTTTCCCAGCATTTTCAGGCCTCTTTCCCACCTTTATTGCAGCAGCTGCTGCAGCACCAGATGAAATCCCCACCTGCAATAAACATGCTCTTACATTCACCAAAGAATTGGAAAAAGGAAAAAGACAAGCAGCAAAAGCAGTTTTGATATTATCTGTTTAACAAAAAAAAGAAGAAGAGTAAGGAATTCCTCTAGAACCTTTACATATTATCTTAGATAATCACTATACCAGCAAACCTTCCTTCAGGGCAAGCAGCTTAGCAGTTTCAATAGCTTCCTCACTAGATACCTGGAAAAAGTTGCCAAAAACATCTCAAATCATTGCAAGGAAATCCATGCATAGTAGCAGCTAACAGAAATCAGAAATGTTGCCATGGAAACAATATAGCTGGGATAAGCTTATACTTTGACAAGATTTACAAAGAAAACACTAAGTATGGTAAATGTTTACTAGAATGATCCATTTTATGAAAATGTACGCATTTTCCTTTCCGAGCCTTAACAAAAAGAAAATTACAAGATAAACAAGGTCTCCAATAAAATAGTCCATTTTCATTAATATAAAATCCTTCTAAACCAAATATGGTTTTGAATCTTTCCTTTTCTAAAATATAAATATAAAGGTAGCCACAGAGCAGCAATTTCTCAGAAAGAATTAGCTTTCTTTGTTATGAACTGGTTATAAAAAATAACGAATAAAAACTGTTTCCAACCTGAACCAAACATGAGTTTTAATCTTTTCTTTTCTAAACTATACTCAAGAAATCAGCTTGCAAGAAGTAAACTTTCAGAAAGAATTAGAATTGTTCATTACATAAAGAAACCCGACCAACTGCAAGCTCCATAAATCGACTCACATCTGGATGATATATCTTGGAAAAAGTACAGCTGAAATGAACTTTACCAATAGACCGGATTGAAATAAACCAAAATTAAAAAAGATCAAAAAATCCCTCAAAGGCTTAAATAGATTAGAAAAGACCTGTCTTGGTTAAAAACCTATACATTTGAACTTTGTAATGTCTTTAAGGACTAAGGAGCTGATTATCTGTTACTTCCAAAATGCATCAATCATTTTATATTAATGATTACACAATTTTAAAGATGACTAGTCAAGGTAGTACGTGCAAGGCACGTGCTAGGCGTGGGAAAAAAAAGTAGTAATTAGAATTAGTTTTATATTTTATTTGTATCAAAAAATAGAAATATAAATAATTTTATTTTTAAAATACATAGAGATTTACGTTAATCAAAAGAGACATTAATTTTAAGAATTTTGATAGTTATATCATAAAAAGTTAATCTCAATCATATAAGACCGTGACAGATCTCAGTCTAATATTTTATTATTTTATTTTGACTTATAACTTACACCTCAATAGTTGTGAATATATTATAATAAAAACAAAATGTCACAACATTTTTAGTTGTGCTAGATCTCAGTATAATATTTTATTATTTTATTTTATTTTATTTTCACCCATAAGGAATTGACACATGCGTTACAACATTTTCAAAATATCTCTATGTATAAATTGTACTTAATTACAATGTAAATTTATATTGTAAACACAAAAAAATTGGCAAATTTTGTACACATTTACAAACTTTGTACAATATTTACCATTTTTTGTGCAAATGTGCATAATATTAACCACTTTTGTGTATTTACAATGTAAACTTGCATTGCAAGTACAAAGTAAACATATAAAGATTTAAAAAAAAAAAAAAAAAAAAAAAAAAAAAACAAAGCGCAAACCAACTAGCATACTTGAAAGGGGAAAAAAAAGAAAAGAGAAAGTGTACCTCACTAATTGAATAAACCAAAAAAACACTATTAATGAGTCTTTGACTATTTTTATATAGTTAACCACTTTTGTGTATTTACAATGTAAACTTGCATTGCAAGTACAAAGTAAACATATAAAGATCTTAAAAAAAAAAAAAAAAAAAAAAAAAAAAAAAAACACCAAAGCTCAAACCAACTGGCATACTTGAAAGGGGAAAAAAAGAAAAGAGAAAGTGCACCTCACTAATTGAATAAACCAAAAAAATACTATTCATAAGTCTTTGACTATTTTTATATAGTTAATAGATATGCCAGCTTACATAAATATTTAAAAGACAAAAAAACACAAACTGATAGTTGAAAAAAAAAAAAAAAAAAAAAACTTTAGGCATGGTATAAATTAATGTTAAAATGTTGTGCACTTAGCTTTTTTTATTTGATGTATAAGGAACTGAGATCTCAATAATTATGAAAACATTGTGATAACAATAAGAGTTGTAATATTTTCTCAAAATATTTATTTTTAGTTGTAGTTGGTCACAGTCTTATATTTTATTATTTTATTTCGACTTGTAAGAAATTGACGTGTCAATAATTGTGAAAATATTGTGAAATTTGTTGTGTCAGTATAACCATATATAAATCAGCTTACATAAATATTTAAAAGAAAAAAAAAACATAAACAGATTATTGGAAAAAAAAAAAAAAAAAAAACCTTTCAACACTATAGCTACCGTGCTAGTTGAATAAACCAAAAAGACTACACAATAGGTGTTGTAACATTTTCTCAAAACATTTATTTTTAGTTGTGGTTGGTCACAGTCTCATATTTTATCATTTTATTTTGGCTTGTAAGAAGTTGACACGTCAATAATTGTGAAAATATTGTGAAATTTGTTGTGTCGGTATAACAATATATATATACCAGCTTACATAAATATTTAAAAGGAAAAAAAAAACACAAACTGGTTACTAAAAAAAAAAAAAACTTTAGGCACAGTAGCTACCGTGCCAATTGAATAAACCAAAAGCATTGTACAATAAGTGTTGTAACATTTTCTCAAAACATTTATTTTAAGTTATGGCTGGTCACAATCTCATATTTTATTATTTTATTTCGACTTATAATAAATTGACACGTCAATAATTGTGAAAATATTATGAAATTTGTTGTGTCAGTATAACAATATATAGACCAGCTTACATATATATTTAAAAGAAAAAAAACACAAACCGATTACTGAAAAAAAAAAAAAAAAAATTAGGCACCATAGCTACCATGCCAGTTGAATAAACTAAAAACATTGCACAATAAGTGTTGTAACATTTTCTCAAAATATTTATTTTTAGTTGTGATTGGTCACAGTCTCATATTTTATTATTTTATTTCGACTTGTAAGAAATTGACATGTCAATAATTATGAAAATATTGTGAAATTTGTTATGTCAGTATAACAATATATATACCAGCTTACATAAATATTTAAAAGAAAAAAAAAAAAAAAAAAACCAATTACTAAAAAAAATAAATGTAAAAAAAATTATTAAAAAAAAAACACAAAAAACTTTGGGCACTATAGCCACTGTGCCAGTTAAATAAAGCAAAGACACTACACAATAAGTATTGTAACATTTTCTCAAAACATTTATTTTTAGTTGTGATTGGTCAGCCTCATATTTTATTATTTTATTTCGACTTGTAAGAAATTGACACATCAATAATTGTGAAATTTGTTGTGTCAGTATAACAATATATATATAAGCTTACATAAATATTTAAAAAAAAAAAAAAAAAAAAAAAAACACAAACACAAACAAACAAACAAACCGATTACTGAAAAGAAAAAAAAAAAACTGTAGCTACTGTAACTATAGTGCTACTTAGAACTGTAGTTACTGTTCAAAACTTGGGAAAAAAAAGTGGCTCTCGAAACCAAAGCACTGTAGCTATAGTAATTTAGCGCATTCGTGCTTTTATATATATATATATATATATATATATATATATATATATATATATATATATATTTTCAATTGTGGTTGGTCATATTTTCATATTTTATTATTTTATTTTGACTTATAAGAAATTGACACCAGTGAAAATATTATGAAATTTGTTGTATCAATATAACAATATATATAAAAGGAAAAAGAAAGTACAAACGAAAGACTGGAAAAAAAAAAAATTTTTGTTGCTACTATAGCTACAATGCCGCTTGGTACTATAGCTACTGTTCAAAACTTAAAAAAAAAAAAAAGGATAAAGTGGCTCACCAAAATGGCACTGTAGATGAACAGTGCAAAAACACTAAATGAACAGTGCTAAAACACTAAAGCGGTAATGAAATTTACATCTCAATAATTGTGAAAATATTGTGAAATTTGTTGTGTTAGTATAACAATATATATAAAAGGGAAAAAAAGTACAAACGATAGACTAAAAAAAAAAAATGTAGCTACTGTAGCTGCAGTGCCGCTTGAATATGTAGCTACTGTTCAAAACTAAAAAAAAAAAAGACAAAGTGGCCCACCAAAATGACACTATAGATGAACAGTGCAAACTAGAGCGGCATAGCCGCTTTTCACAAAACATTTATTTTCAGTTGTGGCTTGTCACAATTTCATATATATTTTTTTTTATTTTAACTTATAAGAAATTGACACTTTAATAATTGTGAAAATATTGTGAAATTTGTTGCGTCAGTACAACAATATATATAAATGGAAAAAAAAAATACAAAAGGAAGACTAAAAAAAAAAAAAAAAAGACAAAGTGCCTCACCAAAGCACTGTTGCCGCTACAGTGCTTGCACAGTGCAAACACATTGAGTGCACAGTGCCGAAGCACTGTAGCGGCATAGCCGCTTTTTATATATAGAGAGATAATGGGTTGTAACCCCATTGCAAGACCATTGTAATTGCATTTCCAATTTTCATGTATTCTGACTGTTTTAGTACCTTCACAAAATTATAGCACAAGAAGATAATATTACATGGGAAATCAAGGCGAATGCAAATATAATACTCTAGACTTACTTGAATAACTTCATCAAGCACATTGGCATCCAGAACAGCAGAGATAAAACCAGCACCAATTCCTTGAATCAGATGCTTGCCTATGAGATGTGCATTCGCGTGACAGTTAGAGAACTGTAATTTAAAATCAAATGCAAAACATATAAGTTAAATAAATATCACATATAATGAGACATTAAATGATTTATGCCAGCCAAATTTAACAAGGAATTGATTATTCAAACATGAGTGATCTCTATCCCATAAAAGAAAAAGAACCGGCCATTTTCGGTTCTAAAACCAACAAAGGTGGTCCAACCTCTTTGGATTTCCTAATGACACTCCAAAATGATGACTGCAAAATGTATTATCAATTGATATTTAGTTTAACTAGTAAAACCTCTTACTGTCAAATAAAAGATCTGGAGTTCCTGATAATAAAGAATAATTATTAAGAACGGGCATTATAGGTTTAAAACTCTCTCTAAAAAAACCTAATATTTAGCAAAATTACACATTTGATAAAGTTTCAACCTTTTGGGTTTAGACACCTTGTAATATCTCATAAAATAGAAGATATTTGATACTAGCGAAATTTGAAAATCTAAAACTTCTCTTATGTACAAATAAAATAAAAAGATTTTATGCACAAAAAATGCATATATATTATAGAAGGGAAAAGTACCAAGAGAGAATAAAGAATTGAAGCTACCAAGCATTAACTAACCATGTTGTCCTCCATTCAAGGGGGCACTTTCAACTGGTTCTACCCCATACACCTACATTTATACAAGATAAAATGGAGTCAATGGACCATTAAATACTCTCTCTCTCTCTCTCTCTCTCTCTCTCTCTCTCTCTAAGAAACAAGCATTGTACACAAGTGGACCTTTATCTCTGGGTTTTTCTCCTTGAGGAAATTCCCTGCACCAGTTATTGTACCCCCAGTACCTATCCCTGCAACTAGAACATCAACTTTTCGTGCTGAATCTCTCCATATCTCTGGGCCAGTGGTTTCATAATGGATCTGAATTAAGAATGATAGAATGATTTGTTAATGGTGTCAATCATCTATCCATATCAGAAGATAGCAGATGCAAATGCAAACAATACCCTTGGGTTGACAGGATTTTCAAATTGTTTTAACAGATAACTATTAGGGATTTTGCTTAAGAGCTCGTTAGCCTTCTTAATCTTAAGAGCTTCTTCATGGCCCTTGTTAGGATCTGTAAGGTACAACTCAACTCCAAAAGCTAGGGACACAATTCTTCTCTCAAGGCTATATGAAGCTGGCATGATAAGGATTAGCTTGTAACCCTTGATGGCTGCAATGAAAGCCAACCCAATTCCAGTATTGCTACCTGTTATCTCCATGAGAACAGTCTTTTGCCATTGTACAAACATGTCCAAAGTCAATGAAAAATATGTTAATTCAACTGTTCAGTAATTTGGACTACATATATAACAATGTCTCATATGCAATTAAATATGAGTTATTAAAGATAAACTAAAAGAACAAAGAATTAAAAGTAGAAGTGAGAATAAAAATAGAAATAAAACAGTATAATATGAGCATTACTAAACTGTGAAGCAAATCCTTGAATGGTTGTTTGAGTCTCACTTTAAGTCATAATGAGGTTAATAATAGCATAGTGTGCAATGAAAATGTGTATCAAATGCCTTATGAAAAGCCACAGGTGCAATCAGGGGATATATTTTATTTGCGTTCAATTCTGTTCTACCAAGAAAGGAAATTTTGGAAGGTGCAAAACCTATATGACAAATGTACCAACCTTCCCCGGTGTAATCAGACCCTTATCCTCTGCATCTTGGATGATACTATATGCAACCCTACATGCCAAAAGTTTCATTCAAATGCAAAAGTCTAAAACAAGATTTTTAAGGAAATATAATATTTTCTAGGGTAAATTGCAAATTACACTCCTAAAGTTCGGGAGTGCTTGAATTTTACATTCTGAGGTTTCAAAATTTGGATTTAACTCTTGAAGTACCCCCTACAGTTGAGAGTTTTTGAATTTTACACTCTCAAATTTTGAAACTTTAGGGTGTAAAATCTAAACATTCACAAACTTTGGGAAGTAAAATCCAAACACTCTTAACATTTAGGGGGTAAAATCCAAATTCTAAAACATCAAGGTGTAAAATTCAAACATTCTCAAACTCTAGGGGGATAAAATTCAAATTCTGAAACTTCATGGCGTAAAATCTAAACACCCCTAAACTTTAAGAATATTGTTTGCAATTCACCCTAGTTTTTATATCAACCTATATAAATCAAAATACAATCAATTAAAAAAAAGGTTAATTAAGAGTTATATGCCTATCTTTAATATTGGAACATGGTTGCATCATCTCAAGCTTGGCAGCTACACGGGCAACACAACCATCCACAACATTATTGAGATATACCATTGGGGTATTGCCTATCAACTGCACAAGCCAAAAATTACCATTAATAGCAAAATGGATTATGAGAAGAAAAAAGTTCATAATAAAAAATAATGAGAACAAAAGCAACATTAAAGCATTGATTCTATTGGAAAAAGAATACTTCTGTAACATCTTTCTTGATTCCACACTTGTCTTCCATGTTATCATCTTAAAAATACTGCGAATTGATAAATAAAAATGAGGAAGAGTGTGAGGAAACTTCTAAGAAGGCTTTATAATGACCTGAAAAAATATAATGGGCGCATTTGCACATTCGTGAACAATAATATTTTTCTATTTTTTTTTTTTTTTGGTATAATATCAATCCTTTTTCAAGTTTTAAAAACCATAAAACAAATAAAAACTTTTGATCATTACAAAAAGTTAACATGATATGAAATATATCAAAATGTACAAGGTTTTATATGAAGACCTACCTATGATCCCAAACACTACGAATTATTTTCATAGGAAGAACTTCTAAGTGAGAATCAAATGATACCTGTAGAAATTATCGATACTGAATCTCGTAAAATAAAACAACAACGCACCTTTTTTAAACTTAGTGTTCTAAAATTTCTACAAGCAAAACCAACAACTCACAATCAAAAACCAATTAATATAAACTAAGAAAAATCCACCCAAAGAAAGGCTCAAAGAGAAATATTTTTTCATTCAGATTTTCTAGATTCACCAAAAGCTCAAAAGTTGATTTTTGTTTTTTTTTCTTTTTTAAACCATTTAACGTATTTACTATTAGGTCCGTAGGACTTGATTGGCAAATTGTGACCTTGTGTAAACTCTTAAATCATTGTAAGTCTTGTGTTGGTAATGAAGACATGTTCAAGTGCACGACAAGTCTAGATTCAAGATGTATTGGTTAAACTCTTAGAATCCTAGTAAGTCTTGGTTTTGATCAAAGCTGAATCTCGACCGATCAAGATTTGTGTAGAATTGAATCTAATCTACTTTCTGCTCAGCCGTTTGATTCAGGGTTTTGTGGTTTACAAGACAAGTCTAAAAACAAGCTTAGAGCACATTTTTCAGGACTTTTTGAGAGTAGTGTTACTGTAAACAGATCTTGGAGTTTTCCATCTCTCTTGAAGCATCAACCAAAGATCCAGTGATTAAAGTGAAGTTGCTGCAATCAACTTTACCTCAAAGTTGTTGATCTAAATCTTCAAGTGGTTTCTTATAGTCATGAGCGAACATTCACGTGCAACAAGATCTAGAATAGAGGAGTTAGTGAAACTGGAACTGTGTGTAGTCACGTTAGTAAGTATAACATAAAGTAGTTGTAGATTTAGGGTCATTGTTCTTGCAAAATCTCCTTAAAAAATGGCCATAATTCTGCCTCGTGCTCCTTTTGTTTAGCTTTTGATGAACTTTTAACCATAACCAAACAAATGATTCACACACACTCACACATAGAGGAAGCATCCTGTAACCTTCAAAGTTCAAAGTAGAGCCATAATACAAAGTTTTATAGCTGCCGTTGATTTACGCATATTCCATCTAATTTTAACCACAAACATTAGTAATTAACCTAGATTTACGCGTATTCCATCTAATTTGAATTTTTATTCTTAAAAAAATAATAATAATAGTAACTGGGTTATTACCAAAATTATATGATGCTAACTATGGTATGATTAAAATTTTCAACTAATTATTTTGAAAATAAATTTATGAAACTATGCCTTAAATTTAATTTATTTGTTTATTATTATTAGAGGAATTTCCTCAACCCAGACTATCAAAAATCACCAATCACAAATGAAACTTCAAAAAATTTAGGATCTTTTCAATAACCCCAAAGCAGAATCAACAACAACATAAACAAATACACACAAAGACCCAAATGCAAATTGAGAAAAAGGGAAAAGCTGAGAGAAAGTACCCATAGAAGAGTGGAGAAAGATCGGCGATGGGGCTTGGGTAACAGATCGGCGATCGGGCGTGGCCTGCGTGGGTCGGCGATGGCTGATTGAACGGATGGGTGAGGATGATGGATGAATGGCATTGGGCTTCAAAGATGGGTGAGGAGGATGATGAATCGGGTCGGCGATGGTGCATCAGCTTTGGTGCGATGGAGCATGAGCTTCGGTGGCAGCGATGAGGACGATGATGAATTGGAGGTGAGAAGTTGATGAGAAGGATGAGAGATAGGTGAGAGTCTGAGAGAGTTTTGTCTTTGAGAAGGAGAGAATGACTATGTAACGGCAGAGGGGTGAGATCGGGATTTCAAAGATGGAGGTTGATGTGCTATTGGAGAGGCTAGGTATGAAAATTTTTAGTTTAGTATTTATACAAAGCCTAAATCTGCGTTTTTAACCTGCGGCTATAGGCAAAATCTGGGGCCGCGTTTAATAAATGCGGCCCCATCCCAAACTAAAGCCGCGTGTTTAAAACGCGGCTTCAGACCAAATTTAAAGTCACGTCTATAAAACGCGGCTTTAGGCAAGCTAGAACAGCATTTTATAAACGCAGCCACAGTTAAGATAAAAAATAAAAAATAAAAAATAATGTTTGCCAAAAAAATGAAATGGGCAGGTCCTATAGCCACGTGTTTTAAACGCGGCCATAGCTCCACCCCCAAAAATGTGGCTATTGCTCAATAAAACGTGGCTTTAGACGCGTTCTATGTCCGCCTGTATTAAATGCGGCTTCAGTTGTTTTTTTTAAGCCGCGTTTTTTAAAAACGAGGCTTTAGTCTGTCTGTGGCCGCGTTTGTAACGCGGCCTAAGACCCGCATGTTTTGTAGTGAGTAGATCAAAGTAATAGAAATAGATTTAGATATCCATAATTCTACAAAGTTCAAAGAGAGGTTTACACGTTTTTAACTAGGGGAATTATTGACTGGTCCGGGACTACAAGGTCAGCAAGCTGACCTTGTAGTCCCAGCCAATAACTTTAAGACACCACACTAAATTTTGCTTACAAAGACATTTATGCCACATCAGCAGCATTAGCTAATTAAAGTTAAACGCCACCTACCTTAACGTCTGTCAACCCCGTCAAAGACTCAAAATCTGAAGAGCAAATTCAAAATTTAGAAGGGAATGGGGCAGGTTAGAGAAAATTTTCAAACTCAAAACTCAAATCATTCAAATTTCATTTTTCATTGTTCATCAAAACTCTACAAACCTGTTGTCTCCAGTCCACCTCTACTCCTTCAACCCTTAGATAGCTCGCTTCAGGCTCAGGCTTGATGAGATCTCCATCCTTCTCTTGGGTTACCTCTCTCTCTACAATACTATTCCCCTTTTTTTTTAATTATTCCAAGACTTTGATTTCATGCAACAAACACAGCCTTTTTAGGGGTTTAAATTTTAAGTATTTCATGTAATTGATGTTTATAATTTATTGAATTTGGGTAAATCAAAGTTCAAATTGATAGGGCTTGGTCTATGCGAGCTTCCTCCTGAAAGATTGCCTTTAAGGTTGTGAAAATGCCTGTTTGCTTGACATTTCTCTGTTGGCTTTATGCTTTTGCTTCTGCTGGGTGGGTTTGAAAGGAAAAAATATATGAAGAAATGAGTCCATAGTTGATGTCACTAAGCCAAGTAGTACCAATTTAGTTTTTATTTTCCACCTGTTGCTCATAGTTTCTTCAAAAAAAGATTAGTAAAACTTGTTTTGTGCTCTGATTTATTCAATATTCTGTAATTTGAGTGTCTTGTCATATGAACTTCTTGAACTCCAACCAAAAAAATAAAGGTTCTTCGTTCTTTGAGCAATTTGCTTTGGCACCCTTTTTTCTTTTAGTATTGGCTTTTTTTTTCTCTTTAGGTATTAGCTTGAGAATCCCTTTTTTTGGCACATGTTTACAAATACTTAGGCCTGAAGACATTAAAGTGTAGGAGTATACTTCACCAGTTTTAGTTTTTGGCAAATTTACAAGCGTGACAGCCACAGCGTGTATGCTTTGCAACTATTTTCAAGGAATGCGCTTTATATACTCATTGCTCCACTGATTGCTTATTATTTGACTTCTCTAATTCAAGTTCCAATCAAATTGTTGGTTTATTTCACTTGAAACCAAATGAACATATAGAATCTTTGCAAGTAAATAGAGGTTCGGCTTCATTGATATTATTGTACTAATTGAAATTTGTTTTTCAAAGTTGCAGGATGATAGAGCCCCAACTAAGCCACATTGCTAAAAAAAGGTTTTGAAGCATTCATGATGGATTGAAGTCATGTATCTTCAAGTTACTGAGAAAAATTTTTAGTTTTACTAAAGTTTAGATTTGATACATGTTAGCTTCTTTTTAGTTTGAAACAAGTGACATGTCATGTACATACTTTTGGAATTTGGCTTATCTCATTGTTGTGCTTGAGAAAACAATTCTTCCCTAACTCTCTTTTTTTTTAGGTGACTGGAATCCAAATTTTAAACCATTTGTTGAATAAACAAAATTTTTCATTTAAGATTTTTCTCTTCAAATAATGATGCCTGGAGAAACCAAGCACTAAATGCCATATACTTCTATTTTTACAAGAGAAATTAGCAAAGTTGCTCCATGAGTTCCAAATAATAGAAACTTTAATGAGGCCTTCGTCAATCTCTTCCCCACTTTTCTCAAGTTAGTCACAAAATATGGTCCCAAAGCAAAAGACGACATAAAAAGATATATCATCCTCTTAATGGAAGTCTTGAATGGAAACCACAGAGGTGTTTACTACCAAAAATCTTGTTACCTAATCATATAAGAACCTCTTATCTTTTTCTTTTTCTTTTTTGATAATCAAGGAATCTCTTATCACTCATACAAAAGTTGCAAAAGAATCTCAAAATGAGTCCATTCAATGTTCATTTTTTCAACAAAGAAAGTAATCTCCAAATAAGATACTAGTTCTGTAAATACTTTAAGCAAATAAAATCTTTGTTCAATTTCTCATGGCAGCATGCACAACTACACCGTATACAACCTTTCCTTTCTTGACTTTTCAATTTGGATGGGCTTCCTCGACTGACGCAACTATTGTGTCTCCCAATCTTGCACCTTTCTTCCTCTTTAAAGCTTGTATGCACATCAGCTTTGTTGCCCCCAAGTTGTACACAACTTTGAGAATGGTCCTCATTTGAATGAAAGACCTTTGTTGTTGTAGAATTGCAAAGAACAAACTGAGGCAAAATCTAGAGGAGATAAAACCAGTGTACCTTTAAATATTGATTTGGCAAAATGGATTAAACCTTGGTAAAAATAAAATGCCTTGTTTTACAATGAGGTATCAGATTATCAGGGGTTCTTTTAATCTTTCAAATAAAATGTAGGCACAAGGCAGTTTTTATAACATCCTTATAGCCTTCTAAGGGAGATGGCTAAAACAACTCTTCCTTTCAAGACAGAGTAGACATTTAGATACAGCCTAACATTTTTTAGACATGAGTAAGACTCAGCTCTCTTCTTGGTGTTGAGTAATATAAATAATGCAAGCACAAATACTAGAACCTGATCTAACCTGACTTTGAGCCTCAATACTCACATTCTCAATCTCACTAAAAAATTTAACATCAAGACTTGACACCCATTTCTGAGCTCAAGCTCATTTACACGCCAAATTCAAACAAAGTTCATTAAAACCTCACATTTATCTGGAAAAAATCTATCAGCCTAATAATGTCAGTACCACTGAAAAAATTCTTAAGGTAAATTCACACAAATAATACTTTAACAACAAGCTCTTAGTGCTTCCCAAACATTAAATCAAGAACTACTACCAGGAAAAAGAAGAGCTTAACAACCTGTGAAGAAGCATTTGAATCAATTGCACTCACATATATCATATCAATAAAACCCATATGAACTGGATGACTAAAATCAACATTAAAACAAACCAAAGTATCAAAAGGCACAATATAAGCAACTATGGGCCAAAAATTGAAGCTTTATGGAAGCAATAGAAGTAGAATCACATACCTTTAGACCATTTCGAAGCAAACCCAGAAGCCATCTTCGTACTTATATATTGTTCCCTGTGAATCTGACATTATATAACCATCAAAAGCATTCAATTAAATGATGGCTCATCGAAAGAAAAAAAAAATGACAGATTAACAATGACCCAAGTGACCAAACAACCATAAGAACAAATCCAAAGAGAATAAGGAGATGGGACACGCACTTCAAGTATATTGAATTGAAACAAAGCAAACCCTTTTGCTGCACAAGAGTGAGAGAGGGGAAAATTCTTAGCTTGCTGACCTTGGAGATCTCATCGAGCTTGGGCCTGAATCGAGCGATCTAAGAGCTCAAGGAGAAGAGGTGGATTGGAGACACAGAGCAAGTTCTTGGAGTTTTGATGCACAATGAAAAATGAAATTCGAAAGCTTTGAGTTTTTACTTATGAGTTTTGAGACTGAAAATTTTCACTAACGCGCCCAATTAATTCCTTCCTCAATTTTGAATTTGTTCTTCAGATTTTGATGGGTTAACAGACGTTAGAATGGGTGAAGTTTATTTAGCTGATGTGGCATAAAAGTTTATGTAAGCAAAATTTAGTGTGGTGTCTTAAATCTATTGGTTGGGACTACAAGGTCAGCAAGCTGACCTTGTAGTCCCGGACCACTCAATAATTTCCCTTTTAACTATTCTAGTAAAGCACCACTCTTTTTTCATTTTTTTTTGGGAGAAAAGAAAAAGAAAAATTTTTAATCTTTAGAGAGGTTCTTCTCAAAAAAATCTTTAGAGAGGTCCACACGTTTTTTACTTTTCTAGAAAAGTAACTCTTTTTTTTTTTTTTTTCCCCTTAAAGAAAAGAAAAGAAACTATTTTTTAGTCTTTCACCACTCCCTCAGTTACCAAAAGTTATTCTTTTCCTACCAAATTCCTCTCTTTTCTTTTCCTTGAGACTCCACACGTTTTTTACTTTTCTAGAAAAGTAGCTTTTTTTTTTTTCCCCCTTAAAGAAAAGAAAAGAAACTATTTTTTAGTCTTTCACCACTCCTTCAGTTATCAAAAGTTATTTTTTTCCTACAAATTCCTCACTTTTCCATTCCCTTGAGATTCCTCGCTCACTCAGATATATTTTTCCTGCAGATTTCCCCTCTTTTTCCTGGAGGTTGCCCAAAATCAGTTCTGCTATACACACCACAAAAAAGAGGAAAATGGAAAAGGGAATGCGTGAAATGTTTATTGATTTATATATTGTAAATTAATAGGCCGGCTAAAAAGCAAAAAATTAATTAAACATTGATCCTTTATTCTTGTGCATAAAGTTTTATGCTTCCTAACATGGACACGAATATAACTTGAGTCCACCTTTATGGTTGAAATATATAAGCTAGCGTACAAGACGTAGAATTAGAGGAGACTTTGATTTGATGCAGTGTTGATTTTA
Source organism: Quercus ilex subsp. ballota (assembly GCA_032727855.1). NCBI lineage: Eukaryota > Viridiplantae > Streptophyta > Magnoliopsida > Fagales > Fagaceae > Quercus > Quercus ilex. The sequence goes on along the minus strand of CM064910.1, from coordinate 5,505,684 downwards.
CATTGCTATATCATTGAATTTTTTTGTGTGAAACCGAAAATAACTCTTTGAACTTTTATTTATTTATTTTTTTGATGAAAAATATTCTTTGAACTTTATTACAAGTTACAACCATACCGGTCATTGTGGTCTAACATTTCACATTACAAAATCTACTCCTCAGTCCTCACGCGTAAACTGGGCCCTTATGAAAAATTCGACCTTAAAGTGAATATATTTTCTTAGAATAGTAAATAATACATAGCTTCTCAGTACTTGGTCAATCGAACACTTGCCTTATATTATTTTTTATAAAAATTTGATCCCTTTCGAATTATTTTATATCAATATGCCAACCAAAAAAAAATTACAATTAAACTTTTATCTTTTTTTTTTCCTTGTATAAAATTTTTCAATAAATCTAAAGTCATAACATATTTGACAATTATTTAGATAACATGTTATTAATAATGAATATAACAAAGTAGTAGGGCCATATGAAAAATTTCCTACCAACTCAACAGTTATTTGTTGTGAAAATTTTTGCCTGCGTAGTAGTAGCAATTAATGGCATTACTCATGATTTTATGCTTCTTAACGTGGACATAAATAAGTCCATTACTGTCATATATGTTGAAAGATATAAGCTGGCGTCTGCGTGCTACCCATGTTTACCATAGTGTGGCGTTCTCAGTACTCTTTAGTAATAACCAAAAGAAAAAGGAGAAAAAATGGCACCTTCACTTCCCAAACAACATAGTTTTTCAACTCTCTACTTTTCTATTTTTTCAACCAAACACACATTACGAAAAACTAAATATTTTCTATCCCATCACTTTTTCATCCCCCAACCAAACAGACCTATTCTTTCATGCCTCCTTCATTTAGTCACCTTCTTTTTAGACTAATATTGTGTGAACCCATTTCCACGCATGCCGGAAAATTGATACCTCATCTTTGACCAGTCACACTCGCAAGAGTAAGAACCAAAAGCAACCTACTTGACTGCACTGATTTTGAAAACTCGATTATAAAAATCATGTCCCAAAAACATTTTGCAGACTAATAGTTGTGCAGCTAGCTATTCACACTTCTCTACACGCTGCTATATTGTTACTAAAACAAGCTAACCTTCTGTGTGAACCGTGATCTAGCTCTCTTGCAATGGCGGCGACACGGGACAATCCCGTGAGGAAGTTGGCAGATTCACTTCAGGTGCTTGCTGATACTGTAAACTCGGACAATCCACACATCAAGGTCAGCGACCTGGTTCAGTTTTGCCGTATCAGTTATACTACTATCTTCTACTTGGGGATCACTGTTAAGTTTCCGGACCTGGACCCCCAAACTAAGGTTTGTGTAAACCATAGAATATATAATTTTGATTATAACTTACAATATATCTGCTTCAACCATAGAATATTACTGCACTCAGTTTGCTCACCCTGTCTCTCCTTATATGTAATATAACCAAAGGTGGATAATTTTTTGGAAGCCTCAAAGAAATACGACACAATACAGGATTTAGTGGAAAGTGAAATTAAGAATGGTACTGCGAGGGATGAAGGTAGCCCATGCAGAACCCTGGCGCGACTTAGGCGTGTAATTGACTTGGCGAGGGAAGTGCTTGAGCAAATTCTTACTAGCGGCCGGTACGTCAATTCATCGATTTTCCCTATCTTAATTCTGTGTGTTTTCCATTAAAAAAAAAAAAACTTAATTAATTAAGGGTGTCCATGAGTTAGGTTGAGTTGGGTTTGGGCTCAACTTGAATCCGACCTGAGCCTACTAGGTGGCTGAAAATATAACCTACCATTGACTAAAAAGCAGCACTAGGTCGCATCAGAAAATAGTTGTAATTGTAGCATTACTCTAATCAAATTATATGTGAATAAAAATATCCTATTAATATCATCAACAATTCTTTTTTTTTTTTTTTTTTTTGTAGAAGAAATTTTCAAAACTATTTTAATTATTAGTGAGTCTGTCATGATTCATGTGTGTTAAGGTTTTTTTTGTCACCTTGCCACATTGAGATTTGATTGGGGAGTCCTTGAATTCGGGCTTAAGAGAGGACATTAAGTGCTTGTTTGACATCAGCATTAGTTTTTAGTTTTTATGTACAACTTTTTAAAACCTTTTTTTTTTTTTTTTAGCATTTCTTCACTTTTTCAAAATTTTTTAAGGTATAAGTATATTTTAGCACATTTTCAGCAAAAAAACTAGATAAACTGTTCTCAAACAAACACTAAATTGAAATTCCTTCATTGTCAAATGCTCAAAGGAGGCTGCCATTTTGTACCCTAATGAAAATACGAGATGTATTTAATAAACAATATTCATGCATAAGTAACGTATGGAGAGAAACATAAATGACATAGCAAACTGTTGGTGATGAATTTGGAAGATTGAATTGGATGAAATTATGTAAGGAAAGTACTAGAATAAGAAAAGAAAAAATATTATAAAATTACTAAAATAAGAAAAGTAGTTTGCATGAATTAATAAAAAAGATGCTTAAGAGTCTTAGCTTAGGGGCACTTTGGCGATAGTGCTAACAATACAATACATAACTATTGCTTTAATTCTTTGGCAAAAGCCACATTTCGTGGTGAAGTGACCCATTTAGTATCAACAAAATTTGTTCAATAACAATTATGCCTGTTCTACGACAACTCGACTGGTCTGGATGCAAAGTATTACTCATTTAGCAATATTCTTGGACTTTTAGCTGTAACTTTATTTACCCGTTCAGTGATAGAGTACTCATCCAGCAATAATCCAAGATTTGGAGTTTTACTTTGCTGAGTATTAGCCGGATCTACAACTCCGCCATTATTGATTTTTTAAGCTACAAGTCCGCCAAAACTTGTACAAAAATAATCAAAATGCTCCTATGAATGCCAAAATCACCCGATGGGGACTGTACTCTAAATTCCTGTAGTTCAATTTTATTCCTGCTCGGCCCAGGCCTCTCTTAGGTCTTTGGCTTTTAGTTGAACATTACTAATTTTTTTGTTTATGTGGTAAGAGTTGCTGCACAATCGATTGAGGGGAACAGTCAGCAATCAATCTTTGATTTCACACTTTTGAGGTAGGTCTTCTCTTTATTTTAGGAATCTATATATGTTTAATTGTGTATTTTATGTTTTTTTACTTTTTATTTATTTTTTTATTTTTTTATGATGGATATTGGCTCAAGTATAAATTATAGCATAATATGCATAAAGTGATTGAAAACTGAATTAAAAACAATACAATATGAATCTTTTTTTTTTTTTTTTTTTTGGAGAAGCAATACTGTATGAATCTAAATCTATTAGATGTTGCTTTCAAAAAAAAAAAAATTTATTAGATGTTTATTTAGTATTTTATATAGCATAGTTTATGTAGCACTTTTGTCCATTATTCAACACACTTCTATCTAATTCGGTCAATTTCCATCTACTTCGGTTCATTTTGATTTACTTTAAAAAAAATATTAATTAAACACACAAAAAATAATAAAATAATATATTTGTAGAGATAAAAATATAAAAAATTACTTGTAGAAGTCTTTAAAAAAAAAAAAAAAAGACAATACTTGAAACAATTTTTTTTTAATATATTACACTTCATTGGAAAATAGTTATATTTTTTTCACATGTTGCACAAGGTTGCGACTAGTAATAATAAAATAAAAATTGTATATTAATCAAACTTGGACATGTCTTAATAAATTGAGAACTGTGTGAATTTTCAAGGAATATGTATCTTCCCAATAAAATTTATATAGGACCAATTTATTTATTTATTTATTTTTATTTTTTTGAAAGCAAAACATAATTCATTCATCATTCAAAAAACTGGCATCCAAGTACAGTGCTTCAAGGGCTGGAGGGGGGGATTCCTCAAGCCATACAAGTTCATCAACTAAATGACTAGCGAACCGTGCAATGCTATGAGCCACAGCATTGGCACTTCTCTTAACACATCCAAAATTACAGCTCCTAAACCCAGCAGCAAGTGTGCGAATATCGTCATATATGTGTCCTAGCCGTGATCTATCCAGCCTTGAAGAAGTAATAGCCTTCATCACCGCTGCATTATCTCCTTCAATCACCAGGTCTGTGAATCCCGCATCCATGGCAAACTCAACTGCTTTCCAACATGCTAGCGCCTCTGCTTCTTCGTTGTTTGCCACTGCTGGACCACGAGCTGACAAGCCAGCCATCACTTCTCCTAAGCTGTTCCTCACGATAACTCCCACTCCGGATGAATTTGTACCATCAAAGACCGCCGCATCAAAGTTGAGTTTGAACGCCATACCAGTGGGAGGTCTCCAAACTTGCACCAATTCTGGATTTGTCGACACGGCCAAATGAGACTGGGACTCCTTAAATTCATCCACATACTCCCTTGCACGTTTGTTCAAGAGGATTGGGTTCTGTACTTTACCTCCATGCAACACCGAATTGCGTTGATTCCAGATAACCCAACACTAAACCCAAAATAATTCTTGTTCTTCACGGGATAGGTTGATGATAACCTCAACCACTAGCTGCAAAAAATCCGTTTACCCTGTTCTAGCTTTCTGCATTCTCCTCAAACTTCCAGCCCATACATCTTGCGCCACCCCACACTACCATAAAACATGAAAAACAGATTCCGAGCTCCCTTTACAGCCCTCACAGCCATCATCCATTATTATTCTACGCCTAGTCAGGTTCTCCCTAGTTGGAAGTACATTTTGACAAGCCCTCCACCCAAAGACTTTTGTTTTGTTTGGGATATGTAGCTTCCATAGGTGCCTCCAAACCAGACTCCCATATACTTCCCTAGAGCACTCCTCCATTCCAGCCTCTTGTCTTGCTATTTCTCTAACAATGTGATATCCCGATCTGACAGTATATTCGCCATCTTTTGAGTGCAACCACATGAGAAGATCAGCTGCATTTCTACGGCTCAATGGCATGCTTAAAATTGCTCTAGCATCCTCCATATGAAAATTAGCTTCAATAAATTCCCGGTCTCATATCTTGCTCCTCCAGTCAATGAGATCAGCCACTCTCCATTCCCACTCCTCCTCCAAAGGTAGATAAAGAACCTTATTTGTTGGGTGATTCAGTATCCATCTATCCTTGGTGACCCGTATGGAAGTCCCATCTCCAACTCGCCAATAACACCCATGTTTTAGGATAGGTTGAGCAGCCATTAGACTCTTCCATACATAAGAGCTATTAGGCACATCTGAAGCTTCAAGGAAGCTACACCGTGGGAAGTAACGTGCTTTAAAGCACTCATATAACAAAGAATCTCGGTCTTGGAGCATTCTCCACCCCTGTTTTGCTAGCATTGTAAGGTTGAAATTTCTCAAATCTCTAAACCCCATCCCACCTTCCTTTTTAGGTTTAGATAATGCATTCCAACTTTTCCAATGAATTTTCTTCTCATCACCAACCTGGCCCCACCAAAACCTAGCACACATTGCATTAAGTTCATTGCACAGGTTGACCGGTAACAAGAATACTCCCATTGTATAAGTAGGAATTGATTGGGCCACTGCTTTAATCAAAACTTCCTTACCAGCTCTAGAAAGTAATTTTCCTTTCCAACCTTGGATCTTCTTCCACACTCTATTCTTCAGGAATGAAAAGGTTTGATATTTTGCCCTTCCAACCAAAGTAGAAAATCCCAAATAAGACTCAAACCGCTCAACCTCCCGAACCCTCAACTCCCTCTTTATTTGTTCTCTTACTTCCTCCTTCGTGTTGTTGCTAAAGTAAATTGAGGATTTCTCAAAATTAATACATTGCCCAGAAGCGGCTGCATATAACTGAAGAGTATCTGAAATACACCTCACATCTTCCTGGATGGCCTGACAAAACAGTAAGGAATCATCAGCAAATAAAAGGTGGGAGATGGTTGGAGCTCTTCGACAAATGGAAACCCCATGAAGTCGTCCCTCTTCTTCTTCTCTATCCAGTAGTGTTGTAAACCCTTCAGCACATAAAAGGAACAAGTAGGGTGAGAGTGGATCTCCTTACTGCAAGCCCCTTGTTGGGATAATATGTCCATAAGCTTTGCCATTGATAAGAACTGAGAAGGATGAGGAAGACACACAACACATCACCTTGTCAACCCACACCTCTGGAAAGCCCAACCTGAGCATAATGTTCTTGAGAAACTCCCACTCAACCCGGTCATAAGCTTTACTAATATCCAGCTTTAGTGCAAAGGATCCTTTCTTTCCTGATTTCCTGCAATGCATAGCATGGAGTGTCTCGTATGCTACAAGCACATTATCAGTGATTAGGCGACCCGGGACAAAAGCACTCTGTGAAGGAGAAATTAACTGGGGAAGAATCTGTTTAAGCCTGTTAGCCATCACTTTGGATATTATCTTATAAATAACATTACAAAGGCTAATGGGTCTAGAATCCGGCATTTTTTCAGGAGACTTAACTTTTGGAATGAGAACAATATGGATATAATTTAGATCAGGATTCATGTTACTAGAATTTAAAAAGTCTAACACAGCATCAATCACATCATCACCAACCACATGCCAAAATTTCTGATAAAAGAGAGCATTCATACCATCGGGTCCCGGTGCTTTGGTAGGCCCCATTTGGAACAACGCCACTCTGACTTCTTCAGCACTATTCTCCCTGGACAATGCTTCCTGCATTTCTGAGGTCATTTTGTATTGCACTGCATTGAGGCATTCTTCCATCCTGTCACATGAACCTGATTTAAAGATATTCTCAAAATATTCTGTCGCTACTCCAGCAATGTCTTCAACTTCTTCCACCCAATTATTTTGATGATCTCTAACACCCTTTATCATATTCCTCCGCCGCCTTTGTGAGGCCTTGGAATGAAAAAATTTGGTGTTTTTATCACCATGCTTCAATCATGAAATCTAAGATCGTTGGGCCTAATAAATTTCTTGTTTGAGAAGTAAGTCATCAAGTTTCTTACTTGCTTCCACCAAGGCTGACCCATTCTCCACCGTTGCCTCCCTCCTGCTGAGCTCCTCCATCTGCTTTTGGAGTTTTTTTATTTCTTCAGTGGCTGGCTGTGTTTTAACAGCCCCCCAAGTTGCCAATTCTATTCCACACTTTTTTATCTTCTCCTTTGTTCTACTAAGGCCCGAGAGATCACTTCCAACAGTTTCCCACGCTTCTTGTACCGTTTTTTCACAATCCTCCCAAAGCAGCCACGCCTCCTCAAACCGGAAACCACGAGAGTTTCTATGTTGCTTCCTCCCCCCCCCCCCCCCCCCACACTAGTATGTAATAGCAACGGTCTATGGTCAAAAGCATGAGAAAAGAGGTGAGTCACTATGCTTGCATGGAATTTTTCTCTCCGCCCCAAATTAGCTACAGCTCGGTCCAATTGCAACCTTGTATTCGCATCACCTGGACGTTTATTATTCCATGTAAAAGGGTATCCAATAAACCCCAAATCTGCCAAGTTACACTCATCCAAGGCCGACCTAAACTCTTCCATCTGATTGAAGTGAGGTGGACACCTGCTCTGCTTTTCATTAGAATGAAGAATAGCGTTAAAGTCACCGATACAATACCAAGGCCCACTGACAAAAGTTGAGAGATGGGATAATAGTGCCCATGACTTCTTTTTCTGGCTTGCCTCTGGCCACCCATAGAAGCAAGTCAGCCACCATTCAAAACCATCATCTTCCACTACTTTCGCTAATATGTGATGCTCCGTGTAATTCACTACATCCAACTAAACCTGTGTCTTCCATAATAAAGCTAACCCACCACCACTGTTTGGTTTCTTCACAATAAACTTATTCTGAAACGGAAGTTCACTACATTTTCATTAAATCGATCATTATCTAACCGTGTCTCCAATTTAATTAAGCATGAAAATTTGTTGCGAATTGATTGGACATAATAAAAATAATTTACTCCATGAGAAGTCAAATGATTTCCCACAATTAAAATGAGGCTTCAAGGTGTGCATCTTAAATCAATGAAATGATAATTTTTTCCAAAATAGTGGGATTCATCTAGCGAAAGGAAAAAAAAAAAAAAAAATTAGAGCACAAACTCCATAAGAATTCAGAATGACATTTCAAAGGAAATTAAAGCAGGTTTTACAACAATAAAACACGTTTCCTAAGAAATATTAAAATAAATATTTAATTGAGTAATTTATTTATTTTTGCGATATCTCACTCGATTCAAACCTAATTTTGTTTATGAACAATCACATTGATGGGAATTTCATGGTCTTTAAAGTGTTATCAAACTTAATCTAATTAAGTGGTTGGATTTTATTTAAAAATTAAGCATATTTGGTCATCTTAATGAAAATTGACCCCCCCAAAAAAAAGATCTACTATTTGAACCATGAAATTATGTCCCTGAAATTAGAAATCAAACTTCCATCAAAATTAAGAGGCTAGACAATTAAAATATACGGTATCAACAAATGGTATTGAAATTCACGGATGAATTGACTTCTCCTTAATAAACAAAAGATATTGAGACCCATTTTAGGGTTGTAGCGAAGTTAAATACAATTTTATCATGTAATACAACTATTGGCTTTGTATATATGTAAATTATTTTTTCATAGATCTTTTTTATGACAGGAAAAATTCATTTGTTGAGACATTTGCAGTAGCTTATGAGCAAGTTTTTGTTCCATATCCTGGATGGACTGCCGGTGAATGTTTTAATTTGTCAGTCGGTTTGTCCAAGAATATTGTGCTTGCTGCATTGGAAGAACTTCCTCCTCCGGACCTCTTATTGAAGATTTTAAATGAAGATGGTAAGAATTCCTCGGTACATTGCTAGTTTTAGTTTGTCCAAATATAAAATTTTATACATTCTGGTTGTATTTATAGCTTAATTTCGATATCTGAGTTTTAATCGTGCTATTGTTCGACATATATGATAAACGCGATTACACCAGTAGTGAATAAGTTTTCACTCGAGATAAAATTGACTTCCTTATTTGGTTTTGTTCTTCTGAATTTTCTTTGCTTTTATCAGAGGATTCATTGAAGGAGCATATTCACAAGTACATTAATGCGGCAAAAGTTGTTCTGCAGTACATTGACGGCGTCTTCCTATCAACTGAGACAGGGGCCGAGATGCTTAGGACGATCTAGTTTAAATTCCATTCTGGAAAGTGCTTATGAAGGATTGATCAGTTTGTAAAACACTGGTAAGGATTGATCAGTTTGTAAAACATTGGCATTGCAAAACCAGTTTGATTTGATAAAGAAACCTGTAAGCTGCTCTACTGGTTTCAACTCCGAAAACTATGAATGGAGTTTGTGCTACATAAACCAAGTGTGTTTTGATAATGATGTTAAATTTTTTTTTTTAAGAATCAAGACCAAGAAACTTTATTAATTCAACCAAAGTCGATTACAAGAGCATGATGAAGTTGTGGTGGAACATCCTCCATCCACACAATGAAAGCATCAATATGTTTAGCGTATTGAGCTAAGTTATGAGCTAGAGAGTTACCCGATTTACGGATGTGCGAAAAGGAAATACAAGAAAAGGCTTCAAAAATCTGCTTAGCTGAGGAAATCAAATGGCCGAAGGAAGTGAAGGACTCCTCCTCACTTCGTAAGGCTGAAATAATCAACTCTGAATCTCCCTCGACTATAACAGAGGATAGATGGAGTTCTTGATGTTAAATTTGATAACTATATATTTTCTTATGGATCGTCACCTCAGATGGGATTTGGAATATCAACTTTCATTTACTACAGCTATCTAGCCTACTTAACCATTCACATGTTACTCTTTCTCACATAAAAATGGATTTTGTTAATTAAATTTTTAGTGAGAGCCACTATATGAAAAGAGTGAGTGTTGATCCTAGAATATTGAATAATTTAAACACACATGTATGTATATATTACTTATACATAAAGTACGTATGTAACATTGTTTAAGATATAATAATTAGTCTTCACATAATTCAAAATAATTTCCTTTTCATTCAAGTTTGTTTTGCAAAATATATACTTGCTTAAAAAATTATTCATTGATTAAAATTATCATAATTGCAAGTCAATATCATTAAAAAGTAAAAATGTAATCCGAGACTTCAATGAACATGCAAATTCAATCAATTCCAAAATATATTAAACTTTACAACAATCATACAACAATCAAAATGACATATTGGATGAAAAGAGCAAGCTATCCGATAAGAAAATCAAGCCACATCAAGATTTAACAACTAATATACTTTCTTGTAATCTAAAGCTTAAATTGTGTGAAAGAAATTTTGAATAATGGTCAAAAAGTAGTGGAATTTAGAATTCCATGCAACCACACAATCTGACTATCTAGAAAACCTATAAACAAGAACAAACATGGAGTCTACTCCCCTTTGAGTTTTGGAAGTCCTAACGCAGTCCATTAGTAGGTCCTCTCAAATTGAAGAGAGTGATGCCGCATTAAAACAAATTAATGTCTCTATTAAAAAACGCTCTCAAAATTTCTGCAGACTTTTTCTTTTAGAAATTGTTCTTTTGACCATTATCCAAAATTTTTTGCTCACTTTTGCCCACTTTATGGAGGATTTTTGACATGAGCTTAAATTATAGCAGTATCATGCAACTCAGACTGATGGGCAAATTAAATTGAGGTGAGGCCATGAATAGAACTTTGAGGAATTTAAATTTTAGTATTTGCCAGGATAAGACAGAGCCATAGGACTTGCAAAAGCTGAATTTGACTACAACGTGTTGTCCATAGCTTTACTACACAATCACCATCCTCTATTATCTATCATGGAAGGTTCTGAAACATGCATTGAACTTAGTCACATTGCATAAAGTCCATGATTTTTGCACCTCAACGACAACAAATAATATAGTGGAACAAATTCAACCGGTTCAAGTAGAGGCAAAGAAATTTGGAAGACATTTAATATGTTGGACTTGGTACAGATTACATAATTTTATATGTTAGACTTGTACAAATTACATCCACCTGAGGAGTTCACCATCCAGAGATCGAAGTTCTTCACAAGTGGAAAGGCAGATGGGGTGTAATTCAAATTACAAATAACAAACTACGTGTGTTTAAATTAAATTGCCATCCTATTTGAGCCTTTCCATGTGCTTTCTGAGCACATAGAAAGGTTTAAATATAAGAGTCAACAATTTATAATATCATTTTTTTTTTTTTTTTTTTGGTACTGGTATATCTTGAAAATAGAGACTACGAAGATAATCTCTCAAATTAATCATACTTCATCTCTGGGGAGACATTAGTTCTTATTCAATGAAAACATCAGTCAAAAGTCATATTTTCTGCCTCATGTCTAACGGAGTCAAAGAGTGCAGTAGACAAATAACGCTCCCCACAGCTGGGGAAAATCACCTATGTGGCACGCAAAATCAGAAGATATCGTTAATGAAATCGGGTTCAACATATGCTGACAAGTACAGTTTTAACTTTTAAGCCATGCATTTGACACCATTTTTTTGGTAAAAAATTTAGCGCCGCAATAGTTAATAAACTATATTAAAAAAATTTTGATATAATTTTTATATAAAAAATATAAAAAATTGTCAATAAAATTAATTATTTTTAAATAAAATATTTTTAAAAATAATTCTTAAACCAATAATACCAGTGTGGCGTTTGGTACGGGAGAATCCACATTACTTCTGGCATCCAGATTCCTAGGAATGTGATTCCTAGGAATCACATTCATAAGAATGTAATTATTCCTATGTTTGGTTTATTCTCAGGAATCTTAAATGAATTATTTATTTTTCCCATTCTATCCTTAGATTTGAATGTGAACTACCAAGTCATTTAAAAAAAAAAGGTTAAAATTGTCAATTTATAAAACATACAATTTCCTTTAAGTTTGGGAATCTGGATTCCCACCTGTTTTAAAGGGAATCCACATTCCCACTGAGAGGGGTTTAAGGATTCCCCTGGCATCTAATTCCCTAGCATAATTTGCAACCAAATATGAAAATCTTTAAACATTCCTAGGAATCCTAAAACATTACCCTGTACCAAACGCCACACTAAAACATTTGGGTATATTCGGGTCAATGGAAAAATTAAGAAAGAAGAAGGGCAAATTGGAAATTCAACAAATGGAATGAGTGGATGACAACTCATCCTCACTTTCTCCCAATGAACCCCACGTAGACCCCTTCTCTTATCTTTTTCTCTTCTCCACCACTCTTTTGGCGGTTGCTTTCCGGCAATCTAATCTTATATGGAACCTGTAGATTTTCCTCTCTATTCTTGGCCGTCATAAAAACAAAGGTAATTTTCATATTTCTTTGATAGCTTAGTTTAAATATGCGTGTTTGTCATTAATGGTGGATCCTAGTCGTATTAAGTTAATACAACTACTACTTGGGTTTTGTTTAATTTAATATGAAGGGTTGTCTTGGATTAATGGTTGAAAATATCAAGTTAGGGGTTGGAAGTTTAAATTTATGGCATCTATGGGTTTGGGTTTTTGCGTGATATTTCATGCAGTTAGTTTAATGCGTAGCCATTGATTTTGATGTATGATGTGGTAGATTTGAAAACTGAATTTGAGGGTTAGTTTTCTTGAGCAACATTATGGGTTTTATTAGGGTTGTTGAAGTTGACTATTTAGACTCGTGTGAATGTGATTGTTGCATGTCAAGTGTTCAATAAATTGCCTCAATGAATTATGAGGTTGCATTTACTTGACTTGAGGGTGAGATGATTGCTATAGGTGAAGTTATGAGTTTTCAAACATGTTGACTTGAGTTGGTGTAATCCTTGAATTTGTGACATTGTGTATTGGCACCCATTCTTTGTGACAACCTCGTCTTTGTGACACCTTGTCATGTTGTGATAAGCCTTATTCTTAATAGACTTGATGATTGTCTTTCTAGGTTCCATGGTACTTGGTGGTGGACCTAGTAATTTGACTTGCTTGCTTGGGTAATTTCCAACTGAGGTAAATTGGTGAACTTTATGAGGTAAGTATATTTTTAATGGGGTTTTTGTAAAACAATCATTATTGCACATTTGCACTCAATTATTTTATGGTTAAACCCCAATTTGGAACATTGTCCTTGGTTTTCCTAAAATGTACTATGTGTACTATTCTTGTTAGTTAATCGTTTATGGAAAATGCAGGAAACATGGCCAGTAAATTTATATTTGAAATTGCATATAAAGAAATGCATGATTTGTTGGCATGGAAATTTTAAAGAAGTTTTATATTGACTTGTGTTATTTGGAAAATTGATAGAAAATTTCCTGACAAAGAATGGTTTTGGAAATCTTGTGAACCTTGTGGAAATATAGGTTTGTTTTGGAAACCTTGTGGAAATATTGGTTATTGAAGGTTTTCTTGGAATTACTTGGAAATATGTTATGAAATTTAATTACATCATACTTGTGAGCTCATTATGTTGTTTGTGTGTGTGTGTGCTGTGAATATGTGATAATTGTGATTACCCAATGATTACCCAATTGGATGCAGCAGTCTTTGTGACATGGCCAGTAGCACAACACCCGAGTCTTTGTGATACGGTGGTTTATATACGGTGGTTTATATGTTGACACCTGAGTCTATGTGACACAATGGCCAGTAACTAGTACTTGCAGTCTTTGTGACATGGCCAGTAGTGCAACACTTGAGTCTTTGTGACATGTTGGCTTAATATAATGACACCTGAGTTTGTGTGACATGATAGCTAGTACCTATTACTTGCAGTCTTTGTGTGGCACTTGAGTCTGTGTGACGCGGTAGCCAATGCCTGGTACTTGCGGGCTTTGTGACACAGCTAGTATCATGACACTTGAGTTCATGGAACTTGTCTATGTGACATTGGTGACTAGATATATTAGCCTATGTGGAGTCCTACTAGAAGATGTTGGATTCTATTGGAGGTCCTAGGAGTTTGTAGGCCTTGGGTGTGCTAGACCTAGATTTGTTGTTGGGATTTTATATTCTAGGAAGGGTTGTGGCCTTGAGTTGATTCATTTGGAGTTTTGGTATATATTCATGTATATTATGGAGGTTCGTGATTTATACTTCGTTTTGTTTGTATATGCGTTATAGAGCTCTGACTTACATTGCGAAGATTCCTGTATTTTTATATATTTTTATCATATTTGAAAGGGGTGGGGGGGGTGGGGGGGAATCTCCTACAGTTTCTCTTGCTTTGGAGCATTTGGGGTTTGGGGCTTGACATAGGCACTGCTATAACAATTCAAAAATGACCTAAGGGTGGGAAAAGGTCAGGTTTAGATCTGACTTAAAGACTTTTCTGGAGTTCCAAATCGATAATTGACCTGAATTCTGTACAAACTCAACCTGTTCTTGGTTCCAAGCCATGTAAGGAAATATACATTTTATATTTTGAAATAGGTTAAATATATAATTTTAAAAGAATTTTTTTGGATTAGGTTGATAATTGATATGCATTACTTTGGGTTGGTTAAACATGTCTGACATATTTATGACACTACTAGGAACAGTAACTAGGAACACTAATAGGAAGGCTATAAGACTTACAACAATGAGTTTCCCAGCATTATCCGGCCTCTTTCCCACCTTTATCGCAGCAGCTGCTGCAGCACCAGATGAAATCCCCACCTGCAATAAACTTGCTCTTACATGCACCAAAGAATTGGAAAAACCAAAAAGACAAGCAGCAAAAGCAGTGTTGATGTTATCTCTTTAACAAAAAAAAAGAAGAAGAGTAAGGAATTCCTCTAGAACCTTTACATATTATCTTAGATAATCACTATACCAGCAAACCTTCCTTCAGGGCAAGCAGCTTAGCAGTTTCAATAGCTTCCTCACTAGATACCTGGAAAAAGTTGCCAAAAACATCTCAAATCATTGCAAGGAAATCCATGCATAGTAGCAGCTAACAGAAATCAGAAATGTTGCCATGGAAACAAAATATAGCTGGGATAAGCTTATACTTTGACAAGATTTACAAAGAAAACACTAAGTATGGTAAATGTTTACTAGGATGATCCATTTCATAAAAATGTACGCATTTTCCTTTCCAAGCCTTCCTAAACAAAAAGAAAATAACAAGATAAACAAGGTCTCCAATAAAATAGTCCATTTTCATTATATAAAATCCTTCTAAACCAAATATGATTTTGAATCTTTTCTTTTCTAAAATATAATTATAAAAGTAGCCACAGAGGACCAATTTCTCAGAAAGAATTAGCTTTCTTTGTTATGAACTGGTTATCAAAATAGCGAATAAAAACAGTTTTCAACCTGAACCAGACATGAGTTTTAATCTTTTCCTTTCTAAACTATACTCAAGAAATCAGCTTGCAAGAAGTAAACTTTCAGAAAGAATTAGAATTGTTCATTACATAAAGAAACCCGACCAACTGCAAGCTCCACGAATCGACTCACATCTGGATGATATATCTCGGAAAAAGTACAACTGAAATGAACTTTACCAGTAGACAGGATTGAATAAACCAAAATTAAAAAAGATCAAAAAATCCCTCAAAGGCTTAAATAAATTAGAAAAGACCTGTCTTGGTTAAAAACCTATACATTTGAACTTTGTAATGTCCTTAAGGACCAAGGAGCTGATTGTCTGTCACTTCCAAAATGCATCAATCATTTTATATTAATGGTTACACAATTGTAAAGATAATAATGGGTTGTACCCCCATTGCAAGACTATTGTAATTGCATTTCCCATTTTCATGTATTCTGACTGTTCTAGTACCTTCACAAAATTATAGCACAAGAAGATAATATTACATGTGAAATCAAGAAGAATGCAAATATAATACTCTAGACTCACTTGAATAACTTCATCAAGCACATCGACATCCAGAACAGCAGAGAGAAAACCAGCACCAATTCCTTGAATCAGATGCTTGCCTATGAGATTTGCATTCGCGTGACAGTTAGAGAACTGTCATTTAAAATCAAATGCAAAACATATAAGTTAAATAAATATCACATATAATGAGACACTAAATGATTTATGCCAGCCAAATTTAGCAAGGAATTGACTATTCAAACATGAGTGACCTCTTTTCCATAAAAGAAAAAGAACCGGCCATTTTCAGTTCTAAAACCAACAAAGGTGGTCCAACCTCTTTGGATTTCCTAATGACACTCCAAAATGATGACTGCAAAATATTTTACCAATTGATATTTAGTTTAACTAGTAAAGCTACTTATCGTCAAATAAGAGATTTGAAATTCTTGATGATAAAGAATAATCATTAAAAGTGGCCCTTATAGGTTTAAAACTCTCTCTAAAAAAAACCTAATATTTAGCAAAATCACACATCTGATAAAGTTTCAATCTTTTGGGTTTAGACACCTCGTAATATCTCATAAAATAGAGGATATTTGATACTAGTGAAATTTGAAAATCTAGAACTTTTCTTATGTACAAATAAAATAATAAGATTTTAAGCACAAAAAATGCATATATATTATAGGAGGGAAAAGTACCCAGAGAGAATAAAGAATTCAAGCTACTAAGCATTAACTAACCATGTTGTCCTCCATTCAAGAGGGCACTTTCAACTGGTTCTACCCCATACACCTACATTTATACAAGATAAAATGGAGTCAATGGACCATTAAATACTCTCTCTCTCTCTAAGAAACAAGCATTGTGCACAAGTGGACCTTTATCTCTGGGTTTTTCTCCTTGAGGAAATTCCCTGCACCAGTTATTGTACCCCCAGTACCTATCCCTGCAACTAGAACATCAACTTTTCGTGCTGAATCTCTCCATATCTCTGGGCCAGTGGTTTCATAATGGATCTGAATTAAGAATGACAAAATGATTTGTTAATGGTGTCAATCATCTATCCATATCAGAAGATAGCAGATGCAAACGCAAACAATACCCTTGGGTTGGCAGGATTTTCAAATTGTTTTAACAGATAACTATTAGGTATTTTGCTTAAGAGCTCGTCGGCCTTCTTAAGAGCTTCTTCATGGCCCTTGTCCGGATCTGTAAGGTACAACTCAGCTCCAAAAGCTAGGGACACAATTCTTCTCTCAAGGCTATATGAAGCTGGCATGATAAGGATTAGCTTGTAACCCTTGATGGCTGCAATGAAAGCCAACGCAATTCCAGTATTGCCACCTGTTATCTCCATGAGAACAGTCTTTTGCCATTGTTCAAACATGTCCAAAATCAATGAAAAATATGTTAGTTTAACTGTTCAGTAATTTGGACTACATATATAACAATGTCTCATATACAATTAAATATGAGTTATTAAAGATAAATTAAAAAAACAAAGAATTAAAAGTAGAAGTGAGAATAAAAATAGAAATAAAATAGTGTAATATGAGCATTACTAAACTGTGAAGCAAATCCCTGAATGGTTGTCTGAGCCTCACTTTAAGAGTTTTAAGTCATAATGAGGTTAATAACAGCATAGTGTGCAATGAAAATGTGTATCAAATGCCTTATGAAAAGCCACAGGTGCAATCAGAGGATATATTTTATTTGGGTTCAATTCTATTCTACCAAGAAAGGAAATTTTGGAAGGTGCAAAACCCATATGACAAATGTACCAACCTTCCCCGGTGTAATCAGGCCCTTATCCTCTGCATCTTGGATCATACTATATGCAATCCTACATGCCAAAAGTTTCATTCAAATGCATATCTAAAACAAGATTCTTAAGGAAATATAATATTTTTTAGGGTAAATTGCAAATTACACTCCTAAAGTTTAAGGGTGTTTGAATTTTACATCCCGAGGGTTCAGAATTTGGATTTACCTCGGGAAGTACCCCCTAAAATTGAGAGTTATGGATTTTACACTTCCAAATACTCCCAAATTTTGAAATTTGAAGGTGTAAAATCCAAACATTCACAAACTTTGGAAAGTGAAATCCAAACACTCCTAAAATTTAGAGGGTAAAATCCAAACGCTCTCTAGGGGGTAAAATCCAAATTCTGAAATTTCATGGTGTAAAATCTAAACATCCTCAAACTTTAAGAATGTAGTTTGCAATTCACCCTAGTTTTTATATCAACCTATACAAACCAAAATACAATCAATTAAAAAAAAGGTTAATTAAGAGTTATATGCCTGTCTTTAATACTGGAACATGGTTGCATCATCTCAAGCTTGGCAGCCACACGGGCAACACAACCATCCACAACATTATTGAGATATACCATTGGGGTATTGCCTATCAACTGCACAAGCCAAAAATTACCATTAGCAAAATGGATTATGAGAACAAAAGAGTTCATAATAAAAAATAATGAGAACAAAAGCAACATTAAAGCATTGATTCTATTGGAAAAAGAATACTTCTGTAACATCATTCTTGATTCCACACTTGTCTTCCATGTTATCGTCTTAAAAATACTGCAAATTGATAAATAAAAATGGGGAAGAGTGTGAGGAAACTTTTAAGAAGGCTGTATAAAGACCTGAAAAAATATAATGGGCACATTTGCACATTCGTGAACAATAATATTGTTCCATTTTTTTTGTATAATACCAATCCTTTTTCAAGTTTTAAAAACCATAAAACAAGTAAAAACTTTTGATCATTACAAAAAGTTAACATGATATGAAATATATCAAAATGTACAAGGTTTTATATGATGACCTACCTATGATCCCAAATACTACGAATTATTTTCATAGGAAGCACTTCAAAGTGAGAATCAAATGATACCTGTAGAAATTATCAATACTGAATCTCGTAAAATAAAACAACAACGCACCTTTTTTAAACTTAGTGTTCTAAAATTTCTACAAGCAAAACCAACAACTCACAATCAGAAACCAATTAATATAAACTAAGAAAAATCCACCAAAACAAAGGCTCAAAGAGAAATATTTTTTCATTCAGATTTTCTAGGTTCACCAAAAGGTCAAAAATTGATTTTTTATTTTTTTTTAAACCATTTAACATACTTACTATTAGGTCCGTAGGACTTGATTGGCAAATTGTGACCTTGTGTAAACTCTTAGAATCATTGTAAGTCTTGTGTTGTAATGAAGACATAATTGTAATCTTTCAAAGTTTGTTTTTCAATCAATGCATAATACTCTTTTGTAAACAAGTATAAAATTTGAGTTTACTTGAGCATTGATAATAATATATCCATATACTAAAAATATGGACTATTAAATTTTCATAGCATAGTCCCTTATTTGGATAAGCAGTTGGATCAATCAAGAGTCTCAAGCAAGTCCACAGCCTTCACCTATCTTCCGTGACTCCTCCTAGACCGATAGCAAAGGCTAATTACTAACTTTGCAACATAACTCTAGTTAACCACAAACCTTGGCATATATCTCATTGATTAATACCTAATCTCATTTCTTCAATTATCACCATTCCAATCTGTCCTAAGCCCCTAATAACCCCACACAATATGTTTAAGGCATCCCAATCAACCAACATGGGAAGAATCAGTCAACCATCAAACAATTGCAAAGCTGTGCACTAAACAGAAACTGTAGTTGCAGCATTTACAATTTATCATACGTGTACTAAACAACATAACCAAGGTATTTCAAAATTTATCTAGGTTCTAGACATACCAAATGATGAGCATAACAATTTACAGCTCACTTCATTCATTTTTTTAGCTATGGAAATAAATCCCCAAAGTTAAGTATGCCACTTGATGTTTACTGCCTATTCCAGCAGGGTAGACTACACTTACAAAATTCTAAATGGGCTATCAAATTACATCCAAATTTCATGCCAATTTCCAAAGTGACTACTATGAATATCTAGTAATTTCCAAGAATTTTTCAGAGCCAAAGCATAAATCCATAATTTATAAAATATCATACAAGCCATCTTACTCAAATCTGCCGCCCTAACAGAATTTAGTCAAATTAGAAATTGTATTATAATTTTATACTCATCCAATTGGTAGGAAACCTTCCATTGCAAAGATATGAGTTTTAGGTTTCATTTAAACTACTCTAGATATCCAAAGTTACAGTATACAATTTATTACATAATTTTTCATGTTTTACGCACAAAAACTTCCCTGTCAACAGTTTTGTGGAGTTTTCTTGTAAATTCACTAAGTGTCCTCAAAAGGCCTTATCCTCATTTGAAATTTCATAAACATTTGCTAGACACACGATGTAATAACCCTCAATATACTGTTTCCATGGTTGTCATAGAAAATTTCAGAACTTTAAATTATCAAATAACTCAACAGATTAGCACAACTTTTAACAAGTATATGAAATGCATAAGCTCAAATCACTCAATCAACTACACATGCAGCACATAAATTAGCGATTTCATAAGTTCATTTAGTCATTTTACTCATTTAAATACTTACCCGGAACATATTTTGCCTTAATCTATCGTCTAAGAGTACATGCAAGCATAGGTTTCAACTTTCAAATCAAATCATACATGCAAGCCATATTCTTGGGAAATCACCACACCCACATGTAAATTCATGTAACTACTTAACTTCACAGCAACGTCCATTAGAAAACAGTTTCTACAAGAAATTTCTCAAACGCAAACAACAACCAACTAATAATTTCATGGAGATTCATGGTTAAAAGAGTTTAAACCTAGATTTTTCTCACCTTAGCTTAGGGTTCTTTGAGGGAAGTGGAGCTAGAATCAGTTTAGCATGAACTTGTAGTGGAAACCTTGTTAAGAAATGAAGGACCCGAGGGTAAAGTCGCAGAGAGAGCTCAGAGAGTTTTTTGTTTTCTAACTTCTTTTTAGAGATGATAACTAAATGAGATGAGGATTGGCCTTTAATTTGCATGGCCCATTATAGGGTATTAAGTGGAATAGGTCTCACTCATGCATGACAACTTGGTCCACGTGTCTTACTTTGATTGGTCACTAAGATGTGCGAGTGAAATAACCAATTACCCTCTTTTTTCTTTTCTTTTTGATAGGACCAATTACGCTTCCTTGAACGCATAATTACACTATTAGATACCAATGTTCTAATTTACTAATATATATACCACTTTATATATCTATTTGTCTACATCAAGGAAATTAACCAAATATAGGATATTTATATTGGTTTTCCCCTACAAAGAGATAATTATAACACGTCATGTGTAAGAGAGGAAGTTTAGTTTTTTTTTTTTTTGGGTTGATTTACAGATTTCATACTTGATGGTGGCTAATGCCTATCCAAAACTAGTAGTGCAGTTTGCGTTCGACGTTGGTATATAAAACATTATTAATTCTTGAAGGGACTGATCAGTAGCCACGTTGAAATAGTTCTTATTGTCGTTATCTTGAAGTTGTGGAAAGCTGGGAGGGAATGTAGTTTTAGGACAAATACTTTATGTACCTTATTATTTAGATTACAATGCAATATACAATTTCTACCTGTTTTTCAACCCAAAAAAAAAAAGAAAAAAAAGAGAGGAGATAATCTACAAATTGCCTCGTGACACTTGGTTTTTCACAATAATTGAAATTAATTTTTTTCATATTGCAACACTTCCTAAGTTATAAAAAAAAAATAAATAAATAAATAAAATCACATACCAAACCAATTTTAAAAAAAAAAATTCACACTCTTTTAACTCAAAAAATCTTGTAACTGAATTGACATCTATTTATGTACAAAGTGTATAGACATTTAAGGGGGGAATAGCTTGAGCTATCGGGTTTTAAAAAAAATGGTAAAATGCAAATTGAACTCTCTAAGTTTGATTGAAATTTATTTAAGTTCTCTAACTTTAAATTTGTTCAACTAAGTCTTCTATGCTTGTAATTTATTCAATTCAAGTTTTTCATTCAATTATGTTCAAAAAATTGTCATGAAGTATGCAATTAACTAATGAAAAAAAATTCTCACCTAAAACATCTATAAAATAAATATTTTATAGATTTTTCTCATGTGAAAATAATATTTTTTTTAAAGAAATTTTTTTAATAAAATTGGATATAAGGCATGAATTAAATAAATTTGAAACTTAGAGAACTCAATTGAACGAAAGTAAAGTTAGAAGATTGAAATAAATTTTAGCCAAACTTAGAGGGTGCGATTTACATTTTGGCCTTCATCCCTCCTCTAATTGTTTTTGCTTCAAATTGCATATTTAAACTTTCTTTACGTAGATGTGTTTTTTAGAAAAAACTTTATTTACATGGATTAATCTCTTGAATTAATTTTTATTAGCTATGAATTGATTATTTTTTGTTATATAATTTAGTTATATATTTTTATTAATGCCGACTAATATTTTTTTGATCAATTTCGCTTCTAATCTTATCTTTTAATCTTGCCTCTTGAATTGAAATCCTAGTTTTGCCATTGTACACACACACACACACACACACACACACACACACATATATATATATATATATATAAACTAACTCAACAATCACTTACAGACACATCAAATTAGCTTAGTCTATGCTAATTGGCTATTAAGAGCCATTGCACTTAATTTAGGGTTCTAAATGGTGCGGGGCACTGCACATTTTCTGAATTTGGAGCACAGTGAAAACACAAATTTTATAATGAGGTAGATGTTGGACTTTTTAATAAAAATATATTGAGTTTCAAGTTAGCTTAGATTGTAATCCATGGGATTAGAGCATCTATTGAGATATATGATATGCGCTATGACTTTGAAGTTTGAGATATACTTTTATTCCTAAAATTTTAAGAAACGTAATGCAATAGAATTTTATTTAGTAAAGAGTTATCTAAAATTTAATGACATAATTTTAATTTATTTATATTTTTTAGTGTTGTTACTTATGAAACATTGAGTTTGAATAATATTAATTGGCTTGTTTTTTAAACTTAATTTTAGTTAATAATTTAGGCTTGCCTTATATTTTTTAATTTACATAATTATTTTATGATTTTTTTAAGCAATTATTTTATGATTTTTCAAACTAATAAGTTTTATATATTTTTTATTATCTAACTTTGCAGTTCACCTGGTGACCCATTGCCTAGTAACCTAGCTCTTAAATCAAGTTAAGTGTGGTTCAAATCCCCCAAATCTCTTGTTTGATGATAAGAGCTTTTACGAGCTGAGCTAAATTCATAGGGGTAAAATTGAGAATTTAAAATGGTTCTTAATAAGGGATTTAAAAAAAGATTGAGGACTTAGGGTTACTCCTGTAAAGCCCTCTCTTTCCTACTTAAAAAACATCAAAACAAGGTTATGCTATATTGCTATTGAGCCTCCAATGAAACAATACCACATCAGCTAATTTCAAATAAAAGAATATGAATTACCACACTCAATTAAAATCCTATAATCTTCTCAAAAAAAAAAAAAAAATCGTATAAAACCCTATATAGTATCTACTTTTGAAATATTAAAAAGAAAAGAAACAAAACAAAAGAACTAAAGCAGTGTTGCAGTAACTGGTTAATAAATGCATGTGAAAGATTAGAGGTTCAATTCCCGCTCACACAAAATATTGATCGGTGTCTTGATCTTATAATAAATAGTTATTATCGAAAGTGGACGTCATAAATTGAAACTATCTCAAAAAAAGAAAAAAAAAGTTCTTGTGAGTTATTTTTATATTTTGTTCTGTTTTTTTGTTTTGCATCTCTATTTTATGGTAAAAGACTTTGAGAATCTTTGGCAATTTTGAGTCTAAGATTAGTGTGAGAGACCGTGCCCCTGGCCCCCTTTTTATGGATGTTGGGCCAAATCCACGTGAATGGGTGGAGTCGTGTTATTATCTCTCAAAATGGAGGTTCGACTAGTTATATTTTTCCCTTTAGATTAAAGGTTTTACAACGGAGTCGCCATTTATTTAATTATTGGAATAAATAAGAAAACCAAAATTGAAAAATTCCTCATTTTATTAATTTTTAATTGAATTTACATTGATCATAGGAAAATTACATGGCTTTGATCCTAGATACAATCTAAGATAAAGTACATAATTTTGTTTCCTAGTTACAATCTAGAAATTAAAAATTACAAGGATAAACATTGGTCTATCAACCCTTGATCTAAGCTCGGAGGCTATGTTACAAGGTAGGAAGGTGTTAGGCACCCACCTTGTCCGGTGAAACTGGTTTTCTAGACTATGGTAGCTAACATTCATATCACATCATCCAATATGTTATCAATCAATTTGCATGTTGAATTTAAAGTGTGTGCATGTGATAAACCCTAATTCCATTTATTAAGCATTTCATTTGGATTAAAAAATAAATTCTAGTGAATGTGTGTGGATGGTGATATCCTAGATTCAAGAATTTAAAAGAATTATTAAACAAACATCTTTTTCATATTTTTTATATGGATTTAAGATCGAAGTAGTGTTATGCATGAATATGTGATGAACAACAAAGAACATATGAAGAGAACATAAGAACATTTAAGAACATTCAAACATAATCAAGAGAATTTAAATAGTTACTATCATACTTTAATTCTAAATTCTCATCATGGCAACACAAAAAACAAGTTAGGGAAAATGATTATACTTTCATGCAAGATCTATGGTGGAGGAAGAGACTCTTGGTAGAAGTTCTAAGGGTGGAGGAGAAGAAGAGTAAGTCTCACTTAATACCTTGAGTCTCAGGAAGACCAAAATATGATAAGACTACTCAATTTCACTAGAACTCAAGAGAGGGGATTTTTTGTGTCTTGGAATGAAGGAGAGGTGGGGTTTATAAAGTAGTAGTGGAAGAAATATGAATGGAAGACCATTTAATTAGGGTTGACAAAGAATCATGAACCTAGACCTCATTTTAGCCTTTACGAAAATTTGGTGCATTAAATGTGGAGATTGGTGAGAGTGAGGAGCAAGCAAAGTTCGGTTTTTCCATAACTACTGTAACAGCCTATAGAGTCAACTTCAAAAAATTATATCTTACTCAATTCTGATCGGAATTGTCTCATTATTGTGTTCAAATTGAAGCCCTGGATGTCTAGTTTTTGGGAAAATTAATCTCATTCACAGATTCAAAATATTCTGAGAGATATCAATGAAATGGTAAGCAAATGTCATTTGTTAGAAAACAATTTCAGCACAATTAGCATAAATAGGTCCCAAATTAATTCCCAATTAACACTAATAAGCTCCAATCACTCCAATTTCAGACCTAATTAGTTCCAAATTTACCATAATTAAAAGATAATTGCACAAATTACTCATTAAATGATTAATATTTAGCTATCTAGTTAATTAGGTGTGTGCAATCCTACCATAAAATGTAATCTTAACCAATCAAATTATGACATATCATCAATCTCAAATTGATTATACTTATAACCAATTGAAATCAATTGTTCATAATCACATATAGTCGGACTCAATTTGTGATAGTGCATCTTAGCCATTAAAAATTGATTTGATAATAACTTTCAATCTGGTGGTCTGATTAGGGCTTATGACCAATCGATTTGATCGTTACAACATCAAGATCATTTTGGTGAAATGAGATTAAGGATCTCATGACCAAAATTAAAATGCATATTTCCAAGGCAAAATCACCCTTTTACCCTCCATATGAGGTTAAATGCGGGTTGCAAAATGAGGTGTCAATAATTAGTTATCATGTGATGTGATATTCTAGGCAAAGATGAAATCTTTCAATCCGTTAGGAATAGAAACGAGGTAGTTTGTGTTTCCTTTTGCAATTTTTTTTGGTGTGAGTTTGTCATAAGCTTTTTAAAACATTACCTTTTCAATTACAAGTACATTAACCCATTTTTCACAAAGAAGAAGACAGATATAATGATTCCAAATAGACACTATACATAGCATTTAGGTGGGCTTGGTGGAATTTGTTCAACGGTTTACTTGATTTTGTTTAGAATTAATGAATTCAGTGAATTTCTTTCCAGTGGGTGCATAGTATCTGAATTAGTTTAGTTGAATTTTTCTTTTCCTTTAATTATTTGTCAAATTTTCTTAGTTTATTTTGAAATTTAATATTACTTGAATTTTGCAAATATAAGTGCAAGCAAGGAAGAATTTTAAATAATCTCATATTGTGATCATATGATAGAAGGCTTAGTATATATTAAGTAGGAAATAATAGAATTTCAAAATGATGTAGACTTGTTTTAGAATGGTTTATAATAAACTTTCTACATGTCTTGGTATGATATTTCATGATTTAGAAGATAAATGTGTGTATGTTATAATGTATATGCATATGATTTAGTAGGGCTGATAGTTCGTGTTGAAGGGTGTTTTACTATATGGGTCAAACACTAACTCGACCTATTAACAATTGTGCATCCGTGGTTTACTCTCTAGGTGTAAGTGGCTCCAAAGGGCCTTGGATTGGTGAGGTTCCACAACATTAAATAAAACAAAAAACATTTCAAAGCCCCTTAACCCTAACACAACCAATTTATTAACTGAATTGACATAACACAAACATGGTCCATTTCAATCTTTTTATTAAATATGTTGTATTGGGTTGACATGATTCATGAATAGAACCTATTCACTCATTTAAAGAATATGACTAAATTGATTAATATATTATTGTGTTTTGTAAACACATATATATTATAATAATAATTGTAAACAAATAAATTCTACACAACTTCTAATTTCAGACAACATCAATAAAATACTAATATAATAATGTAAGGACTGGAAAAGAGGCCCAAGCCTAATTAACTTAATAATTCCTAGCTCTTCAAGCCTAGCACATTAAATTTGTAAGAGAGTGAGTTTACGAGTCAATTGCAATGCTAAGATGGCTACAAGCTACAGGATAAACATAAACGAAAGAGACCAAGGTTCAACATAAGTCTATCCTTGGGCAAATCCGAGGATGGATTTCTTACAACAGTGAAGGCTGATATTTTTACAATCTCATATAGTTTTTCTCTCTCTTTTTCTCTTGTAGAATGTTCATTCCCTTTTTAGAGGGTTTTTCTTCCTTATATATCCATTTACATTGCATCTTAGCCCTCCATTTGTACATCTCACTATCTCAGGAGAGCCATTTGGATGCTTGTCCCATCAAGACCTTTCTGGAGGTGGTTGAGAGAGAGATGTGAGTTGTGTAGCTACTGTCAGTTGATGCAGAGCATTAAATGTGGAGGTGGTAGTCACCTTGCCGGATGTTTTCCCCTTCTGTTGCTCACACGACTCTGTTATCTCCCTTAGAGCTTTACTTTCCGATGTAGGGAGTCAGATATTGGACTTCCAAGGAGCTTTTGCCTCCCATGGTCCTCAGTCGGCGGGTTAGTTAACCTTTTCTCCTCGGACCTCTTACTCTCGGCTTTAGTCTAGTCATGAATGGCCCTGATCTCTTCCTTTCTTAGTCTTGGCACACATGCCAAACCTTGGCTTACACATGTGTGGACCTTTGATCGTCCTTGGACATGACCCATAGCCTTAATATGTCCTTGGACCATTTGCTCCCACGTACACATACAGTCTAAAAGTTCTCATTTCATTCCAATAAAGTTTTACTTAAAGTTAGAAACACATAATCTAAGAAAGATAAAATGAATTTTTTTTTTCCTCTTTGTTTGAATAAAATAGTCGAAAGGTTTAGAGTTTCAAAGAATAATTTTATCAATAAAACTGATGATACAGTTGATTAGTGGTGTGTCCTCGTCCACATATACCTGCAAAAAGGAGTGAAAGAGACCAAAAAACTACCACTGGTTTGCCAACGAGGGATGAAAGGGATTGCTTAGCAGATTTTCGTAAGGTTAAAGTTCATACCTTTCATAGATTTTTCCGTCATTGTAGCTGGAACATAAAATTTGAGTTGTATCTAGTTTTGGAGATTAGGACGAGAACTGGGGACCCTGGTAGGGGGTAGGTACTTAGAATTAAATATGTTTCACTATGAGGAATTAGTAGACTTGGAGATTTTCTCGCTTGGCCTAAAGCTCCTCATGCATTTGATGAGCTGCCATGTTATCTCAATTATGCTCATGCTTGCCACACATCATAATTTCAACCATCAATGATCATTCAAACTCTTTTAATTAAACAATTTTATATTTGAAATTAATTTTTATATAAATAAAATAACGTTTATTTATGTGAGTTAAACAAATTCGTGTCTAAATGAGTTAACTCACCTTGCACAAATAATGAACTGAGTAATTTCATGCAGGTTGCAAGTCATCAAATTCTTTTCATTAAATAATTTTGTATTTAATTTTTTAAAATAAAATGGCATTTATTTGTATGGCTTAAATAGAGTCGTGTCAAAATGGGTTAACTCATCTTGACACAAATAATGAACCAAGTCATTAATATTTCACATTGATTGCAAGTCAACACGAAATTAACTTATTTATTAATAATTTTAAATTGACTTAACCCACCTTGATATGAACTCGTTTACACTACAAAAAAGTGTGCATGTTTGATTGCCACTTTATATATTAGCATTTGAATTGTGAAAAGAATATATATATATATATATATATATCTCACTTATAGAAGATTTCTATTTGAGAAAAATGTTTCGTCATAAAAGATATCAAAAGAAAATAAGAACAGGTTTACAACCTGAAAAAAAAAAAGAATTGGCTGCATAGCAATGTTGGATTTAATGAAAGCTAGAAAAAAAAAATGAATTGTAAGCAAGTTTGTGGCTAGTCACAATTATGAACTTCTTACTCCTATTTAGTACGTGTATACTTTGTGGACAGAGAGATAACCCATGCCTAAAAGAATCTCATAGATACACTTAATGAGTCAAGTGTGCCTCCAAAATAGATAATGCCAATATTGAGTAAAGAATTTAGTGGTGACCATAATAATAGTTGTATTGTAGTTGATGTTCCAAATTAGTTAGGTAATAAAAGAAGAAAGTTTCTTGAAGAAGGAGATGCACCAAAATAATAAAAAAATATATTTGTAAAGATAAAAAGATAAAAGAAAATACTTGTAAAAATCTTTTTAAAAAATAGACAATACTTGAAATAATTGTTACTTTTTATATATTATACTCTATTACATAATATTTATATATTTCCAGGCATTGCGTAGATCGATTTGTGACCATTTTAAGCTGATATTCAAAACACTAAACCCTCTAACATTTGGTTTCAAATATCATAAATTCATAATACTATAATTAATTTACAACTCTAGCAAATCGATCAAATGAAGCAAATACACCGAAAACACACCAATCCAAATTCGCAACATTGTTTTTCCAAGGAATATTGCCATTAAAGTATGAATTAAATAATTATGTGTTTACAATATCAATAAAATATGAAAAATATACATCATGATCATAAAATACAAAACACATGTGGATTATTAGTTATAGTTGTTTTTTTTTTTTTAATGGAAAATTATTAGTTATAACTTATATGTACCTTTGATTCTCCAAAATTTAACCTTCAGGAAATCCTATCAGTAGATTCCCATTTCACGATATCACCTATGCATCTCCCTTTTGCAATTTGCATACATATATCAATCAAAATAATAACCGCCTTAAGCATTTTAAGTTGTCCTAATCCAGTCATATATACAACTACCTTCGGCCCATTGCTAATTTTTGCCTAAGGATTAATAACATAAAATTGAATGTACGAGGGGTCTATTTGCAACTGATTCGAATCCCAAGAGGTCTTTATGTGATTTATATCTGGAAAAACTTCTATGCTTGTGGTGATTTGATTTGTAAGATATGTAACAATTAATTAGACCTGTTGCATCATAGGAGACAACGTATTAGTAGACTCTTAACATGGAAATCTTATTGGAATGACACAGAATGTTTGGAAAGAAGAAAAAATCTAGTCCACACCAAAATTGTTATTACACATATCTTAAAACCTTCTTTGGTATAAGGGCTGCCCTTGAATATAGGATAAGGATTGAAATAGGAATAAATAAGCCAACCAATATAACTGCAGAAAAGCTTGCCAAGAGTACTATAAACCAGATACGCAAACTGATGTTGTGTGTGGGTAGGAAAGCAATGGAATGATCGAATTGCATGAGTGAATTGCAAACTTATAAGAGGGATAGGGACAAAGAGCAGTATTGGCTGATACGTAGATTCTGTTTCTTTCTGAAGGTCTTGTTTGTGGAATTGTGAGTGTGACACTCTCATGTGCAAGTTAAGAAGAAAATTAGGCCAACACGATTTGAAGAACTCCACTCGCAATTCTTTTTTTTTTTTGAGAACATTACTCACAATTGATTCTTGTAGAAATTGAACAATATGAACTTCTAACACATATTTTGTTTCTGATTTATTTATAAGTGAACCTGAACATAGAATTTCATAGTACCTCCCAGTGCAAGGAGATCATAAGAAAGTTGTAATGATGTTTAAAGTTCTGGTTTCAGATTGCAAGCATGCTCTTTTATCACTTATTCTGTAACTTGTTCTCTTTTGGGATTTTTCGGGTGGAATTTGGGAAATTCTGTTAATGAAGGGCCAAATGCGTCAAGATAAAACAAAGAAACTGGTGTTTCACTTTTGGACCCTCAATGTTATTCATAGTAAATAAAAAAATTACACTTAGGGTACTGATCACGAGACCCCCAATGTTATTCAATGCCAATATGTTGACCGAGCACTTAGCAACAATTCCTCCAATTTTATATATATATATATATATATATATATATATATATATATATATATTGACATGTACACCTTTTTTACCAGCTCTTCCTAATAGCCAATTAGCTATGTTGATTATTATCAACTTTAAACAGGTGTATTGCCTATAAACATTTAAAAGAATGTCAAGCAGACAAACATTGTTCCACATGATATGAGATAGCTATCCAATTCTATATTTTGTTTTGGGAGTTCATAAAGGAATGGAATGGAATGAGTAAATCATAAGGGAATGAACTAGAATAGAATACCAGAATGGAAAAGAAATGAATGGAATGAAATAAAGTAATTCCTTTTTTTTTTTGGAAGTTTTAAAATAATGAAATGGAAAGAAATGGAAGATACATAACCTTGTTGAAGAGTAACATAGAGAAAAAAATGTGGATTCCAGTTAGCTAAATTAGTAAAGTCTCTGATGATTAAATAAGAGATCTAGGGTTCAATCTCCACCTACACCAAAATTCGATTGGTGTCTTGGTCTGCTGATAAATAGCTATCATCAGAAGTGAACGTCATAGATTGAAACAATCTAAAAAAAATAGAGAAAAAAATGAATGGAATCATTTAATCACAATATTACGATTAGATCTCCATTTTAAAATAAAATGCTGAATATATAAGGGTATTTAAAAGGGGGAATGAAAATTTAAGGTTTTGAGGGATAAAAAGAACTAAGTATTCTTTCCTACCTATTCCATTCTTTCCCACTTAATTTTACAAACAAATAAATGAACTTTTTATTTCCTCCATTAAAACCCCCAAATAAGGGAGAAAAAAAAAATATTCTAAAATTATTTTTTCGTTCCTTTCTATTCCATTCATTTCCCTCATCCCAAATGGTCAACACTCAAGTGTCAAACACTCTTCAAGTCTAAACATCTCATCCATCCACCAAGTCAACCTTGTTATATCCTTGAGCAAGACAACATCTAAGTACACAGCTTTCTATAATTCTCTTTATAGTTGTACTCTTTCCAATAACCCTAATCAGATCTATGGGAAACAATTCTACTATAAAACTTCTGACTTTTCTTGAACCATTCTAAATAAGACAAAGTTTAGTTACAAAATTAGTTGTAACCTTACGCTACAAACTCACTTAATAAAATAAACATTATTGCATATTTTGAAAATATAATCGTTGAATTACATGTTCTTTACGCTCTTAATGCACATGTCAATTTTTGTGTCAATCGGATATTATTTACTATATAATCTATAATCTTATATTTTATGCATAATTTTAAATTACAAAAACTTACAATTTAAAAATTTATTGATGACATAACTATTGATCTTTAATTTTCTTGAAATTTTGCAAACATGGAGGATATAAGAAGAAGATGTAATCCAATGGTGAATTTGTCAAAATTCACCTCCAATAAAAAGATATTGAGTGAGTTTGTAGCCTAAGGCTATAATTGATTTTATAGCTAAACTTTGTCCTTCTAAATATTAGCTTTTACAATTTATATTGCAGGCCAGCATCTAAATTGTGTTTTGCCCCAGCTCTTATTTGACCAACATTGCATTATGTCCTTGACCCTCGTACATAGAAGACAGCAATTCTATCCCATGTTTTGTGCTTTTGCTCCAGAAAATCACATTTGGTCTTTTTTCATGTTGTCCTTGTCAAAGAAGAACCTTCATTTTTTCCCTTGAATTAGCATCAAGTATACAGTCAATTGAACGTTCTAATTCCTCTACTACTGACATCCCCCACTTGAAAGATCCAGATTCTGTAATAGGCTTTAACAATTTCTGGATCAATTTAATTTTTAAAATAAGATAGAAGATTTTATAATGGCTCTATTTAATGGAATGTATTTAGCATAACGGATGATAATGTACATGCAACTAAATAGAAAAACATTTTGGCAGATATATACACATACATATCTAAATAAATATGTTTGTACACACACACACTCAAACATGTGTGTGAGAAAATAAAAGCATCATTTTGTTTTCTACCATTTGTATTGCAATTAACCAAGCCAATCAACCATTCCTCTCTATTGTAATCACACTGCAAGATTACACAGAACTAAACAATTTGTGTTGCAGTCAAGCCTAGTAAATTCGGAGGAGGAAAGAAAACAGAACAACCCTGAAGATGATAATGTACATGCAACTAAATAGAAAAAAAATTTGGTAGATATATGCACGTACATATCTATATAAATATTTATAAATGTTTGTACACACACTCAAACATGTGTGTGAGAAAATAGAAGCATCATTTTGTTTTCTACCATTTGTATTGCAATTAACCAAGCCAATCAACCATTCCTCTCTATTGTAATCACACTGCAAGATTACACAGAACTAAACAATTTGTGTTGCAGTCAAGCCTAGTAAATTCGGAGGAGGAAAGAAAACAGAACAACCCTGAAGATGATAATGTACATGCAACTAAATAGAAAAAAAATTTGGTAGATATATGCACGTACATATCTATATAAATATTTATAAATGTTTGTACACACACTCAAACATGTGTGTGAGAAAATAAAAGCATCATTTTGTTTTCTACCATTTGTATTGCAATTAACCAAACCAATCAACCATTCCTCTCTATTGTAATCACACTGCAAGATTACACAAAACTAAACAATCTGTGTTGCAGTCATGCCTACTAAATTCAGAGGAGGAAAGAAAACAGAACAACCCTGAAGAGGTTTTGCTATGGAAGCACTGTGCCGAACAGAGGCATAGGTAAACAACTGATTCAGAGAACAAAACCCAATTCATATTCAAGTATTTGATTTTTCCAATGACATAAAAAAATTTTAAAAAAAAATTGTCACATGCCAACTCTCAATTGGCATGATATTGTACACTTTGGGTTGCTTCTCACTTTGGCCTCATACACATTAGGGTTCAAGACATTCCTTATAAAGCGCAGGACCTCACCCTACCTAGGCAATGTGGGACTCAGCCATGATTTGGTTCTCCCTCACCTCACCCCATTTAAGAGGTTTTTTTGGCTTTTTGGGTCCCCACAAAAGTTCTATCAAGTTTTAATGATGTATCATAATAAGCTTATACCTCATTGAAAATAGATGAAGCTTTTCAACTTGAGTCAAAATCCACCTTGAAATGAGTAATTTGATATGAAATGACATACAATTAATCTTTTGATAACCATTTACAACTATAGGATGTTCTAAAAGTAAATTGCCATCAAATAATGTGTTAGAATGGAGAATTGGTGGCTCCTATCTTCTTGGGTTGAAGTTTATAAGCATAAGCCCAAATCCACCTAAAAGTGTACATTAACTAGAATGGACATACAGTTAATTTTTTTTAAATTTATTTTCCTATTGATACTACAAAAAGGGCTGGTACAACAAAGAACGCTAGCCTCAATTAATACTTGATATGAAAAAAAAAAAAAACTTGCATCCCCTGCTTCAGCAAGTCAAGTGTCTTCCACTATCACTTTCAATCTTCAAGGAAGCCTTCTCTTCTTTGCGTAGATATCCTCCTGTATATGACTTGCAATCAAGACAACTAGGTGAGAGCGCCCTTTAGGCTTAGCTGTCAAAAACAATTTTTGGTTGCCAAACGTCTTAGCAATCTTTTTTACTTGAGGTATTGCAGCTAAAGCAACCAGCAAACAGTTCTTCATGTGATTTGGCTACAAAAGCTGTCACCTCCCCCCCCCCTTCTCTCTTCCTCTCCCCAGCTTGGAAGAAGCTTGCCAAAACCCTTTAGCAGTGATCACCAACTGCAACTATCAGGAGCTGTGCACATTCTAACAGGCCTCTCTGATCCTTGATCCTGAGATTGCAAAGCCTGAATTGTTTCGAAAGCACTTGAGTACCTGCAAAACAGAGACTTAGATAGCATTTGGACAGATGACAAAGAGCTTTCTATCATTTTTTACAATTTATAAGTAGAGAGTTCTTAAGTAAATCACTCTTTAGATAGTGCATTAAAAATTAAGGTCGATAACTTTTTGCCTTCTAGGGTTATACCAACTAGCAAGCTTCCCCAACTCCTCAATATTCACATATGTTTTGACTATGCATGGCATCTCCTCAACCACTCCTTGATGTCTCTCTGAACTTTTTAAGAACATGCTCGGGCCTACAAATTTGCATACTTTTTTGTTTTTTTCTCTAATAAGATATTCAAACTCCCAAGATGGATATTGCATATTCTTTATAATCATCAATTCCCATCCAAAGAGCATTAATGTTGATCTCCACTTTTATATCCAAATAACTTGATCTACTATTCAACTTGCATTACTATAAATCAATCCCAAAATCACAAATCTGAGATCCTATCACTGTATGCCATTGCATCTGGATGCTCATGCAAAATGTAATTTTTAAATGGAAGCTACTCAAAATTATCCTGTTCAATGCTCAATGATAAATATGAATTATGCTCTAGAACCTATGTTACTAACATTTTATTTACTTCATGAAGAAAGTGTTAACATCATTTCATCAAGGGGAAAAAAATCCTAGCAACATTACTGTGGGGTAATCTTTAATGAAAACCAAAGGAAACAAAATAGCAAAATCCCCAATCCCAGCAACATTACTAATGAGAAAACTGGTCACCTGGATATAAGTTTCCCAAATATCATCATCAGCTGTCACTGTTTAGCAAATTTCATCACTAGCAAAGCCATTCTGAATGGGGAGATCCTTTATTTCCTTGTAATCTGTTATCAAGCTTAAATTATGATCTTCTAGTACATCTTTGCCACCCAGAATGCCAAATTTTCTACTACATGGTGCAATCATCTAGGTCAAAGCTTGAGCCACATGTAGGACCGATCTTATTCCTTCTGCACAATTGCTATAACTCTAGGTTAATATAATCCATGAGAATCACTACTAGCAAAGAATTGGTCATCCTTTTCACCTATAACTTCAAAAATAACTATCATTACATGCAAAAATTTATTCTAAAGGGAACCAGAGAAAAATTGGAACAATTATTTTGTTTCATATTGTTTAACAACATCAATCTCAAACATTACCTGAAATGGGGAGATTTCACTGTTTTTATATGACACGTTCAGGAAAACTAAATGCAGTAATTGCATTATTGTGAAATTAAAACATATGACAACAATACTTGGTCAAAGTTTTCACATTAACTTATGCTAGTGTAGTTTTCCAATGGCTTTCATCTATACATATGCAGATGGTCATAAAATATTGGTAAAGTCATAAATTTAAGAAAGAGAGAGAGAGCATCAGTCCTAGCTCATAGCCTCAGTGTCCAGTGAGTGACTTCAGTAATTTGGCCTTTCATCACTATTGTCATTTCCGTATATGAAAAACAAATATTTGAAACTTGGGAGAGTTCTATTATGGTATGTTTATTCATAATATCTTAATTTGAAACTTATGAGAGTTATATGAAATTTTGCACCTTTCGAAGAATTCTAAAATAGAATAAATATGGGGAAAATCTCACCAAATGTTGCAACCTGTTATAAGCTTGTGAAAAGAAAATCTCACCAACACCATTACATGCAACTGATATCTTGACCCACTTGGTTATACCCTCCAACCGAAGCTGGATTTCCATAAATCAAGCAGAAATAAGCATAATTATCAGTTCTAAGATATCAGACTTAGGACGGTAATGACAGAAAATGACATGATATAACTGAAAGAATGCTGATATTGTAGGTTAAGGAACAACACAATAAATAAGAATACATAGGCAGGCAATAATATTATTTGAATTATTGGGGAAGCTCTCAATGCTGAAACAAGAAATATACCAATCATCAAATTGGGGTCTTTACTGTTGAAATCTGCATTGCATGAAGAAATTCTACATCTTCATTAGAAACCCCTTCAACATATATAAAAGCAATTTGTAACAACTCAGAACAGATTAATTTCTATGAGACCAAGCACCAGGATGCACTTGGATTTTTTTATATATAAGCAGCATAAAAGAAAAAAAAATTATCTAAAGATACAAGAATGGATAGTTGGCAATTCATCTAGGTATAAGAATCCTACACATAATCTCAACGGTTACCAAGATAACCCACTCTATTGAAGAACCTATAGGTCATTATATTGCCTTCTCAAATGTGTGTATCTATGATTCAGAGCATCTTTGTCATGATGAGACCAATGTCCCATTGAACAGCTTGACCATTTCAGTCGAAGCCTCGGCAACAAGTCTATGAACTACTTTATTCCCTCCAAGTTCCTGGATTCATGATGAATCAATGAGGTAATTTTCCATTGTTGATGCAGAACTTATTCTCAGACATTCACTATTGGGAATAATAAATCCATTGGGTCCCAATAAAATCTTATTTATGGAGATAACTATTCATTCATCAAAACATTTTAGAGTGCTCATTACTTGAATGCATTATATATGCTGGGACAAGGCTATTCATTGTAACACCTAATTGGTAATTAGTTTTTATCCATTAAAAGTAGATGATACTTATCAATCATACTGCCCTTAGTTCTTATCTAGTTAATAAAACAACAAATTAAAAAAAATTACAATCACTTCCATAAACAAGCAAAAGGGAAAAAAGATCATCAAGGCCAGTCCAATCAATCAAGTATTTGCAAAGCCTAATACCTTGTGCTCATTTCTCCACAACACTTTTCTTTTACCTTTTTTTGTGTTATTGGGCTGGGGGTTTAAAAGTGTTAATTTCTCCCATAATAAAGATATATTTGCAAAACCCGTCTTATTATTAGGTACTAGTTAGGTCATAATTGGCTTAGCTTACAAAAACTATAAACATATTACTAGTTCTTGTGCAAAGTAGATCACTGTTGATTGCCCATTAGTAAATAGATCTTGGAGACGCTAAAAGGCCATTTTTCTTCAAAATATACTAAATTCTTGTGGAAAAAGAGTCCATCTATGTTTGTATTCACTCATAATAAGAGATGGGTGAATATTTCAATGTAATAACAAACACGAAAGATCAAGTGGAAAACAGTTTCATTGAAAATAACAGTACCTTGCCATGTTTCTTCGAAATTTGATCAAGCGGTTCTCATTTTCTTGGACTGTGGATATGGACTGAAGTCAGAATCATCATTTATAGAGGAGGAACCCAAATCGAACCCATCACCAACGGTTGAGTCAAATTCGAAAGCAAACTCAGACCCATTTGCGACATCTATTGGAAGCCTTGAATTAGATGACAGGGATACCGAGGATGACCCGCCACCATCTGTATCACTTGAGATAATCTGACTTTCCAAATTGCTCGAATGCACTGAAGCTTGTCCTGCTAAATGCGTGGAGCCCACCTCCTTCAGACACCGACAACAGGTTTGAGCTCCACACAAACATGTGCAGCTCCTTGCTTCATAGTTGTCCATTGAAAGTCCCAAAGCTTCTACGTTTTGAGGTTGAGGACAATTGCATTCTACATGGACTCCTATGGCTTTAATGTTGGGAGCCACGTAAAATTTTCTTATATGACGATTAGTTTCACAGAAGAGCTCAACATGATTTTGATCACCTAGATTCAAGTCCTGAAATAGTTTCTGCAATGAGCTCTGAGGCCTACAGGAAAAATATAGATGCCCATTCTTTGTGTTTGAAGAGGTTGGTGTGATTTCAAACGTCCTTTTACTACCATTGATGGAAATGTTGACATGAATAAGAAAACTGCTAAGAGTAGAATAGTCGTCTTTTTGAAAAGCAAGACAGAGAGCAATTGTTGGAAATTCGGGACCATTGGAGAATGATATTAAATTTCCAACACGTTGATGGTTAAACCAATTTGGAATTTCATTCTCATCTCCTGGTACTAGAATGCGATATTCACTACAGTGATAAGGGAAGCCTTCTGTATATGAGTGTGTAGCCTTTAACACGTGGCTTGTCACACCTAAACAGGGTGGTAGATTTGGTGGAAGACCTATTATTTCTCGAAACTGCATTCAATTAGCGAATTCAACAAATTACGTCTTAGCAAATCATGTCAAGTAGCATTTGTGAAGGTAACAAAATTGTTTCTTAATAACTTTGTGAAGGTAAAAATAGTTTTTTTTTTTTTTTCAAAAAAAAAAAAACTTTGAGAGAGAGAAAAAGATACCTGATTAAAGAGTGATTGTGAATCTAGCGAGTGGCAATTCAATGCCTCTACATATCTTATACTTTGTGGAAGCCTTGGAATTTCCCGAAGTTCATCGCAATATTCAATACAAAGCGTACGTAATCTCTCAAATCTGCTTATGCTTTTCGGGAGGGTAACAAATTTTGTGCGGAACCCAATTTCTAACACTTCCAATGTGAGGGGGCAACAAATATTGAAAATAAAATCTATTTCTGAGCGATTTGTTAACGCAAAAAGACGTAGTATTTTCAATCTTGGGAAAACATAATTGGAAAAGCTAGCATGAGAATTACACAGTGGCTGTCTATCAATCTCCACGTCCATTGGAAATGTGAAATCGCCAGAAAGATCCAGTGTCTCTAGATGTTGTAAAGTATAGATGCTACTTGGAAGTATAACCTGTGTTAAATGCGCTCCAATATCAAGCACCTTAAGGCCAGTCAAATTCCCAAATGACGGAGGCATCTCACTAATACCCACATCCAATAGATGTAACATTTCTAAACCTTTCATTTCGTGCAAGATATTGGGGAACTTCTTAAGTCTTGTGCAGCCGACTAGTTCAAAAGTTGTAAGAGATTTCATCGTGAGACAGCTAGGAAGAGCTTCAAGTTTATCGCAATTCGTAAGGTCCCACACTTCAAGCTTATCAAGATGCCCCACGGACTCATCAACCTCAACTAGGTTTTTACAAAATCCAAGATACAAACGCTTTATGTTTGGGGTCATTGATAAGTCAGGTATTTTCCTAATCAATTCACACCAACTGAAGTCCATATATGTTGCGGCTTTGAATGCACAAATCTGTAGAAGAAAAAAAATTCTAAATTTAAAATATAGTTTAATCTTTAAATTAGTAACAATTTATAAATACTAATGACCATACCTGCTTAATTGGCTCCTCTAATTGACTACGAGACATGTTGAGCACAACCAGACTTTTAGGACAAAAATTAGATGGCCAAGAAGAAAATGGATATTCATGCCAATCAAGCACCCTTAATCCATTGGGTAGATATTTAAGGCGTCCATGGCAATGTACATTATGAATT
Source organism: Quercus ilex subsp. ballota (assembly GCA_032727855.1). NCBI lineage: Eukaryota > Viridiplantae > Streptophyta > Magnoliopsida > Fagales > Fagaceae > Quercus > Quercus ilex. Next base: position 5,466,021 of record CM064910.1, on the reverse strand, counting down.
ACAAGGAATCTAAGATTTTTCATCTTGCAAAATACTTTTGCTTCTAATTTCACCTCTGTTGGTTTTATTTCAGGCGACCACAACCTTATGGCTTGAATTTTATTTGACCCCTAATCAAAAAAATGGGTAAGTAAATCACCAAAGATATATAAAAATAATAACAATTATTAAATTTTAAACAAAAACCATAAAGGAAAGTGATTAAAACTTTCATGCGAGGAAAAGGGAGAAAATGAATCAGAACATCTTACCATATCTTCAGTTAGTACTTCAAGAGCATCCTCATAACACCATAGTCTGCTACGTTCTCCTGGGTTTTCTGGTGATTCTTGTTGTACAATTTCCCTTCCCATTTGTTGAAGCAAGTCATGCATTGACAATTGCTTAAATTTATTATTAGTGAAAAGACACTTATCAATAAGTTTTTTAATACCAGTTACTAGGTATAAACCACAAGCCTCTAATATATCTACAACCTTATCATAATCCATGCAGTATCCCTTGAAGAAACATGCAATATCAAGAAAAATATGTTTTTCAGTATCATCTAATCCTTCATAACTTATTTTCAGTATTTTTTGAATATCTCTATTAGGAATTTTTTTATATTTATTTAAGGCACTTTCCCATTCAGGTTTAGTTTTTCCATACAAATCAGCACCCATTACAACTAGAGCTAGTGGAAGGCCTTTGGCATAATGTACAACTTGGTTTGCAAGTTCCAAATAATCTTCATTTGGTTCATGGCTTTGGAAGGCGTGCTTGCTAAATAGTTCAATAGCTCCATTTTCACCTAATCCCTTAACTTGATATATTGACGTTGATATACCATTTCCAAAAGTAGCTAGCAAGCGTATATCTCTTGTTGTCATAATTATTCTACTTCCAGGAACAAACCAATTACATTTTCCAAGCAAACTTTTTAACTGGACCAAATTATCCACGTCATCAAGGATGAAAAGAACTCTCTTTTGGCAAAGAATTTTATTTATCATGTCGGTTCCTCTACATTCATTGTGCACCTTCAAATTCCCATCACCTAAGACCTCAGAAATAAGTGTATCTTGTAAATGGTTTATACCTTCATTTGTCTCTGACCTCTCTCTAACATTCTCTAGAAAAATTTTTGCTTCAAAATGATATGAAATTCTATTATAAATAGCTTTTGCAATTGTAGTTTTGCCTATTCCACCAAGGCCATAGATCCATACCATGCAAACATCATTTGATTCAACATTTAAACATTTTAGTACATCCTCTACACGAGAATTTATTCCAACTGGGTATTCAGCAACATGAAATGGCATCTTCTTTAAAGTATACTTTGAGATATCTTCAACAATTTCTTGAACAAGTTTAGATTCATCACAGCTGCCATTCACAGAGCATTTAACACATGTAGCGCGAGTTAGACTATAAGAAATAGGAGCATAAACTAGAATTATAATTGAAGTATTGCTAAATAAAGTAAGCGGCATGTAAATCATAGATTGAAAAAAAATATCAGTTTATTTACTTTTTTTTAGGTAGCAAATTAGCTTTTTAGACGAAGTTGCATGAAAAGTCTGAGTAGAGGAGGACAAGAATCCCATTACTTTATCATAATACATTTAAATTTTTATTTTTATTTAAAAAAAATAATATGCTGCAGAAATTCCTAATTAGTTAATTGGTAAGATTTTTTTATTTTTTATTTTTATTTTAAGAATCATAGTTGGTAAGATAATATAATATTAAGTTCTTTTATTTCGATCATTTTTGCCATATCAACTAGCTTAGTAGAAGATATGGAAATAGAAGAATATTTTCATATATATATATATATATATATGAGATGGGTTCAACTTACACATTTTTTAAGCCATAGATTTCTAAGAGATTTAACGTTTTAAAAAACATCATTAAATGTTAATGTAGGGACTGGATCCGAGCTCTTCTACTTTGAGTGAATGGGCTCAGATCCAGCTAGCCCAATACAATGAATTTGTAGAGAATGGGTTCAAGAACTAGGCCCTAGTGAGGGTTACAACGACTAGGCATGATTGCATATGTATTGGATAACATGAACGGGGATTAAAATATGCAATGATGTTCCTCAGTCCTCCTCTCGGAAGCTTGAAGTTCTTATTATTTCTTTAGTGATGGGTTACAAAGGTTTCAGTGAGGATACAGATTGCTACAGTGTCCAATACTTCTCTTTTTTTTTCCCCCTCTTTCCAGATTGCTCAGCCTTACATTTGTTGATCAAGCAGGTTACTACTTGAGTGCTTGTCCCATCAGTCGCCTTCCTATTCTTTCTGTGGGTTGTAACAACCAAGGCTGCACTGTTCAAGGGTCATTTCCTCATTAATGCGGCCAGAACATTAGTTGTGGGCATTTAATGTGGAGGTGACAGTTCATCTTGGACTTGCTTCTCCACCATGCTTCCATGGCTGACACGTTGTACTTGTTCTTTCTCTTTTGATGCTCTGGAAGGCTACCTTTGGTGGCCTGTTACTCCTCTTTTCTATGGTCTCAGCTGGCCGAGGACAGGATTGTCCTCTACAACGTCCTTGGGCGATTTGGACTTTCTCACTTCGTCCTCGGGCGTCTCTTCCTCCTCAGCATGGGCCTTGGGCTTGGTATAATAGTGGGCCAGGGTTACCAAATTCTCTGACCCCACAATAGCCCCTCAAAATCCTACTGTCCAGCTCCTCAGACGGGGGGGAGGATTTTGATATCTTTGGGCCATTGACATGGCTTGTCACATCCTGTCTTCCGTCAGTGCCAGAGTCTCTTCACCTGTCCAAGGCACGTTCCTAGCATTTCGATATACGGAGCGCGCCCTCATTAAATTCTGGCGGCTCTGTGCTCCCCACGTTCAACAGTGAGATGCCAATCCAACAGTGGGCTTTTTCCAGCTTTATGAGCGGGGAAACCCACACAGTTATCTTTAATTGGGGGTATAAATACCCATCTAAACCGATTGGCCTCTTTACTTTTGCACTCAAGAGTTCTTGCGCACGTACGCTGAATTCGGTCAAATCTCCAACTACACTCACGCCTTTTTCAGCACAAAAAGCCAATCCGAGGAGCTTTTCCTCATTTCTGTAAGTCTTCTTCTCCTTCTAGCTCAAATTTCCTCTCTGAGTCCTTTATTTCCTTCGCCCTTTCTTGAGTCTCTTAGTCGTTGCTAGGGATGGGTAGATTTAAGAAGTTAGTCGAGTCTGAAGAGGCGATGGAGAAATTCATCGTTGACTATAGGATACCCAGTAACGTAGGTTTGAGGTACTGTGAGGAAGGGGAATGGCACATTCGGAGGAAGGAGGGTGAGGTCGTGATTTCTATAATCGCCTTCCTTGAAGGTGGTATGAGAACCCCCATGGGGCCGATAACGAGGGGTTACCTTAGGTACTTTAGATTGGCCCCCATTCAGTGCGCCACCAACGTGTTCAGAATCCTAGGTTGTGTGGACGCCTTAAATGAGAAGATGGGATCGAGGTTAACCCATCATGATGTAAATTGGTGCTACAACCTCCAACAGCTAAAAGGTAAGTCTTATTACATGAAGACGAGGGATGATAAGGTCTGGCTTATCCAGTGCCTTCCCGAGTCCAATAAGGGGTTGAACAAAGACTTTCTTATCGTGTTCGGAGAGTGGCACAATGGCCTTCACTGTTCGACAGAGGAGGGGACACCAGGTGGGGTACTTAGAGTAGGAGAGGGTCTAGTTTTTGGGTTGTAAGTTTGCTTTGTTTGGTTGCTGACAGAAACATGTTTTCTTTTTTGTAGATCCGCACGCTTTTGAACGTCATTTTAACCTGGTCAACAGAGAGGACTTGGAAGCTGTCCTCAGGGTAGAGATCTTTGTGAATGAGGCCAACAACCAAGTTAGAGCTGCCCACAAGATCCTCGGGTATAAGTTGATCCAGAAGTCGTTTTCGGCTCTGAAGTACGTGATCAGAGCCAGTGATCCTCGACTTCGTGAGATAACTGTAGCGAAGCAAGGTTTTTTGCTTCCTAAAGGTATTTCGTTGGTAGGTCCTTCTACCTCCATACAAGCTGTAGAAGCCGAGGGAGAAGAGCTAGGATAAGAGGAAGAAGTTGCCGATTTAGGTCCATTCGAGGACGAATTCGGCGCATTTGACCAAGTTCACCTGCCAGAGGATCCCTCTGGTGACTTGGGCGATCCTAATTTGATCGAGGGGGATCTCTTCTCTGCAAGGACTTCTCCCCAGGCCGAGATGGGCTTTAAAAGGCAACCCTAGACCAGCTTATTTGACCTGCTTGAAGGCCAGCCGGGGAGGGACGAGCCGGAGAAGTCCCAATCCAAGCTTCTTCCTCTGCTACCCAAGTCTCAGCCTGCTCAGACCAGGTCGTCTTTTGCCCAGTCTAAGCTTCCACCTCCTCAACCTCAGCCGAGCTTGCCACCTAGGCCCGAGCATACTGATCCCAAGCGTAAGAAGGACCCTAAGGACAAAGGGCTTATGGAAGCTGACAGAACTCGTTCTTTCCAGGAGGAGGTTGAGGCTCGTCGCCCCCTTAAGCAGCAAAAAACTGGGCACCAGGGCCAAAGAAGGGAGGTGGTTGTGCAGTTTGAGGTCCAAGCTTGGCTCTCTGCCCTAATGCTCCATGAGGGAGCCTTTGACGGATAACGCCTCCCTCAGGGACTTCAGAGGAAGTGAAGGCACACACGTGGCCGATGCATTGGAGAGGTCCCTGCTACTCCCCGCGGATATGGCCCAACTAGAAGGCTTGAGGAGGCAGGAGGTCTTCCTCAGCCTAAAGAGGTACTTAGGCATGGTAAGACATTCGACGCTTGAGACTTGATTGATTTTTACTCTTTAGTTTCCATTTTATCGTCTGTTTGTTTCGTTTTGTAGGCTGTCCAGGCCACCTACAGGCTGAAAGAAGAGGCCAATAACCAGAGCAAGGCCCTGGAGCAGGAACGTGACAACCGCCTGGATGCCACGCAAGTCCTTAAGAACTCCGAGGCTGATCTCAAGAAGGCAAGGGAAGATCTAAAGGAGATGACCAAGGCCAGAGACAGTGCTGAGTCAGGCCTAGTTGGTGCTCAAAAGCAAGCTGCTGACGAGACAAGGCACCTTCTCGAAGCTGAGGGTCAACTGAAGACTGCCAAAAAGCACATCAGTAATTTGAAGCAGAAGTTGGCCGAGGTAGAGGGGGCCAAGAACGTTGTAGAGTTCACCAGGGATGAGGCTTTAAGGGCCAAAGCGGAGGCAGAGCTTGCGAGGCCAGAGGCTGAAAGCTCTAAGGAGTAAGCCGAGGAGGAGTCCTTTGCCTTGGGGGTGGCTGAGACCCAAGCTACCCTTAAGGCTCAAGTCCCTGGGGTATGCAGGCGCTACTGCTCCCAAGTTTGAATTGAGGCTCTTGACCAAGCAGGGGTTGAGGTCTCATCTGAGCTTAGGAGGGCCAAGAGGGTGTATTACCCTCTTGCTATTCGAGAGGCTACCTCCGCCACCTCTAAAGCCGACGCCATTCCCGAAGCGGCAGATGGGGACCAGGCCAATACTGCCAAAGATCCCACTTCTACTGATAGGCCCGCCGAGGAGGCCGAGCGACAAGGGGTGCCAGAGGAAGAAAAAACCAGTAACCAGGAAGTGCCCCAGGATGTGATGAAGCCCCCTGTTGGCCCTCAAGTCCCTCTTGCTGGCTCTCAGGCTTTTCCTGCCGAGGAGGACCTCTCTAAAGTTTCCCCTCCAGCCAAGGAGACAGCTCTCATGGTGGTGCCTCTGTAGGTTGTTCCCCTAGGTCAGAGCTCCGAGGACCCCGAGGACACCTCTGGACAGCCTCCCAAGGGGGGGATAAAGCTCAAATTGAAGAAATATGCTGTCTTAGCTAGCTTTTATCTTATGTTTTGTTTTCTGTTTTTGTTTTTTTTGTTCCCTTTTTTTTTTAAAAGCACTGTACTGCTACTTTTAAATTGAATGTATGAATCCCCTTTCTCTTTTTATATGTGTTTATTGTTATTGTGATGAGTTTTGCTGCTTATATAACTTGGGCTTTAATTATTAGCTACACAATCTTAGAAGCTCAATTTATTTTTCATTCTGAATTGTCAGCCAAAAAATGTAAAGGCCGTAGTGATAGTTTTCACTTAGACCTTGGTCGATAATTGAGCCACCTTGACACCACGACCTATTTTTGCTGAATTGAATACTGAGGGAAAAACTTTACAATATTGGTTCTATATCTCATGAATTGGTTACTATAAATGGTAAAAAATGCTAAGTACACAGCACCCGTAAAGATAATCCCTTAAATTCTAGGATCAAATACCGCAGCACAATGTACAAAGGTGCTCATAAGTGTGCTTTAAAAACTTACTGACCTTAAGAAAACCGTTAGTTGCCGATCATGCTAGGGGGTTAAGTTCAATGTGTTTCAGAACGCCTTAAGTGATGCTCATGGGCTTATGTTTATTTACATCTTTGCTGAGTGTAGCCAATTTCTCCAGAGGTCTGAGTCCGAGGACCATGCAAGACCTTGGTTCCGCCTAACCCTTAGGTTCTTCTGTAAGTAACTAGTTTCCCCATAGGTTTGAGTCCGAGGACCATACAAAACCTTGGTTCTATCTAACACTTAGATTCTCCTGTAAGTAGCTAGTTTCCCTATATGTTTGAGTCCGAGGACCATGCAAGACCTTGGTTCAGTCTAGTACTCAGGTTTGTCTTGAAGTGGCTAGTTTTCCTATAGGTTTGAGTCCGAGGATCATGCAAGACCTTGGTTCGGTCTAGTACTCAGGTTTTTCTTGAAGTGGTTCAGTCTAGTACTTTAGGTGGCCGCCAAAATGCAAGATATATAATCATAATGGACCTAAAATTCGAATCAAAAGAAAAGGGATGCTTTCATTAATAATAATACCTCCTCAGGTTATTTACATTCCACGGACGAGGTATAGGTTTTTCATATAGATCTTCTAAGTAGTATGCACTTATCCCCGCTACCGAGGTAATTCGATATGGCCCCTCCCAGTTGGGCCCTAACTTTCCCCAGGAAAGGTTCTTGGCAGCCCTCACAACTTTCCTTAACACTAGGTCCCTTGGTGCTAGTGGTCTTAGCTTCACATTGGCATCATATCCCTGTTTGAGCTTTTGGTGGTAATAGGCTAGCTGGATCATTGCCCTTTCTCTTCGTTCATCAATCAGATCTAGATTCTCCCCCAGTAGTTCATCATTACTGCTGGGAGTGAAAGAGCTCGTCCTCAGCGTTAGGAAGTTTACCTCTAGAGGGATAATAGCCTCGGCCCCGTAGGTCATGGCAAAGGGTGTCTCCCCTGTTGACCGCTGTGGTGTAATCCGGTATGTCTAAAGAACGTGTGGCAGCTCTTCTACCCATCTTCCCTTGGCATTATCCAATCTCTTCTTAAGCCCACTGACGATGACCTTGTTGACAGCCTCGGCTTGCCCATTGCCCTGAGGAGAAGCTAGGGTTGAGTACCTGTTTGTGATTCCAAGTTCACAATAGTACCTTTTGAAGACCTTGTTGTCAAATTAGAGTCCGTTATCCAAAATGAGGGTATGAGGGACCCCGAATTACGTGACAATGTTTCTCCAAAGGAATTTTTTAACATCCACATCCCTGATGTTGGCCAGTGGCTCCGCTTCTACCCATTTGGTGAAGTAATCTGTGGCGACCAACAAATATCTCTTATTCATTGATGCCTTAGGGAAATGGCCTACAATATCCAGGCCCCACTGGGCAAACGGCCATGGGCTGGACAAATGAGCCTCCTTCTGCATCCCCAGCCAACAATATTCTTGGGTGACGACTCAGTGTGACAGGGATCTTCCTCCTGTGTGACTCCCACAGATCCCCTCGTGCAGCTCTTCGAGCAGTAACTCTGATGCCTTTGGGTGAATACAGAGTAGCTATGGTCTAGAGTAGAAGCACTTATACAACTTGTGGTCCTCGGATAACCAGAATCGAGAAGCATTCCTTCGTATTTTCTCAGCCTCTGACTTCTCCTCGGGCAGAACATCATCCTTGAGGAACCTTACTATAGGGTCCATCCAGTTGGGACCCACCGCAACTTAATGGATGTGGATCGTGCCCTTTGCCACCTCATTTGCTCTTTCCAGATGCTCTACAAGAATGGTCCGAGGTAAATCCCCTGCCGAGGAGGTGGCAAGTGTGGCCAATGAATCGACATGGGTGTTTCCACTCCTGGAGACGTGTGACAAGCTGAAAAGATCGAAATCTGACTACAAGCGCTTGACCTGGCCTAGGTACTCCTGCATCCTCGAATCTCTGACTTCCAATTCTCCCTTTACTTGGTCTACCACCAGTCTCAAATCCGAGAACATCTCCACTGCTTTTCCTCCTATTTTTTGCACCATGACCATCCCTTGTAACAAGGCTTCATACTCGGCTTCATTGTTTGTGGCCGAGAAACCGAGCCTCAGGGATTTTTCTATGATAGACTCCTCAGGGGATACTAAGACTAGCCCCACTCTGGACCCCATCTGATTTGCTACGCCATCAACGTATACTTTCCAACATGGTGGCCCCGGGATGGAGATTGCCCCAACTGATTTTTCGTCAATGCTTCTCTTCTCGGCTGCCATTTCTACTGGTGGTTCAGTGAACTCAGCCACCAAATCAGCCAGAACCTGGCCCTTTATGGAGGTCTAAGGCATGTATTTGACGTCAAAAGCCCCCAGAATTGTGTTCCATTTGGCGATCCTTCCTGTATAATCAGCGGTCCATAGTACAAACTTCAGTGGTAATTGGGTTAGGACAACCACTGTGTGAGTTTGGAAATAATAGGGGAGCTTTCGTGTATCATGAACCATAGCTAGTATGGCTTTCTCTAAGGGTAGGTACTTAACCTCAGTTTTGTGTAGTGACTTGCTAACATAGTAGACTAGTTTTTGAACGCCATTGTCATCCCGTATCAGTACCAGGCTCACAGCGTGAAGTGCCACAGCAATGTATGCATATAGGACCTCGTCGGCCTCAGGATTGGACATGATAGGTGGCCGGGATAGGTACTCCTTGAGTTGCTGGAAGGCCACGACACAATTCTCGGACCACTCAGATCCCTTCCACTTGTTGATTAGGAGATAGAAGGGCCTGCACCTGTTAGCTGACCTGGAAATGAATTGATTCAGGGCCGCGATCATTCTAGTAAGCTTTTGGACCTCCTTGGGGTTTTGCGGAGGCTTTAGATTATGAATAGCCTTGATTTGGTTAGGATCAACCTCGATTCCCTTGTGGGTAATAATGTATCCTAAAAACTTGCAGATCCCACGCCAAACAAGCATTTGGAAGCATTTAGGCGTAGTTTGTGCTTCCTTAAGACATCAAAGGTGCAGCCGAGGTCTCTTAAATGTTCGGACACTGTTTTACTCTTTACCACCATATCATCGACGTAGACCTCGATGCTCTTGCCCATCATCAGCTCGAACATTCTCGTCGTCATCATCTTTTGATAGGTAAACCCTGCGTTATCAGACCGAACGACATTATTTTGTAGTGGTAGTTCCCAATGGGCGTCACGAAGGCTGTTTTCTCCTAATCCTCCAAGGCTAGTGGTATTTGATGATAGCCTTGAAAGGCGTCTAAGAAGCTCATCCGAGGATGGCCCGTGGTTGCATCCACTAGCTGGTCTATCCGAGGCATGGGGAACGAGTCTTTTGGACATGCCATATTCAAGTCTGTGAAGTCCACACAGACCCTTCACTTTCCGCTTTTCTTCTTGACCACCACAGTATTGACCAACCACAGGGGTAAAAAACCTCTTTGATAGTCCCTGCACGCTTAAACTTATTCACCTCTTCTATAATCGCATTAGCGTGCTCTCTCGATGGGCGCCGGGGTGGCTGTTTCTTGGGTATTATGGACGGATTGACGTTGAGATGGTAACAGATGAAGGACAGATCAATCCTTGGGGCATCACAGGCATCCCATGCAAACACGTCAATATTACTTTTGAGAAACTCAATTAACTCCTCCTTCTCCTTGGTAGGCAGTCAAGCCCCAACCCAAAAGAACTTTTCCGGGTCGTCACCAACGACCACTTTCTCTAGATCATCACATTTTGCTTCCTCGGCAGCTACATCAAGAGGCGCTGCCGGGGTCTTTGATTACTATAAGCTCTCTTCAACAGTGGCCAAGGACTATGCATCAAGCCGATGTGATATGGCAGCCACTATGCACTGCCTTGTTGTGGGTTGGCAACCACGGATCTTGAGAACCTGATCCCCTGACAGGAATTTCACCTTCTGGTGAAAGGAGGAGGTAACACCCCCAAGGTGTGGAGCCAGGGCTTCCTACGATGGCTGTGTAGGGGGAGTAGGTGTCCACTACTATAAAGTTCACCTCCACCACTTCTAGGCCGGTCTGGATGGGCAGCCTGATCATACCCTTTGGGATAACGAGTTTTCGGTCGAAACTCATCAAGGGAGAGCTATAGGGCGTTAAGTCCTCCGGTTTTAACCCTAACCCTTTGTAGAGGTCAGGGTACATGACCTCGGCCGCGCTGCCACTATCCACCATCACTCTTTTCACATCATAGTCCTCGATTCTGAGAGTAATCACCAGAGCATCGTCATGGGGCTGGGTGGTCCCTATATTGTCTTCCTCCGAAAAACTCAAGGTTGGGTGAAAATTCCTTCTGGCCCTTTTCGGCTTTGGCTGGGACTCCTCGGCTGGCAGCTGGGCTACGGACAACACTCGTGAAGGGTGCATGCCTGTTCTTCCTAGTGTGGCCAAGATTACATTGATCGTCCCCGTGGGCGCCCTTAGGGCACTATCTCTCTGGGGCTCTTGATGGGTCTGGCCTTGATGGTCACCAGGGTGATGCAGAAGGTGCCTCAGCTTTCCTTCTCAGACTAGCTGGTCCAGATAGTTTTGGAGGTTCCTGTAGTTCTCTGTAGTATGTCTGTGGTCCTGGTGGTACTGGCAATAAAGGTTCTAATTACGCTTCACGGGTTCTCCCAACATCTTATTCGGCCACCTGAAGTATGGCTCATTCTTGATTTTCTCCAACACCCCGTGTATTGGCTCTCGGAATATGGCATTGACAGTTTGTGTGTCGGCTGCTCCAGATTGCCCCACGAAGTCCCTCCTCGGGTGGGTGCTGTTATATCGGTCCGACTTGAAATCCCTCCTCTCCTGAGGGATAGTTTTCTCATTTCCTTTGCCTTGCAGCTGGTCTTCCTCCACTCGTTTGTACTTGTCGATTCGATCTATCAGTTGGCGCATAATGGTGGCAGGCTTGCCAATCAGAGACTTCCTTAGGCCGTGTCCAGTTGGGAGACCATTTTTGAAGGTGCTAATGGCGACATCATCAAAATTGCCCTCCAGTTCGTTGTACATCTCCCAATATCGGCCCGAGTAGACCTTTAAAGTCTCTCCATCATGCATGGATAAAGACAGTAGCGCGCTCAAGGGCCGAGGGGCTATGCTGTTTGCAACGAAGCGGGAGCCAAAGGCCTGGGTCAGCTGTCTATACGAATTTATGGAATTCGTCTTCAAGCCATTAAACCACCTCATCGCCACTGGACCCAAGCTAGAGGGGAAAACCTTGCACATCAACGCCTCGTTCTTAGAATGGACAGCCATTCTTTGATTAAACTGGCTCACATGCTCCATGGGGTCCATTTTGCCATTATAAATGAAAAAGGTTGGCTGCTGGAACTGTCGAGAAAGGGTAGCCCCTTTTATGTGGCGTGTGAAAGGTGACTTGGATAGTTGATCCAATGCCTTGCTCATGGCATCATACCCCAAACCCCTAGGAGACGGGCTTTTACACTTACGCTTCTGGTAGTGCTCCTCTTCATGAGATAAGGTCTCGCTTGGAGGAGTTCCCGATCTTTGCCTATAGTCATCGTCGCTTTCATTATCAGAGGGCAAGTCAGGCCTAGGTTGAGACCGCCTTCGTTGTGCATGGTGCAGCCTCCTCTTCAAGTCATCTATCTCTCGCTACATGGCCTGCTCATCGTTCTGCCCTTGGGTCACGCGGCTCTTAACCTCTTTTGGTTGTATGTCCTGGTTATTGTTTTGTCTCTGGAGTACACGGCTGTCTCCACGCGAGTAGCTTCTGCTGGTTTGAGGGGTGTGTACACTTCTCTCTCAAAATCTTCCATTCTCTTAGTTTCGATCGCGCTCAGGGTCGGCGAAATTACCCTGATACTAGGATTTGACCGGTTCAGGTTGATGGGAGCCTGCTTGATGAGAGCCTGATCCTACCATGCTTGATCGCTGCCTTTACTAACACACAAGTTCTTCCCACAGATGGCGCCAATTGTAGGGACTGGATCCGAGCTCTTCTACTTTGAGTGAATGGGCTCAAATCCAGCTAGCCCAATACAATGAATTTGTAGAGAATGAATTCAAGAACTAGGCTCTAGTGATGGTTACAATAACTAGGCATGGTTGCATATGGATTGGATAACATAAACGGGGATTAAAATATGCAATGATGTTCCTCGGTCCTCTTCTCGGGAGCTTGAAGTTCTTATTATTTCTTTAGTAATGGGTTACAAAGGTTTCAGTAAGCATACAGATTGCTACAGTGTCTTATACTTCTCTTTTTTTTTTTCCCCTCTTTCGTGAGAGATTCCTTACATTATATACCCTCTACTTGAGTGCTTGTCCTATCAGCCGTCTTCCCACTCTTTTTGTGGGTTGTAGCAACCAAGGCTGCACTGTTCAGGGGTCATTTCCTCATTAATGCGGTCAGAACATTAGTTGTGGGCATTTAATGTGGAGGTGACAGTTCATCCTGGACTTGCTCCTCCACCATGCTTCCATGGCTGACACGTTGTACTTGTTCTTTCTCTTCTGATGCTCTGGAAGGCTACCTTTGGTGGCCTGTTACTCCTCCTTTCTATGGTCTCGGCTAGCCGAGGACAAGATTGTCCTCGGCGACGTCCTTAGGCGATTTGAACTTTCTCACTTCGTCCTCGGGCGTTTCTTCCTCCTCGGCATGGGCCTTGGGTTTGGTATAATAGTGGGCCGGGGTTACCAAATTCTCTACCCTGCAGTTAATACTTTCCATCTTATTACCTAATTAATACTAGCATTTTTTTTTTCTATTTATTTATTGCTTTCCATTGATTAAAGGGCACTACCATTTTCAATAACCTGCAAACCTTACATATACAAACTTCCCATTTCCGCAAAGAAGCTATTGAACTGTACAATAGAAATTTCTAGTTGGACTTTCTGCTTCAAATTCATCATCCATAAAGAGCTGGTCATGGCGCAAATAGTGTTTTAGACAATTTCGTTATTTACCCCAATTACTACATTTGCACAACCAACAAGTTTACAAAGACCTCATGTCAAACATACTGTGGAAAAAAAAGCATTTCGAACCCATTTAATAGGACTAGATTGCTATACTGACTATTTATTTGCAATACGTTGTAACGACACTATTGACTAGCTCTTGAGGAGCTTTAACTTGGAGGTGCTGGAGATTTCATTAGAAGGCATAGTTCGTGTTAACTATCCAATATTTTCGAATTATACTAATAGCATTACAAAGACCACAGAAATTGTGAACTTCCAATCCCAAAACAGTTTCATTGCCATAGGTGGTTGCAATTATTTGCCTTAGTGAAGTTCCTAGATGGCTTAGTTATGGCTGGGTGTATATTGCCGATAAAATCAAAGATAGAAATTCAAGAAGTTGTAATCGCATCAAGTGCTGCCAGACCCGATTTGTCCATATATCAGTGCATTCAATACAAATATTGAACAACGAAGAATGCAAGTATCAAAATATGTCCTACGTTTAGGTGATATAGGAATTATTTAATTAACATAATATTTAATTGCTATATTGCTTCTCTGTGGAAAGGGGAGATTTGGCTATGGTAGGTGCTCTTTAGTAGATGAGTATGGTGGGCACACAATAAATAAGGAGAGAGAGAAAAAATAAAGTAGAAAGTATTATGGAGTTACACCAGGTGTAACTTGAACCTATCTATCTATATATCTCTCTCTATATATAGAGAGGGAGAGCAAACAATAAAATTTGATGGTGATAACCAAAACAATTAAAACTCCTGAAGAACAACTAACTAGAGTAATCACTACATTCTTTAAAAAAAAAAAAATTAGAGTAATCATTAAATAAATACCTGTTCTTGTAGTCCCAACCAGAAAGACCACCTGCTTCACATAGAGCTTCTCTCCACCGTTGTACTTTCTTGTTATCATTAAATTTTTCTTCATGCATAGTTAATGCTTTACCAAACATTCCTTTTTGTTTACGCATTTCTGATGGATCCACTTTGTAAAAAACAGGTCGCACTGACTGATTTTTTTTCCTACACTCAATAATCTTAGCGAGCTCGTCCAAACACCAAGTGGATGATGCATAATTTTCAGAAAATACAATTATTGATATAGCTGAGTTCTCTATGGTTTTGAGAAGCTCTATAGAAATTTCTTCTCCCCTTGGGAGATCATCATCGATGAAGGTGTGAATACCCCATTGACACAAAGCGTGGTATAAATGGCTTATAAAACCACGGCGGGTATCTTCACCTCTGAAACTCAAAAAAACATTAAAATTCTTAGATTGAGGGGTGAAAGAGGAAGATGAGGCCATCGGGATTTATGAGCAAATGGATGAGAAGATCTGAAAAGAGAAGATGGAAAGCAGTGAAAGTGTTTGTCAATATAACTGAGCTAAGCGAAGGACGAATTAGGGTTTGTCAAGCAAGAGGAGACTCTAATGTAGTCTTAGATTTATGAGCAAATGGATGAGAAGATCTGAAAAGAGAAGATGGAAAGCAGTGAAAGTGTTTGTCAATATAACTGAGCTAAGCGAAGGGCGAATTAGGGTTTGTCAAGCAAGAGGAGACTCTAATGTAGTCTTACTTTCGGTGTGACAATCATCAAGTTTAAAGAAGGAAATCTGAAGAAAAGAAGAAAACTTCGTCAGTTTTCTTATAAAAAATACAAGAGAGTAGATACGGATACCACTTCCACGCAATATAAAAAAGTCAATTTAACAACAAATTTATAAAATAATAATAGAAAGTTCAAAGTGAGGCCCACACGTTTTTACTTTTCTGGAAACATAACAATACTTTAAATATATAGGGTACGGTTTCTGTCCAGTGGCCAGTGCCACTGGACACTAGCCACGGGATAAAAGCCAAGTCCTAATATATATTTTTACAATATTTTTTAAACTATAGTTTTCGCATCATTTTACCCAATACTACTCAAACATATCTGCCTAAAGATTCGGTGCCTTCAATACTCGCCACCGAAAAAGCAAAAAATTAATTAAACGTTGACCCTTTAATGATCATAAATATATGCTGATATAACTTACAAGGCGGATTCCAAAACCTTAATTCTTTTCCCTTGATTGTTTACATCTTTTTATTGCTTTATATCTTTTGCTTAGTTTAATTATTTGCTTAATTTTATTATTTGCTTAGTTTATTTAATTGCAAACAACCAATTTTTATTAAACTAGATTAGGATTAATTTGATTAAGGCTTAATTAATTTTCCTATGTTTATTCAAGTCCCTGTGGGTTCGACCTCGTTCTTGTCAAACTATATTTCGGTACGGTTCGTACACTTGCGAGTACTTTAAAATTTTACAATAACTATTTTACTAAAATAATGGACTACATTTTATACATTATAAGTACTTTAAATATTTATCGTTTGTTTTCAAAAAAAAAAAAAAAAAAGTACTTTAAATATATATTTTTACAATATTTTTAAATTATAATTATCACATCATTTTATGCAACAATACTCAAACATATCTACCTAAAGATTGGGTGCGTATTGTTTTTTTTTTTTTTTTTTTTTTTCATCAAATTAAAAGATTCGGTGCCTTCAATGCTCGCCACCTAAAATGCAAAAAATTAATTAAACGTTGACCCTTTATTCTTGTGCATAAAATATTAAAATTTTATGCTGCCCAACGTTCACACCAATAAGTCCACTTTTTTGCTGAAGTCAATAAGTCCACCTTGTCATATATGCGTGTTGATAGATATCAGCGTGCAGCACCCGGAGTCAGGATAAATTATACCGTTTCTTGGTGGACTATACAATTTATTCACTATTTTACTAAAAAAAATTTATTTATTTAAAATTATTGAGTTAGTAATTAATTTTTATTTAAAAAAATTTTCTAACTCAAATATTTTAAATGGGAGTATTTTAGTAGAATAGTGGATCATATTACTTACTCACTGTGAGAACCTTATAATCACTCCGGAACTAGAGCGAGGAGACTTTGATTTTGATGTAGTCTTGCTTTTGATGTGGCTGTTGACACTAAGGCTAAACCTCAGTCAACTGTAAACCTAAAGCTGCTTCCCAATTCTACACCAACGGCTAGTTAACGACTAGTTTATTTCAAAGATCAAAACAGAGGGTCTTCATGTGACACCGTTTGGATTAATGACCCTATGCCACGCTGTCACTCTTGGAGCCTTAGAGTTAGTTATCTTTAGGCGGGAAAATAAGTTGTTATGCTCAACTGATTCCCTGATTTGTGGTATTAGTCTCGTGATTTCAGGAACTATAATTATACAGTTATTAGATCCAATCTCATTGTATATATAGATTCATCTTGTACTTTGTATTGATTAAGCAAAGCAATTCTTCTAGAATTCTCTTTCTTTCTTTCACTCTCAGTTTCTTCTCTCACACTCTTAGTTCTTCTTTTCTTCTTTTCTTGTTGATCTCTGTAAATCTGATTCACTTGCTTCACTTGCAAGCCCAAGCTTTGCTTAGTTTTTCTTCAGTGGCCAGTGAAACTTTTTAAACTTTCCAAGTCACACTTTCACATTGCAAAACCATGGAAGTTTTTGAGTGAAACCCAAAATAGGTCTTTAAACTTATTTACAAGTTACAACCATACCTGTCGTTGCGGTCTAGCTTTTCACATTGCAAAATCATAGAAGCTTCGCACGAAACCAACCAAAATAATCTCTGAGTTTGAGCTTTACAACTTTTATAAGCAAAACTCCCCCAAACGTAACAGTGAATTCATTTCTGAGTACTTACCAAACAGGAAAAAGAAATTATTTTCTGAGAACAGTAAATAATAAATGGCTATGTACTTGGGCAATCAATATAATTGATGACGATGCCACTTAAACAACGTAATAAATGTTGTTTTAATTTTTTTTTTTTTTTTGGAGAAAGTATTTTTTTTTTTATGAATTAAGATAAACCATAAGAAAAATATCAACAGTTTACTAGACACAGTTTTGTGTACGCACAAAAACTTCCCTGTCAACAGTTTTGTGGAGTTTTCTTGTAAATTCACATTGTCCTCAAAAGGTCTTATCCTTATATGAAATTTCATAACACATACTAGACACACGATGTAATAACCCTCAATATACTGTTTCCATGGTTGTCATAGAAAATTTCAGAACTTTAAATTATCAAACGATTCAACAGATTAGCACAACTTTTAACAAGTATATGAAATGCATAAGCTCAAATCAATCAACGACACATGCAGCACGTAAATTAGCAATTTAATAGGCTCATTTAGTCATTTTACTAGTTCATTTAAACACTTAATTACCCAGAACATATTTTGCCTTAATCTATCGTCTAAGTGTACATGCAAGCATAGGTTTCAACTTTCAAATCAAATCATACATGCAAGCCATATTCTTGGGAAATCACCACACCCACATGTAAATTCTTGTAACTACTTAACTTCACAGCAACGTCCATTAGAAAACAGTTTCTACAAGAAATTTCTCAAGCGCAAACAACAACCAACTAATAATTTCATGGAGATTCATGGTTAAAAGAGTTTAAACCTAGATTTTTCTCACCTTAGCTCAGGGTTCTTTGAGGTGAGTGGAGCTAGAATCAGTTTAGCATGAACTTGTGGTGGAAACCTTGTTAAGAAATGAAGGACCCGATCGAGGGTAAAGACGGAGAGAGTGCTTAGAGAGTTTTTTGTTTTCTAACTTCTTTTTAGAGATGATAACTAAATGAGATGAGGATTGGCCTTTAATTTGCATGGCCCGTTATAGGGTATTAAGTGGAATAGGTGTCACTCATGCATGATAACTTGGTCCACGTGTCTTACTTTGATTGGCCACTACGATGTGCGAGTGGAATAACCAATTACCCTTCCCTTTTTTTTTTTTTTTTTATAGGACCAAATTCCAATTACCCTTCCTTGAATGCATAATTACACTATTAGATACCAATGTTCTTTTTTTCTTTTTTTTTCTTTTTTTTTTGAGGAAGATATATATACCACTTTATATATCTATTTGTCTACATCAAGGAAATTAACCAAATATAGGATATTTATATTGGTTTGCCCCTACAAAGAGATAATTATAACGTACACGTTATGTGTAAAAGAGGAAGTTTAGTATTTTTTTTTTTTTGATTTACAGATTTCATACTTGATGGTGGCTAATGCCTATCAAAAACTAGTAGTGCAGTTTGCGTTCGACGTTGGTATATAAAACATTATTAATTCTTGAAGGGACTGATCAGTGGCCACGTTGAAATAGTTCTTATTGTCGTTATCTTTTTTGAGAAAGTTAATGTCGTTATCTTGAAGTTGTGGAAAGCTGGGAGGGAATATACTTTTAGGACAAATACTTTATGTACCATATTCTTTAGATTACTGATTACAATGCAATATACAATTTCTACCTGTTTTTCAACCAAAAAAAAAAGAAAAAAAAAGAAGAGATAATCTACAAATTGCTCATGACCCTCGGTCTTTCACAATAATTGAAATTAAATTTTTTCATATTGCAACACTTCCTAAGTTTAAAAAAAAAAAAAAAAATCACATACCAAACCAATTTTAATTTTTTTTCACATTCTTTTAATTCAAAAGGTCTTGTAACTGAATTGATATTTCTTCATGCACAAAGTACTTGGAGATTTAAAGGGGAAATAGCTTGAGCTACTGGGTTTTAAAAAAAATGGTAAAATGCAAATTGAACTCTTTAAATTTGATTAAAATTCATTTAAGTTCTCTAACTTTACATTTCTTCAACTAAGTCCTTTATGCTTGTAATTTATTCAATTTTGGTTTTTCGTTCAATTACGTAAAAAAAAAAATTGTCATTAAGTATGTGTGGGGCCAAGGAATCCTACGGCCCAGCCTACTTCATTCCTGGGCCGAAGACCCGAGCCGAGGAGGCACCCAAAATCCGAGGAGGAAGAGAAGAAGCCCAGGCGCTCAACAGGCCGTGCCGAGGACGACCCCATCATCGGGCATCCGAGAACTTAAGGCAACCAGCAAACACTTCCAAGGAAGCCTTCATGACTACTCAAAGGGCCGAGGGGGAATACCCCGCGCCTGCAATATAAATCTGGTGGAGGGACAAGTTCATGACAAACAGTCACCTCCACATTAAATGTACCTGACTACCGCCCTGGCCGCGTTAATGAGGAAAGGACTCCGCAACAGTGTCACCTTGGTTGCCGCGACTCCCAAAGAGAATGGGAAGGCAGCTGATGGGACAGGCACCTGAGTAATGTCCTGATCGCTCAACAAGTGTAGGGTCAGGATTAGTTGGGTAAAGGCTATATAATGTAAGGGAATCCCTCCTGGAGAAGGGGGGGGAGGCAAGGGGAAGAAAAAGCCTCCTCGGCCCATGGCCGAGGAGCATCCCCCAGTTGTAAACTGTTCTAAGTATTTTTTCAGTAAAAAAGAAAGGTGTTCACGCTTCGTGAACGCCGGCCAGCGTCTAAACCTTCGATCCACTCTCTACAAATTCATTGTTCAGGGTTCTTTGGGCCTTCGACCCATATCCTTTGGGTTTGGGCAACAAAACCAAACCCTACAATTGGCACCGTCTGTGGGAAGGATTAGTGCACCGGCCGGCGCAACAGGCGACTGTTCTAAGTAACCATTCTATGGAAGATCGGTGATGATGCAAAAAGAAAGAAAAAAAGAACTACCAAACAAACACTGCAGAAAGACAAAAGCTCGAGACAGAAGATTCAACAGCAAAGAAAGAAAACTTGATATTATTTCATAAAAAGAAAAGTTACAAATTACAATCAGAGGCTCAGGCAGGCGTGTTTTAAAACTGTTCCTACCAGCTAGTCCTACAATCAGAGGCCCAGGCGGACCCGTCCTAAAACTAGTTAGAGGGAAGTGTCAACCCGTACCCTTACTGGCATCAAGAGAATGGGAGAACTTGACAGTAAGCGGGCAGAAGGGGGCTGAAGCTGGCTTGTTTCAAGGCCACCAACAACTCCTTTCTCGGAGCGGCAGAGCTTGAACAAAGCGAGGAGCAGATGCAGGGGCTCCGGGATGCCCTCCCCCATGATGTTCCCGTGACTTTCTCCAACCCCCACGAGCGTTGGCCGTTGGAGACGGCAACACTCGAGCACCGCCCATGAGGTGGGTTCGCATGTCTCCTCCGTCAGGGATGCGCTCCGAAGAGAGATGTTAGGTACTTCAACGACATCCCTCCGGGCCACCGCGCATGGCGCCATCGGGGTTACGCCTAGACTCTGCCGCACCGGAAGCCCAGTGGGGGCTGCGGCCGCAACGGCTTTTGGCACGGATGTCCTCACACCCGCCTGCCTGAGCCTGGCAAAGCCGCCCCATATCCACTAACTCTGGTCACAATTCCGGCGGGGTTATTAAAGGGGCTTGGGGGGCTAAAAGGGTGTGTTCTTTCTGTTTGTGTTGGGAGGTTCATGGAGTATGGAGAAACCATCCCCCCGGAAAGCCTTATATAGAGGATGAGGGTTGGTGAGAATTAATCCACGCAGAATTCGAAAATGGTGTTACTAGCAGGGCTAATAATGAAGCTACCAAATTCCAAGGGGGCCGTAGACCGTTGGACTTCTGTTAATTCACGAGGCCATTAATGAAGGGGCGTCTCGCGCACCGAAGCGTCAGGCGCGGAACACGAACAGCCAAGGGACGCTTCGCAAATAAAAAAGATGGGGGCTCGAGCTGGAGGCGAGATCAACGCCACGTGTAAGATTATAATCAGACCGAAGGAGGAATCGTCTCCGGTAAAGCGGTCCGAGGACAAACCCCTACTTACGGAGAAATGAAAGTGTTAGACAGAACCAAGGCACTGCATGGTCCTCGGACTCAGGCCTATGGGGAAACTAACCACTTCAAAGAACAGGTGTTAGACAGAACTAAGGCACTGCATGGTCCTCGGACTCAGGCCTATGGGGAAACTAACTACCTCAGAAGAACAATTGTTAGACAGAACCAAGGCACTGCATGGTCCTCGGACTCAGGCCTATGGGGAAACAAACCACTTCAAAGACCAGGTGTTAGACAGAACCAAGGCACTACATGGTCCTCGGACTCAGGCCTATCGGGAAACTAACTACCTCAGAAGAACAAGTGTTAGACAGAACCAAGGCACTGCATGGTCCTCGGACTCAGCCCTATGGGGAAACTAACCACTTCAAAGACCAGGTGTTAGACAGAACCAAGGCACTGCATGGTCCTCGGACTCAGGCCTATGGGGAAACTAACTACCTCAAAAGAACAAGTGTTAGACAGAACCAAGGCACTGCATGGACCTCGGACTCAGGCCTATGGGGAAACTAACCACTTCAAAGACCAGGTGTTAGACAGAACCAAGGCACTGCATGGTTCTCGGACTCAAGCCTATGGGGAAACTAACTACCTCAGAAGAATAAGTGTTAGACAGAACCAAGGCACTGCATGGTCCTCGGACTCTGGCCTATGGGGAAACTAACCACATCAAAGACCAGGTGTTAGACAGAACTAAGGCACTGCATGGTCCTCGGACTCAGGCCTATGGGGAAACTAACTACCTCAGAAGAACAAGTGTTAGACAGAACCAAGGCACTGCATGGTCCTCGGACTCAGGCCTATGGGAAAACTAACCACTTCAAAGACCAAGTGTTAGACAGAACCAAGGCACTGCATAGTCCTCGGACTCAGACCTATGGTGAAACTAACTACCTCAGAAGAACAAGTGTTAGACAGAACCAAGGCACTGCATGGTCCTCGGACTCAGGCCTATGGGGAAACTAACCACTTCAAAGACCAGGTGTTAGACAGAACCAAGGCACTGCATGGTCCTCGGACTCACGCCTATGGGGAAACTAACTACCTCAGAAGAACAAGTGTTAGACAGAACCAAGGCACTGCATGGTCCTCGGACTCAGGCCAATGGGGAAACTAACCACTTCAAAGACCAAGTGTTAGACAGAACCAAGACACTGCATGGTCCTCGGACTCAGGCCTACGGGGAAACTAACTACCTCAGAAGAACAAGTGTTAGACAGAACCAAGGCACTGCATGGTCCTCGGACTCAGGCCTATGGGGAAACTAACCACTTCAAAGACCAGGTGTTAGACAGAACCAAGGTACTGCATGGTCCTCAGACTCAGGCCTATGGGGAAACTAACTACCTCAGAAGAACAAGTGTTAGACAGAACCAAGGCACTGCATGGTCCTCGGACTCAGGCCTATGGGGAAACAAACCACTTCAAAGACCAGGTGTTAGACAGAACCAAGGCACTGCATGGTCCTCGGACTCAGGCCTATCGGGAAACTAACTACCTCAGAAGAACAAGTGTTAGACAGAACCAAGGCACTGCATGGTCCTCGGACTCAGGCCTGTGGGGAAACTAACCACTTCAAAGACCAGGTGTTAGACAGAACCAAGGCACTGCATGGTCCTCGGACTCAGGCCTATGGGGAAACTAACTACATCAGAAGAACAAGTGTTAGACAGAACCAAGGCACTGCATGGTCCTCGGACTCAGGCCTATGGGGAAACTAACCACTTCAAAGATCAAGTGTTAGACAAAACCAAGGAACTGCATGGTCCTCGGACTCAGGCCTATGGGGAAACTAACTACCTCAGAAGACCAGGTGTTAGACAAAACCAAGGCACTGCATGGTCCTCGGACTCAGGCCTATGGGGAAACTAACCACTTCAAAGATCAAGTGTTAGACAAAACCAAGGAACTGCATGGTCCTCGGACTCAGGCCTGTGGGGAAACTAACCACTTCAAAGACCAGGTGTTAGACAGAACCAAGGCACTGCATGGTCCTCGGACTCAGGCCTATGGGGAAACTAACTACATCAGAAGAACAAGTGTTAGACAGAACCAAGGCACTGCATGGTCCTCGGACTCAGGCCTATGGGGAAACTAACCACTTCAAAGATCAAGTGTTAGACAAAACCAAGGAACTGCATGGTCCTCGGACTCAGGCCTATGGGGAAACTAACTACCTCAGAAGACCAGGTGTTAGACAAAACCAAGGCACTGCATGGTCATCGGACTCAGGCCTATGGGGAAACTAACCACTTCAAAGACCAGGTGTTAGACAGAGCCAAGGCACTACATGGTCCTCGGACTCAGGCCTATGGGCCTCAGAAGACCAGGTGTTAGACAGAACCAGGGCACTGCATGGTCCTCGGACTCAGGCCTATGGGGAAACTAACCACTTCAAAGACCAAGTATTAGACAGAACCAAGGCACTGCATGGCCCTCGGACTTAGGCCTATGGGGAAACTAACCACTCCAGAGGATTCTAAGTGTTAGACAGAACAAAAACACTGCATGGTCCTCAGACTCAGGCCTATGGGGAAACTAGCCACTTCAGATGATTCTAAGTGTTAGACAGAACCAAGGCACTGCATGGTCCTCGGACTCAGGCCTATGGGGAAACTAACCACTTCAGAGGATTTTTAGTGTTAGACGGAACCAGGACACTGCATGGTCGTCAGACTCAGGCTTATGGGGAAACTAACTACTTCAGATGATCCTAAGTGTTAGACAGAACCTGGACACTGCATGGTCCTCGGACTCTCACCTACGGGGAAGCTAACTACTCTAGGAGACTCTAAGTGTTGGAACGTTGGGAAAGCAAGGGTCTCGCCTAGTCCCGGAGACATGAAATACCAGCCGATGCGTACGTACCTTCACGTTATTACAATTGCTGCCATGACTGGCCGAAGTATAATTGGCGATAAAATCATGCAAGTAAAAAAAAAAAGAAGGACAACAAGGGAAAAAGAAAACGAATAACACGCAGACGTACAAACAGCCAGAACAATTGGAAAGAGAAATAGAAATCACATTACATTAAATCCATAAGGGTTGCATGATGAACGTCACATTACAAGTTTAAAAAAAAAATAAATAAATAAAATGTGCAAAAGATAAGAGAGACGACGGCGTCGAGGGGCCTGCCCTGCCCACTTATTTTCCTCCCTCAGCAGGGGGCCGGACCATAGCAGCTTCAGGGCCTTCTGAGCTTTGGCCAGAAGGGGCAGCCTGCGAAGGCGCGGCAGGAACGGCTGCCTCCTCAGCAGCAGGAACCTCAGCTTCAGAGGTTGACTTCGTAACCTCCTGGGGCGCCTCCTCAACGGGGCCCTCACCTGATTCATCTGCCTCGGGAGGGTCACTTACTTGGACGAGCTCACCCATGGGTTCAGCGATTGAGGTGTCTTCACCCGTAGTAGCACCGGCTCCCTCTGCAGCCTCCCCAGCCTCAGCGCCACCTGGAGTTGCCTCGCGGATGGCAGGAGGGTAGTACACACTCTCCTCCTTCCACAAGTCGGACGAGGCCTCGACCCCAGCCTGTCTAAGAGCCTCCCTCCAAACCTCAGCAGAGTAACGCCTGCACAACCCGGGGACTTGAGCCTTAAAGGCTGCTTCTGTCTCTGCCATCCCAGCAGTGTAGGCCTCCTCCTCGGCTTCCTGCTTAGTGGCCAGGGCTTCCTCCCTGCCCTGGTCAGCCTCAAACTTGGCCCTCACGGCCTCATCCTTGTCCCATTCAGCCACCCTCTTGGCTTCCTCGGCAGCAACCACCTTCTTTGGCAGATCGGCAAGGAGCACCTTTACAATCCTCAACTGCTCCTCCGCCTCGCCCAGGCGCTTTGTCTGATCTTCGGCCTGCTTCTGGAAGCCGGCGAGGCCTGACAGGGCAGTATCCCCAGCACTGGTCATCGCCCTCAACTCCTCCCGAGCCTTGGCAAGATCAGCCTTGTAGTTTTTAAGGATCCGTGTGGCCTCCAAGTGTTTCTCACGCTCCATGTCCATGGCTTCCCTTGGTCACGAGCCACGTCCTCCAACCTATAAGTGGCCTGAATGGCCTGCCCAACAAAACAAGTACACGGTTAGCCGAGCTCAGAAAAGGGGAAGAGAAAGCTAAAACTGGAAAAGTTATAAGTATTGAGGGACTTACCATTCCCAGGAACCGCTTGAGGCAGAGGAAGACCTCCCTACTCCTCATAGTTCCCAGCTCCGCCATGTCAGCTGGGAGTAGTAGGCACCTTTCCAGCGCATCAGCCACGTAGGCGCCTTCGCCCTCTTTGAAATCCCTGAGGGAGGAGTCTTCCCTTAGCGGCCCCCCATGGAGCATTGGGGCAGGAAGCCAGGTCTGAGGCTCGGGCTGGGCGTCAACCCTTTTATCCTGGCCTTGGGAGCCTATCTTCAGCTGTTTGGATGGCCGCCGAGTATCATCCTCCTCCTGTGGGGACCCAGACTTCTCCTCAGCCAGCCTTTTGCCCTTATCCTTTTTCTGCTTGGGATCAGAGGGCTCGTGCCTAGAAGACAAACTCGTCTTGGGCGGAGAAGGAGGAGGCCTTGACTGGGTAGGGGCCGACCTGCCCTGGGCAGAGCGAGTCTTGGGAGGAGGAGGAGGAAGCTCTGGCTTGGATTTCCCCGGTTGGCCTTCGATCAAATCCGACAGACTAGGTTGGGGCCTCTTCTTGTAACCCATTTCGTGCCCGGAAGGGGACTTGGACGCTGGGAAGTCTGCTTCAGTCAGATGAGGGTCACCCAAGTCTCCTAGAGGGTCCTCGGATTGGTGAATTTGTTCAAAAACGTCAAACTCGTCCTCGGCAGGGCCGAAATCAACGACTTCCACTTCCCTCTCTAGGCCTACTTCGGCGGGCTCCGAGAGTCTAGAGGAGGAGGAGGGACCCGCAGGTGTTACGCCTTCTGATGTGGAGGGCACCTCGGGGAACTGGAACCCGTCCTCGGTCACGGTTATTTTCCGAAGCCGAGGATCCTTTGCTCTAATCACGTACTTCGGCGCCGTAAATGATTTCTGAGCCGGGTCGTACCCCAAGATCTGGTGAGCGGCCCTAACTTGATTGTCGGCCTCGTTCACGAAAACCTCTGCCCTCGGCGCCTTTTGCAAGTCTTCCCGATTAATCAGGCTGAAGTGGCGCGTGAAGGCGTGCGGATCTGCAAAAAGAAAACACATCCACGATTAATAACCAAACAGTACAAAAGAAATGACGCATAAAACAAGTTAGAATCTGTGAACCCCCTCCTACTCCTACTGCCCCACCTGGTATCCCCTCTGTCATCGGGCAATGAATGCCATCGTGCCACGCTCCGGACACGATGAGAAAGTCCTTGTTCAGCCCTTTGCTGGACTCAAGGAGGCACTGGATAAGCCGAACCCTGTCATCCCTGGTCTTCAGGTAGTACGACTTGCCCTTCAGGCACTGGAGGTTATAACACCAGTTTACGTTGTGGTGGGTCAACCTCAACCCCATCTTCTCGTTCAGGGCGTCCACACAACCCAGAATTCTGCAGACGTTGGTGGCACACTGGGTGGGGGCTAGCCGGAAGTACGTCAGGTAGCCCCTCATCACCAGCCCCATGGGTATTCTCATGCCACCTTCAACGAAGACAACGATGGGAATCACC
Source organism: Quercus ilex subsp. ballota (assembly GCA_032727855.1). Taxonomy (NCBI): domain Eukaryota; kingdom Viridiplantae; phylum Streptophyta; class Magnoliopsida; order Fagales; family Fagaceae; genus Quercus; species Quercus ilex. The sequence continues at coordinate 5,439,384 of CM064910.1, read as the reverse complement.
ACCTCACCCTCCTGCCTCCGAAAGCGCCACTCACCCTCCGCACAATACCTCAAGCCCACGTTGTTTGGTATATTATAGTCAGCGATGAATTTCTCCATTGCCTCTTCGGTATAATCATATTTCTTAAATCTACCCATCCCAAATGATGCCTAAGTGAGCTAAGAGAGAGCAAATGAAAGAGAGGAAGAAATGGAGAAAGAGAAGGTTCGAAGAAAGATAGAGTGACTTACAAAAATAAGTAGAAGCTCCTCGGACAGGCTTCTTATGCTGGAGATGTAGACTCTTGGGTGCAAGTAAACAGAGGAACCGGCCTTTCGAGTGGGTATTTATACCCCAAATCAAGGAGCCGCGCGGGTCTTCCCGCCCATAAATGTTAGGCGAACCCCCACCGTCGGATTATCATCCTCCCATTGAACGTGGGAAGCACAGAGCCGTCTTAATTTAATGAAGGGCGCATTGCGCGCTTCGAGGCGCCATTAACGCATTTGGGGCAGTTGAAAAGACTTCAGTACCAACAGAGGGCCAGACTCAATGGGACGCGTTGCAGGCCCGAGGACATCAAAATCCTCCCCTCCGCCCGAGGGTGCCGATAGCAAGATTTTGAGGGGCTATTGTGGGGCCAAGGAATCCTACGGCCCAGCCCACTTCGTTCCTGTGCCGAAGGCCCGAGCCGAGGAGGCACCCAAAATCCGAGGAGGAAGAGAAGAAGCCCGGCGCTCAACAGGCCGTGCCGAGGACGACCCCATCATCGGGCATCCGAGAACTTAAGGCAACCAGCAAACACTTCCAAGGAAGCCTTCATGACTACTCAAAGGCCCGAGGGGGAATACCCCGCGCTTGCAATATAAATCTGGTGGAAGGACAAGTTCATGACAAATAGTCACCTCCACATTAAATGCACCTGACTACCGCCCTGGCCGCGTTAATGAGGAAAGGACTCTGCACCAGTGTCACCTTGGTTGCCGCGACTCCCAAAGAGAATGGGAAGGCGGCTGATGGGAGAGGCACCTGAGTAATGTCCTAATCGCTCAACAAGTGTAGGGCCAGGATTAGTTGGGTAAAGGGTATATAATGTAAGGGAATCCCTCCTGGAGAAGGGGGGGGAGGCGAAGGGAAGAAAAAGCCTCCTCAGCCATGGGCCGAGGTGCATCCCCCAGTTGTAAACTATTCTAAGTATTTTTTCAATAAAAGAGAAAGGTGTTCACGCTTCGTGAACGCCGGCCAGCGCCTAAACCTTCGATCCACTCTCTACAAATTCATTGTTCAGGGTTCTTTGGGCCTTCGACCCATATCCTTTGGGCTTGGGCAACAAAACCAGCCCCTACAGTATGCAATTAGATAATGAAAACAAATTTCTATAAAATAAATACTCCCTCCGTCCCACTTTGTTTGTCCTCTATTCCATTTTGAGATGACCCAAAATATTGTCATGTTTCTAAAAATAAAAGTCATTAATTTACTAATGTTCCTATTATACCCCTATTAATTTACTAATTCAATTTTTTGATAAATTTTTTTAAGGTTAGTTTTGGAAACTTATACATTTTTAAAAGGTAGACAAGACAATAAATGATGTTCCCTTAAAAAAATGGACTTTTCAAACAGGATAAACAAAGTAATCTTTCTTTCACTCTCGGTTTCTTCTCTCACTCTTATAGATTTTTCTCATGTGAAAATAATATTTTTTAATGAAAATTTTTAACAAAATTAGATAGAAGACATGAATTAAATAAATTTGAAATTTAGAGAACTCAATTGAACGAAAATAAAATTAGAGGATTGAAATGAATTTTAGCCAACTTAGAAGGTGCGATTTACATTTTAGCTAGCCTTCATCCCTTCACTAATTGTTTTTGCTTCAAATTACATATTTAAACTTTCTTTACGTAGATGTTCTTTTTAGAAAAAACTTTATTTACGTAGATTAATCTCTTGAATTAATTTTTATTAGTTATGAATTGATTATTTGTGTTTTTTTGTTATATAATTTTTTAATATATTTTTATTAATGCTGACTAATATTTTTTTTTTAATCAATTTCGCCTCTAATTTTATCTTTTAATCTTGCCTCCTGAATTAAAATCCTAGTTTTTCCATTGTACATATATATATATATATAACCCTTGCCAATTAATTACTATCAACTAACCACTAATATATATGAGATGGGTTCAACTTACACCAGGTGTAACTTCACAAGAGTTACACATTTTTTGGACCATTGATTTGTATTAAATCTAAGGGTGAAAAAAACACTCATAGTCCTGTATTTATTGTTCCCTAGAAATTAGTAACTAAGTCATTAATTCTTCTTATTAAATATAGAAAAATAAAAAACAGCATTAACTCTCTACTCTCCATCATCTTCATCTTCTCTCCCTCCCTCACATGGTCTTTTTCTCTTAAAAAAAAAAAGGAAAAACAGCATGCTTCATAATTTTGATAGTAATAATCAAAGTAAACTTCTTTAAGAGTCTGAATATATATATATATATATATATATGTTGCTAAAAAGTTGAAAGCCATGTTTGATTTCTTATTCCTTAATCAAAAGAAATCCTGCACAAGTAACTAAAATAGTGCAACACGACTAACTTGACTCGGATATGGATTGAAGTTTCATCATTTTACGAAAATTCTAGTATAAGATAAGGACTTTTTGTCCTTTACCAAGTATTTAACGACACCATTCATGAACTTCGGAATAATTTTAATTTGGAATGAGAATTATTTAAGCAAAACAAGAACACAGCTAAACAATCCAAAATCATTTTTTAAATTGCAAACTTAACAGCTGAACAAAACTTCAATTGTTATTGTCTTTCTTGTCTTCAAGCCCACAATTGACGCCCACAAGATAGAACACAAGACCATGTGAGAGAGGGAGAGAAGATGAAGATGATGGAGAGCAGAGAGTTAATGCTGTTTTTTATTTTTCTATTTCTAATAAAAATAATTAATGACTTAGTTACCAATTTCTAGGGAACAATAAATACATGACTATGAGTATTATTTTCACCATTAGATCTATTACAAATCAATGGTCCAAAAAAAGTGTAACTCTTGTGAAGTTACACCAGGTGTAACTTGAACCCATCTCAATATATATATATAGAACTAACTAACTCAACAATCACTTACAGACACATCAAATTAGCTTAATCTATGCTAATTGGCTATTAAGAGCCATTGCACTTAATTTAGGGTTCTAAATGGTGTGGGGCACTGCACATTTTCCGAATTTGGAGCACAATGAAAACACAAATTTTATAATGAGGTAGATGTTGGACTTTTCAATAAAAATATATAGAGTTTCAGGTTAGCTTAGATTGTAATCCATGGGATTAGAGAATCTATTTAGATATATGATATGCACTGTGACTTTGAAGTTTGAGATATACTTTTATTCCTAAAATTTTAAGAAACGTAATGCAATAGAATTTTATTTAGTAAAGAGTTAGCTAAAATTTAATGACATAATTTTAATTTATTTATATTTTTTAGCGTTGTTACTTATGAAACATTGAGTTTGAATAATATTAAGTGGCTTGTTTTTTAAACTTAATTTTAGTTAATAATTTAGGCTTGCCTTATATTTTTTAATTTACATAATTATTTTATGATTTTTTTTTAACAATAATTTTATGATTTTTCAAACTAATAAGTTTTATAGTTTTTTTTATATCTAACTTTGCAGTTCACCTGGTGACCCATTGCCTAGTAACCTAGCTCTTAAATCAGGATAAGTGTGGTTTAAATCCCCCAAATCTCTTGTTTGATGATAAGAGATTTTACGAGCTGAGCTAAATTCATAAAATTGAGAATTTAAAATGGTTCCTAATAAGGGATTTAAAAAAGAGGACTTAGGGTTACTCCTGTAAAGCCCTCTCTTTCCTACTTAAAAAAACATCAAAACAAGGTTATGCTATATTGCTATTGAGCCTCCAATGAAACAATACCACATCAGCTAATTTCAAATAAAAGAATATGAATTACCACACTCAATTAAAATCCTATAATCTTCTAAAAAAAAAAATCCTATAAACCCCTCCCCCCACCCCCCCACCCCCTAAAAAAATAATAATAATAAATCGTATAAAACCCTATATAGTATCTACTTTTGAAATATTAAAAAGAAAAGAAACAAAACAAAAGAATCGAAGCAGTGTTGCGATTACCGGTTAATAGATGCATGTGAGAGATTTGAGATTCAATCCTCGCCCACATAAAAAATTGATTGGTGTCTTGATCTGATAATAAATAACTATTATCGAGAGTGAACGTTATAGGTTGAAACTATCTCAAAAAAAAAAAACAAAACAAAAAAAAAGAGGTTCTTGTGAGTTATTTTTATATTTTGTTCTGTTTTTTGTTTTCCATCTCTATTTTATGGTAAAAGACTTTGAGAATCAGGGGCGGCGCTATAGCTTAATCAGGGGGTTCAAATGAACCCCCTGACTTCAAAATATATATATATATATATATATATATATGTAAAAAAAAAAATTGTTAGTTTAATACTTTAATTTATTCTTAAAAATATTTTTTTACATACCCTGACTTAAATCTTGCACATCCTTATTACAAATATTTTCGACTCTAAGAGTAAAGAGTACGTGTTTGTGAATTGTAAGTGTAATTCTTTTTTATAAATTTATATTATATATGTGTGAGTGTGTCTAATATTGATTGTGTACATTACTTTTTGTTATAATGTTATTTGTGTAAATTATGATGTATGTGGTTGTTTGTGTGTAAAATATAAATATAATATAACTTTATAATAGAGAGGATTTTTTTACATGTAGTATTGTTATCGTATTATAATAACTTTTGTTATAAAGTAAGTAAAATTCAAGAAAAAAATTGTAAAGTTAGTGATTGTTCAAGCATTTGATTGGTAAAGTAGGCACGTAGTGTATAATTTTATGTGTGAATGAGTGTGATTGTGTGCGTTAATAATTAATACGGAGCTAATGAGTTGAGATTAGTCATTTAGTCTAAAATATTTTTATAAAAACAAAGTCAAATAAATAATAACAATTGTATAAAAAAAATGTTAGAAAAATTTAACAAAATAAAATGGTCATAGGCTCATAACTATCCGCATTGGCAATAGATACTCGTAATGAACTATCATGTAACATTCAAAATTTAAAAACTTGTAGAATAAAATTATAAAACTTCACATATTATAATTATTATTATTTTCTGTCGATAACTTGACATATTTAAGATCTCTTTTTATTAAAAAATTTTAATGAACCCCCTAAACAAAATTTCTGGAGCCGCCACTGTTGAGAATTTTTGGCAATTCTATGTCTAAGATTAGTTATCATGGGATGTGATATTCTAGGCAAAGATGACATCTTTCAATCCGTTAGGAATTGAAACGAGGTGGTTTGTGTTTCCTTTCGCAATTTTATTTGGTGTGAGTTTGTCATAAGCTTTTTAGAACATTACCTTTACAATTACAAGTACATTAACCCATTTTCAACAAAGAAGAAGACAAATTTAATGATTCCGAATAGACACTATACATAGCGTTTAGGTGGGCTTGGTGGAATTTGTTCAATGGTTTACTTGATTTTGTTTAGAATTAATGAATTCAATGAATTTCTTTCCAGCGGGTGCATAGTATCTGGATTAGTTTAGTTGAATTTTTCTTTTCCTTTAATTATTTGTCAACTTTTCTTAGTTCATTTTGAAATTTAATATTACTTGAATTTTGCAAATATAAGTACAAGCAAGCAAAGAAGAATTTGAAATAATTCATGTAGGGTCTGGTTTTGTTGCCCAAGCCCAAAGGATATGGGTCGAAGGCCCAAAGAACCCTGAACAATGAATTTGTAGAGAGTGGATCGAAGGTTTAGGCGCTGGCCGGCGTTCACGAAGCGTGAACACCTTTCTCTTTTATTGAAAAAATACTTAGAACAGTTTACAACTGGGGGATGCTCCTCGGTGGGCCGAGGAGGCTTTTTCTTCCCCTCGCCTCCCCCCCCCCCCTTCTCCAGGAGGGATTCCCTTACATTATATACCCTTTACCCAACTAATCATGGCCCTACACTTGTTGAGTGATCAGGACATTACTTAGGTGCCTGTCCCATCAGCCGCCTTCCCATTCTCTTTGGGAGTCGCGGCAACCAAGGTGACACTGGTGCGGAGTCCTTTCCTCATTAACGCGGCCAGGGCGGTAGTCAGGTGCATTTAATGTGGAGGTGACTCTTTGTCATGAACTTGTCCCTCCACCAGATTTATATTGCAGGCGCGGGGTATTCCCCCTCGGCCCTTTGAGTAGTCATGAAGGCTTCCTTGGAAGTGTTTGCTGGTTGCCTTAAGTTCTCGAATGCCCGATGATGGGGTCGTCCTCGGCACGGCCTGTTGAGCGCTTGGGCTTCTTCTCTTCCTCCTCGGATTTTGGGTACCTCCTCGGCTCGAGCCTTCGGCCCAGGAACGAAGTGGGCTGGGCTGTAGGATTCCTTGGCCCCACAATAGCCCCTCAAAATCTTGCTATCCGCACCCTCAGGCAGAGGGGAGGATTTTGATGTCCTCGGGCCTGCAACGCGTCCCATTGAGTCTGGCCCTTTGTTGGTACTGAAGTCTTTTCAACTGCCCCAAACGCGTTAATGGCGCCTCGAAGCGCGCAATGCGCCCTTCATTAAATTAAGACGGCTCTGTGCTTCCCACGTTCAACGGGAGGATGATAATCCGACGGTGGGGGTTCGCCTAACATTTATGGGCGGGAAGACCCGCGCGGCTCCTTGATTTGGGGTATAAATACCCACTCGAAAGGCCGGTTCCTCTGTTTACTCGCACCCAAGAGTCTACATCTCCAACATAAGAAGCCTGTCCGAGGAGCTTCTACTCATTTCTGTAAGTCACTCTATCTTTCTTCGAACCTTCTCTTTCTCCATTTCTTCCTCTCTTTCATTTGCTCTCTCTTAGCTCACTTAGGCATCATTTGGGATGGGTAGATTTAAGAAATACGTTTATACCGAAGAGGCGATGGAGAAATTCATCGCCGACTATAATATACCAAACAACGTGGGCTTGAGGTATTGTGCGGAGGGCGAGTGGCGCTTTCGGAGGCAGGAGGGTGAGGTGGTGATTCTCATCGTTGCCTTCGTTGAAGGTGGCATGAGAATACCCATGGGGCCGGTGATGAGGGGCTACCTGACGTACTTCCGGCTAGCCCCCACCCAGTGTGCCACCAACGTCTTCAGAATTCTGGGTTGTGTGGACGCCCTGAACGAGAAAATGGGGTTGAGGTTGACCCACCACGACGTAAACTGGTGTTATAACCTCCAGTGCCTGAAGGGCAAGTCGTACTACCTGAAGACCAGGGATGACAGGGTCCGGCTTATCCAATGCCTCCCTGAGTCCAGCAAGGGGCTGAACAAGGACTTTCTCATCGTGTCCGGAGCGTGGCAAGATGGCATTCATTGCCCGACGACAGAGGGGATACCAGGTGGGGCAGTAGGAGTAGGAGGGGGTTCACAGATTCTAACTTGTTTTATGCATCATTTCTTTTGTACTATTTGGTTACTAATCATGGATGTGTTTTCTTTTTGCAGATCCGCACGCCTTCACGCGCCACTTCAGCCTGATCAACCGGGAAGACTTGCAAAAGGCGCTGAGGGCAGAGGTTTTCGTGAACGAGGCCGACAATCAAGTTAGGGCCGCTCACCAGATCTTGGGGTACGACCCAGCTCAGAAATCATTTGCGGCGCCGAAGTACATGATCAGAGCAAAGGATCCTTGGCTTCGGAAAATAACCGTGACCGAGGACGGGTTTCGATTCCCCGAGGTGCCCTCCACATCAGAAGGCGTAACACCTGCGGGTCCTTCCTCCTCCTCTAGACTCTCGGAGCCCGCCGAAGTAGGCCTAGAGAGGGAAGTGGAAGTCGCTGATTTCGGCCCTGCCGAGGACGAGTTTGACGTTTTTGAACAAGTTCACCAGTCCGAGGACCCTCTAGGAGACTTGGGTGACCCTCGTCTGACTGAAGCAGACTTCCCAGCGTCCAAGTCCCCTTCCCGGCACGAAATGGGTTACAAGAAGAGGCCCCAACCTAGTCTGTCGGATCTGATCGAAGGCCAACCGCGGAAATCCAAGCCAGAGCTTCCTCCTCCTCTTCCCAAGACTCGCTCTGCCCAGGGCAGGTCGGCCCCTACCTAGTCAAGGCCTCCTCCTTCTCCGCCCAAGACGAGTTTGCTTTCTAGGCACGAGCCCTCCGATCCCAAGCAGAAAAAGGATAAGGGCAAAAGGCCGGCTGAGGAGAAGTCCGGGTCCCCACGGGAGGAGGATGATACTCGGCGGCCATCCAAACAGCTGAAGATAGGCTCTCGAGGCCAGGATAAAAGGGTTGACGCCCAGCCCGAGCCTCAGGCCTGGCTTCCTGCCCCAATGCTCCATGGGGGGCCGCTGAGGGAAGACTCCTCCCTCAGGGATTTCAAAGAGGGCGAAGGCGCGTACTTGGCCGACGCGCTGGAAAGGTGCCTGCTGCTCCCAGCTGACATGGCGGAGCTGGGAACTATGAGGAGCAGGGAGATCTTCCTCTGCCTCAAGCGGTACCTGGGAATGGTAAGTCCCTCAATACTTATGACTTTTCCCGTTTTAGCTTTCTCTTTCCCTTTTCTGAGCTCGGCTAACCGTGTACTTGTTTTGTTGGGCAGGCCATTCAGGCCACTTATAGGTTGGAGGACGTGGCCCGTGACCATGGGAAAGCCATGGACGTGGAGCGTGAGAAACACCTGGAGGCCACACGGATCCTTAAAAACTCCAAGGCTGTTCTTGCCAAGGCCCGAGAGGAGCTGAGGGCGATGACCAGTGCTCGGGATACTGCCCTGTCAGGCCTCGCCGGCTTCTAGAAGCAGGCCGAAGATCAGACAAAGCGCCTGGGAGAGGCGGAGGGGCAGTTGAGGATTGCAAAGGAGCTCCTTGCCGATCTGCCAAAGAAGGTGGCTGCTGCCGAGGAAGCCAAGAAGGTGGCTGAATGGGACAAGGATGAGGCCGTGAGGGCCAAGTTTGAGGCTGACCAGGGCAGGGAGGAAGCCCTAGCCACTAAGCAGGAAGCCAAGGAGGAGGCCTACACTGCGGGGATGGCAGAGACAGAAGCAGCCTTTAAGGCTCAAGTCCCCGGGTTGTGTAGGAGTTACTCTGCTGAGGTTTGGAGGAAGGCTCTTAGACAAGCTGGGGTCGAGGCCTCGTTCGACTTGTGGAAGGAGGAGAGTGTGTACTACCCTCCTGCCATCCGCGAGGCAACTCCAGGTGGCGCTGAGGCCGGAGAGGCTGCAGAGGGAGCCGGTGCTGCTACGGGTGAAGACACCTCAATCGCTGAACCCATGGGTGAGCTCGTCCAAGTAAGTGACCCTCCCGAGGCAAATGAATCAGGTGAGGGCCCCGTTGAGAAGACGCCCCAGTAGGTTACGAAGTCAACCTCTGAAGCTGAGGTTCCTGCTGCTAAGGAGGCAGTCGTTCCTGCCGCGCCTTCGCAGGCTGCCCCTTCTGGCCAAAGCTCAGAAGGCCCTGAACCTGCTATGGTCCAGCCCCCTACTGAGGGAGGAAAATAAGTGGGCAGGGCAGGCCCCTCGACGCCGTCGTCTCTCTTGTCTTTTGCACATTTTTATTTATTTATTTTTTTTTTAAACTTGTAATGTGACGTTCATCATGCAACCCTTATGGATTTAATGCAATGTGATTTCTATTTCTCTTTCCAATTGTTCTGGCTGTTTGTACGTCTGCGTGTTATTCGTTTTCTTTTTCCCCTGTTGTCCTTCTTTTTTTTTTTACTTGCATGATTTTATTGCCAATTATACTTCGGCCAGTCATGGCAGCGATTGTAATAACGTGAAGGTACGTACGCATAGGCTGGTATTTCATGTCTCCAAGACTAGGCAGGACCCTTGCTTTCCCAACGTTCCAACACTTAGAGTCTCCTGGAGTAGTTAGCTTCCCCGTAGGTGAGAGTCCGAGGACTATGCAGTGCCCAGGTTCTGTCTAACACTTAGGATCATCTGAAGTAGTTAGTTTCCCCATAAGCCTGAGTCTGAGGACCATGCAGTGCCCTGGTTCCGTCTAACACTAAGAATCCTCTGAAGTGGTTAGTTTCCCCATAGGCCTGAGTCCGAGGACCATGCAGTGCCTTGGTTCTGTCTAACACCTGGTCTTCTGAGGTAGTAAGTTTCCCCATAGGCCTGAGTTTGAGGACCATGCAGTGCCTTGGTTCTGTCTAACACCTGGTCTTTGAAGTGGTTAGTTTTCCCATAGGCCTGAGTCTGAGGACCATGCAGTGCCTTGGTTCTGTCTAACACTTGTTCTTCTGAGGTAGTTTGTTTCCCCATAGGCCTGAGTCCGAGGACCATGCAGTGCCTTAGTTCTGTCTAACACCTGGTCTTTGAAGTGGTTAGTTTCCCCATAGGCCTGAGTCCGAGGACCATGCAGTGCCTTGGTTCTGTCTAACACTTTCATTTCTCCGTAAGTAGGGGTTTGTCCTCGGACCGCTTTACCGGAGACGATTCCTCCTTCGGTCGGATTATGATCTTACACGTGGCGTTGATCTCGCCTCCAACTCGAGCCCCCATCTTTTTTATTTGCGAAGCGTCCCTTGGCTGTTCGTGTTCCACGCCTGACGCTTCGGTGCGCGAGACGCCCCTTCATTAATGGCCTCGTGAATTAACAGAAGTCCAACGGTCTACGGCCCCCTTGGAATTTGGTAGCTTCATTATTAGCCCTGCTGGTAACACCCTTTTCGAATTCTGCGTGGATTAATTCTCACCAACCCTCATCCTCTATATAAGGCTTTCCGGGGGGATGGTTTCTCCATACTCCATGAACCTCCCAACACAAACAGAAAGAACACACCCTTTCAGCTCCCCAAGCCCCTTTAATAACCCCGCCGGAATTGTGACCGGAGTTAGTGGATATGGGGCGGCTTTGGGCGGGTGTGAGGACATCCATGCCAAGAGCCGTTACGGCCGCAACCCCCACTGGGCTTCCGGTGCGGCAGAGTCTAGGCGTAACCCCGATGGCGCCATGCGCGGTGGCCCGAAGGGATGTCGTTGAAGTACCTAACGTCTCTCTTCGGAGCGCACCCCCGACGGAGGAAACATGCGAACCCACCTCATGGGCGGTGCTCGAGTGTTGCCGTCTCCAACGGCCAGCGCTCGTGGGGGTTGGAGAAAGTCACAGGAACATCATGGGGGCGGGCATCCCGGAGCCCCTGCATCTGCTCCTCGCTTTGTTCAAGCTCTGCCGCTCCGAGAAAGGAGTTGTTGGTGGCCTTGAAACAAGCCAGCCTCAGCCCCCTTCCGCCCGCTTACTGTCAAGTTCTCCCATTCTCTTGATACCAGTAAGGGTACGGGTTGACACTTCCCTCTAACTAGTTTTAGGACGGGTCCGCTTGGGCCTCTGATTGTAGGACTAGCTGGTAGGAACAGTTTAAAACACGCCTACCTGAGCCTCTGATTGTAATTTGTAACTTTTCTTTTTATGAAATAATATCAAGTTTTCTTTCTTTGCTGTTAAATCTTCTGTCTCGAGCTTTTGTCTTTCTGCAGTGTTTGTTTGGTAGTTCATTTTTTCTTTCTTTTTGCATCATCACCGATCTTCCGTAGAATGGTTACTTAGAACAGTCGCCTGTTGCGCCGGCCGGTGCACTAATCCTTCCTACAGACGGCGCCAATTGTAGGGTATAGTTTTGTTGCCCAAGCCCAAAGGATATGGGTCGAAGGCCCAAAGAACCCTGAACAATGAATTTGTAGAGAGTGGATCGAAGGTTTAGGCGCTGGCCGACGTTCACGAAGCATGAACACCTTTCTCTTTTATTGAAAAAATACTTAGAACAGTTTACAACTGGGGGATGCTCCTCGGCCCATGGCCGAGGAGGCTTTTTCTTCCCCTCGCCTCCCCCCCCTTCTCCAGGAGGGATTCCCTTACATTATATATCCTTTACCCAACTAATCCTGGCCCTACACTTGTTGAGTGATCAGGACATTACTCAGGTGCCTGTCCCATCAGCCGCCTTCCCATTCTCTTTGGGAGTCGCGGAAACCAAGGTGACACTGGTGCGGAGTCCTTTCCTCATTAACGCGGCCAGGGCGGTAGTCAGGTGCATTTAATGTGGAGGTGACTGTTTGTCATGAACTTGTCCCTCCACCAGATTTATATTGCAGGCGCGGGGTATTCCCCCTCGGCCCTTTGAGTAGTCATGAAGTCTTCCTTGTAAGTGTTTGATGGTTGCCTTAAGTTCTCAGATGCCCGATGATGGGGTTGTCCTCGGCACGGCCTGTTGAGCGCCTGGGCTTCTTCTCTTCCTCCTCGGATTTTGGGTGCCTCCTCGGCTCGGGCCTTCAGCCCAGGAACGAAGTGGGCTGGGCCGTAGGATTCCTTGGCCCCACAATTCATATTGTGAAGATATGATAGAAGGCTTAGTATATATTAAGTAGGAAATAATAGAATTTCAAAATGATGTAGACTTGTTTTAGAATGATTTATAATAAACTTTCTACATGTCTTGGTATGATATTTGATGATTTAGAAGATAAATGTGTATATGTTATAATGTATATGCATATGATTTAGTAGGGGTGATAGTTCGTGTTGAAGGGTATTTTACTATATGGGTCAAACACTAACTCGACCTATTAACAATTGTGCATCTGTGGTTTACTCTCTAGGTGTAAGTGGCTCCAAAGGGCCTTGGATTGGTGAGGTTCCACAACATTAAATAAAATAAAAAACATTTCAAAGCCCCTTAACCCTAACACAACCAATTTATTAAGTGGATTGACATAACATAGGCATGGTCCATTTCAATCTTTTTAATAAATATATTGTATTGGGTTGACATGATTCATGAATAGAACCTATTCACTCATTTAAAGAATATGACTAAATTGATTAATATATTTTTGTGTTTTGTAAACACATATATATTATAATAATTGTGTTAAAATACTTAGTATTCTCAAAAAAAAAAATAGTGGGTTAATTCCACATTGGAAAATGAGTGTGAGTTATAGAGGTTTAAAGTCTATGTTGTGTATCTAAAAGTTAGGACCTTTTGGATATACATTACTATTAGTTTCTTTAAAATCTTCTTCTCTCTCCCCTTGTGTGTGTGTGTGTTAAAATACTGAGTATTCTAAAAAAAAAATTATAATAATAATTGTAAACAAATGAATTCTACACAACTTCAGACAGCATCAATTAAAATGCTAATATCATACTATAAGGACTGGAAAAGAGGCCCAAGCCCAATTAACTTAATAATTCCTAGCTCTTCAAGCCCAGTACATTAAATTTGTAAGAGAATGGGCTTACGAGTCAATTGCAATGCTAAGATGGCTACAAGCTATAGAAAAACAATACTAACAGGATTAACGTAAACGAAAGAGACCAAGATTTAACATAACTCTATCCTCGGGCAAATCCGAGGATGGATTTCATACAATAGTGAAAGCTGATATTTTTACAATCTCATACAGTTTTTCTCTCTTTTTCCCTTGTAGAATGTTCATCCCCTTTTCAAAGGGATTTTCTTCCTTATATATATATATATTTACATTGCATCTTAGCCCTCCATTTGTACGTCTCAGGGGAGCCATTTGGATGCTTGTCCCATCAAGACCCTTCTGGAGGTGGTTGAGAGAGAGATGTGAGTTGTGTAGCTACTGTTCAGATGTCTTTTCCTCATAAATGCAGCCAGTTCAGTTGGTGCAAAGCATTAAATGTGGAGGTGGTAGTCACCTTGCTAGATGTTTCCTCCCATTGCTCACACGACTCTGTTATCTCCCTTAAAGCTTTACTTTCTGGTGTTGGGAGTTAGATATAGGACTTCCAAGGTGCTTCTACCTCCCGTGGTCCTTGGCGACAGGTTAGTTAACCTTTTCTCCTCAGGCCTCTTACTCTTGGCTTTAGTCCGGTCCTGAATGGCCTTGATCTCTTCCTTTCTCAGTCTTGACACACGTGCTAAACCTTAGCTTACACATGTGTGGGCCTTTGATCGTCCTCGAATAGGACCCATAGCCTTAATATGTCATCGGACCATTTGCTTCCACACATACAATCTAAAAGTTCTTATTTCATTCCAATAAAGTTTTGCTTAAAGTTAGAAACGCATAATCTAAGAAAGATATAATGAAAAAAGTTTTTTTTTTTTTTCCCTTTAATAAAATAGTCGAAAGCTTTAGAGTTTCGAAGAATAATTTTATCAATAAAACTGATGATACGGTTGATTAGTGGTGTGTCTTCGTCCACAAATACCCGCAAAGAGGAGTGAAAGAGACCAAAAAACTACCACTGGTTTGCCAACGAGGGATGAAAGGAATTGCTTAGGAGATTTTCGTAAGGTTAAAGTTCATACCTTTCATGGACAAAATTGCCCTTTTCCCTTTTCAGGCAAATTATATAGCCTTATGCCCCCCTTCCCAAACAAATTAGAGAAATGCCCTATTTTAAATCTCGATTTACTACAAATCGAGTTAAAAAAAAATTATGGAGCCCTATAGTGGCGTTTTAAGGAGCCTATAATGACGTTTTAAGGACCTATAGTGGCGTTTTTTAACTCGACCTCCATAAAATCGAGTTATAGGCAATTTTTTTTACCTATAACTCGAGTTCATCGAGGCCGAGTTCCAAAACGCCACTATAGGTCCTTAAAACGTCACTATAGGCTCCTTAAAAACGCCACTATAGAGCTTAACTCGATTTGTAGTAAATCGAGTTTTAAAAAAGGGGCATTTCTCTAATTAGTTTGGGAATGGGGCATAAGGCTATATAATTTGCCCGAAAAGGGTAAAGGGCAATTTTGTCCTACCCTTCATAGATTTTTCCATCATTGTAGCTTGAACTTAAAAATTTAAATTTTATCTAGTTTTGGAGATTAGGACTAGAACTGGGGACCTTGGTGGGGGTAGGTACTTAGAATTAAATATGTTTCACTATGAGGAATTAGTAGACTTTGAGATTTTCTCTCTCAAGAGAGCTTGGCCTAAAGCTCCTCATGCATTTGATAAGCTGCCATGTTATCTCAATTATGCTCATTCTTGCCACACATCATAATTTCACCCATCAATGACCATTCAAACTCTTTTAATTAAACAATTTTATATTTGAAATTAATTTTTTATAAATAAAATAACGTTTATTTATGTGAGTTAAACAGATTTGTGTCTAAATGAGTTAACTCGCCTTGCATAAATAATGAACCGAGTCATTTCATGCTGGTTGCAAGTCATCAAATTCTTTTCGTTAAATAATTTTGTATTTAATTTTTTAAAATAAAAATGGCATATATTTGTATGGGTTAAATAGAGTTGTGTCAAAATGGGTTAACTCATCTTATTGACACAAATAATGAACCGAGTCATACCATCGCACACCCTTGGTGCGATAGTCATTCCACAAGTATAAGTGCTTGTGGAGTGTGGGGGGGTAAGGGCCAGGGTTCAAATTTCCAGGAGAAAGCTTCACACATATATACATTTAGATTAGGCTAGAGTAGAATTCTATCTTGTAAAAACAAAAAAAAAAAGAATCAAGTCATTAATATTTCGCATTGATTGCAAGTCAACATGAAATGAACCTATTTATTAATAATTTTAAATTGACTCAACCCACCTTGATATGAATTTTTTTTTTTTTTTTTTTACACTAAAAACTTACCCACAAAAAAGTGTGCATGTTTGACTGCCACTTTATATATTAGCATTTGAATTGTGAAAAGAATATATATATATATATATATATATATATCATTTATAGAAGATTTCTATTTGAGAGAAATGTTTCATCATAAAGATATCAAAAGAAAATAAGATTAGGTTTACAACCTGAAAAAATAAGAATTGGATGCACTAAAAAATGGATTGTAAGCAAGTTTGTGGCTAGTCACAATTATGAACTTCTTACTCCTATTTAGTATGCGTATACTTTGTGGACAGAGAGATAACCCACGCCCAAAAGAATCTTATAGATACACTTAATGAGTCAAGTGTGCCTCCAAAAAAGATAATGCCAATATTGAGTAGAGAATCTAGCGGTGACCATAACAATAGTTGTGTTGTAGTTGATGTTCCAAATTAGTTACGTAATAAAAGAAGAAAGTTTCTTGAAGAATGAGATTCACCAAAATAATAAAATAATATATTTGTAGAGATAAAAAGATTAAAAAAAAAAAAATACTTGTAGAAATCTTTTTAAAAAAATAGACAATACTTGAAATAATTGTTACTTTTTATATATTATACTCTATTATATAATATTTATATATTTCCAGGCATTATGTAGATTTGCGACCAGTTTAAGCTGATATTCAAAACACTAAACCCTCTTTAACATTTGGTTTCAAATATCATAAATTCATAATACTATAATTAATTTACAACCCCAGCAAATCGATCAAATGAAGCAAATATACCGAAAACACACCAATCCAAATTCGCAACATTGTTTTTCCAAGAAAAATTGCCATCAAAGTATGTAATAAATAATTCTGTGTTTACAATATCTATAAAATATGAAAAATATACATCATGATCATAAAATACAAAACACGTGGATTATTAGTTGTAGTTGTTTTTTTTTTTTTTTAATGGAAAATTATTAGTTATATGTACCTTTGATTCTCCAAAATTTAACCTTCGGGAAATCCTATCAGTAGATTCCCATTTCACGATATCACCTATGCATCTCCCTTTTGCATACATATATCAATCAAGATAATCACCGCCTTAAGCATTTTAAGTTGCCCTAATCCAGTCATACAACTACCTTCGGCCCATTGCTAATTTTTGCCCGAGGATTAATAACATAAAATTGAATGTACGAGGGGTCTATTTGCAACTGATTCAGATCCCAAGAGGTCTTTATGTAATTTAACCTTAGGTTTTACTTTTTGACTTTAGTAGGTTTTTTTTTTTTTTGTTTTTTTTTTTTTTTCAATATCGGGTAAAACTTCTATGCTTGTGGTGATTTGGGGGCGTTTAGTGACGTTGTTTATATTTTTTGGAAATATGTGTAGGTGAAAAAGTATGTAAAAATACATGTAATGTTGTTTAAAAACTGAAAAGTATTACTTAAATTACCATACCAAACGGCCCTCTTAATTTGTAAAATATGTAACAATTAATTAGATTTGTTGCATCATAGGAGACAACGTATTAGTAGACTCTTAATATTGAAATCTTATTGGAATGACACAGAATGTTTGCAAAGAAGAAAAAATCTAGTCCACACCAAAATTGTTATTACACATATCTTAAAACCTTCTTTGGTATAAGGGCTGCCCTTGAATAGGCTTGAATATAGGATAAGGATTGAAATAGGAATAAATAAGCCAACCAATACAACTGCAGAAAAGCTTGCCAAGAGTACTATAAACCAGAGACGCAAACTGGTGTTGTGTGTGGGTAGGAAAGCAATGGATTGATCGAATTGCATGAGTGAGTTGCAAACTTATAAGAGGGATAGGGACAAAGAGCAGTATTGGCTGATACGTAGAATCTGTTTCTTTCTGGAGGTCTTGTTTGTGGAATTGTGAGTGTGACACTCTCATGTGCAAGTTAAGAAGAAAATTAGGCCAACACAATTTGAAGAACTCCGCTCGCAATTTTTTTTTTTTTTTTTTTGAGAAGAACATTACTCACAATTGATTCTTGTAGAAATTGAACAATATGAACTTCTAACACATATTTTGTTTCTGATTTATTTATAAGTGAACCTGAATATAGAATTTCATGGTACCTCCCAGTGCAAGGAGATCATAAGAAAGTCATAATGATGTTTAAAGTTCTGGTTTCAGATTGCAAGCATGCTCTTTTATCACTTTTTCTGTAACTTGTTCTCTTTTGGGATTTTTTGGGTGGAATTTGGGAAACTCTGTTAATGAAGGGCCAAATGCGTCAAAGATAAAACAAAGAAACTAGTGTTTCACTTGTGGACCCTCAATGTTATTCATAGTACCTAAGAAAATTACACTTAAGGGGACTGATCACGAGACCCCCAATGTTATTCAATGCCAATAAGTTGACCGAGCACTTAGCAACAATTCCTCCAATTATATATATATATATATATATATATATATTGACATGTACACCCTTTTTACCAGCTCTTCCTAATAGGCAATTAGCTATGTTGATTATTTTCAACTTTAAACAGGGTGTATTGCCTATAAACATTTAAAAGAATGTCAAGCAAACAAACATTGTTCCACATGATATGAGATAGCTATCTAATTCTACACTTCGTTTTGAGAGTTCATAAAAGAATGGAATGGAATGAAATGAGTAAATCATAAGGGAATGAATTGGAATAGAGTACCAAAATAGAAAAGAAATGAATGAAATGAAATTAAGTAATTTTTTTTTTTTTTTTTGTGGAAGTTTTAAAATAATGGAATGGAAAGGAACGGAAGATAAGTAGCATTGTTTAAGAGTAACATAGAAAAAAAAATGTGAATTCCAATTAGCTAAATTGGTAAAGTCTCTGATGATTAAATAAGAGATCTAGGGTTCAATCTCCGCCTACGCCAAAAACCGATTAGTGTCTTAGTTTGATGATAAAAAGCCATCATCAGAAGCGAACGTTATAAGTTGAAACCCTCTAAAAAAAATAGAGAAAAAAATTAATGAAATCATTTAATCATAATATTACGATTAGATCCCCATTTTAAAAT
The DNA here is from genome assembly GCA_032727855.1 of Quercus ilex subsp. ballota. Classification (NCBI taxonomy): domain Eukaryota; kingdom Viridiplantae; phylum Streptophyta; class Magnoliopsida; order Fagales; family Fagaceae; genus Quercus; species Quercus ilex. The sequence goes on along the minus strand of CM064910.1, from coordinate 5,420,707 downwards.
AAAATACTTAATATATAAGGGTATTCGAAGGGGAAATGAAAATTTAAGATTTTGAGGAAATAAAGAGAAATAAGCGTTCTTTCCTACCTATTTCATTCTCTCCTACTTAATTTTACAAACAAATGAATGAACTTTTCATTTCCTCCATTAAAACTCTCAAATAAGAGAAAAAAATGAATATTCTAAAATTATTCTTTTCATTCCTTTCTATTCCATTCATTTCCCTCATCCTAAATGGTCAACACTCAAGTGTCAAACACTCTTCAAGTCTAAACATCTCATCCATCCACTAAGTCAACCTTGTTATATCCTTGAGCAAGACAACATCTAAGTACATGATGTAGAACAGACAGCACATGCCTTCCTAGAACAGCAGAAGTGTAGGAAGTCACAACGCAAGATTAAATGGAGGTGCCAATATAGGCCATTGGGGCGAAAATGTTGGAATTGTATGAAATTTGGCAGGCTGAAGGGAAACAACATTCTAATCTAGACGCATACCAAATGCCATGAGCGTCGCCAAAATTTAGGCGAATTCCTTCATTAAGACTTCAAAAACAGTGTTTTTGCTATTTATAGTAATTTTTGTTTGTTCTTACTAACTTTTAGTTTAAAAGTCAAAATAAAGTTCCGCCTATTTTGGGATGACCGTTAAGGTCAGTAGTTTATGATTTTGCATTCTCAATTTTGCCATTTTTGGTAAATTTCGGTATTTTGTCACCTAATCACGTAATTAGTGTGAATTAAGGTTTTAGACATTTTTCATAGTATTTATACGTTTTGTAATCGTTAGAGTTAAATCAGACTATTATCAATAAATATAAACGTTTTGTCAAATTTTCTTCTGATGGATTCCAGTTTTTATCTCCTTATAAATTCATGAAAACCCCTCATAGATTCAAGGTTTACTACCAGAAACTAACAGTTTAATTTTTGTTCTATCAAGAAAGTATCATGTGTGCTTTTTTCAGGCTTCTGCGACTTCAGTACACAACTTTCTCCAATTCTATTTATAGTTGTATCAATTCTCTTTACAGTTGTATTCTCTCTAATAACCCTAATCCAATCTACGGAAAAAGATTCCACTATAAAACTTCTGACTTTTCTTGAACCATTCTAAATATTAGCTTTTACAATTTATATTGCAGGCCAGCATCTAAATTGTGTTTTGCCCCAGCTCTTATTTGACCAACATTGCATTATTTCCTTGACCCTCATACATAGAAGACAACAATTCTACCCTATGTTTTGTGCTTTTGCTCCAGAAAATCACATTTGGTCTTTTTTCATGTTGTCCTTGTCAAAGAAGAACCTTCTTTTTTCCCTTGAATTAGCATCAAGTATACAGTCAATTGAACGTTCTAATTCCTCTACTACTAACATCCCCCACTTGAAAGATCAAGATTCTGTAATAGGCTTTTACAATTTCTGGATCAATTTAATTTCTAAAATAAGACATAGAAGATTTTATAATGGCTCTATTTAATGGAATGTATTTAGCATAAAGGATGATAATGTACATGCAACTAAATAGAAAAACATTTTGGCAGATATATACACATACATATCTAAATAAATATGTTTGTACACACACACTCAAACATGTGTGTGAGAAAATAAAAGCATCATTTTTTTTTCTACCATTTGTATTGCAATTAACCAAGCCAATCAACCATTCCTCTCTATTGTAATCACACTTCAAGATTACACAGAACTAAACAATTTGTGTTGCAGCCAAGCCTACTAAATTCAGAGGAGGAAAGAAAACGGAACAACCCTGAAGAGGTTTTGCTATGGAAGCACTTTTACAAACAGAGGCATAGGTAAACAACTGATTCAGAGAACAAAACCCAATTCATATTCAAGTATTTGATTTTTATGACATAAAAAAAAAAAAAATTGTCACACCCAACTCTCAATTGGCATGATATTGTACACTTTGGGTTGCTCCTTGCAGTTTTTAAGGCCTCATATCAGTTTTGAGTTCAAGACATTCCTTATAAAGCACAGGACCTCACCCTACCTAGGCAATGTAGAACTCAGCCATGATTTGGCTCTCCCTCACCTCACCCCATTTAAGAGGCCTTTCGGCCTTTTGGGTTCCCACAAAAGTTCTATCATGTTTTAATGATGTATAATAGTAAGCTTATACCTCATTTAAAATAGATAAAGCTTTTCAACTTAAGTCAAAATCCACATTGAGATGAGTAATCTGATATGAAATGACATGCAATTAATCTTTCGATAACCATTTACAACTATAGGATGTTCTAAAAGTAAATTACCATCAAATAATGTGTTAGAAAGGAGAATTGGTGGCTCCTATCTTCTTGGGTTGAAGTTTATAAGCATAAGCCCAAATCCACCTAAAAGATTACATTAACTAGAATGGACATACAGTCAATATTTTAAAATTTTATTTTCCTATTGATACTACAAAAAGGGCTGGTACAACGAAGAACGCTAGCCTCAGTTAATACCTGATATGAACAGAACAAAACACTTGCATCCCGTGCTTCAGTAAGTCAGAAATGTCTTCCACTATCACTTTCAATCTTCAAGGAAGCCTTCTCTTCTTTGTGTAGATATCCTCTAATATATGACTTGCAATCAAGACAACTAGGTGAGTGCGCCCTTTAGGCTTTAGCTGTCAAAAACAATTTTTGGTTGCCAAATGTCTTAGCAGTCTTTTTTACTTGATGTATTGCAGCTGAAGCAACCAGCAAACAGTTCTTCATGTGATTTGGCAACAAAAGCTGTCACCTCCCCCACCCACCCTTTCTCTGCCTCTCCCCAACTTGGAAGAAGCTTGCCAAAACCCTTTAGCAGTGATCACCAACTGCAACTACCAGGAGCTGTGCACATTCTAACAGGCCTCTCTGGTCCTAGATCTTGAGGTTGCGGAGCCTGAGTTGTTTTAAAAGCACTTGAGTACCTGCAAAACAGAGACTTAGATAGCATTTGGACGGATGACAAAGAGCTTTCTATCTTTTTTTACAATTTATTAGTAGAGAGTGCTTAAGTAAATCACTCTTTAGATAGTGCATTAAAAATTAAGGTCAATAAGTTTTTGCCTTCTAGGGTTATACCAACTAGCAAGCTTCCCAACTCCTCAATATTCACATATGTTTACATGGCCTCTCCTCAACTACCCCTTGATGGCTCTTTGAACTTTTTGAGAACATGCTGGGCCCAACAAAGTTGCATACTTTTTTGTTTTTTTTCTCGAATAAGATATTCAAACTCCCAAGATGGACATTGCATATTCTCTATTATCATCAATGCCCATCCAAAGAGCATTAATGTTGATCTCCACTTTTATCTCCAAAAAACTTGATCTACCATTCAACTTTCATTACCTGAAATCAATCCCAAAATCACAAATCTGAGATCCTATCTCTGCATGCCATTGCGTGTGGATGCTCATGCAAACTGTAATTTTTAAATGAAAGCTACTCAAAATTATCCTATTCAATGCTCTATGATAAATATGAATTATGCTCTACAACCTATGTTACCCACTAACATTTTATTTACTTCATGAAGAAAGTGTTAACATCATTTCATCAAGGGGAAAAAAATCCTAGCAACATTACTATGGGGTACTCTTTAATGACAACCAGAGGAAATGAAACAGCAAAATCCTCAATCCTAGCAACATTACTTATGAGAAAACTGGTCACCTGGATATAAGTTTCCCAAATATCATCATCAGCTGTCACTGTTTGGCAAATTTCATCACTAGCAAAGCCGTTCTGAATGGGGAGATCCTTTATTTCCTTGTAATCTGCCATCAAGCTTAGATTATGATCTTCTAGTACATCTTTGCCACCCAGAATGCCAAATTTTCTACTGCATGGTGGAATCATCCAGGTCAAAGCTTGAGCATTGCATGTAGGACTGATCTTATTCCTTCTGCACAAATGCTATAACTCAAGGTTAATATAATCCATGAGAATCACTTCTAGCAAAGAAGTGGTCATCCTTTTCACCTATAACTTCAAAAATAACTCTCATTACATGCAAGAATTTATTTTAAAGGGAACCTGAAAAAATTGGAACAATTATTTTGTTTCGTATTGTTTAACAACATCAATCTCAAACATTACTTGAAATGGGGAGATTTCATTGTTTTTATATGACACTTTCAGGAAAACTAAATGCAGTAATTGCATCATCATGAAATTAAAACATTTGACAGCAATACTTAGTCAAAGTTTTACATTAACTTATGCTAGAGTAGCTTTCCCATGGCCTTCATCTATACTTATGCAGATGGTCATAAAATATTGGTAAAGTCATAAATTTAATATACAAATCCTTTCTACCTATAGGCAGTATTGAGAGAGAGAGAGAGAGAGAGAGAGAGAGCATCAGTCCCAGCTCATAGCCTCAATGTCCAGTGAGTGACTGCCTTTCATCACTATTGTAATTTCCATATATCAAAAAAAATATTTGAAATTTGGGAGTTCTATTATGTATGTTTATTCATAATATCTTAATTTGAAACTTATGAGAGTTATATGAAATTTTGCACCTTCCGAAGAATTCTAAAACAGAATAAATATGGGGAAAATCTCACCAAATGCTGCAGCCTGTTATAAGCTTGTGAAAAGAAAATCTCACCAACACCATTACATGCAACTGATATCTTGACCCACTTGGATATACCCTCCAACAGAAGCTGGATTTCCATAAATCAAGCAGAAATAAGCATAATTATCAGTTCTTAGACATCAGACTTAGGATAGTAATGACAGACATGATATAACTGAAAGAATGCTGATCTCGTAGGTTAAGGAACAACACAATAAATAAGAATATAAAAGCAGGAAATAATATTATTTGAATTATTGGGGAAGCTCTCAATGCTGAAACAAGAAATATACCAATCATCAAATTGGGGTCTTTATTGTTGAAATCTGCATTGCATGAAGAAATTCTGCATCTTCATTAGAAACCCGTTCAACATATATAACAGCAATCACTTGGATTTTTTTATATATGAGCAGCATAATAGGAAAAAAAAATTATCTAAAGATACAAGAGTGGATAATTGGCAATTCATCTAGATATAAGAATCCTACACATAATCTCAACGGTCACCAAGATAACCCACTCTATTGAAGAACCTTTAGGTCATTATATTGCCTTCTCAAATGTGTGTATCTATGCCTCAAAGCATCTTTGTCATGATGAGACCAATGTCCCATTGAACAGCTTGACCACTTCAGTCCAAGCCTCAGCAATAAGTCCATGACCTACTTTATTCCGTCCAAGTGCCTGGTTTCATAACAAATCAATGAGGTAATATTCCATTGTTGATGCAGAACTTATTCTCAGACATTTACTATTGGGAAAGATAAATCCACTGGGTCCTAATAAAATCTTATTTATGGAGATAACTATTCATTCATCAAAACATTTTAGAGTGCTCTTTACTTGAATGCATTTAACTTGCTGGGACAAGGTTATTCATTGTAACACCTAATTGGTAATTAGTTTTTATCCATTAAAAGCAGATGATACTTATTAATCATACTGCCCTTATTTCTTATTTAGTTAATAAAACAACAAATTAAGAAAATTACAATCACTTCCATAAACAGGCAAAACGGAAAAAAGATCATCAAGGCCAATCCAATCAATCAAGTATTTGCAAAGCCAAATACCTTGTGTGCTGATTTCTCTACAACACTTTCCTTTTACCTTTTTTTTTTTTTTTTTGGTGTTATTGGGCTAGGGGTTTACAAGTGTTAATTTCTCCCATAATAAAGACATATTTACAAAACCTGTCTTAAGTCTTATTATTAGGTACTAGTTAGGTCATAATTGGCTTAGCTTACAATAACTATAAACAGATTACTAATTCTTGTGCAAAGCAGATCACTGTTGACTGCCCATTTTTCTTCAAAATATATTAAGTTCTTGTGGTAAAAGAGTCCATCTATGTTTGAATTCACTCATAATAAGAGATGTGTGAATATTTCAATGCAATAACAAACACGAAAGATCAAGTGGAAAACAGTTTCATTGAAAATAACAGTACCTTGCCATGTTTCTTCGAAATTTGATCAAGTGGTTCTCATTTTCTTGGACTCTGGATATGGACTGAAGTCAGAATCATCATGTATAGAGGAGGAACCCAAATCAAACCCATCACCAACGGTTGAGTCCAATCCAAAAGCAAACTCAGACCCATTTGCGACATCCATTGGAAGCCCTGAGTTAGATGGCAAGATTACCAAGGATGACCCGCCACCATCTGTATCACTTGAAATAATCTGACTTTCCAAATTGCTCGAATGCACTGAAGCTTGTCCTGCTGAATGTGTGGAGCCCACCTCCTTCAGACACCGACAACAGTTTTGAGCTCCACATAAACATGTGCAGCTCCTTGCTTCATAGTTGTCCATTAAAAGTCCCAAAGCTTCTACATTTTGAGGTTGAGGGCAATTGCATTCTACATGGACTCCTATCCGTTTTATGATAGAAGGAATGTTAGGAGGAAAACGTAGATAAGGAGCAGCAGCAAAAGCTTCACAGAAGAGCTCAACATGATTCTGATCACCTAGATTCAAGTCCTGAAATATTTCCTGCAATGAGCTTTGAGGTCTACAGTAAAAACACAGATGATGCCCATACTTCGATAGTGAATAGCAGATTGAGTTTCTGAACGACCGTTGAATACCATTGATGGAAATGTCGATAAGAATAAGTATAGTACTATAGAATTCCTCAGTAGAAGCCTCCTCCTCGTATTGAAAAGCTAGACAGAGAGCAATTGTTGGAAATTTGGGACCAATCGAGAATGATATTAAATTTCCAACACGTTGATGGTTAAACCAATTTGGAATTTCATTCTCTTCTCCTGGTACTAGAATGTGATATTCACTAAAGTCACAAGAGAGGCTTTCTATATATGAGAATGAGTGTGGGGTCTTTAAAACGTCGCTTGTCACACCTAAACAGGGTGGTAGATTTGGTCGAAGACCTATCATTTCTCGAAACTGCATTCAATTAGCGAATTCAACAAATTACATCTCAGAAAATCAAGTCAAGTAGTATTTGTGAAGGTAACAAAATTGTTTCTTAATAACTTTGAGAGAAAGAGATACCTGATGAAAGATAAATTGTGAATCTAGCGAGTGGCTATTGAATGCATCTACATGTTTTATACTTTGTGGAAGCCTTGGAATTTCCCGAAGCTCATCGCAATTTGTAATATCAAGCCTATGTAATCTCTCAAATCTGCTTATGCTTTCTGGGAGGGTAACAAATTTTTTGCAGTACCCAATTACTAACTCTTTCAATGTGAGGGGGCAACAACAATTGAGAATAAAATCTATTTCTGAATGATTTGTAAAGCTATCAAGACACAGTTTTTTCAATCTTGGGAAAACATAATTGGAAAAGCCACCATAAGAATTGCACAGTGGCTGTCTATCAATCTCTCCTTTGGAAATGTGACACAGCCAGAGAGATCGAGTGTCTCTAGATGTTGTAAAGTATAGATGCTACCTGGAAGTCTTACCTGTGTTAAATGCGCTCCAATATTAAGCGTCTTAAGGCCAGTCAAATTCCCAAATGATGGAGGCAACTCACTGATACCCGTATTCAACAGTTCTAACTCTCCTAAACCATTCATTTCGTGCAAGATATTGGGGAACTTCTTAAGTCTCCCGCAGCCGGATAGTCCAAAAGATGTAAAAGATTTCATCGTGAGACAGCTAGGAAGAGTTTCAAGTTTACTGCAACCCTTAAGGTCCCACACTTCAAGCTTATCAAGACGCCCCACGGAGTCATCAACCTCAACTAGGTTTTTACAATATCTAAGAATCAAATGCTTTATGTTTGGGGTCATTGATATGTCAGGTATTTTCCTAATCAATTCACACCCACTGAAGTCCACATATGTTGCGGCTTTGAATGCACAAATCTGTAGAAGAAGAAAAAAAATTCGAAATTTAAAATATATTTTAATCTTTAAATTATTAACAATTTATAAATACTAATGATCATACCTGCTTAATTGGCTCCTCTAATTGACTATGAGACATGTTGAGCACAACCAGACTTTTAGGACAAAAATTAGATGGCCAAGAAGAAAATGGATATCCATACCAATCGAGCACCCTTAATCCGTTGGGTAGATATTTAAGGCGTCCACGACAATGTACATTACGAATTGCAAGAAATTTAAGATTTTTCATCTTGCGAAATACTTTTGCCTCTAATTTCACCTCTATTGGTTTTTTTTTCAGGTGACCACAACCTTATGGCTTGAATTTTATTTGATCCCTAATTGAAAAAATGGGTAAATAAATCACCAAAAAAAAATATATAAAAATAATAACAATTATTAAATTTTAAACAAAAACCATAAAGAAAAGTGATTACAACTTTCATGTGATGGAAAAGGAGAAAATGAATCATAACAACTTACCATATCTTCAGTTAGTACTTCAAGAGCATCCTCATAACACCATAGTCTGCTACGTTCTCCTGGGTTTTCTGGTGATTCTTGTCGAACAATTTCCCTACCCATTTGTTGAAGCAAGTCATGCATTGACAATTGCTTCAATTCATTATTAGTCAAAAGACACTTATCAATAAGTTTTTTAATACCAGTTTTTGGGTATAAACCACAAGCCTCTAATATATCTACAACCTTATCATAATCCATGCAGTATCCCTTGAAGAAACATGCAATATCAAGGAAAATATGTTTTTCAATATCGTCTAATCCTTCATAACTTATTTTCAGTATTTTTTGAATATCTCTATTAGGAAATTTTTCATATTTATTTAAGGCACTTTCCCATTCAGGTTTAGTTTTTCCATACAAATCAGCACCCATTACAACTAGAGCTAGTGGAAGGCCTTTGGCATAATGTACAACTCGGTTTGCAAGTTCCAAATAATCTTCATTTGGCTCATGGCTTTGGAAGGCGTGCTTGCTAAATAGTTCAATAGCTTCATTTTTATCTAATCCCTTAACTTGATATGCTGACGTTGATACACCATTTCCAAAAGTGGCTAGCAAGCATTTATCTCTTGTTGTCATAATTATTCGACTTCCAAGAGCAAACCAATCACATTTTCCAAGCAAACTTTTTAACTGGACCAAATTATCCACGTCATCAAGAATGAGAAGAACCCTCTTTTGGGAAAGAATTTTATTTATCGTGTCGGTTCCTCTACATTCGTTATGCACCTTCAAACTCCTATCACCTAAGACCTCAGAAATAAGAGTATCTTGTAAATGGATTATGCCTTCATTTGTCTCTGACCTCTCTCTAACATTCTCTAGAAAAAATTTTGCTTCAAAATGATATGAAATTCTATTATAAATAGCTTTTGCAATTGTAGTTTTGCCTATTCCTCCAAGGCCATAAATCCATACCATGTGAACATCATTTGATTCAACATTTAAACATTTTAGTACATCCTCTACACGAGAATTTATTCCAACTGGGTATTCAGCAACATGAAATGGCATCTTCTTTAAAGTATACTTTGAGATATCTTCAACAATTTTTTGAACAAGTTTAGATTCATTACAGCTGCCATTCACAGAGCATTTAACACATGTAGCGCGAGTTAGACTATAAAAGAGAAATAAGAGCATAAACTAGAATTATAATTGAAGTATTGCTAAATAAAGTAAGCGGCATGTAAATCATAGATTGAAAAAATATTAGTTTATTTACATTTTTTTAGGTAGCAAATTAGCTTTTAGACGAAGTTGATTGAAAAGTCTGAGTAGAGGAGGACAAGAATCCCATTACTTTATCATAATACATTAAAAAAAAATTTTAAAATAATATGCTGCAGAAATTCCTAATTAATTAATTGGTAAGATTTTTTTTTTTTTTTTTTTTAAAGAATCATAGTTGGTAAGATAATATAATACTAAGTTCTTTTATTTCGATCATTATTGTCATAATAACTAGCTTAGTAGAAGATATGAGAACAGAAGAATACTTTCATATATATATATATAGAGCAAACAATAAGTGGCAGTTTTTATTTAACAATAAAATTTGACGGTAGTTTCAAAAAAAAAAAAAATTGACGGTGATAACAAAAACAATTAAAACTCCAGAAGAACGACTAACTAGAGTAATCACTACATTCTCAAAAAAAAAAAAAAAAAAAAACCCTAGAGTAATCACTAAATAAATACCTGTTCTTGTAGTCCCAACCAGAAAGGCCACCTGCTTCACATAGAGCTTCTCTCCACCGTTGTACTTTCTTGTTATCATTAAATTTTTCTTCATGCATAGTTAGTGCTTTGCCAAACTTTCCTTTTTGCTTACGAATTTCTGATGGATCCACTTTGTAAAAAACAGGTCGCACCGACTGATCATTCTTTTTCCTACACTCAACAATCTTAGCAAGCTCATCCAAACACCAAGTGGAGGATGCATAGTTTTCAGAAAATACAATTATTGATGTGGCTGAGTTCTCAATAGTTTTGAGAAGCTCCATAGAAATTTCTTCTTCCCTTGGGAGATCATCATCGATGAAGGTGTGAATCCCCCGTTGACACAGAGCGTGATATAAATGGCTTATAAAACCACGGCGGGTATCTTCACCTCTGAAACTCAAGAAGACATCAAAATTCTTGAATTGGGGGGTAAAAGAGGAAGATGAGGCCATCGGGATTTATGAGCAGATGAATGAGAAGATCTGAAAAGAGAAGAAGGAAAGCAGTGAAAGGGTTTGTCAATGTAACTGAGCTAAGTGAAGGACGAATTAGGAAGAAAGTGGGTGAATGCAAGCAAGAGGAGATTCTGATGTAGTCTTACTTTCGGTGTGACCATCATCAAGTTTAAAGCGGGGAAATCCGAAGAAAAGAAGAAAACTTTACTTTTATGTCAGTTTTCTTTTTTTTTTGAGAAACTTATGTCAGTTTTCTTATAATAAATACAAGAAAAGTAGATACCCACTTCCACGCAATACAATACAACAAAGTTCAATTTAACAACAAATTTATAAAAAATAATACAAAGTTTTTTTTTTTTTTTTTTTTTTGGTAGAAAGGGAAAATTAAAAACACTAAGCAGCAAGAAAAGGAACAGGACACACCCTGTTAACAGCCCTACCAACGGCATCTGACTCCAAGCAGGAAACTAAGTCCACAGGCGGACTATTAAATACAACGAATTCATTAACAAGTAAAGTGCCTAGTCTAGCCAATGCGTCAGCACACCTGTTAGCCTCCCTATAAATATGTCTAACTCTCCTCTGAGGGATCCGGGTAACCATATGCCAGCATTCATCCATTAACGGTGCTCCACTAGAATTAGGAGAGGTTGGTGAATTTAGAGCCTCCACAATGGTTTTTGCATCTAACTCAATCACCACCGAATGAGCCTGAATTTGTAAACACAGCTGTAAACCATCCCGAAGCGCCCATAACTCCGCTAAATAACAAGAGGTGCTCCCAATAATACAAAGTTCAAAGTGAGGCCCACACGTTTTTACTTTTCTGGGAACATAGCAATCTTTGGTTACACTCGGATACCAAGCATCAACTAAAGTTTTTCTTATAGATTTCCCCTCTTTTTTTTTCTTGAGATTGCCCAAAACCAATTCTGCTATGCACACATCATCAGAATTTCCCCCTCTTTTTTCTTGAGGTACACTCATTTTTATCGAAATTTTCTCCTCTCTCCTGGTCTCCTCATGCTAGAGCTAGACCCACCGCAACAAAAAGGAAGGAACATGTGAAATGTCCATTGGGCGTGTTTGGTTTGGATATCTGAACAACAGTTTCAGTTTTCAGTGTTTAAATACTAAAAATTGTGAGGTTTAAAAAAAACAATGTGTTTGATAAGTGTGTTTTTTTACTGGAATGTGTGAGTTACATTGCTCAGTTTAAGGTGTTTAAACACTGAATTTAAAAAACTCTTCTTACTAGTTTTCAATTTTTTAAGCATCATTGCTCAATGGCATTTTAGTAAATATTTTTAAAACTGTAAGTCTCACTAATTAGATTGTGTCATAACTTTAAAAAAAAAAAAAAAAAACACATATACATACCAAACATACATGCGTGCATTGAAAGATATAAGCGTGCAGCACCCGGAATCAGGGTGAGGAGACTTTGATTTAGATGTGGACATGTGGTCTTGCTTTCGATGTGGCCAGTGAAACTTTTTAATCTTTCAAGTCACGCTTTCACTTTGCAATATCATGCAATTTTCTGAGTGAAACCCAAAAGAACAAAGTTTCTCTGCAAATTAGTTTGGAGAGAAACTGTTCAAACTTCTTATATATTTCTGTTTTAGGTGTAAATTTTGAAAATCTAACCGTTGAATTTCAAGTTCCTTATGTTCTTAACATACGTATCAAATTTCGTTCAAATTGGATGTTATTTACTATTTGATCAATTAACTTATTTCTTATATACAACTTTAGATTACAAAAACTTGAAATTATAATATTTATTTGATGACATAGTAATTGATCTTTGATCTTCTTGAAATTTTGTAAGCATTAAGAATGTAATAAGAACATGGAATCTAACGATTAGATTTTCAAAATTTACGCTCAATATAAAGATATATGATGAGTTTGTAGCGTTTCTCTCCAAACTAGTTTGGAGAGAAACTTTGTTCAACCCAAAATAGCTCTTTAAACTTATTTACAAGTTACAACCAGTGGCGAATCTAGGAATTTTTTTCAGGGTGTTCCTTAAAAATTTCTAAGTTAAAGTCAACACGAATTTACTTAGAAGATAAAGATGAATTTTGCACAGTAGATAAATCTTGGATACGTGATTTTCTTATCAAATACTTGTCCATAATTCTAGCAAAAGAATAAACAATAAACTATAAGTTTATTTGAAATATTAATAAAATTATTAATTATTGTTATTTAGTTGTTTCATTAATTTATTTGTCTTTTATAAACTATAATTTGTTATATTGTTGTTTCATTAATTATAAAATTATTAACTGTTGTTTAGCTTAATATAGTAACATAATTTAATTTGTTTGTTTTTTATAATGTATTCGTTACTTAAATTATTAATTATTGTTTATTAGTTACTTCTTCCAATTAATTATTGGTTAATTAAATAATTGTTTATTACTTATACTGCTTCACTAGCAACGCCAACGAATAACTCCAAAAACAGGGCAAATATTAATAAAAATTTATAGGACTTTGTTAACAGGTGCCGGCCAGCACCTGTTAATGAACTAGCTGTGGTTTATTTATTACCTATCACAAATTCCACTACATTGAAAATTGACAAAATTTTACTTTTTAACTGTGATTTATCACAAAATAATTTGACTTTTTCTATCTATACTGACACACATGCATATTCAGTTTTTTCCACGTTCCTAAAAAAAAGTGAATAATTTATTTTTAATTTTATCACATTAACTGGTGCTGTATAGCACCCGTTAACAGCACCCAAATTTATAAAGTAAACTAAGTAAAAGGCAAAACAACAGATAAGACTAGACTAAAGCCAATCACAAGACTAGACCCAATCAAATAAAGCCAATTAATTGTATCTCACCAAAAACACAATACCAACACTAAAAGACAATTAATTTATCACACCATCAGCACACCAATACCAACGGATAACTTCAAAAACAGGGCAAATATTAATAAATACACCATCGGATAACTACAAAAACAGGGCAAATATTAATAAAAATTTATAAAGTAAACTAAGCAAAGGCAAACCAACAGACAAATGACAATCACAGACAGTTCAAAAAGTCTTAGAGAGAGAGAGAGTCTGAGTCACACCTGTGTACAACTCCTCAACGCTCAAACTCCTCCGACAGATCAGAGAAAGGAGTGACTCCGTGGACCGCCGTTGGGTCCAGCACTTGGTGAAATCTGGTGATCTCCTTCTCCGTCCGTTCCGTTGGTCGTCTCAAGGGAAAAAGCGAGTGACCCAAGGCAAGGAAAGCGAACATTCCCTCCTATCCAGGGCTAGCGGCAACGTATCCCAGTCGTCCATTGTTATCCATGCCAAGCGCGTCGCCTCCGAAGCCGCCGTCGTGTCCAAGAAGCTCCTCTGTAGCACTGGCAAGGCGGCATGGATCGCTGGCACCACTTTCCTGATCCTAGCTGTGCCACTCATCATCGAGATGGACCACGACCAACAACTCACTGAAATCGAGCTCCAAAATGCCAGGCTCCTCGGCACCGCTCACAGAGAGAGAGACCCTATTGCTTCTTTCATTTTCAATTAGAGTTTTTGAAAAGTTTCAGACTTTTTTTAGAGATACAGACAGAGAGAGAGTTTTTAATTTGGGTTCTGCTTGAGGCCCGATCTGATTTTACTATATTAGGTTAGGTTTTTTTTTTTTTTTTGATAATCCGTGGGCTACTTGGATTGCTACCGTCTGTTGGGCTTGATGTTGGGCTTTCCATGGGTTTGCCGTCCATTTTTTTTTTTTTTTTTTTTTGAGAATCCATGGGCTTGCCTCTTGCTCTGTTACCATTTTTTTTTTTGGCTTGAAATTAGAATTTTTTTAAAAATTTTTTTATTGATGGTGTTCCTAATTTTTTTTTAAAGGATAAACAAATAAAAAAATTTTAATTAATATATATAATTTTTTTTTTTCAGTTCAAGGTGTTCTTGGGAACACCTTAAACATAACGTGGCGTCGCCACTGGTTACAACCATATCTATCATTGCGGTCTAGCTTTTCACATTGCAAAATCATAGAAGCTTCGCTAGAAACCAACCTAAATTATAATCTCTGAGTCTGAGCTTTACAACTTTTATAAGCAAAGCTCCCCCAAGCGTAACAGTGAATTCATTTCTCAGAACTTACCAAACAAGGAAAAGAATTCATTTTCTGAGAACAGTAAATAATAAATAGCTATGTACTTGGAAAATCACTATCAATATAACACTATCAATATAATTGATGACGCGCCACTTACACAACGTAATAAATTTGTTTTTTTTTTTTTTTTCATGAATAAAGATAAAGCATAAGAAAAATATTTAAATTACTATTGTGGGGCCAAATAGTCCTGCGGCCCAGCCCACTTCGTTCCTGGGCCGAAGGCCCGAGCCGAGGAGACAATCCAAGTCCGAGGACGACCTCATCATCGGACGTCCGAGAGTTTGAGGGGTAGGCTCGCAGCAAGCAGTCACCTCAACATTAAATACACCTCACAACCACCCTGGCCGCCTTAATGGGGAAAGGACCTCCACCAGTGCCACCTTGGAGGCCGTGACTCCCAAAGAGACTGGGAAGGCGGCTGATGGGACAAGCATCTAAGCAAAGGCCCTAATCGCCCAACAAGTGTAGGGCTGAGATCAATTGAAAAAGGAATATATAATGTAAGGGAATCTCTCCTGAAAAAAAGGAGAGAGGAAAAAAGGGAGAGAAAAAGGGGGGGGGACTCTGAAAAAGAAAGAAAAGGAGGGGAAAAAGGGACAAGAGCCTCCTCGGCCATGGGCCGAGGAGCCCATCTCAGTTGTAAACTGTACTAAGTCTATTCTTCTAAATAAAAGAAGCCGGAGTTCACGCCGCTTGAGCACCGGCCGGCGCCTAGACCTTCGACCCACTCTCTACAAATTCATTGCGGGGTTCGTTGGGCTTTTGACCCGTGTCCATTGGGCTTGGGCAACCAAAAACCCAGTCCCTACAATTGGCGCCGTCTGTGGGGAGGATTAGTGCACCGGTTGGCGCAACAGGTGACTATTCTAAACAACCATTCTATGGAAGATCGGCGATGACAAAAAAAAAAAAAAAAAAAGAACTATAGAAAAGAAGAACATTGCAGAAAGATAAAAGTTTGAAGACAGGAGATTCAACAATAAAAGGAAAAGTACTTTATATTATTCAAAAAAAAGTCACAGATTACAATCAGAGGCTTAGGCAGGCTTGTTTTACAACTGCTCCTACCAGCTAGTCCTACAATCAGAGGCCCAGGCGGACCCAACCTAAAACTAGCTAGAGGGAGATGTCAGCTCGTCCCCTTCTTGGCATAAAGAGAATGGGAGAAAGAGAATGGGAGAGCTTGACAATAAGGGGGTGGAAGGGGGCTGAGAGCTTGAACAAAGCGAGGAGCAGATGCAGGAGCTCCGGGACGCCCTCCCCCATGATGTTCCCTTGATTCTCTCCAACCCCCACGAGTGTTGGCCGTTGGGGACGGCAACACTCAAGCGCCGCACATAATGAGAGTCCGCGTGTCTCCTCCGTCGGGGGTGCGCTCTGAGGAGGGACGTTAGGTACTTCAACAATATCCCTCCGGGCCACCGTGCATGGCGCCATCGGGGTTACGCCTGGATTCTGCCGCACCGAAAGCCCAGTGGGGGCTACGGCCACAACGGCTCTTGGCACGGATGTTCTCATGTCCGTCCAAAGCCGCCCCATATCGCCTAACTCCGACCACAATCCCGGCGGGGTTTTTAAAGGGGCATGAGGAGTTGAAGGGGTATCTCCTTTCTGGTTGGGTTGAGAAGTTCATGGAATGAAGAGAAACCATTCTCCCAGGGGCCTTATATAGAGGATAAAGGTAGGTGGGAATTAAATACCACGCAGAATTCGAAAAGCTGGTTAACGAAGCGCCGGATGGTAATAAGGCGGCCAGATTCCAAGGGAGCCGCAAACCGTTGAGCTTATGAGGATTTACGAGGCCATTAATGAAGGCGCGTCTCGCGCATCGAAGCGTCAGGCGTGGAACACGAACGGCCAAGCGACGCTTCGCAAATGAGAGAGATGAGCGCTCAAGATGGAGATGAGATCAATGCCATGTGTAAGATCATGATCCGTCCGAAGGTGGAACCGTCCCCAGTAAAGCAAACCGAGGACAAACCCCTACCTCCAGATGCCAAGCGTTAGACAGAACCAAGGCACTGCATGGTCCTCGGACTCAGGCCTATGGGGAAACTAACCGCTCCAAGATGCCCAGCGTTAGACAGAACCAAGGCACTGCATGGTCCTCGAACTCAGGCCTATGGGGAAACTAACCGCTCCAAGATGCCCAGCGCAAGGCAGCAACTGTACCTAGGTCTTGTATGGTCCTCGGACTCAAGCCTACGGGGAGCTAGCCACTTATCCTGAAGGCAGCAACTGTACCTAGGTCTTGTTCAAGCCTACGGGGAGCTGGCCACTTACCTTGAAGGTAGCAACGGTACCTGGGTCTTGCGTGGTCTAAGGACTCAAGCCTATGGGGAGCTAGCCACTTATCTTGAAGGCAACAACTGAACCAAGGTTCTGCATGGTCCTCGGACTCAGTCTCACGGGGAAGCTAAAAACTTCAGATGAACCTAAGTGTTAGGCAGAGCCAAGGTTCTGCATGGCCCTCGGACTCACGCTCACGGGGAAACCAACCACCTTAGATGATCCTAAGAGTTAGACAGAACCAAGGCACTGCATGGTCCCAGGACTCAGGCCTATGGGGAAACTAACTCCTTCAGAGGATTCCAGGTGTTGGACAGAACCAAAAGCGCTGCATGATCCCAGGACTCAGACCTATGGGGAAACTAACTACTTCAGAGGATTCTAAGTATTAGGCAGAACCCAAAACACTGTACGGTCCTCGGGCTCAAGCTTGTGGGGAAGTCAACCACATTAAGGGGAACCTAAGTGTCAACCCAAAGAGTTTTCCACCCGGCCCTTAGGGAACGACGGGCCCACTCGAGCATACATGCCCTTGCTGCAACAATCGATGCCGCGATTGGCCGAGATGCAATTAAAGATAAAATTACACAAGTAAAGAAAGAACGAATAACGTGCAAGTAAGCAAACAACCACAACAAACAGGAAGAGAAATAAAACTCGCATTCCATTAAGTTCGCAAATGTTACATGGTGAGTTCCACATTACAACCACATAGCAAAAAAAAAAAGAGTAGAAGAAAAAAGAAGAAGATGCAAAGGAACAGGGTCGGAGAGCCTGCCCCACTCACTTATACTCCTCCCTCAGCTGGGGGCTGGACCATAGCAACTCCGAGACTTTCTGAGCTTTGGCCAGAGGGGACAGCCCGCGAAGGCAAGGCCGGAATAGACGCCTCCTCAGCAGCAGGAGCTTCAGCTCCAACACTAGACTTCACGGCCTCCTGGGGCGCCTCCCCAACGGGGCCTTCACCCGATTCTGCCACCTTGGGAGAGTCACTTCCTTGGGCGAGCTCAGTCACGGGCTCGGCAGTTGATGTGTCCTCACCCGTTGCAGTGCTTGTTTCCTCCGCAGCCTCCTCGGCCTCAGCGCCACTCGGAGCAGCCTCGCGGATGGCAGGAGGGTAGTACACATTCTCCTCCTTCCACAAGTCGGATGAGGCCTCGATCCCAGCTTGTCTGAGAGCCTCCCTCCAAACCTCGGCAGAGTAGCGCCTACACAACGCGGGGACTTCAGACCTAAAGTTTGCTGCTGTCTCTTCCATCCCCGCGGTGTAGGCCTCCTCCTCAGCTTCCCTCTTAGCGGCCAGGGCTTCCTCCCTGCCCTGGTCAGCCTCAAACTTGGCCCTCAGGGCCTTGTCCCTCGCCCACTCAGCTGCCTTCTTGTCCGACTCGGCGGCAGCTACCTTCGCGGGCAGATCAGCAAGCAGACCCTTGGCAGTCTTCAGCTGCTCCTCCGCCTCAGCCAGACGCTTTGAGTAATCCTCGGCCTGCTTCTGAAAACCGTGAGGCCGGACATAGCAGTGTCCCGGACACTGGTCATCGCACTCAGCTCCTCCCGGGCCTTGGACAAATCAGCCTCAGAGTGTTTAAGGACCTGGGTGGCCTCCAGACGTTTTTCGCGCTCCACCTCCATGGCCTTCCCCTGGTCCTGGGCTATGTCCTCCAACCTAAAAGTAGCCTGAACGGCCTGTCCAACAAAACAAATGCGTCATCAGCTGAGACCAAAAAAGCGGAAAGGAAGAACTACAACTGGGAAAAGTCACAAGTGTTGAGGGGCTTACCATCCCCAAGTACCGCTTGAGGCAAAGGAAGACCTCCCTGCTCCTCATAGTCGCCAGCTCCGCCATGTCGGCTGGGAGTAACAGGCACCTTTCTACCGCGTCGGCCACGTAAGTGCCCTCGCCCTCGTTGAAATCTCTGAGGGAGGAGTCTTCCCTCAGCGGCGCCCCCCGAAGCATTGGGGTAGGAAGCCAGGCCTGAGGCTCGGGCTGGACATCGACCTGCTTGTCCTGACCTCGGGAGCCTATCTTTAGCTGTTTGGAGGGCCGCCGATCATCACCCTCCTCCCGCGGGGGCTCGGACCTCTCCTCGGCTGGCCTCTTGCCCTTATCCTTCCTCTGCTTGGGATCAGAGGGCTCACGACCGGAAGGCAGACTCGTCTTGGGCAGAGAGGGAGGAAGCCCGGATTGGGTAGAAGCCAACTTGCCCTGGGCAGAACGAGTTTTTGGAGGAGGAGGAAGCTCTGATTTAGACTTCCCCGGCTGGCCTTCAATCAGCTCCGCCAAGCTAACTTGCGGTCTCTTCTTGTAACCCATTTTCCGCCTAGAAGAGGGCTTGGACGCTGAGAAGTCCGCTTCGGTCAGACGAGGGTCACCCAAATCTCCTAGAGGATCCTCGGACTGGTGGGCTTGATCGAACACGTCAAATTCGTCCTCGGCGGGGCCAAAATCAGCAACCTCCACTTCCCTCTCAGGGCCTACTTCGGCGGGCTCCGAGATCCTAAGGGAGGAGGAGGGACCCGCAGGTGTTGCGCCTTCTAATGTGGAGGGCACCTCAGGAAACCGAAACCCGTCCTCGGTCACCGTTATCTTCTGAAGCCGAGGATCCTTTGCTCTGATCACGTACTTCGGCGCCGCAAATGACTTGTGAGCCGGGTCGTATTTCAAAATTTCGTGAGCGGCCCTAATTTGATTATCTGCCGCGTTCACAAAAACCTCTGCCCTCAGCGCCTTTTGCAAGTCTTCCCGATTGATTAGGCTGAAGTGGCGCGTGAAGGCGTGCGGATCTGCAAGAGGAAACACATCCACATTAGAAACCAAATATTGCAAGAGAAAGGGACGAGAGAAAGGATGGAACTGATTAGGGTCCTAGAACTCTCTCTCTCTCTCCATTTTTCCACTGCCCACCTGGGGTCCCCTCCGTCGTCGGGCAGTGAAGGCCATCATGCCACTCTCCGGACACGATGAGGAAATCTTTGTTCAACCCCTTACTGGACTCAGGGAGACACTGAATGAGCCGGACTCTGTCGTCCCTGGTCTTCAGGTAGTAAGTTTCGCCCTTCAGGCAGTAAGTTTCGCCCTTCAGGCACTGGAGATTATAACACCAGTTGACGTCATAGTGGGTCAATCTCAGGCCCATCTTTTCATTTAGGGCATCCACCCAGCCCAGAACCCTAAAGACGTTGTCGGCACACTGAGTGGGGGATAGCTGGAAGTGCATCAGATAGTCCCTCATCACCGGACCCATGGGTATCCTCATGCCACCTTCAACGAAGGCAACGATGGGAATCACTACCTCACCCTCTTGCCTCTGAAAGCGCCACTCACCCTCCGCACAATACCTCAAGCCCACATTGGCCGGTATCTTGTAGTCGGCGATGAATTTCTCCATCGCCTCCTCAGTGAAGACATACTTCTTAAAAATACCCATCCCAAACGATGCCTAAACGAGCTAAGAGAAAGCAAACGAAAAAGGGGCAGAGATGGAGAAGGAGAAAGTTCAAAGGGAGATAGAGTGACTTACAGAAAAGTGTAGAAGCTCCTCGGACAGGCTTTTTATGCTGGAGATGTGGACTCTAGTGCAAAGAAGCAGAGGAACCGGATTTTCAAATAGGTATTTATACCCTAAAATCAAGGAACGGTGCGGGTTCTCCCACTCCTAACTGCTATGCGAATCCCCACCGTTGGATCGACATCCTCCCGTTGAACGTGGGGAGCAAAAAGCCGTCAGGATTTAATGAAGGGCACGTCGCGCCCTTCGAGGCGTCAGTAAAGCTTCTGAGCCAGGCGAAAAGACCCTAGTACCCCCAGAAGGCCAAACTAGATGAGACACGTCGCAGGCCCGAGGACATCAAAATCCTCCTCTCCGCCCTAGGAGGCGGACAGCAAAATTTTGAGGGGCTATTGTGGGGCCAAATAGTCCTGCGGCCCAGCCCACTTCGTTCCTGGGCCGAAGGCCCGAGCCGAGGAGACAATCCAAGTCCGAGGACGACCTCATCATCGGACGTCCGAGAGTTTGAGGGGTAGGCTCGCAGCAAGCAGTCACCTCAACATTAAATACACCTGACAACCACCCTGGCCGCCTTAATGGGGAAAGGACCTCCACCAGTGCCACCTTGGAGGCCGTGACTCCCAAAGGGGCTGGGAAGGCGGCTGATGGGACAAGCATCTAAGTAAAGGCCCTAATCGCCCAACAAGTGTAGGGCTGGGATCAATTGAAAAAGGAATATATAATGTAAGGGAATCTCTCCTGAAAAAAAGGAGAGAGGAAAAAAGGGAGAGAAAAAGGGGTGGGGACTCTGAAAAAGAAAGAAAAGGAAGGGAAAAAGGGACAAGAGCCTCCTCGGCCATGGGCCGAGGAGCCCATCTCAGTTGTAAACTGTACTAAGTCTATTCTTCTAAATAAAAGAAGCCGGAGTTCACGCCGCTTGAGCACCGGCCGGCGCCTAGACCTTCGACCCACTCTCTACAAATTCATTGCGGGGTTCGTTGGGTTTTTGACCCGTGTCCATTGGGCTTGGGCAACCAAAAACCCAGTCCCTACAACTATATATTTTACTATAACCTACAAACTAATGTGATACTGAATGTGGTTGATGAATTTTAAAATATATTATATAAATGTCAAAAAAAAATTCTTTTTTTGTGATTAGGGACAAGAATTTATAAATATTACATAATTAAATCACATAAATAAAAAAAGGACTTACATGGAAGGTTATTATTAAATGAAAATTGAATTAAATTAAGATTTGAATTTAAAATTCAAAATTAATAATTAAATTTCAGTAAATGATGAGAGAAAATGAGAAAATTAACCAAAACAAAAAACCTAAAGAGAAAACCCTACTAACACTTTGCTAAAATACAGAGTCATCTCTAAGTCCAAAAATCAACTCTTGCTCCCTTACAATCAACTGAATCAAGGCTAATTCCTACTTCTTCAAATCAAAGTAGGAATTTACCTCTAACTTCCTTTTGCTTTAGTTTGGGATTAGGCTAACAACCCTCAACATCAAATCAAATACATCTAATTACACATCAAACTTGGACACATCAAAGTTCTATTCAAGATCAAGCTTCATAACCCTTTGGATCTTAAAGCATTGTGGAGATCAAATCAAAGGAATTCGTTGTCTTCTTTTATTGTAAAGAATCAAATAGAGAATTGTACCCACTTTCATACAAGTCAATATAAACTGATCATTTGTTGCACTATTTCATGATCGTGTAATTTATCTCTTACGAAATTTTGTGCGTACATAGCCAAAAACCGAACTTTGACCCTAAAACAAATGGTAGATCAAAGTAATAGAGGTGGACAGCAAATATTAATTATAGAGTTGGCAGGTCTTTCTTCTAACCTTTCCTTCCATTGGGTAGCTAGGGGAGCAAATGTGGCTGTCCATACTCCATACTTTGGCCAAGAGGTTTTTCGAAAATAGATTTGTGGGTTATTTTGTATATGGCAATTGCCCTCCCTGTTTTTGTGCTATGTTCTCAGGGAAGAGGCTATTTTGTTCTCTCCTTTGTAATTCCCCTGCTTTTTAATAAATATTTCTAGTTCATAGAAAAAGAAGTAGACATCCGTCTTCCATGCAATCTCGACGAAGTCAAAAGAGATAGGCCACACGTTTTTTACTTTTATGAAAAAGTAGCTATCTTTTTATTTCTTTCTATTTTATTAAGAAAAGAAAAGCAAGCTATTTTCAATCTTTCACCGTTCTTAGGGGGATTTTATCCTTTTACCTCTATTTTTTAAAATATTTGGTTCGTACCCTTATTTTGATACTCGATTATCTTAAAATCGAGTTTTCATGAAATACTCGATTTGTAGAAAATCGAGTTATGCAAGATCAAACTTAAAAAAAAAAAAAAAAAAAAAAAAACAAAAACAAAAACAAAAACAAAAACAAAAAAAATTGCATGGAACTCGAGTTCCATGCAATTTTTTTTTTTAGTCAGGCATAACCTATAGCTACGTTTTTATTGTCCTATAGTGGCATTTTTAATGGAACTTGAGTTCCATGCAATTTTTTTTTTTTTTTTTTTTTTTTTTTTTTTTTTTTTTTTAAGTTTAGTCGGGCATAACCTATAGCTACGTTTTTATTGTCCTATAGTGGCGTTTTTAATGGACCTCGAGTTCCATGCAAATTTTTTTTTTTTTTTTTTTTTTTTAAGTTTGATCAGGCATAACTCGATTTTCTACAAATCGAGTATTTCATTAAAACTCGATTTTAAGGTAATTGAGTATCAAAACAAGGGCACAAACCTATATAGTTTCAAAACAGGGGCATATTGCTAAATTTTTTACAAAATAAGAGTAAAATGTCAGAATCCCCCCGTTCCTAGTAGTTAAGAGAAATTATTAGGTCTAATGGTTCCGATTAGCTCAACTGATAAAATCTTAGATATTTAAATAAAATATTTGAGATTCAATCCCCACCTACACCAAAAACTGATTGGTGTCTTGGTCTGATGATAAAGAGCTATCATCAGGAGGACTGCTAAAAAATAAATATCTAAGATTTTATTTGAAACTCTAAAAAATAAATTAATTACTAGGTCTACCAAAAGAACTGCTAAAATGGTCCTCCCAACTAATGAGACAATGCCACCTATACAAATGTGTGAATGAGCTTCCTAATCAAGATAAGAAATTAAAAAAAAAAAAAAAATTATCAGGTAATGTCATATTTGTATAAATAACAACATTTTATTGGTTAGGAGGTCAAGGAGGACCACTTCAACAATCTCTCAGTTAATCTAATAATTTCTCTTTAGTTAGGGCTATCCAAAACTTGATTTGGTTTGTCAACAAACCGAGCAATTTGATTGGGCCAAATCCAAGATTTGACCCATCCGCCCAATGTAGTGGTCGATGATGGATTGCCTTCTTCAAAATACAACATGATCAAATTAAGTGGTGAGTCTTTGCAAGAAAATATGATTGCAACTGATTTGAATGATCTCCACCATTGGATATTGCCATTCTCTACTAATATGATGGTTTCTCCACCGTTCTCCACAAGATTTCAGTCAAATCTCGACCAAATCTAGCAAGATCTTCATCTTAGCCACATTCGGCGAGATCCATCAAATCTCCAATAGATTGATCCAACCATCGAATTCATGAAGCCATGGTAGTCGAAGAACTGGAGACGCATGGTCTGCAGTGGGTGGCTTGATCCCAGACTCAAGTTGATCTGGTTGAGAGGTGGTTTGACCCTAATCCAATTCAGATCGACACGTGGACACCCCTTCCCTCGATTATGAATTTTTTTTCTTTTTCCAACCAATTTCCTCTCTTTTCCTTTTCCTCCAGATTCCCCAAAATCAATTCTACTAAACTTTGATCTCTTCTTTTTTTTTTTTTTTTTTTTTTTTTTTTTTTTTTTTTTTGTTCTTGTAAATAAAATTTTACAATAAGTCTAGAGTCAATTTATTTCGCAACTATCCAAATAAGTGAATAACAAGTTTTAAATAATGGATAATAAAGTAGTTTGAGTAGTGGGTTGAGAAAATTCTTCCAACTCATCAGTTTTTAGTTGTAAAAATTTTTGTATAGATACGTTATTGCCATATATATACGTTGAAAGATATAAGTGTTTGCACACTACACAAGAGATGCATTTTTTTTTTTTTTGAGAAACAAAAACAATTCGCAAGCTGGGATGCAAGGACGCGGTGCCAGCGGAGCCGCACTCACGTCCGACGCTTTGGGCCGCGTCCTGCCAAGTGTTTTTTTTTTTTTTTTTTCTCCTCGACTCGTGCTGACGCGGCTCAGCTGATTCACGCTGAATCGAGCCGATTTGCGCCAGTTCGGGCCGAATCGGATTGTATCGGTCGAATATTGGTGGGTTTTAGCCGGAAAAAGGAAATCGGTCGATAAGGAAAAAAAAGAAAAACCTAAAACCGAAAATATCGGTGGATTTGATACGCCGTTGTTGCCGTCTTCACCGGCTTAACTGTTAAGCTTAACCCCTTTCTTCTTCTTTTCTGCTTCTTCATTTCTGCTTCTTCGTCTTCTTCCTTTTTCTGCTGTTCTGTTCTGTTTCTTTTTTTTTTTTTTTATAAGTTTTGTTTTTTTTTTGAAAAGCATTGTTAAATGCTTTGGTCAGATGCTTTATTTTGTTTGTTGTGCCTCTCACATGGGCCAAATCTCTTTTTTTTTTTTTTTTTTTACATTGAGCCACTGAACGTGAACCACTGAGCCTTGTTTTGTTTGTTGTGCCTATCACGTGAGCCAAATCTCCCCCTTTTTTTTTTAATTTTTTTTTTTTACATTGAGCCACTGAACGTGAACCACTGAGCCTTATTTTGTTTGTTGTGCCTCTCACGTGAGCCAAATCTCCCCTTTTTTTTATTTTTATTTTTATTTTTTACATTGAGCCACTGAACGTGAACCATTAAGCCTTTGTTCAATGAGGCATTATTTTGTACATTATTATTATTATAATATGAGAGGCTTTATTATTATTATTATATAAAAAAGCATGCTTAACAATATATAAAATATATAAATAAAAATATTTTAATAATTTTTTAATCGCCAAGTCCCGCCGCACCCGCACCAACCTTTTTCAAAAATTGCTGAGTCCCGCACCCGCACCCGTGCTTCATAGTTCACAAGCCGCGGTGCCATGAGTTGCGCAGTTAAGGCTTCAATCCATTTTTCTTTTGGGAAAAATATTGATTAGCATATTTCATCGACAATCAAGGAAATCAACCTTAAATTCAGTTACAATTAAGCCCATGTCATAAACTTCGTATGAGTATCCTATATTTTGTAAAAAGCATGTCCCAAGAATTTATTTTCCAATTTTAACAAGGAAATCATACAGGATATCGCATTGAAAAATGCCTTTACATTAATATGGGATCTGATTTACTTGACAAAACTCAGAAAAAAAATGAAGTACCAAAATTATCTCACATTAACAAGCAAAATAGATGCTACTATTGAAGCTTTTCCAATAACCACTTTCTCCATGCCATGACATTGATGGCCACAAACATCTTGGCCTCTCTCATCTTCTAAAACTTCACAAGCCTCTAAGAAGAATTCATCAACTGTCTCTTGTATCTCTTTCTTGATGGCTCTCTGAACTTTTTGGATACATGCTGAGGTTGACAAAGTTGCATAATTTTTCGTTCTTCTCTGATGAGATTTTTCATACTCCCTAGCTGGAGATTTCCTCATCTCCAATCATATCATCAATCCCCAATATCCTAAACTACATGTGCATGGCACTCATCACACACTAAAAGTCATGAATATTTGTGGTTCGATCTAGTCAGTAACGTGTTGCCCTTTCATTAATTGGATATTAGTAGAGTTAGAAATTGATTCTGTTTCATAATTAATTCTGGTATTTCATCTACTTCTATTTCTCTCTCATCCTCAGCTCGTGTCTCTGAGTTTTTTTAGATATATATTAGCTTCCCAAACATCATCATCATCTGTGACTTTTTGGCTAATTTCATCCCAAGCAAAGGCATTATGATTGAGCCGATCTGTGATGTCCATAGTCCATACACTCTTTCCTCAAGCTCTAATACCAATTGGTTACAAAATAGTGAGAGAGGAGTAGAGAAATGGGTTTTGGGTGCATTTTGATGATCCTAAATGGTAATACTTTGTTTTTTAATAGTTTGTTTTTATTTATTTTTTGATACAACCAAAAGGAAAGGTTTGTACAAGTTTTTATTATAAAGATCAGGAGATATTCATATATGATTTAGAAGCTAATTTAGTAAGAACCCTGTTATGAATAACAAAACCCTTCAGCAGCGAGTACCTGCAAAAGAGAGACTTAGGGAGCTTAGGACAGATTGCACAGAGCATAGGGTCTTTTTTTAACAATTAGAAAGTACAGAATGCCTAAGTACATCACTCTTTAGTCAGTACATTAGAAAGGAAGGTCAATAACTCTTGCCTTCTAGGCTTATACCAAGCTTTAGCTTCCCAAATCCTCCTCAATACTCACATATGTTTTGACTACACATGACCTCTCCTCAGTCCTGACTACCTGTATCTCTTCGTTGATGATTCTCTGAACTTTTTGAGAACACTTTGGCTCTTACAAAGTTGCAGATTTTTTAATTCTCTCTTATAAGGTTTTCGAACTCCCTAGTCGGATATCGCGTATCCCCAATTATCATCCATTCCCATCTGAAGGGCATTACCGTTCATCTCCAATTTTAATGCCTAAAGATGTCATTTTGAAATAGAAGCTACTCAAAAAATTATCCTAGCAACATTACTAAGATAATGGAAATGTTAGCCATTCTATATGAGGAGATCCTTGATGTATGTATACTCTTTCATTAAGCTTAAATACTGATCTTCTAGTACATCTTTGCCACCAAGGAGTCCAATTTTTTACCGAAAAATACAATCTAATAGGTCAAAGCTTGCGCAATGTATGTAGTTACTATTTATTCCTTCTACGCAACTGCTTCAACAAAAGCTCAATAAAATAATGGGCCATGAAAATCACTATTAGCAAAAGATCAGTCACTCCTCACTACACTTCAAAATAATTCTCTCTATTATGAGAGAATTTATTCTAAACCTGTAAGGTACCAAAGAAAAAATGGAACAATTCTCATTTCAAATTGTTTAACAAAATCAATAACCTCCAACAAATAAGTTTACGACACTTTCATTTTATCATTGTGAAGTTCAAACTTCACAACACTATTTAGACAAATATTTTACACTAACTATAATAGCAAATTGACAACTAATGCATCTGTATTTTAAACATGCTAATACAGTTTTCACATTAATTAAAGCCCTAAATTGATCATACCAATCTGGTCTACCAATATGTAGCATTGAGAGAGAGATCATTACTCCAGCTCATAGCCCTCCACATTCAGAGAGTAACTCTAGTAATTGCTCACTAACTACGGTATGCAGAGTTACTTTCTTGACAACATGCTATTGTTATCAATGCATTCTGAAGAAGCACACATATAGTAAGACACATTGAACACCTTAACCAAATTGCTTGTTAATTACAGTCCACATATATATATATATATATATATATATTGGCATGCCGGGAGTTGGGGGAACAAATGCTGCAGAGTGTTTACAGGTTAGTCCAAAGAAACCCACACCAACACCATTACAGCCAACATCTAGACCTGCTTGCCTAAACCCTCAGAAGTTAGATTTCCATAAATCAAGCACAAATAAACTTGATCTGGACAGAAATTTGAGGGGCCTACTGCATCAGATTTTGGATAGCAGCGACAAAAAACTGAGATAATTCAACTGAGAAGACACTGATGTGTTAAGGAACAACACTAGGAAAATATAACAATATAAGCAGACAATACATTCTTGAATTATTTTGAAAGCTCTTATTGCTGAACAAGGTGGATTAACATACTAAAGACTGGAGAAAAATGAAAAAAGGTTGACAAACTCCAAAGAGAACTGTTAAAAGAGAAATCCTGTCCCCTTTTGATAAATACAATTTCTCACATGTCCACTTTTGCTTAATCATCAAATTCTGAACTGGTGAAAACAAAGATCATAGTTGCAACCACAATGAAAATTTGGCATGGGAAGAGAACTCACCTTACAACCTAGAACACCAGCCAAATCATCTCCTGCCCAAACCTATTCACTTAAACCCAAATTATTTTAATTCAGAAACATCTCAAAGCTAAGAAGCAGAAAACTAAGAGGTGTGAAATCTTGGTTCTCTTTACGTCACCCCTCCAAAGAATTCCATATTACTGGCTACCATTGTGCTCTTATTTGAAACAATAAGGATATGTAAACAGGATAGAAAATCTAGATCTAATAAATCTATAAGCCTACAAATTCCAATAGCCCAACCTCCAACAAAAAAAACTAACAATCGTAAGCGAAAACTTATTAGAATTCGCACAGATGCTAACAGTTGAGAAACCTAGGATTGAATGGATCCTCCAAATACTGCCTTACCAAATCCTCAAAACCCATCCTGAAATTCCAATTTAACCACTATTAAAACCACTTACCCCAACCATGGAATCAAGTCTTAAATAAGCACTAGGCGAAAATATAAGAAATCAAGAGACATGAAAAACTCACCTTGAAAAACAAGTCTATAATGCAGGAGAAGATCAAAGAACATTTCTGGTGTATCTGAAACAAGGGTGATGGTCTAACAAGTAATTAATGACATAGGGTATGCAAACTGTAACATGGAAAGAACTGAAACTCTAAAGTTTGCAAAATTTTGTGATTGATGCTTTCTGTTTCAGATATGTTCAATATTATCCCTTTTTAAAAAAAAAAAATGGAAATAACACTTTCATTAAATCTTGGAAAATGTCCAGGGAGTTACATCAATTACCTAAACATAGAAATGGAAACAAAATCAAGTTTCACATGTGCTTTTATTGCAGCAGGGGTGCCTTCTAACCACACCCAACTTCTGTAATGTAAGAACATACCCCAACCATTTCCTTTTCTTTTTTTCTGGGTAATTGTTGGGGGGAGTGGGGTTCGGACCCCAAACACAAAGCACCACAAAGAGTGCCTGTGCCATTGGGCCAGTTCAAAACCCATGCACTGCCAATGTTTTTTATGTTTTTCTCCCCTTCTTGATCTGTTGAAAACAATGCTTGTACTAAAGCTGGAAGCACCAACGTATAGAAACAAAGCAGTATTTTTGTTTCTTTTTTGCTTGATATTTTTGAGCTTACAAATATGCTAATGTTCTCATTAAGAATCTCTATTTTTTGGGTTTATAAAATAGGATACTTGATACGTAAACAGGTGAATAAGAGAGAGAGAACCTAATATCATGTGATGCCCCTCAAGTGAACTTCATCATTAACAATCGTACATATAATGTTAACATGAACATTTAAAATATCTTATGGTATATAATTCATGATCTTGATTCAAGGGCTAAATGGAAAACCTTTGAATTTATCCAAAATTAGTAAGATGTGCAGACATAACTATTGAATGGAAAGAAACACTCACTAACTGCACAAAACACTTGCCAATAAAACTCCCCTCCACTAAGCCTTGAACATTTAGAAAAAAAACACTTCTTTCAAGTCCTCAGCCTGTAAAGACATGAAAAATCAAGAGTGAGAAGATCATATAAATGCCTATAAAAAGAAAAAATTGGGCAAAAGGTTAGAATAAGAAAGAAGAGCAAATTTTTTTTTTTACTTTTGAGCATTCAACTTTTAATAAGAGAAAGGGCTACCTAACATCTTAAGCAGAAAATGTACTAAAAACAAGTCCAACTAGGAAGGCAAAAAAATAAAAAGAAAGTTTGTTAAAAACAAAATTGTTAGCTCAGAGTCCACAGAGTTTGAATAAAAAGAAAGGGCCATAGTTCTAAGGCAACATCTTAAGCAGAAAATGTATTAAAAACATGTCCAACTAGTAAAAAAAAAAAACCGATCAATGCATAAGATTTCTCACTTGGTAGAATCATATAGTACATGTTTATTTGAATACCTAATTGGAGGCCAACTTCTGGGAGTGACAGCTTACCAAAGCCAATTATTCTAACCCTGCAAAATAATAAGCCCGTGCGATTATATTTATTGATCATATTACTAATTTCTTTCATTAATTCTTTTCTTTTCTTCGCATTACCATATCCTTCCAAAGATACCCAAAGAATGCAAATCAAACAATACAACTAAAGAGAGAAACATACTCTGGCATTCAACAACACAAAATCAATGGAACAAAAACTACGTAATGGGAAACAGTACTCTTTTTTTTTTCTTTTTTTTTTTTGGCCAAGTACTTCATTCAAATAGCCGTAAGGAGGAAATCTCTACACATTTTTTGGATACATGCTGAGGTTGACAAAGTTGCAGTTCCGCTTTCTTCTCTGATAATGAGATATTTCAAACTCCATAGTTGAAGATGGCATATCTCCAGTTTTTTATATCCCAAGCTGGGTGTCATTATTATGAAACTACATGTCGCCCAATATTTATTTATTTATGAGTAGTTTTGTTAAGTCTGACACGTGTCAGACTTATATTGGATATTTGTAGAGTTAGTTAGGAAGATATTCTGTTTCATAATTCAGTTATTACTGTTCCTTGTGCAATGGCATTCATTTCTGGGTATAGGATTTAGAGAACAGAGACAAAACTTTCACTCTCATTTTATTTCATCTACTTCAATCTCTCTCTCATCCCCAACTCATATCACTCAGCTTTTCATATATATATATATATATATATATATTATAGCTTCCCATCAGACCTTCCTTTGTTAAGTGCTCTTTCTCCCTCCTACCCCCCCCCCCCCCCCCCCCCTCCCCTTTCTCTGTTTTTTGATTGAGCGATGGACTACGACAATTTTGGGCCTTATATCCACACTTTCTTTGGGTTTTCTCTAACTTTTTTTTTTTTTAAATTTTAATTTTGTAAATTTCACTTTCCCAACTTTTTTTATTTTATTTAAAAACTTTACTTTCCCATTAGTACAGGACAATTACAACGTTTCTTCTATTAAAAAAAAAAACAATAATAATGTTTCTGCGTAATTTTAAAAGTTAATATGCCCCACATAAAATTTTTAAAAAAAGTTAATAATGCCCCCTTTAATTTTTTGCAATAACCATTTTGTCCTCATTAATATCTTTTGTAAAATGGACAAAAACATATATTTTTAAAATATTTTGTATTCAAGCCCACACTTCATTGAGAAGTACAAATGTCAAAGTCTATTTTATGGGTTAGGTTCGAGTTACACCTGATTTAACTCTAAGTAATGTTACACCATCTAATAACTTGTTATAGAGTTCATATTTTGAAATCCCACCGTTGAATTACATGTTCTATATGTACTTAACATTCATGCCAATTTTTATGTCAATTAGATGTTATTTACCATTCAATCCGTAAACTTATTTTTTATGCATTATTTTAAACTACAAAAACTTGAATGTAAACAATTGATTGATGACATGACTATTAACTTTTGAATACCTTGAAATTTTGCAAGCATGGAGAATATACAAAGATAATATAATCTAACGGTGGATTTGTCAAAATTTACATTCAATTAAAAAATATTAAGTGGTATAATATTACTTAGAGTTACACAAGGTGTAACTTGAACCTAACCCCTATTTTATATTTTATTATTTAGATTATGTTTTGACCTATAAAAAATGACATCTATTTATATATATTCTTCCATCCATCTCAAGAAAAAAGCCTTGACCGACCATTAAAAAATTATATTATGAAGTTTGATTGGTTTAACCGAAAATAGTTTTTAATTATTTATATTATTTCCCTTTTCCTAATTGATTTGAGATTTTATTTTAGATTATGTCATTTCCTTTTTCCTAGTTATATTATGATGGTCTTTTTATTTTTCTTTTCCTAGTTAAGTTGTGTTCCTTTCTCTAACCGCAATTAGACTTTATTATTTCTTTTTTCTAAAAGGAGTAGGAGAAAATTTCTTCCTATAAAGACTGTAGAAAGAGGTGGTGACTACTAAGTTGTTATTAATAAAAGTTTATTTTGATAGGTTCTCTCTTATTTTGCCTACTAGCCTAGTTTTCTTGTGAAATTTACTAGTTGGTATTAGAGTCACACTACCCTACATGATACAATTTCATGAAACCAATTGCTCACAACACGTGTGCACCACATGAAATACCACCTTCCACCAGCATGGATTATCTAATAACAATGAATACAATCAACATTGTTTTGTGCAGCACTACACTTGCTAAAGTTACCTTTAAAAAAGAAAAGCAAAAAGCCAAAAACTTACTGACTTACTAGTAATTAGTAATTCTAGCATCCAATTCACTATTATCATGTGTACTACTTGAGTTTGGATTGAAACAGACACAATTTTTATATATCACATAAGATTTGCATCAGGATAAAAATGGTACAATTTCTCCCACCCATTATGATATATGATTTAGCATGATATACACCCTCTTTAACACTTTAGCATGAATTATGATAATTCCAAATGGTAAATTTGAATGAAGGAGAGACTATTACTTAAAGCATTCCCTCAAAAGTTATATTACTTAATGAAACCCTAGATTAACATAACTATTCCATGCTCTTTCTCTTGCCTTATCCCGCCTGAGGGGCAAGGGATTGAGTAGATAAAGTTAACATTAATGTAAATCCAAATTTACCTTCGAATGATTAGTCTGTTAGGAAATGACATACAATTAATCTTTTGATGTTTTCACAATTAATAATTGTAAGGTGCTCTAAAAGTCAATTATTGTCACATAATGTGTTAAAAAGGGAGAATATGAAACTTTTATATTCTTCGTTTGAAGTTTATTAGCATAAGCCCAAACCCATTGAAAAGAAGTACTTTTATTTGGAAAGATAAGACAGTTTTTTTTTTTTTTTTTTTTTTTTTTTACTTTTTCTTTTTCAACAGTTGCGCTCACCCTAATAGGCTTCTCCGATCTTCGTTCTTGAGGTTGCCAAGCTTGAGTTGTTTCGAAAGCACTTGAGTACCTTCAAAAGAAACTTAGAGAGCATTAGGACAAATTGCATAGAGCTTAGGGTCAATTTTTTACAAGAGCAGAGTGCTTAAGTAATTCACGCTTTAGACACTACATTAGAAAGTAAGGTCAATAACATTTTGCCTCATGGAGTCAAGGGTTATACCAACTAATAGGCTTCCCAACTCCACCCCAATACTCACATATGTTGAGTCTTTTGAGTTTTGACTACACGTGTCTTCTCCTCAAATACTTGTATCTCTTCCTTGACGGTTCTCTGAACTTTTTGAGAACATGCTGAGGATTATGAAGTTGCAAATTTTTGTTTTTCCTCAGATAATATCTTCGAACTCCATAGATGCATATTGCATATCCCCAAATATCATCAATCTCCATCTGAAGGACACCATTGTTGATCTCCAATTTTATGTCCAAACAAATTGACCCATCATTTTGATATTCAATACCAGAAATCAAGCCCAAATCACAAATCTAAGATCCTATGTCTGTATGCAATTGCATCTGGTGCTCCAACAAAATGTCATTTTTAAATGTTCAACAATAAATATGACTATGATGTGCAGCCATTGTTACCCACTAACACCCAGTTTACTTCAAGAAGACGGTATTAACATCATTTCTTTAAGGGAAAAATACAAGTGAAAGAAGGAAAAGTGTGTGCACGCACATGCCATGCTGTGGGCTACTCTTCAGTGATAACCAGAGGAAATGAAATAGGATAACCTTTTGTCTTAGCAAGATTACTAATCAAAAAGAATGATACCTTGATATAAGTTCCCTAAAGATCATAATCTTCTGTCAGTGTTTGGAAAATGTCATCCCAGCAAAGCCAATCTATTTGAGGTGATCCTTGATGTATTTATACTTTTTCATTAAGCTTAAATACTAATCTTCTAGTACATCTTTGCCACCAATAATTATAAATTTTTCATCCAATTCAAAGTTTGTGCATTATATGCAGGACCAATTTATTTCTTCTGTGCAACTGCTCTTTTTATTTTTTATTTTTATTTTTATTTTTTGTTGTTGAGAATTTAGTAATTTCATATAACAAAAAGACAATAAGTCTTCACACTCTGATAAAAACAGAGCCAACCCCTCTGGCAGACTTACAACCTGCAAACCAGAGAAATAATGGACCATGAGAATGACTATATAAGCAAATAATTGGTCGTCCTCTTCACCTACAACTTCAAAATAACTCTCATTATATGAGAGACTTTATTCTAAATGTATAAGGTACCAAAGAAAATATGGTACACTTAATTTCATTTCATTAGCTTTAAAAAATTCAATAAACTTGAACATTACCCGAAATTGAGAGATTTCACTACATTTACATGACACTTTCAGGAAGACCTAATGTAGCAATGGCGTCATGGTGAAGTTAAAACTTATCACAACACTACTCAGACAAGAAATAGAGTGACTTTAGTAATTGCTCACTGACTACTGCCCAGAGTGACTTACTTGCCAAAATGCTATTGTAATCAATGCAATCTGAACAAACACACATAATTGAACACATTGAACACTTTCACCAAATTGCTCATTGACTACCGTCCAAATAATAATAATTTTTTTGGCGGAGTGGAAGGCCTGACAAAAGAAACTCACACAAAGACTATTATAGCCAATATCTTGACCCACTTGGTTATACCCTCCATCAGAAGTTGGATTTCCATAAATCAAACACAAATAAATTTAATTTAGACACATCAGATTTTGGGTGACAAAAACTGAGATAATGCAACTGAAAGGACTCTGATATTGCAGGTTAAGAAACAATACCATGAAAACACAACAATATAAAGTGGACAATACATTCCTGAATTATTTTGAAAGCGCTCAATGCTGAACAAACATACCAATCATCAGATCTGGGTTTTCACTGCTGAAATCCGCATTACATACAGAAATGTTTTCTCTCTGTTGGTAACCTCTTCACCATCTATAACAAATCATTTCATACAGCTTGGCATATATCTATTAATGTATGAAAAAATTAGGATGCACCTGGATATTTTGTAAATAAGCAACAAAATAGAGAAAATAATTGTCTAAAGATACTAGAATGAATAAATGGCAATTCACCTAGGTATAAGAATCATAGACATAATCTCAGAGGTTACCATTTCTCCTGACCTAAAGACAACCCACTACGTTCAAGAAGAACCTCTGTATTATTACATTGCTTCCTCAAATGTTTGTATCTATGCCTCAGTGCATCTTTGTGATGGTGAGACCAAATTTCCCATTGAACAGTCTGGCCATTTCAATCAAAGCCTTGGCCACGAATTCCCACAAATGTCTCTCTTTGTTTGTTTGTTTGTTTGTTTTTTTTTTTTTTAATTTAGTAATGTGGGTACGTCAATTTTGTGCCTTCTCTCCACACTTACTTTGGGCTTTCTCTAACAATTTGTTTTTGGTCGGGCTAAATTGTACTGACCCATTAGTATATAAGACAGTTTCAATGTTTATGCTCTATTTTAAAAGAAAATAATGCCCCCTTTTATTTATTTATTTATTTTTAAATTTTATTTGTTTATATTGTATCCAAAGCCACACTAAATTAACCTTAATAGTTAATACCCATGAGAATTTGTTAATTAGTTATTTTATATTTTTATTATTCAAATTTTTATGTAATTTGTTCTTTTGACTTATAAAAAATGACATTTATTGCCTCTTGATATAAGGATAAATTGCTTAGCTCATAGGGGTAAAAAGCCCCTAGATTATCTGATAACTAATTTTGGCGATCAATTGCCTATAGGAGTTTGATTAACAATGAAGATTGTTATATGGTATACCATGCGACATGTATCTAATCTGAGTAGAGTTCTTCTATGTCATAAAAAAAAAATGACATCTATTTATATAGAGTTCTATCCAACTCAACAGAAGACTTGACCATCCAAAAATTATCTTAGAACAATGATTGATTGTGTATAAAATAATTTTTAATAATTTATGTTATTTTTCGTTTCTTAGTTGAATTAGGATTTTGCTAGCTTTCTAGTTGAATCAAGATTTAGATTATGCTCTTTCCTTTTTCCTTGTTGAATTTGGATTTTTTTTTTTTCCTTCCTCTAGTAGAAAATAGAAATAGGACTATTATATATTTTTCTAAAAGTAGTAGGAGAAAGTCTCTTCTTATAAATACTTTTTAGAATGAGGTGGTGATTATTATTTTTAAAGTTTCAATGTAATAAATAATAAATGTACCTGGGTAAATATTTCTTCAAATTTTAGGTAAGAGATAAATTAGTCATTGTCTACAAAGTGATGGGCCACTGAAGAAAAGCCCAAATTAAACCCATCATCATCCCTTTGA
The DNA here is from genome assembly GCA_032727855.1 of Quercus ilex subsp. ballota. NCBI lineage: Eukaryota > Viridiplantae > Streptophyta > Magnoliopsida > Fagales > Fagaceae > Quercus > Quercus ilex. The sequence goes on along the minus strand of CM064910.1, from coordinate 5,383,732 downwards.
GTCAATACCCAAATTCAGCCAACCCAAACTTAAGTCAGACCTATCTGCCATATCCATTAGAAGCCCTGAATCAGATTGCTAAAAAAGGTGCCTTCTGTCATTATTTACATAGGAAAGTTATGAAAATTTTGTATTATTAGCCTTCTGAGACATCAAAAAAAGTGGTGATTATTCTATCCATGAAATAGAATAATCAAACAAAAAATTTAGAGCAAGCCAAATCAGTGTTTGATACAGCTGAAATTGAAAGAAACCAGACAAACGGATCAATTTGAGTAAAAGCATTCCCATTTCAACTTAAACGCATATCAGTACTTACATAACCACCACCATTAGGATTAGCATTAACTTTGGTTACCACAGTTAAATTTGCTATTTGGTTAGGTTAAAGCCTTTAAATGAGGTGGAATGTTGTAGACCTTAGATTTATTTTAGACAAATCCTAACCCTTAACTAGACACTCTCAATTTCAACTAAAACAGTAAAGATTCGGATCCGTGGAAGAGAGGACCCACCATTTTGTGCCTTATCTCCACACTTTCTTTGGGCTTTCTCTAACATTTTTTTTTTAGTGGGCTAAATTGTACTAACCCATTAGTATATAGGACAGTTTCGATGTTTCTGCTTTATTTCAAAAGAAAATAATGCCCCCCTTTATTTATTTATTTTTATCCACACCCACACTAAATCTATCTATATATTACTAAAAGTTAAAACGTAGAATTTAATGTTACTATGCTCACGTTGAGCCACACCAGCAGTCATGTCATTTCTATCTTTTTTTATTTATTTGTCCAAAAATTTTAAAATAATTTTTATCGATTATAAAATCCTAATAAATATAAAATAAATCTCAACCCTTTATTCATACAAAGCCCACTTCTTATGCAGTTAATTCCACAATAAAGCCCAAACCCAAAGCCTTTTCAACCTAAACCCTTTCTTAAACCCTTTATATTCACGGTTTCAAACTTTCAAACTTACTATTTTTCCTCTCCCCTTCCCACGTTTCAAATTCCTCCCCCTTCCCCACATTTATTTTCTCATGCAAAACCCTTTGTCTCTTCCCAGTTTTACCATTTTTTAAAAAAATGGTCTTTAATTTTTAATGTAGACCCTTTCTCTCCCTACTCTCACGGTTTCAGAAAAATAGTGCTTCAGCTTGTTAATGCCAGGCCCTCTCTCTTCCAAAGACAGCTTCAAATCTTCAGACTTTGGCTTTCTAACGTCAACCTCTCTCTCTTCCCACCCTCATCTCTATTTAGTTTAGGTATCTTTAAATCCCAATTGCTCTTGACTTTTATTCTTCTGACTGTTCTGCATAATAATTCAATGTGAGGATTAGATTAGTAATATTGTTTCTTTAGATTGCCTTATATATATATATATATATATATATATATTATTACTATCTATTTTGTGTTGTGGGTCATGTATGGGTCTGTTGGTTTTTAGTATTTAGGGTGAATCTTATCCTTTGTGATTTCAACGACTATGTTTGACTCTAATTTCTTCGTGTAGTGCTGTGGTGTGGATGATTGTTATGTTGTCTTTTCTTTCTACTTGATTTTTTTTAGGATGTTCACTGTGTTGGGCATGAGTAGATGGAATTCACCAACTGTTATATAGTTTAAAGTATATTGGGTTATTCATTTTCTACAAAATACTGACATTGTTGGCTTCAGAATATTTATAAAGGGTAGCTTTGTGCAAATAACTGTAGGTTCTTCTAATACTATAAGAACTATTAGTTGTGTCCCAATTTGGTCTTTATGTTGTCATTTTTTTGTTATTTTCAAAACAGATGTTCAGCAGGTGATCTTTGCTATGCAATCTTCTAACTCCAAACTTTTAAGCTATGGACTTTTAGTTGCTGCTATTTTAATATTTTATGCTCTTTCTAACTCAAAATTTTTAAGCTATGGACTTTTAGTTGCTCCTATTTTAATATTTTATGCTCTGTTGCCAGGATTGCATTAGTGGAAATTCAATTTCATTCCAGCCAAGCTAAATAGGGTTGCTGAAATGTTAGCTAATTGGGCAAGATGAGGTTATCTTATTTTCGTGATTTCTCTTTTATGTACATTGTTACAACTTACAACATTATGTTCAAAATCCTAAATTCCTTGATGTCCATCTCTCTCTTTTCGTGTCATTGCTTTGGTTTTTTAAAATTTTTTCATAATAATAATGATTTTGTTTGGTTACTAAGAAATTGTAGGAATCAAATAATGAATAATTTTGGGGTTTTATTTAGTGTGTTTGGGATTCAAGAATCTTTATATAGCTGTTTTATTTGTTTTATTAGTTGGTTGGTGTCAATTTTATTCATGGTTATTTTGTTCTTGACTTTCTATCTTCTGGGTATTAAATTTTCAGAATTGACTTGAAGAATTTGGATCCTTTTCTGATGTTGGAAGATTTTTCATGTATGAAAAATTCCAATCTTATCTTCTATAAAGTTTGAATTTTCTTTGATTGGTATGGATTGCCTTGACTCCTCCCAATGGATTTCCAAATCATCCACACAAAGGATCTGCATTCATTATTGTTTTTGATGTCATGTACATTCATTAATCGTGACTCATTGTGTATATTAATTTAGTATATTCTGATGTGATTTTTGTTTTACAGGTTTTGAGACTGTCACGCACATGTTACAGGTATACTTTGTCTTAAAGCAATTCAATTACTTGATTATTATCGTGTTAAATTGTAAAGAAACTAAAGTTGAGTTTTTTGGATTTTAGGGAGGCATTGCTCATCAAGATTGTGTAGGCCATAAGTGTACAATTGGACCTTGTGATGTCCAGGTAAGACATATCAATTGCTGACTTGTTGTTGATCAATAGGAATTAGGAAAATTATGTCAAAGCTTTATTACATGAAACTTATTCCTCTTTGTTTCATATATTTTTTTGTGCAGTGGATGACAACAGGTAGAGGAATTATCCACCTTGAAATGCCTACAAGAAGAGAAACTCAAAGAGATTATAGCTTTGGGTCAATTTATCCTCCAAAGACAAAATGTTAGAACTCTTCTTCTTGCTGAAGGGGTTCTTAAAAGTAGTTCTCAAATCAATGATTCCATCAAAAGTTTATTATCTTGGGGTAAGTATCTGTGTTTACATCTTTTTAAAGTGGTAGTATGTTGTTCTATCCCTATTAACATCCATGACTTAGATTTGCTACAAGAATACAAAAAAAAGGGCTTTAAGTGGATAATGTTTGGGTTGGTTGAAAAATTCTTATTATAAATAAAATTACTGGGAATATGTTATTATTCTATAAGTTTAAGCCTGTAAATTTATTTATATAATCCTTTCTATGTGAATTTGTGATCAAAATGACTAATATTTAAGTAACTGATAATTATCAAAGCTAAGTTGTCTTATATATTCTTTATATGTCTCTATTAATTTCTTTAAGTTATAATTTTGTTTATATAAAAATGTTAGCATTTAGATGTATTTGTGTAAGGTTGTCTTTAGAATAAGTAGATTATGGCATTGAGAATTTACTTTTTGACCTAAGTAACTAATAAATCTTGGGGCTTTGAAGCTCATTCCATTATAGTTTGTCACAATTCCATTATATATGACCTATTATCTATGACTGTCAAAGAAAAGATTTGTGAAAGGGTCTTGGCTTGTTTGATGTTTTGTCAATGGGTATCATGACATTAATCTAAATCTAATTGGCATGTACAAGTCAGAAAATTAATAGATGATGAAATTAGACCAACAACATCCCAAAGAAGCCATGGATGAAGATTAATGTGAGCATGACAATTAATAAACCTAGCAACACAAGAACTTATTTTTATTGATTCCTTTGAAGGGATGGACAAAAAACAATGGTGTTCTTAAGGTAGTATCTGATAAGATGACTGATATTTTGGTAATTAAAAATTAACAAACCTAGCTACACAATCACATTTATTGATGGAATCATTTACATTATTTTGTGAAATTTTTGCAGTTGATTTTCTTTTTAGCCATGTACTAATTATAACAAGTAGATATGTTATCTAAGAATAAAAAATCTTATCTCTAATTTGAACCCCATAGAAATTCACAAAGACAAACTTCTCATTTTGAGGTAGAGTTGGCTTCTTGATATGTACAGTTGATCATGAATTTATAAATATATAATGAGTGCTTCATCGAATTGATGGTTCTTTTTAGGTGTGTGTTTCCAAATTCTTTCAATTTCTTTTTGGTTTTTTTTTCCTCTAGTTTTACAGTATCTTCTAATATACTTTACAAATTCTAGAATGGGTAGTGCACATTTAGCTGGAAAGAGGAAAAAGGAAAAAGAAAAGTTGTGCACATCACTTTTAAGGATTCTAAAATCACATGCTGCTGAATGCAAATTAAACTTGAAATGTCATATTTACATTTTTGCATGTAACAAATTAAAATTTTCATATTGAGTTTCCACATACTAACTTGATTACTCAAATGCATATTAAAATTTTTATTTGATGAATGAATGCTCATGCATTTTGGTAGTATTTGAGAAGAGTACTAAAGATTCATAATAATATCACTTAACTGTTTAATATTGTTATTGTTGATATGGTGCTACTTTAAAGTTTAAAGTAGTGAGAATGGGAATTTGAATTGTGCATGATGATCTATAGAACAAATGGGGTTTGATGGAAGTGAGACCACTCCATAAACATTTTCATGCATGATAGCTTAGTGATTGACTTTGTGTGGATTGTAGAAAGGATTCATGTCTAAGATAGATTTGAAAGCTTTTTTTTTTTTTTTTCAACTCTTTGCTTTCTCTTTGCCAGTTAAACTTTAAGTTTGGGGATGTAAAAATTTTTTAAAATATTAAATTCCTATTTTGTAGATTTTAATTTTGAAGTTAGATCAAGAGCTGTACTCATCAAATTAAAAAAATGATCAAAGAGATTCATATTGGGAAACTAATTCAATTCTAGGTTTTTACATTATGTGTTAAGTGTATGCTCAATACTTGATATATTCATTTTCTTAGTTGACATGGCAATGTTTTAGATGATGATTTACAAAACACATGCTCATATCTTTTGATTTTCATGATGGGAATGATGGATAGTATGTAATTTAAAGTTTTTGGTGTTATCATTAATCTGAGTTACTAAATTCAATTGTGGATTATTGAAACTAAAGAATATGATTTTTATTTTGTTGATTGGACATTTTTATGTGGAGGTCTTTGTTATTGTCAAGGAAGTTAATAAGTTATTTTCTTTTTCAAGGCATAAGTTGCATTTTTGGGAGATCTAGGGTACCATGGAAAAGAAAGAACATTGCCAAGGGTTGAAAACAACTTTATATTGCTCTTTGGGACCACAATTTAACTTTGTTTTGAGGTTAAAAATGAGATTACATCATATAAAAATACAATTGTATACAATAATGAAGATTTTCAACCATGAGAAGTGGAAGCATACAAGCATAAATTAATTATTTTTGTATTTATTTGTATATGAGTTTTTGATGCTATGTTATTGCAATTTTAATATGGAAATTGTTATATGAACCTATGGTATAGCCCTCAAATTACTATAAACATTGATTTATCTGTTCAAATATACTCTGTAGATTACATATATAATATTATATCATGATTAATATGAAATTAATTAAAATTTTATTTCTTAGCGCTTAATAAAGAAAACAAATATGTATAATATATTAAAATAAAATTGCTGAACTTTCCCGTGCATAGCACGGGTTAGCGACTAATACAATTTTATTATCAAGCTTATTTAACTTGGAGATGTGATCCCAGCTCTCAATTAATGAAAGACTTAGTAAGATATAGGTTTGTTTTTCAAGCTTATTACTAAGCTCATAAACCAACCTAAGCTCGGTTTGTTTTAAGCTCATATGAGGTCTGCTTAGTTAGGCGTTTTGAGAGCTTAAAAGAACGTTTTTAAAATTCAAAATTTTGTTTTGCAATCACAATTCCTCATAAATTTTTTTAAAATGTTCATTTTAAATTTAAAACACCGTTTTCTAGCGGCTTATACAAATGCACCTATAGAGTTGCAATGCTCCCACATTAAAATTGAGTAATATCATCTTTATAATGATTGGTAATAAGCATTTTACCTCTTGTTGTTAGAATTTCTATATAATTTAATGAAAAATCCAAACCTTATTATATAAGCTTTTTAAAAACTTCAATACTTCTATCCAAAAAAAAAACTAAAAAAGCGGTCTGGTTGGGGATACTTGTTAATAAACACTTGGGACTCTTTAACAAGTAAAAGTTTGAAATCTTGAAAAAATACAACAAAATGTAGCGGACACTTAGCATAGCTCTTCAAATCTCCACCGTCATACGAACGGACGCATACCATTGCCAGGAAGTAACAAAACAACAAATCGTCTGAACCTAAACGCATTCCAACAGTGAAAGTGGCAAATTTCAAATATTTTAGTTGTTTTTTTAACACAATGACAAGTTTTATTAACGCAGTTACATGTGGCTGGTCCGGCCCCACCTCCTATTTTCCAAAGTACCAAAAATACCCTTGTCCCTTTCCCTTCTCTCTCTCTCTCTCTCAACACTCTCGCGCCGACAAGGACTCAAAAAGAATCGCATAATCACTCTCTGATTTCTGGGCGAGTCGTGACTCGGTTGCCTTAAATGGCGAGTACTGGGAAGACTCAGTTCGTATGTGGAGTAAATACACTGGTGTCCTGATTTGGAAGACAAAGAACCCTTGGAATGGTCTTAGTCTTAGAGGTCAATTTTATGATCATCTCCTCTCCTACACCAAATAGCAGGTTTCTATGGCTGGCGCTGTGCTGCAGAACCAATCCATGTCCAGCTGAATCTGGCACTGGCTACATATTTTATAGAGCTAATTTCTACACTAGTAAGAGTTGTAATCTATGAGTTTGGATTGGATTTTGAAATTCAATGAATATTTAATATCTGATGAAGTGTTTTCATAGAGCACATATTTGAGCCTGAAAAATCTTTTGAATTCAATAAATAAAACTGATATTTTCTTTTTGACAAAACAAAATAAAAGGTTAACAAAAAAAAAAAAAAAAAAATCTTGCAAATATGCTCATAGCTGATTTTCTTTTTGTGTTTTTGTATGTGTGGGTTGACAAGGCCAGGGTAATAATATTTCAAAAGAGAGCACATATGAAAATAATGCATTTTACTAGAAGACATTCTTCGTACTTAATGTTATTTGGTGAAACTGAAATACCCTCAAATTTATTGTATACGGTGTTAATTGTTAAATCCATTTGTAAATGAAATGCAGAGATGGATCTTTTTATCATTTCCTTGCTTGTGTGTGTGTGTTGTCTCAGACTCTCGGTACTTTACGTCATTATTCTATCAGAGTATGTCTTGATTAAGGGAGTGATGGAATGAAAGAAAGAGACACAGAGGTAGGGCCTTTATTCAATTAAAACCATATAAATAAGAAGCTGCCCTATTGCATTTCTCAGATTAAATTGGTTTGGCTTTGAACTAAGCTTTCCCTGCCTGGTTTGACTTTCAACTAAAGGTTTTGTTGGATTGAATTTGTTGTTTTGAGTTGCATTGGATTACCTAGGTTAAGTGAAGATGTGCATGGTGAATTAACCATAGCAAACACGAAAGCAAGCTTAGCTATCCTCTTTGCTGATATCAACTTGCTTTTTATGTGTAAAATGAAACTTGAACTTCAATATGAACCTCAGTTTCTTGTTCAATCTGTAAAATGATTAAGTAGATTCTATGCAACCAAAAAAAAAAAGTGCACTTTTTTAAAGTATTTTTGTCTCAATGTTGTTTCTTATTTTCTTGGTTATTTGAAGAGATGGTAAGAATTAATATAGACCATAGATTCCCTTGGTTTTTCTTTTGCTTTTTTATTTGTCTAATGTTTTTTAATAAAAAAAAAATAATGGTCTTATTATAATTTTATGAAAGAGCATCATGATGGTGAAACTAATACTCTTTCCTTTTTTTTTCTACTTTAATCTAATACTTGTGTTTCCACAGAAAAAGAAAATCGGAGGAGGAAAAAAAAAAAGAAAACAAATAAGGGTAAAACAAACTTCAGGTACTAAAAGGTTCAAGTGGCCAATTTATATGTATATGTATATGTGTCCTGCCTTTAATACAAAATGCGATAGTTTTAAAGAAAAAGTCTTAAATGTACTAAAAGGTTCAAGTGGCCAATTTATTAGTTACTGATCTATTTTTCTTTAAAAAAAAAAAAAAAGACTGGTTAAATTAACTAATAATAAATATCTTTATCAACATTTATATATTAATTATCATAAAAGATAATAAAAGAAAGTCAATTAAGTAGGTCATATGTAAAATACCATTTAGTTCAATTGGTTAACACTTCTTATGTTTCTAACTGTGGCATCAAATGATAATATGACCTTTTGAATATGACATACTTTGTACTGATTGTCTTCTTTCTCAAAAAAAAAAAAAAAAAATAGTACTGATTGTCTTATTACAAATTTTATGTTTTTTTTTTTTTTTTTGGAGAAACAAATTTTATGTTAACATGTCATTAGTGTACTCTTTTTTGGCTGAAGGATGTCATTTGTCATTAGTGTACTAGTTAACTTTAATAGTTAATACCCACCAGACTTTTTTTTTCTTTTATTATACAAGATAGAATTTCTATTCTAGCATAATCTAAATGTATATGTGCATGAAGCTCTCTTCTAGAGACTTGAACCATGACCTTTGTCCCCTGCACCCCACAAGCATTTACTGTTTACATTTGTGGAGTAACCTTCGCACCAAGGGTGAGCTGTGGTATCACCAGACTTTGTTAATCAGTCATTTTATATTTTTATTATTCAAATTGTTATGTAATTTGTTCCTTTGACTTATAAAAAATGGCATCTATTGCCTATTGAATATAAGGATAAACTGCTTAGTTCATTAGGGGTGAAAAGCCTGTAGGAGATTAATTAACAATAAGAATTGTTATATAGTATGCTCTGCGACATGTAACTAATCTAAAGTGAAGTTCTTCTATGTCATTAAAAAAATGACATCTATTTATATAGAGTTCTATCCAACCCAATGGAAGCCTTGACCATCCGAAAATTATCTTAGAATGCCAATTGATTGAGCATAAAATAATTTTTACTAGTTTATGTTATTTTTCCTTTCTTAGTTGATTAGGATTTTGCTTGCTTTCTAGTTGAATCAAGATTTAGATGATGCTCTTTCCTTTTCCTGGCTGAATTTGGATTTTTTTTCCCTTTTTAGAGTAGAAAATAGAAATAGGACTTTATTATTTATTTTTCTTAAAGTAATAAGTCTCTTCTTATAAATACTTTTTAGGATTATTAAGTCGATATTAATAAAAGTCTCTTTTAAGAGGTTCACTCTCTCTTTATTATTTATTATCAAAGAACTGTGAATATAATCAACATTGTTTTGTGCAACACAACATTTACTAAAGTTACCATTTAAAATAAAATAAAATAAAACTTGCTAAAGTCACCAATAAGACTTGCTAAGTCACCAATATACCATTTTTCATATTAGAACACTTTTCACATTTAGGGCCACTCCCAGACCGTTTGGGTTGTTCATGGCCCAAATCTAAATGCAAAATGCAAAATTCTGGAAAGGGCAAGCAAATTATATGTATTGGGCTCAAACAACACCATCATTGCCACTTCATCATGAATTATGAAGGACAGACTATTACTCGAAGTATTACAATTAATCTTTTGATGATTTCACAATTTATGATTTTAAGGTGCTCTAAAAGTCAATTACTGTCAAACACTGTGTTAAAAGGGAGAATTGTAACTTTTATATTCTTGGTTTGAAGCTTATAAGGAGGGGGAATGGGCAGAGTGGCTGTGTGTAGGGAAAGTAAGTAGTAAGTCAGGCAACGTTTATAAGAATTAAGAAAAATAGCATCTCGAGTTTTAGAAACTCGAGATCCATATTAAAAATCGAGTCTCAAAGACTCGCTTTGCGAGTGTTTTGCTGGTGAAAATGCCACACAAATCTCGAGTTTTAGAAACTCAAGTTCTATGCAAAATAATTTTTAGTGCGATCGCTCCTATAGTGGCGTTTTTAAGTCCTATAGTGACGTATTAAAGCTCTATAGTGGCGTTTTTAAGTCCTATAGTGACGTTTTAAAGCTCTATAGCGGCGTTTTTTTGCAAAAAATTGTTTATAAGTGCCCATACCAGGTTCAGGGAGCCCTATAGTGGCGTTTTTAAACTCTATAGTGACGTTTTAAAGCCTTATAGCAGCGTTTTTCTGCAATTTTTTTTTCTAAGTGTCATATAGTGAGCCCTATAGTGGCGTTTTTAAGCCCTATAGTGACGTTTTAAGTCCCTATAGCGGCGTTTTCCGGAACTCGAGTCTTTAAAACTCGATTTCTACTTGAATTTTTTTCCACATCGAAGCCATCCGCTTACAAAGCGAGACTTAAAAACTCGAGTTTTATCTTGAAATTTGAGTTTTAGATACTCGAGATGCTAGTTTTCAACATTGTTTTGAAACGTGACAACTAACTAAATTTTTTTTATATTTATTGTTAAATGGAAAAAAAAATTCCTTATAAGCATAAGCCCAAACCCATCAATAAAAAGTACCTTTATTTGGAAATGATTGACATTTTTTTTTTCAATAAAGTGCACACCCTAATAGGCCTCTCCGGTCTTTGTTCTTGAGGTTGCTAAGCTTGAGTTGTTTCGAAAGCACTTGAGTACCTTCAAAAGAGACTTAGAGAGCATTAGGACAGATTGTATAGAGCTTTGGGTCATTTTTACAAGTGCAGAGTGCTTAAATAACTCACTCTTTAGACACTATATTAGAAAGTAAGGTCAATAACATTTTGCCTTCTGGGGTTCTACCAACTAATAAGCTTCCCAACTCCTCCCCAATACTCGCATATGTTTTGAGCCTTTTGACCACACGTGGCTACTCCTCCAATACTAGTAACTTTTCCTTGATGGTTCTCTGAACTTTTTGAGAACATGCTGAGGACTATGAAGTTGCATATTTTTATTTTTCCTCAGATAATATTTTCGAACTCCGCAGATGTATATTGCATATCCCCAAATATCACAATCCCCATCTGAAGGACACCATTGTTGACCTCCAATTTTATGTCCAATCAACTTGACCTAACATTTTGACATTCAATACCAAAAATCAAACCTAAATCACAAATCTAAGATGCAATGTCTGTATGCAATTGCATCTAGATGCTCTAACAAAATGTCATTTTTAAGTGAAAGCCACTCAAAACTTTCCAGATCAATGTTGAACAATGAACAAGAAATATGATTATGTTGTGCACCCGTTGTTGCCCACTAACACCCAGTTTACTTCAAGAAGACAGTATTAACATCATTTCATCAAGGGAAAATATACAAGTGAAAGAAAGAAAAGTGTGTGTGTGTGCACGCCATGCCATGGGCTACAATTCAGTGATAACCAGAGGAAATGAAATAGGAAAACCTTTTATCCTAGCAAGATTTCTGATAAAAAGAATGATACCTTGATATAAGTTTCCTAAAGATCATAATCTTCTGTCAGTGTTTGGAAAATTTTATCCCAGCAAAGCCAATCTATTTGAGGTGAATCAGGTGATCCTTGATGTATGTATACTCTTTCATTAAGCTTAAATACTAATCTTCTAGTACATTTTGCCACCGAGAAGTCTAAATTTTTTACTGAATAATGCAATCATCCAAGTCAAATCTTGCGCATTTTATGCAAGTCCAATTTATTTCTTCTGTGCAACTGCTCTAACATAAGGTCAATAAAATAATGGACCACTAGAATGACTATTAGCAAATAATTGGTCATCCTCTTCATCTAAAACTTCAAAATATCTCTCATTATTATGAGAGAATTTATTCTAATGTATAAGGTACCAAAGAAAAAATGGTACACTTATCTTCATTTCATATAGCTTTAAAAAAATCAATAATCTCGAACATTGCCAGAAATTGGGAGATATCACTACTTTTACATGACACTTTCAGGAAAACCTAATGTATTCATTGCAATATGGTGAAGTTAAAACTTATCACAACACTACTTAGACAAATTCGTACACTAACCATAATAGCAAGTGAACAACTAATGCACCTGTATTTTAAACATGCTAGTATAGTTTTCACATGGCCTTCATCTATAAATCTACATGTAGTCATAAATTATGTAGAGTCGTAAATTGATCGTACTAATCTTGTCTACCTATATGTAGTATTGTGAGAGAGAGAGAGAGATCATTACTCCCAGCTCATAGTCCTCCATGTCCTGAGAGTGATTTTAGTATTTGCTCACTGACTACTGTCCAGAGTGACTTGACAAAATGCTATTGTAATCAATTCAATCTGAACAAGCACACATATATTTAGACACATTGAGCACTTTCACCAAATTGCTCATTAACTACAGTCCAAATAAACTTTTTTTTTTTGGTGGAGTGGAAGGCTGACAAAAGAAACTCACACTTAACAACATTACAGCTAATATCTTGACCCACTCGGTTATACCCTCTATAAGAAGTTGGATTTCCATAAATCAAGCACAAATAAACTTCATTTAGACTGAAAATTGTGGGTTCTACAACATCAGATTTTGGATGAAAAAAATTGAGATAATGCAACTGAAAGGACTCTGATATTGTAGGTTAAGAAACAATACTACAAAAATACAACAATATGAGCAGACAATACATTCTTGAATTATTTTGAAAGGACTTGATGCTGAACAAAAATACCAATCATCAGATCTGGATCTTCACTGTTGAAATCTGCACTCCATACAGAAATGTTTTCTCTGTTAGTAACCTCTTCACCATATCTATAACAAATAATTTCAGACAGCTTGGCATATATTTATTTCTTTATGACAAAAAATTAGCATGCACCTGGATATTTTATAAATAAGCAACAAAATAGAGAAAATAAGAATCCTAGACAAAATCTCAGAGGTTACCATTCACCTTTCTATCATTACATTGCTTCCTCAAATATTTGTATCTATGCCTCGGAGCATCTTTGTGATGGTGAGACCAAATTTCCCATTGAACAGTCTCACCATTTCAATTCAAGCAATCGCAAGAATCCATCACCAACTTTATTCCTGTTAAGCACTTGGTATCATAACAATTCAATGAGGTAATGATCCATTTTTTATGTAGGATTTATTCTAGGACATCCACTGTCAGCCACAGGAATGGCCTTCTTTTATGCACCAACAGAAATGATAAAATTTATTTATGGGGGGATAACTATTCATTTAACAAAGCATTTGAGAATGCACTTGCTGGGACAGGGCTACTCATTGCAACACCTAATTGGCAAAAGTAGTTTTTATCACTGACAAACTAAAATGATCAAAAATACATGTCAACAAAGCAATAGCTAAAGCTTCAAAATAACTAGGGATGACAAATTTGATTTTCAATTCAGGGAAAGACAGGAAAACTAATAGAGATTTTTTTTTTTTTTTTTTCTTTTTTTTTTCGATTTTACAACTATTTGATATGATTCTTAGAAAGAACAAAATATAACTATCAAAAAAGAAAAAAAAAAAAAAAAAAAAAAAAAAAAGGAAATTGCACTTCAGTTTATCTTACATATCTACCACATGGATCAGCACACTCAAGAGATAAGGAAAATGGGCCGGCAAACTCTAAACTACTCTAAGAAGAGAAATCCAGCTTCCTTTTGCTGAATATAATTTCTAGCTATCACAATGTCCACATCTGTTCAATCAGCACATTTGGTACCCCACCCCTCCCCCCCACCCCACACCATATTCACACATTGAATGACATGATATAAAAACACTCCAATAGACTCAAATTAGTTAATGACTTTTCAAGACCTTTGCACTGCTGCCTCTTCTCTCTCTTCACTAAAAAAAAAATTAAAAACCCATTTATTCTTTGACATCTAAAACTTCAAATACAATTACTAATTATTTTGAAAAGTCATAATAAAATAAAAAACAATATATCTTTGTTTAAATGCCATCAATTAACTAACAAATAAAATATTGTACCAACATTTGTCTTTCATACTTAGTTCCACCTGAATGACAAAAGAACAAGAATATTCTACATACCTCTATTGATACCGTGATTTACTAGTAATTTCCACTCCTTTTCTTTTCAAGGTAAGTCATTTGCTAAGAAGCCTTGTCTTAACTGAATCAAAATCTGGCACTTTCTATATGCTGCAAAAACACCATGATAAGAAGAACTACACAAAACCCACAAATAATTTGACCCAAACATAGATGTCACAATCTGTGCGTTGATAATCAAGGGTCATTCATATACAAAACTCTGCTCCTGCAATTAAGATGTTGTACAGCCTAGTATTGAATGAGAAAGAAGAGCAATCTAGTGTAGCAAAAAAATAGAGAGCGTGTAAAAGAACTAGATTTATTTTCAAATTCAACTAGAAGCAGATGCAACTAAACCTTAACTTAATGCAGGAAACTTTAGAGCACATATTATTCATGCTAAAAACATGTCCAACTAGGAAAAAAAAACCAAGAAAACAAAAAAGTATAATAACAACAAAATTGTTAATTCTCAGTCTGCAAAGTTTGAATAAAATGAAGGGTAGCCATGATTCTTAAGGCAACATCTTAAGTAGAAAATGTATTAAAAAAATGTCCAACTAGTAAAAAAACCGACCCATGCGTAAGATTTCTCACTTGGTAGAAGCATAGTTACATATTTATCTAAATACCCAATTAGAGGCAAACTTGAAAGAGTGACAGATCACCAACGTCAAGCATTCTTACCCTGCAAAGCTATAAGCCATGAGATGATATTTGTTCATCAAATTACTAATTTCCTTTAACTAAATAATATTATTTTCTTCGCATTATCATATCCTTTCAAATTGGGTTGGTACCCCTTTATGAATGAGGGCGTTAATTTAGTGAGACGGACCGAAAAGTGATAAAGATACCCAAAGATGTAAATCAAACAATACAACTAAAGTGGGTGACATACTTTGTTCATTCAACAAGGCAAAAAAAAAATTGAACTAAAACAATGCGAACGAAAACAGTTTCAATTTAATAACAGTACCTTGTAATGTTTTCTAGGAATTTGATCAAGAGGTTCACATTTTCTTCAACCGTGGATATGGGTTGAAGTGTGAATCATAGTTTACAGAAGGATAGGCCATTGAAGAGGGAGCTAAATCAAACCCATCTCCAACAGTTGAGTCAGATCCCAAACCCAAGTCAGACCCATTTTTCACATCTAATTGAAGCCCTGAATCAGTTGGCAAAGAGAAGTGCGCAGTTTTATGGCGGACATTGGGTTGCTGCTGAGACATTATATGCAATGCGTTCAAAGGGGATTGGCAATTGATGACAAAACCAAATCACAGCCATCATTGCTTGAATGCACTGAAGATGGCCCCACTGAATAAGTGGAGCCCACTACCTTTAAACACTGGCAACGGGTTTGAGCTCCACAGAAACAAGAGCAGCTCCTTGCTACAACGGGCCTGTGTCGATGAAAAGTACTGTTAACTCAATGATCCACTCCTAGTCCGATTGGGCCGGCGCACCTGTGGCAGATTTTTTTTTTTTTTTTTTTTTTTTTTCAATTCAGCCCGATATGGCCTTAGAGCATCTCTAGCAGCATCTTCAAATTTTTGCTTAATTTTTACCTGTTTGAAGAATGAATAGTGACATTTAACTTTTACCTACTCACTTTTTTAAATACCCTATCCATCCTTTTCTCTATCTCATTTAAATATTATTTTTTCATTATTTTTTTATTCTTTTTTTTATCTTCATTCATTCTTTCTATATTCATTCCTAATAATTATATTTTTTAATGAAAAGTGTTATATTCACAACATTTTTTTCAATACTTTCACAAGAATCATATCAAAATCTTATGTGAAAAGTTATTATTACTAGTTTTAATTTAAACCCACCACTGAAATTATAATTTTACTCACCAATATTACCTAATAACAATATGTTACTTAAAATTTATTGTAAAAATATTATAGCAGCATTATTAAATTATATTTTTCATTTCTTTCTTTCTATCATCCATACGTTTTTTTTTTTCTTGATTTTTCTCCACCACACACGTATGGCTTTTCTCTCCATCCTCTCCTTTATTTTTCTCTACTTTCCACTCATTCCAGAACCTCCTTCTCTCTATCTTTCTCCAGCCTCTTTCTCTACTTTTTCTTTTTCTTTTTCTACCGGTCTGACTCACTTCAGCTCTCTTTCTCTACTTTTTTTTTCTTTTTCTACCAGTCCGATCTGATCAATCTCGGTTTCTTTCTCCAGCTCTCTTTCTCCACCTTTTTTTTTTCTTTTTCTACCAGTCCGATCTGATCAATCTCCGTTTCTTTCTCTAGCTCTCTTTCTCTACTTTTCTTTTTCTTTTTCTACCAGCCAAAACGTTATCCAGCTCTCTTTGTGATAAGAAACGGAGAAAGAGCTAGAGAGAGAAAGACTAGATGGATTAGAGGGTGGAGCGAAGGCGCTGCGTTCCGCTCCGCCGCCGCCGCCGCCGCTCGTCTTCCTCCCTAACGCAGCCCAGATGGTAGATGGCTCCATTTTCGCCGCGCCTTCGCTCTGCTTTCTGTGCCGCTGCGCCTTCCGCTCCGTCGCCGCCACTTGTCTTCCTCCCCAACGCAGCCCAGATGGTAGATGGCTTGTGTCTTTTTTTTTTTCTTTTTTTTTGCTTTTATTATGGTTTGATTAATTTTAAGATTATGTTTTTGAGTTTGTATTTTGAATAGAGTTTAGAGATCTTTGAGAGAAAGATGGATGCGTTTGTAGCCGTTGTGGTTGTAGCCATGAGAGGAGAGAGAAAGGGAGGAAAAAGAAAAAAATATTTTTTTAATCCAACCGGTATTAGTTTAAGGAGAAATAATCTTTGCATATGCTACAGTGATTGCTACCGGACTCTCCAATCCTGGAGAGCTACTGTAGCAACTCTAAAAAAAAATTGGAGAGCTACTGTAGCAACTCTAAAAAAAAATTTAGAGATAGAGAGGCTATTAGAGCATTCTCATCAGCTCTTCTATAAAAAATGCCATTTTAACACACCAAAAACCTACTTTACTATTTTATCACATCATTTTACAACATCTCATTTATTAGATGTTCTATTTTTCACTTCTATACATTAAAATAATATTTACAACATATTAAAATAATATATTAAACTCTGCCCCAGTTCCCATCATCATCATCAACAACAACAACGGCACAACAACCACTGCCGCAACAACGGCCACCAACAACCACTGCCGCAACAACACCGCCAGCCACCACCGTCACAAACCCACATCCACCAACACCACCTTATTAAAAAAAATCCACAACAACCCAAAAAATAACCACCACAATCAACCCACAACCACTACAATTAATCACTCAATATCAAATCAACCCAAATTGCAGTAAAAAAAAAAAAAAAAAAAAACCCACAACTAGAGAGAGGCAGAGTGAAATCAAACAAACCAACCAAATCAAACAAACTCACATCCCAAATCAAACAAACCCAAAAGCAAAACCCACCACTGCAAGCCGATTGAGAGAAATCTGATGGTGGGAGGTTCCGATGACATGGTGGATGGCACGACAAGCTTGGTGGCATGGCGTGGTGTGGCGATCAGGCCATGGGTTGTTGTGGATGTGGTGGGTCGGGTTCGTGTGGCTGTGTTGGTGGATGGCGATCTGAGAGTGTAGGTCGGGTCGGGTTCGTGTGGCTGTGTTGGTGGACGGCGATCTGAGAGTGTAGGTCGGGTTCGTGTGGCGTGGCGTGGCTTGATGCTCCGACCTGGGTTTCGTTGGAGAGGGAGGCAGTGACGTGGAGTAGAGAGAGAGAGAGAGCAAAGAAATGAAGTGAGAGAGAGAGAGCAGATACAATTCGGTGAAGGAATGAGGAGACAGAGGGAAGAAAGAGGCGATGAGGAGACAGAGGAAGTGGGCCCAACGAGAATAAAAAAGTAATATAAATGATAGTAAAGGTAAACAGTACACTCTCAAATTTGAGAGCGTACTGTAGCATGTTTCAAAAAAATGGCACATATAAAACACTTGATGAAGCTCATATTTTGGGATTTGGTGTGTTAAATGCCAAATATTATAGCATTTAACACATATAACAAACCTGATGAGAATGCTCTTAGACTTCAATTTTTGGTGTGAATAGTGGCTTTTTTCTCCAAATTTTAGAGATGCTCTTATTCAGGCTGGTTCGGTCCAAAACGGGCCGAAACAGGCTCTAAATCAATCCGATAAGGGCTGAAATAATTGTTTAAAAAAAAAAAACGTAAAACATTTCATCAAAACACATCGTTTTGACAACATACTTTAAAGAAATAATCCTAAAATCATCTCAAAGTCTCTCTCATTTCTCTAACCCACGACTGTAGCAATCCAGCTCTCCCTAAAACTCCCTCCATCTCTCACTTTATTATCTACTAAAACTCTTAAATTGGTATATGTTTACCATTATATGAAAAAAGAAATCCTTAGCAATATATAAAAAATATAAATAAAAATATTTTTATTAATAAACGTATCCCGCCGTACCCGTATCCTATTTTTTCAAAATTGTCGTGTCGCCACACTGCACTCGCATATGCACTCGAACCTGTGCTTCCTAGGTCCATTCCATCAATCAAACCTTAACTTCTTAGCAACATTCATTCAAGCTACCTATTTTAGAACTAATACCATTGAGCCCCTTCAAAAACCCACAACTAAAATGCTTAACTAATTAAACCAATAATTCTAATCACTACAAGTAATCTCCTGACTATGGTCAAATAGATGTTGATCTTTGTAAGTCTAAAAAAGTATAGGCCTTTGGACTTTATTTGTCCATTAACTTGATAAATTAAATGCTTTTTCTTTTAGATAATATTGAAATCTCTTTTACCATCACAAGAAATATAATTCAACAACAATATGACTCCCATTCTCTTTCTCTGAATTAGTACCCTGTATTAAAAAAAGCCCTAAAGAGAAAGAGAATGGGAAGTGAGAAAGACCCCTAAAGATGCAAATCAAACAATGCAAAACATAGGAGGAAATTTTCAATGTAAAGATGACTTAATAGAAAATAGTTTTAATGTAAAAATAATACTTGGGCATATTTCATCGAAATTTTAATAAAGAGATTCTCAGTTTCTTTGACAGTGGATATAGATTGAAAATGGTGTCATCTTTTTAAAAAGAGATTGGCTATTGAAGAAGAACCCAAATCAAATACATTACCATCAATACCTAAAACTAAGTCAACCCATTTGCTATATAATTAGAGGTTGAAGGGTCTTCTGCGTCTGAGTCCGTTGAGACACTAGAAGTGGAGAAAGGAGGTAGTAAAGGTGTGAGCTCAATGTTGTAATCAACATTTTGAGAATTGTCTTGGATGATAATGGAATTCTGAGGAGGACATATGCATTCCACATGTACCCCCATCCTTGCAATCACAAGCGCGTATTTTCCATTTCTACTTGACCAATGATAGATTTTACATGAAATCTCAACATGATTCCAATCACCTTGCATATCTCCGAATTCCCTCTGTAATCGGCTGTGAGGCACACCATAAAACCACAGATGATCACACTTCAAATCATATAAATGCGTCCTACCTATGCGATGTCGCTTACGACTATTCGTAAAAATGTGGATATCACAAACCCAATCGATTTATCATCACGAATAGAACTGTACTTATCATTATTAGCGTAACTATCCTTCAATGGAATTAGATGAAAAGCAACACAAACAACGATTGTTGGAAATTCGGACCAACCCAAAATGATATGGAACTTTCAATGCTTTGACGATTGATCCAATTTAGAATCTTCTTTCCTGGTACTATAATAATATATCTCTCTCCTAAATCAATCAGATACGCATCTAGAGTGGGAAAGGACTCATGTTGAATTGCGTTGAACTTGGAGAGGGAGAGGTAGAGTAATCAATCTGATGCGATAATTTACGATGTGAATGCGAATCCATTAATACGTTGCCTTTCACACCTGAACATTTCATATTTTGTGGAAGCCCTAACTTTCTTCCAAACTGCATGCAATTTATTATGAATTTTGAGAAAATTGAAGTTTAGCAAATCTAGTAAAGCATTTGCAAAGGTAACCAAAATTATTTCTATTATTACTTTAAGAAAGAGAGAATTACCTAAAGGAATAATTTTCTTAATGATGAATAGAATTATAGCATGCAAGGTGCTCAAGGATTAACCCACCTGTTTGGAGCCTACAACTTATGTTGACGGGCTAAGTTATGAAGGAGGCTGAAGACCCTTAAGCTGACGGACCATAATATGGGTGTTGTGGAAGGAAGTCCGCGAAGAACCTTAAGAGGGCTGACTCCATTGAAAGGCTGACATCGAGAGGGCTGAAGGGAATATGATAAGCTGACGGTCCTGGAGCTGACGGTTCTAATAAAATCATGGCTTGGCCACCACGCATGAATATATAAGGAAATGACTTGTATCCCACGCTCAATGTTAGACTCCTACAAGGAAAGGATTCCGCAATCTACGCTTATAAAGACTCCTATAAGGAAAAGACTTCTAGTCCAAGGAAGATGGGTCAACCCTCTACTACTATAAAAACCCCAATACCCTCACAAATCAAGGTACGCATAATTAACCCTCTCTGTCACTCTAGAGTTTCAAGAAGTTCTAACTTGACATTCGGAGGGTATTTGGCTAGCACCACACCGGTGCTCTCTGTTCGGTCTTCTCCTTTTTGTTGTGCAGGTGCTGTTTAAAGTGTGCGAGTACCGTGTGGCTCACTGGTGATTTTTTTGGCATCATCACTTAAAGATTCTGAATTCAACAAGATGTAGTTGATTGCACCCACTTGTCTTATACTTTCTGGAAGCTTTGGAATTTTCTTAAGGAACTTGGAATCCTCAATTACAAGGAATTCTAATCTATCAAATTTGATAATGCTTTCTCGGAGGTTCAAATCTTCACTCCTTGATAATAAACATTTCTCTGAGTGGGTGTAGCAAGAAGTCAACTTTTTTAGAAAATTCAACCTTGGAAAACAATATTTTGAAAAGCCACCATAAGAATTGCACATTGTTGCTTGTCTACCAATCCCCGCGTCCTTTGGAAATTGGACATTATCATAAAGCACTAGTTGGCGAAGATGTTGCAATTTATAAATGCTACTTGGAAGTTGATACGAATAGAAATAGGAACCTATACATAATCGCTCAAGCCCAATGAGATTCTCAATTGATGGAGGAAGCTCTCTAATGGCAGTGCGTCCCAAACTTAGATACTTTAAATTTTCCAGTTCTTGTGGAATATCGGGGAACCTCTTAACCCTTTTGCAATTAAGAAGATATAAATATTTAAGAGATTTCATCGCAATACAACTTGGAAGAATTTGAAGTTCAACACAACCCCAGAGATCCTAGCTTTCAAGCTTATCAAGACATCCAACAGAGTCATGAATCTTGACTAATTTTCTACACTTTTGGAGATCCAATTTCTTTATGTTTGGGGTGGCACTCAATAAGTCGGGTAATTTCCTAATGTATTGATTGGAATTGAAATTCATATATGTCAAATTTTTGCATTGTATCCTCTGTAGAAAAATAAAATAAAAAATTTTAACTCCAACAAATGATATTAAAATATAGTTTAATAAAGTAATAATAATTTATAAATAAATAAAAATGATTACACCTTGAAAAACGTGTCCAATACAACCCGACTTTCAGGCATGTTGAGTGCAACAAGTTTTTGAGGATGAAAATTGGATGGTAAGGAAGATAAAGGAAACCCTAGCCAATCAAGCACCCTTAATCCATTGGGAAGTTATTCAAGACCTCCACAGATATCTGCATTACCAACACTTAGAAACTTGAGATTTTTCATCTTTTCAAAACATTTAGCTTCTAGTTGCAACTTTGTTGGTTCAAGCGAGAATAGCATCATGCCTCGAATATTGTTTGATCCCTAATTGGACAAAACATTTAGTGAATTACATCATACAAAAGAATTCACTAAAAATATAATAACTATTAAATTTTAACCTTTCCCTAACTAAAGAAAAAAAAATTATATC
The DNA here is from genome assembly GCA_032727855.1 of Quercus ilex subsp. ballota. Classification (NCBI taxonomy): domain Eukaryota; kingdom Viridiplantae; phylum Streptophyta; class Magnoliopsida; order Fagales; family Fagaceae; genus Quercus; species Quercus ilex. The sequence goes on along the minus strand of CM064910.1, from coordinate 5,361,623 downwards.
AAGGAAAAAAATAAAAAAAATAATAATAATTAACTTTTCCCTATGAAGAAAAGGAAAAGGTAAATGAGACCAAGTTGTACCCTATTTTCCGTTAGTACTTCAAAAGCATCCTCATAATCCCATAGTCTACTACGTAGTTCGGGTTTTTGTGGTGATTCCTGTCCGAAAATCTCTCTACCCATTTGCTGCAGCAAGTCATGCATCCATAATTTGTTAAATTGATCAACAGTTATGAGACACTTATCAATAAGTTTTTGAATACTAATAACTGGTTATAGATTGCAAGAATTTAGTATATCTACAACATAATCCTTGAAATGACCCTTGAAGAAACATGCAAGATTGAGAAAAATATTTTCTTTTGTTTCATCCAATCCTTGATAACTTGGAGTACTTTTTGAATATCTTTGTCAAGAATCCTTTCGTACTTATCTAATGCACTTTTCCATTCTATTTCACTTCTTCCACGCAAATTGGCACCAATTATTGATAGAGCTAATGGAATGCCCTTGGCATAACATATAACTTGATTAGTAAGTTCTGAATAATCATCTTCAGGTTTGCTTTTTTGAAAGACATGCATACTAAATAGTTCAAAAGCTTCATGATTACCTAATTTCTTAACCATGTAAGTTGAATGACATATTCTTAAAGTATGTAACAAATGTTTATTTCTTGTTGTTATAATGATTTGATTTCCAGAAGCAAACCAGTCACATCCTCCAATCAATCTTTCTATTTGGTTTGATTTATCCACATCATCAAGAATTAAAAGAATTCTTTTATTGCAAAGTAGGTTCTCTATCGCAATGGTTCCTTTCGATTAATTGCACACCTTCAGTTGTCTATTCACTAGGGTCTCACAAAGAAGTATCTCTTGTAGTTGGATAATGCCATCAAATGTCACTGACTTGTCTCTAACATTTTCCAAAAAGTAGCTTCTTTCGAAACAGTAAAAAAATTTGTTATAAATAGCTTTTGCAATGGTTGTTTTACCCATTCCACCAAGGCCACACATACCTAACATACGAACATCATTTGACCTAATATTTAATTGCAATACTATGGTCTCTACATGAGAATTTATTCCAACTGGATATTTAGCAACAAATAATGGCATCCGATTTAATTTAGAATTTGAGATCTCTTCAACAATTATTTGGATAAATTCAAATTCAGTACAGTTGTCTTTCACAAAGCATACAAGACATGTAAATAGTTAGACTATAAAATTGAAATATGAAGTTGAACTAAATTCAAGATGTTCAGTTTAAGCATTACAACTAAAGTTTTTTATTTTTATTTTTTAAAGTAAGCCTAGTGTAATTTATTGATCTAAGAACTTTAATTTGATTAGGATTTTTTCTAATTATTGTTTTCTAGGAAATTAGTTTTAGGTTTTTGCAAAGAAATTGCATGGATAATCCAATTAGATGAGGGGCACAAACTTATTGAATCCCCACTTAATACTTGAACAAAATTATTAAGAATCTCTTCTAAAAAAATTTGAAACCACATGTTAGAGAAACTCCTAATTATTTGGTAAGATAATCTAATATTTTGTTATCTTATTTTTACTATTGACCGATAGCTAATTGCCTTAGGAGAAAATATGACCAAAAAAATCCATAGTAGTCATTAAATATAGTAACATACTCATGCTTATTAGAACTTTTTTTTTAAAAATATTTTGTTATCTCATTAGACCTTTTTTTTTAAATGAGAAAAACCATTAGAACTTGTAAGAGCATAAACTTGTTAAGCGCATAAAAGTAGTCATTAAATATAGGAACATACTCGTGCTTATAATGCCAACCAGATATATTGGCAGCTTCATGTAAAGCTTCCCTCCAGCTTTGCACCTTCTTGTTATCCTTTAATTTTTCTTCATGTTTAGATAATGCATCTCCAAACTTTCCTTTTTGATTACGAACTTCTGATGGATCTATGTTGTAAAAAACCAGTCGTGCTAATTGGGCATTCTTCTTACACTCAACAATCTTGGCAAGTTCATCTAAGCACCATGTGAAGGATGCATAGTTTTCAGAGAATACAATTATCAAAATCCTTGAACTTTCAATGATTTTGATAAGTCCCGCAGAAATTTCTTCTCCCCTTTGAAGGTTATCATCAATAAATGTGTTAATACCCTATTGACTCAAAGCATTATACAAATGGCCTATAAAACCAAGATGAGTATCTTTACCTCTGAAATTTAAGAAGACATCAAAGTTCTTGGGTTGATGGGTGAAGGAGGAAGATGAGGCTTCAGTGACAAGAGCCATGAAGATTTAGGTGCAGATGGTTGAGAAGAGCAAAAAAAGAAAGATATTGATGAAATGGGATTTGGAAGAGACCTTAGGGCCTGTTTGGATTGAGGGAGGAAAGAAGGGAAGTGTAGAGGAGTAGGGTAGAATTCGCTAAAAATAAGTTAATTTTGGGCCAAATCTACTCTACTCTCCCTCATTTCTCCTCAATCCAAAAGGACCATACGAAGTCTTCAGTTGTTTGGGTGAGGAAAGTCAATACGCAAGTTACACCTGGACCAAGTAACGCTTGGACACGCATGTCAACTTCAGTAAAAGAGCATGGATTGGATATACATATATTTTTATTTATTTATTTATTTTGTTTGATTAATATATATTTTTCACATATTCCTAACATCTCACTCAGTGAAACACTCGCCAAATAGAACTGCTCCATTTCATTGAATGAGAAAATAAAATGAGAGAGTAAATGTACAGTCAATACTTAATAGGTTACACCCCTGCTCTCTATATATATAGTGAAACAGAGTAGAATAAGAAAGAAAAGGGGAAAAAATGAAGAAGTAGGGGAAGAAAATAGCTGTAACAGAAAAAAAAAAAAAAAAGCAACTCAACCTCTACAAAGATATGACACATAATCAGGCTTTATTATAATAGAAAATTAAACTAGTTTCTTACTTTGGCGTGTATCGCATAAAGCAAAATGGCATCGTTTTGCACTTGTTCCTTTTATTCATTAAAAGTTGAACGACGACGTTTCATTTAAGTGAGGATCTCTGGAATAAAACGATAGTGTTTTGCCGTCGCCTTTCTTCGCTGAGATCGGAATAAGAGTTGAGATTGCTCAATGATCTATCTTCAACAAGCTAATGCTTATATTCACATTGTCGCATCTCACTCAGTACTACAGACCCCATCAGGCTTAATACCAAGAAAACAAATGAGTCACCATTCCCATAATAATTTCCATAAATATTGGTTGTTCTGTATCGCTAAAGTTGTTACAAGCCCAACAGGCAAGTCAGTCAAACATTGGCTCAACCACATTATATTGAGCTATAGCCTATAGTCTTTGGCTCAACTATACGAATGTGTAAGTGTATGTGCACACTTGTTTACCATACTATGGCGTGCTCAGTGCGAAATGAAATGGTAAAACCCTTTAACCTAGCAACATTACTAAAGCGAAAAAATAGCACCTTGATATAAGCTTCCCAAACATCGTCATCATCAACTATCACTGTTTGCTAAATTTAATTCCAAGCAAAGCCATTATAATTGAGAATATCTGTAATATCAGTATACTCTTTCATCAAGCTCCAATATTGATCTTTTAGTACATCCTTGTCACAAAGGAATTCACTTTTATTTTTTTTATCTGAATGATGCATTCATCCAGGTCCAAGCTTGAGCATTGTATCTATGACCAATCTTATTCCCTCTGTGCAACTATTCTAACATAAGATCAATAAAAGAACAATCCATTTCCCTTGTCCAATTTATCCTCAAGGATCATTATTAGCAGGGGACTGGTAATCCTCTTCACCTAAAACTTCATAACTAAACTGCCATTACATGAGAGAATTTATTCTAGAGGCATATGGTACAAAGAAAAAATGAAATAATAACGTTTCTCCATATTATTTAACAAATACAATAAATTAAAACATTACATGAAATAGGTAAATTCAGTTCTTTTGTATTAAACTTTCCAGAAAACTGAGTCAAGTAGTTGTTTTCGCATCAAATTAATACTTTTTTGGCAATGTTGGCAACAAAGTAATGCTTATTACAACACAAAAGTAGGGTATTGACTAGCTGCCAATTATCAATAGCTGTGCACACCCTAATAGGCCTCTTTGGTCTTTTCAAGACACTTGTCTAAGCCAATAACCCCGGCCTTCTACTTGTCGGCAAACAGGTTCCTCTTTTTCACGTTTAAATGTTCATGTCAGTGAGTTATACACACATGAAGGAAAAAAGAAGGATTTTTTCTTTTCCTATAGTTCATAAGAATTTGGACAAAAACTAAATGTTTGTATGACCAAAGCAGTTCCAAGGCCAACAGGCACGTTAAACATTGCCCTAGCAAAGTAGTTAGCCATGGACATTCCTGCTGACCTACTTTGGTAACTTCCATATCAGCAATCAGATCCCCCGCTGAAGTTCCCAATTTTTTTGTTGTGAGCCCAATAAGTGCAGGCAACAATTCCAGAAATGCTCCAAGCGATGCCAGTCAGTTAAGTAGTTCCCCAGAGCAGTACAGCCTGTACAGGCATCTGCTTAGTTTTTGGGGGCCTCTTCTTCTATTATAAAGTGAAGAACTGCAAGAGAGGAGCTGGCCAAGATTAGTATCAACTAGTGAGAGAAGTGGGTGTGTGGAAGGGGGAAATCAAGGGGATGATCAAATGGCATGAACTAGTTGCAAGTATTTAAATAGCCTAGGGGGCATAGGGCAATATTGGTTCATGCATACAATTTTCTCCATTCTAAAAGTGTCGTTTGCACAATTGTGGGCTTTAATAGAAACGAGAGGAACCACCCATACTTGAGATTGCATATGCAATTAAAAGAGAACATCAGCACCTATCAATTAAACAAATGTACTTCATTTCTGTAAAAATAAAAAAATCTCAAATATACATGATACTTTAATAAAAACAGATGATACTTCCTGAAATAAATATTGCTATAAGATAAAATAGAACACATGTAATTTATATCAGCCTTACTGCATTTACTTCCTAGTTAATTAATGAAGTAAGAAGTGAAATGAACTACAATCACTTACAGAAAAATAAACCATCAGGCCAATCCAAATAAGTATTAACAAGGCCATGTAGCTTGTGCTCATTTCTCTGCAACATTTATTTATATTGTATCTGTGTGTCTATTGGGGAGGGGGGGGGGGGAGGCTGTTAGGGGTGCTTATTTCTCCTCTAATATGGACAAGTTTGCAAACATGTCTTATCAACAGGAGCTACTTAAGTCATAACTGGCTTTGCTTACATTCAGCAGAAACCATTTTACTGATTGTTGTAGAAAGCAGTAAATGGTTGGTGATTTAAAGAGTGGCCAAAAGCGAGATCAGGGTATATAAATGTTGGAGATAGTAAAGGGTTATTTTTCTAAAAAAATTTATGAAATTCTAGTGGGGATAGAGCTCCAGCTATCTTTGCATAGACTAATAAGAAGGAAAAGGGGGGAGGGGGAAGTTTGGTTGCCTATAACTCTTTCCTGTTTTATGCACTACCTAGAATAATAAATAAGTAATTAGATCTTTGCGTAAACAAGATAATCACTACTAAAAACAAGTTCAATATAAGCACAATACCAGTAGCATATATTAAAATGCAAATGACAAATGCAACATTTCTGCAGATCCATGACGGGACACAAAAACACACCTATATTTACTTCTTGACTCATCATCAAGGTCTATATCATTAATTGTTCTTCAGTTTCTTTCATCTGATGTTGTATTTGCATGTATCAAGCACAATTCATTGAAGATCATAAAGGCTTTATTCTGTACAACGGCACCTCCAGGCGATACTGCATGTATATTATGTCAGTTCGCTATCACCCCAAACGCAGAGATGAAATCAAAATGTGAACAAAAAACTAGTGGAACAATCACTTGCTATGACCATTTGTTTAGTATCATCCTAGGAAAATCCATTTTGAATAAGGACGATTCTTTTTGTTGATCCCTAATTTTCTACCATCCTGCATCATGTCTCATCCTTTGTCCTAATTCCTCCCCCCCTCTCTCTCTCTCTCCAATGGCATCATTTTATGTCTTACATCTAAAATACTTCACTCCTTTTATTTTTTATTTTTATATTAGTGACATGACAAGTTAAGATCATTTTGCAAAGTATTCAATAAAAGCCCAAAATATGTTTTAATAAATTCCATCTATATAACAAGCTAAGCATATAATTGCCCATGTATGCATACATATGTCAAAGTAATAGTCTTTCAGTCTTAGTGCCACCAGAATAACAAAAGCCACAAGAATATTATAGGTACCTCTGACAATCTTGTCATTTGATAAGAAGCTGCTATTTTCTTTTCATTTTATGGTAAGTGGTTTGCTAATAAGCCTTGCCTGTACTAAAGCAAAATCAGACACATTCTTGATGTTGCACAAATACCATTATAATGGAATCTGTAAATCCCAGAATTAATTGAAACATAGACACCAGTCAATCTGGATGCAGATAATCAAAAGTCATTAGCATCCAAAAATCCCCACCTTTTAATTTGAGTATTGTATAGCGGTTATAGCGTAATAGCAAACTACTAAGAAGAGCAACTCACATTGACAGTGCAGAAGAATAAGATTTATTTTCAACTTCCAGCAGAAACAAAGCAACTACATCTTGATTTGATGCATGGAACTTTAAGCACATATTTATCTGTATAAAAGCCTTTACCACTTAATGCCCATCCCTACAAACAAATGAAAAGAATATGTTTATTCACTTTATTTTTATATTTTATGAATAGTTTACACTCTTTATATCGCTTGCAATCTTCAACTCATGTCGATAATTTTTACCGCTTGATGTGGTTATATAGTCTGGAGTTATTTAGTGGAGCTAATGTGTTGTAGTTATCTTATCTGTAGACTAACCAATACACATCTTATTCCTTAAGCCCACTTCCAGTCTTACATATTCAACCTTCTACCTATCACCTTTTCAGTATAAACAAAATATAGATTTAGACCTGCTTTGGCAATGGCCATTGTTTGTATTTGGATAAACATTGAACTCGAAATCAGTACAAACCCCATCAAGCTCAATAACAGGAAGACAATGCAGCCACCATTCCCATAAGCGTTTGTATAAACATTGGGTTTTGTATTATCAAAGCTGTTCCAAGCCCAACAAGCATGTCAAACACTAGCTCAGCAAAGCAGCTAGCCATGGCCCTGTTGGCTGACCTGCTTTTGCAATGGTCATATTAGCAACAAAAAGCCTGACCCAATTTGCCCATAACAAACTCATAACACATGCTATGAACAGTACAAGCATCTGATCAGGTTTTTGGGGCTAAAGTGAACAACTTCAAGAGGAGCTGGCAAAAGACTACCCTAGATCAGAGAGGAAAACAGGTGCATTAAAGGAGGACAACAATAGGATGATCAAATGATTTGCAAGAATATGGAAGGGATAGGGGCCAAAGAGCAATATTGGCTGATATAAATAATTTACTTCATTATGAAGGTGCAGCTTGAGGAATTGTGAGCTTTAAAAGAAATGAGAAAAGAAGATCCCAAAGTTTTAAGATCTGAATATGCAATTTAAAGAAAAAATTAGCAAAATCATTTGAAGAAAGCTACTTGCAGTTGATTCCTCTAAATATAAAACATTCTGAACCTGAACATGAGTTTCATGGTATGTCCCTATGCAAGGAGATTAGAAGAGAAGTACAATAAAAAGTTACAGTTCCAAAATTGCTAGCATTTTCCTTTATCACTCTTCTGTTGCTTGCTTGATTTGGGGAATATTAGGGTGGAATTTGGAAGGGATTGTTAGCTAAGGGTGAAATATATCAAGATAATAAAATAAAATTTAAAAAAATTATTGTTTTGTTAACCTTCATTTCATTAATATAAGTCTATACATCACCACAAGCTCCCATTTACAAACTCAAAAGCAGGCACATAATAAAATTTAATGACACAGACAAAGTAAGCAAAGTTACTAATCAGGAGACCCCACTGACATTTCAAGGCCAATACATTGACCAAGCACTTAAGAACCATTTCTAGAAGTTTGTTTGATGCATACACATATTCTACCAGCAGTTCCAAATAGACATCTAGCTTTGTTGATCATTATCAACAAACAACAGAGTTACATCTGTTTTTTCTTCTTCTGATAAATGAGTAACAAGGTATAGCAGAAGCTATAGTTAACAACTAAAGTCTTAGCAGTTATGCCAAACTGCAACACATAATTAGTCACAAGCTGAATCTGAGAACAGAATAGGAGATATCCCACAGGCTACAAAGCACCTTGTTTTAAATGGAATTACAGTAGCCTCCATTATCAAATTAATTCTACCCTTTATCTCCCATTGAATTAATTTCACAATGCCTTCCACACTTCTTTATAATGTCATTCCAATTTTCATAGACTCAGTACACAAGAATCCAAAATTCAAAAATAGTTTCCACTGAATCAGCATCAGAGCAAATTAACAATGTTCCACATGATCCAGTGCACGAGGCCTACTTCTAATATTTCAAGTGAAAATTCTCTTATTAACATTTATTCTATCTACTTAGTCAGGCTTGGCATATCTAGGAGCAAGAAAATATCAAGGTACACCTTTCAAAATCACCTTACGGCTGCATTCTTTCTTCAGACCCTAAATCTCAAAAATTAAGAAAAATATTTTCACTACAAAACTGCCTCTTCTTGAATCCATCTAAAGAATAAGCCTTCGATTTATATTGCACACCAGGTACTTTAACGATGTTTTACCTCAAATAATATATTGAACAACATTGTGTTGTTTCCATGACCCTCGTATATAGAGAGACCTAAAAATTGAATTATCTTTCATGCTTTGGCTCCACATAATCACATATGCCTTTGTTCATATTTTCTTTGGTCAAAGAAGAACCTTCTTTTTTTCCCCTGCATTAGCATCATTTACATAGTCAACTTGATGTTCCTAATTTCTCTACTACTCAACATCCTGCATTTGATAGTCTTAATTTTACAATAATTCAGAGGTTTTAAAAGCCTTATTATGGAACTGCCTTTAAGAAAATAACATTCACCTATATACCAAAACAAAAAGGCAGATATACATAGAAATACATACATGTATGCATGTCTGTGTGTGTGAAAGAGAGAGAGGGAATCAGTGTGTGAAAGAGAGAGAGGGAATCAGACTGTCGAATTTGTAACGATTGAATATATTTAGCAAGATCTCATTTAACATAGACCCCATCTCCAAACTTTTTTCCACTCCAATAGCCGGGTTACCAAGTAATGTAATTATGTAACTCCCATCTAATTCCCCAAAGCCAGTTTCCAAAGGACACATCATTACTAAATTAAGCTCATTCTCATAGAAAATAAAGCAGTAGAACACATAGAGCACCAGATATATACATAAACTCTAAAAACATTCAAACAAAAACAAAAGTCACATCTCAAACATACCATTCCAAGAGCTCGACAGGACCTAAACCAGGTTTCACTTCCTCCAAATTTCCTGAACCTCTCTGATCTAGCAGTCTTGTTCAACCAAACCTCTCTCCACCTCACCTTCCCCTGATGAAACTTGCCTCAGCACCCTTCCTCCATCATAATGACAATCCACACTCCACACTAAAACAAAGGAAAAAATTGTTAGTTCAAAATCTAAAAAGTTTTAATGGAAAGAAAAGGCCTAGGAATGAGCTCTAAGGCTAACAACTTATGCAGAGAGTGAATTAAGAACGTGTACAACTCAAATCATATTTGAAAATTAAAAAAAAAAAAATTGATAATTTGTTCAACTCAAAGCCCCACTAGCAGAAGAAGTGTCAATAACTAGTCAAGCATGGCATATCTGGGTACACCTTTCAAAAGCACCTTACAGCTGAATTCTTTCTTCAAATCCTAATCCTCCAAAATCAAGGAAAAAAATATTTGCTGTAATACAGACTCTCCTTAAACCCTTCTTAAGAATTAGCTTTCAATTTATATGGCACACCAGGTACCTTAACTATATTTTAGCTCAATTATTACATTAAACAACATTGTATTTCTTCCATGACCCTCATGCACAGAAGACCCACCCAAAATTTCTACACTACGTTTCATGCTTTGGTTCCAAAGAACCACAAATTACTAATTTCCTTTCATTAATACTATTATTTTCTTCGCATTACCATATCCTTTCAAATTGGGTCAATACCCCTTTATGAATGAGGGCGTTAATTTAGTGTGACAGACCGAAAAGTGATAAAGATACCCAAAGATGCAAATCGAACAATACAACTAAAGTGGGTGACATACTTTGTCATTCAACAAGGCCAAAGAAATTGAACTAAAATGATGCAAAGGAAAACAATTTCAATTTAATAACAGTACCTTGTCATGTTTTCTGGGAATTTGGTCAAGAGGTTCTCATTTTCTTCAACTGTGGATATGGATTGAAGTTTGAATCATAGTTTACAGAGGAATAGGCCATTGAAGATGGAGCTAAATCAAACCCATCTCCAACAGTTGAGTCAGATCTCAAACCCAAGTCAGACCCATTTGTCACATCTAATTGAAGCCTTGAATCAATTGGCAAAGAGAGAGGTGCCCAGTTTCGTGAGAGACTAGAGGAGGTTGACATTGTGTTACAGTTGAGTCATTATATGAAAAGTACTCTGATTTGGCCACTCGGTATTGTACAGCCTAAGCATTGGAGACAATCAAAATCATAAACTATTCAATAAAATAAGAAACCTCGATTTTTCTCTTTTTGAAGGGAGCAAAATCTATTCCTGAGATTTTAATTCACTCCTAATGAAATGCTTAGTTCTACCAAATGCTTAACCCTCAAATGACTTTGAAATTGTACCAAATTTAACAGGGCAATGATTTTAATTCACTCCAACTCCCGACTTCTGAAATTTTCTTATATATATATATATATATATATATATATTCATAATACACAATGCATTGTATTGAATGAAGTCTTCTAGCGGAAAGTAGTTTCAATGTAAAAATAATACCTGGGCATATTTCTTCGCATCGGACTCTTCGGTTTCTTTGACTGTGGATATAGATTGAAAATGGAGTCTATCTTTTTATAAAGGGATTGGCTATTGAAGAAGAACCCAAATCAAACCCATGACCATCTGCTGAGTCAATACCCAAACATAAGTCAAGCCCATTTGCTATATCCACTGGACGCCTTGAATCAGATGTCATCAGGGACTAGAGGAGCTTGAAGTGTCTCCTGCGTCTGAGTCCGTATGTGAACCATTTTGAGATAGTAAAGGTGCGAGCAGCTCTGTGTTGTCATCAACATTTTGAGAATTGTGTTGGATGATAACGGAATTCTGAGGAGGACATATGCATTCCACATGTACTCCCATCCTTGCAATCACAGGAGCGTAGTTTCCGTTTCTACTTACCCAATGAGTGATTTTACATGTAATCTCAACATGATTCCGATCACCTTGTATCAAGTCTCCGACATCCCTCTGTAATTGGCTGTGAGGTTCTCCGTGAAACCACAGATGATCACACTTCAAAGCATAAAAATACCCCATAAAAGTACGACGTCGCTTACGACTATCGGTAAAAATGTGGATATCACAAACACGATCGATTATATCATCACGAATAGAACCATGCTTATCATTATTAGCGTAACTATCCTTCAACGGAACTAGATGAAGAGCAACACAAACAGCAATTGATGGAAGCTCAGGACCAACCCAGAATGATATGGAACTTTCAATGCTTTGATGATTGATCCAATTCGGAATCTTCTTTCCCGGTACTATAATTTCATATCTCTCTCCAAAATCAACCAGATGCGAATCTAGAGTGGGAAAGGACTCATCATGAATTGCGTAGAACTTGGAGAGGGAGACCCGGGAAGAGCAATCAATCTGATTCGATAAATTGCGATGTGAATGCGAATCCATTAATACTTTGTGTTTCACACCTGAACATTTCATATTTGGTGAAAGCCCTAAAATTCTTCCAAACTGCATGAAATTAGGAAATTTAAGAAATTGAAGTTTAGCAAATCTAATAAATGTATTTGCAAAGGTAACCAAAATTGTTTCTATTATTACTTTAAGAGAGAGAGAGAGAGAGAGAGGGGTACCTGAAGGATTAATTTTCTTAATGATTCTGAATTCAACGAGATGCAGTTTCGTGCATCTACTTGTCTTATACTTTCTGGAAGCTTTGGAATTTTCTTAAGGAACTTAGAATCCTGAATTACAAGCCAATTTAATTTATTGAATCTGATAATGCTGTCTCTGAGGTTCAAATCTTTGCTCCTTGATAATAAACATTTCTCTGAGTGGGTGAAGCAGGAAGTCAACTTTTTTAGAAAATTCAACCTTGGAAAATAATATTTTGAAAAGCCACCGTAAGAATTGCACGCTGCTGCTTGTCTACCAATCCCCACGCCCTTGGGAAATTTGACATTGCCATAAAGCGCGAGCTGGCGAAGATGTTGCAATTTATAAATGCTACTTGGAAGCTGACATGAATAGAAACTGGAACCTATGTCTAATCGCACAAGCCCAGTGAGATTCTCAATTGATGGAGGAAGCTCTCTAATGGCAGTTTGTCCAAGATTTAGATACTTTAAATTTTCCAGTTCTTGTGGAATATCAGGGAACCTCTTAACCCTTTTGCAATAAAAAAGATGTAAATATTTAAGAGATTTCATCATAATACAACTTGGAAGAGTTTGAAGTTCAACGCAATTCCAGAGGCGCCAGCTTTCAAGCTTATCAAGACATCCAATAGAGTCATGAATCTTGACTAATTTTCTACAACGTTGGAGATCCAATTTTTTTATGTTTGGGGTGGCACTCAATAAGTCGGGTAATTCCCTAATGTATTGATTGGAATTGAAATTCATATATGTCAAGTTTTTGCATTGTATCCTCTGTAGAAAAAAGAAAATCAAAATATTTAATTCCAACAAATGTTATTAAAATATAGTTTAATAAAGTAGTAATAATTTATAAATAAATAAAAATGATTATACCTTGAAAAGCTTGTCCAATGTAACCCGACTTTCTAGCATGTTGAGTGCAATGAGTTTTTGTGGATCAAAATTGGATGGTAGGGAAGACAGAGGAAATTCGGACCAATCAAGAACCCTTAATTCCTTAGGAAGATATTTAAGACCTCTACAAATATCTACATTACTAACCATAAGGAACTTGAGATTTTTCATCTTCTCAAAACATTTAGGTTCTAACTTCATCTTTGATGCATCAGGTGAGCATATCATTATGCTACGAATTTTTTCCGATCCCTAATTAGACAAAGCATCAAGTCAATCATACTATACATTAAAATTCATTAAAAGTATAATGACAGTTAAAACTAAACAAGAACTAAACTAATAAACTTAAATTTTATTCAACATTAAATGGAAAATAATCACTACATTTGCCATTTGAAAAAAAAGTAGAAAATGAACCAAGATAATGCATACCGTATTTTGTATTAGTACTTTATGAACATCCTCATAACACCATAGCCTACTACGCTTTCCAGGCAAGTCTGGTGATTCCCGTTGAACAATGTCCCTACCCATTTGTTGTAGCAAGTCATGCATCAACAATTTATCATATTGACCAACGGTTATTAGGCACTTATCGATAAGTCTTCGAATTCCATAAATTGGATATAAATTGCAAGCACCCAGTATATCAATGACATACTCCTTAGGAAATCCCTCAAAGAAGCATGCAACATCGAGGAAAATATCTTTTTCAGCTTTATCCAATCCTTCATAACTTATTTCGAGTATTTTTTTGATTTCTTCATTAGGAATTCTTTCATACTTTTCTATTGCACTTCTCCATTCAAGTTTAGTTCTTCCATACAAATCAGCACCAATTATTACTAGAGCCAATGGAAATCCCTTGGCATATTGTATAACTCTATTTGCAAGTTCCAAATAATCATCTTTGGGTTTGTTGCTTTGGAAGGCGTGCATACTAAAAAGTTCAAAAGCTTCATCTTGATCTAATTCCTTAACCGAGTAGGTTGAACAACAATTTCCAAGAGTAGCTGCCAAGTGTTTGTCTCTTGTTGTTATAATGATTTTGCTTCCAGAAGCAAACCAATCACATCCTCCAAGCAAATTTTCTATTTGGATCCATTTATCCACATCATCAAGAACTAAAAGGATCCTCATAAATGAAAGTCTTTCCTTTATCATATTGATTCCCCTAGATTTGTTACCTACCTTTAAATTTGTATCCCTTAAGATCTCAAAAAGAAGTGCCTCTTGTAGTTCGATTACACAAGCATCTGTCCTCGATCTTTCTCTTAAATTTTCTAGATAACAAAATCCATCAAAATGATCACAAATTCTATTAAAAATAGCTTTTGCGATTGTTGTCTTACCTATTCCACCAGGGCCATAGATACCTATTATATGACCATCATTTGACTCAATATCTAAAATAATGGTCTTTACACGATAATTTATTCCAACAGGGTATCGAGCAACAAATAATGGTGTGCGATTAAATTTAGAATTTGAGATCTCTTCAACAATTCTTTGGATAAATTTGAACTCATTGCATCTGTCATTCACATAACATTAAAAAATATATATAACGAGTTAGACTAGAAAATAGAAATGTGAAGATCAAGTAAATTTAAGAAGTTCGGCTTGTGCATAAAAATTTTAAATATTGGGAATTAAAGTAAGTGGCTTGTATTAATTCCCATATATATGACATTCAATTTAAACATAAAAATGCGGGCATAACACAATTTGAAATTAATAGGATATTATTGTTTAGAAAATTTATTCATATATAGAATTTATATGTGTTTATATTTAAAAAAATGACTAAATAATAAGATACCTGAATTGATCATTTGCCTACTTATTTCAAGTTTGAAAGTTAAAGACTTAAAAGACAATAAATAAAAGTGTAAAATTGAAGGAAAGTATGGTAATTTGATCAAAATGACTTAACATTTAAAACAAAACCGTTCGAGCAAAGCCATGTGTTTTGATTTTTTTTTTTTTAAGTCAAATTTTCATGATTTAATCAGGTTTTTTTTTTTTTTTGGTTGTGAAACTAAAGCTTAAGTTTCTGTCAGTACAATCCAGATTTTCATATGGTTTACCAGTTTGACGGTTCAACCCTTGATTCGGTGCAATTCTGAGTATTAATATGTCTAGAATGAAGTTGCATGGAAAATCTAAGTTACTGATAATTGAAACTTCTCAAAAAAAAAAAAAAAAAACTTGTTAAAACTCACTTTTAATACTAGAACTAAATTATTAAGGATAGATTTGGGAAAATTTTTAAATAAATAATATGTGGGAGAAAGAAACTCCTATATATATATATATATATATATATATGACACTCCTATTTAATCAGTAAGTTTTTTTTTTCTTTTTTTTCAATCCTTCTATTTCAACATTGCTAGCTAATAACCTCTACAGTCATAGATATGAAGAAAAAAAAATACATACATAATTTGGCCAAAAGACATTGATAAATTAGCAGTAATTGTTGTTTAACAATAAAATTAGTGATCAGACCACTGAAAGTTATAAAAAGTACAATAGTTGTCATTAAATACATACCTATGCTTGTAATGCCAACCAGATATATTAGCGGTTTCATGGAGAGCTTTTCTCCATCTTTCTACTTTCTTGCTATCCTTAAGTTTTCTTTCATGTTTAGCTAGGGCTTCTCCGAACTTTCCATTTTGGTTACGAATTTCAGATGGATCCACCTTGTAAAAAACCGGTCGCACCAATTAGTTATTCTTTTTACACTCAACAATCTTGGCGAGCTCATCCAAACACCAAGTGGAAGATGCATAGTTTTCAGAAAATACAATTATTGACATCATTGAGTTCTCAATGGTTTTGAGAAGCTCTGTAGAAATTTCTTCTCCCCTTGGAAGCTTATCATCAATGAAGGTGTGAATACCCTTCAAACACAAAGTGTCATACAAATGGCTTATAAAACCAAAACGGGTATCTTCACCTCTAAAACTCAAGAAGACATCAAACTTCTTGAGTTGGTGGGTGAAAGAAGAAGATGAGACTCCTTTGTAGGTCACAAGAGCCATCGAGATTTATGAGCAAACAGTTGTAAAGATCTGAAATGAGGAGAAAGAAAACTGTGAAGGTATTGCAATATAACACAGGAAAGTGAAAGCCAAATTAGTAAGTGCCCGTTTGTTTGGGCTTTTTGAGCTCAAAAGTTGGCTTTTTAAAAAAGTCAACCCCTTTTCAGCGTTTGGTGATAACGTTACAAAGTTGGCTTTTAAAAGTTGGCTTTTTATGTTACAAAGAAAATGAGCATTTCAGATATGCAGCACATATGGTCCATTTTGTAAAAGCTGAAGCTGGCGTTTATATTATATCCGTTGGGGTGAGTTGAATTACCAAAATTGCCCTTCAATAAAGGGCAAGTTGTCTTCTTCAGTTCTTCAGATCATGCACGGCCCAGCACATTTTCTTCTCATCCCTCTTCTCTGCGCAAGCCAGTCATCTGTGAACCCGGTCTACCACCACAATCAACAAAATCAACAAAACCCATTTCAAACCCAACTCAAAATCAAACCCAAAATCCACAGAAAATCAACTCAAAATTAAACCATTAATTGAAAACCCATAACCCAAACCCAAAATCAAAATCAAATACAAATACAAACCCAATGTTTCAATCATCTTCATCTTCATCATCATCATCATCACCATCATCTTCTCTAGAGGAAGTGAAAGAGCGGCTTTCGAATTGTCAAAAAAAAAAAAAAAAAAAGCTCAGCTGGAGAACGTTCTGGAGGAAAAGAGAAAGGGATGAAGAAAAAAGAATTGTCAAAAAAAAAAAAAAAAAAAAAAACCCACCTGTGGAACGTTCTGGAGGAAAAGAGAAAGGGAGAAAGGGGAAAAGAGAAAGGGATGAAGAAAAAAGTGTAGTGGAATGTTCTGGAGGGGAAGTGGTAGGAAATAATAAAAAAAGAAAAAGAAAAAAGAGAAGGGTATGTGGGCGGAGGAGAAAAAAAGAGGGGAAAAAAAATGGAAAAAAAAAAAAGATGGAGAAAATGTTATCACAATATTTGTACAATATTTTCACAATAAATTTTAAAGAGTAGGTTATTATTAGCTAATATTGGTGAGAAAAAAATAATTTTTTTAGAAAGAAAAAAAATAATTTTAATAGTACGTTAAAATTAAAATCTGTGTTAATTTTTATCACAATATTTTTACAATAAATCTTAAATGGTAGGTTATTATTAACTAATATTGGTGAGAAAAAAATATTTTTTTAGAAAGAGAAAAAAATAATTTTAATAGTACGTTAAAATTAAAATCAGTATCAATTATCACAATAATTTTACAATATTTTTCACAATAAATCTTAAGTGGTAGGTTATTATTAGCTAATATTGATGAAAAAAATTAATTTTTTTAGAAAAAGAAAAATTGATTTAAGTATATGAAGTAGTTGATTTAAGTATGAAATAAACTCACATAAAAAAAAAGTATGAAATAAACTCCCTTATATATATATTGTCCTTTTTGGTAATTTATCTCTCAAACTACAACTTTTATAAGTGCTAGCCAAACACTCAGTTTTTTCAAAAAACACTTTTTAACAGTTTTACCAAACACTCAGTTTTTTGAAACTCAGCTTTTTCATTATGCACTTTTTAAAAACTCAAATTTTTCAAAAAGCCTAACTTTAAAAAGCTGAACCAGACTCACCCTAAGAGGGTGAATGCAAGCAAGAGGAGCCTTTAAAGGTGGCTTGCTTTCGGTGTGTCCAGCAACTCTTTGAACTTTAAAAGTCCCATATTGATGCTTTTTATATTGCTTTTGGTGTGACTCTCTGAACTTTCCAAGAACCATAGATGTTTTTTTTATTGCAATATCATGCAAGTTTCCGTGTGAAACCTAAAATAAATCTTGGAACTTTCTAAGCAACATACTGGTCATTGTGGTCAAACAAATGGTAATAAAAGTAGGTAGCCATCTTCCATTTAATCCATCCAACAAAGTTCAGAGAGGTCCACGCGTTTTTGACTTTCTGGAAAAGTAGCTATCTTTTGTCAACACGTTTCTCATTTTCCTACAAACTTCCCCTCTTTGTCCATGACACTGATTGTGTAAAGAAGTGAGAAGGGAAGGGAACTTTCCTTTGTTTGGCTATTTGGAGAGGAGAAAAATGAAAAAGTGAAGAAAGTAGAATCCACTCAGCACAATAATTTTTTTATCAAAAATCTCACACTCAAAAAGGGAAAGGGGATGTGTGAAAAGTCTATTAAAAGATTTAGTGCATATAGATTTATTGTATATCAATATGCTAGCTAAATGGCAAAAAATCCTTTTCACTTGTAGATAAAATTTTTTGCCCTGGACACAAATAAGTCCATTTACCGTCATATATACATTAAAAGATATAAACGTGCAACACATGTTAAAGCTTCAATCTATTTTTGTTTTGGGAAAAATATCGATTGAGAATGTATTTTTCATCAACATTCAAGGCAATCAACCATAAATCCAGCTACAATCAACCATCACCATGCGCAGGACCTCCCAGCAAAAGCAAATTCAATTCCCTTTTTTTTTTTTCCAATTTCAATAAGGAAATCATACAGGAAATTGCATTGAAAAATGCCTTTACATTAATATAGGATCTGATTTACATTGGAAAAACTCCCCAATAAAAAAGTACCAAAATTATATCTGACATTAACAAGAAAAATAGATGCTACCGTCGAAGCTTTTTCAATAACCAATTCCTCCGTGCTGTGACATCCATGGCCACGAACATCTTGGCCTTTCTCTCATCTTCTAAAAGTTCACAAGCCTCCAAGAAGATCTCATCATCCATGTCTTTGAAGTGCTGCAACTATACATTCTATTGAGCTGTAGTCTTTGTCTTCCTCAGTACCCAAATATGTTTTTACTACACACGGCTTCCCCTCAACTGCCTCTTTCTTGATGGTTCTCCTAACTTTTTGGATGCCTGCTGAGGTTGACGAAGGAGCAGATTTTCGCTTTCTTCTCCGATGCTTTTTTCATTGAAGTTTCCGTGTGAAATCTAAAATAAATGTTGGGAAGTTTGTAAGCACCATACGGGGTCATTGTGGTCAAACAAAATGGTAATTTCTCCAATAGCCTCTCATCTATAAGAGATGAAGATGGAGAGAGAAATAGGTAAGGGATGAGTGAAGACGGAGAGAAAGAGAGAGAGAAGGCGGCTGAGAAGAGAGAATGAGTGAGGAGGAGAGAAGGGAAACGATTGAGGGGTATTTTGGGATGGGCCGCTGAATGTGAAAGAGATGCTAGGGTTTACATGTTTAGCTTTGATTTTAAATAAAATCCAAACGACTTCGTTTTGATAATAGAAATTAAAAATGAAAAAAAGTTGTGATAATAGAATAGAAATTAAAAATGAAAAAAAAAAAAATCGTTCAGCAGGGTAGAACCTGGAACAGGAAATGGGTAAACCCATGTGGCAGATTTGTTAAGCACCAGGGCAAACATGCACTTACTGACAATGCGTTTTAACCATAAAAGTATATATATAGTTTGGTTTGGTTCGGTATAATCATAACTCTAACCTCTCAATTTCGGTTTTTTAAAAATTTAAACCGAAATAGATTTGGCCAGTTTTGGTCACCCATTAGGTTTGTCAATTTTCTTTAACGTATTAAAAGATATTAGCTTCATCACACGCACTTTGCACATGCGATGAAGCTTTTTTTTTTTTTTTTTTTGAGTTTAATGAAATTTTTTTAATTTGAATTTTTCTATTGTTAGTGAGGTTACACAGAATTGGTTTTTTAAGAAACTATAATTTAGGATTTGAAATGGAGTAAACTGTTAGATTTAGTGTGTGCTAGTTTTTTTTTAAAAAAATGTATTAAATGTGCATGAGATATATTTAAATAGAGAATGCTAACTTTTAGGAAAAAGTTTTATTTTTTAAGAATAAAGATTATCTAATTAGATTAGAGATATTTTTGACATTTTGTAAAGTCATAACTAATTTTTTGAATCCTCTTTATATATAGAGATAAAATGTGTTTTCAAAAATATATATCTATTCTATAATATTAATAACAGGAATCCCAATTTGGTTTTCAACATTTTGCGTACTAAAATATTCTCACACAAATTCTTAAACTCTCTAAAATATCTCTATCATTTAGTTCAATAATTTTAAATTTAAAAACACTATATGGTTAAAAGAGTAATTTACTATTTTAAAAGAGTTCGTAAGTTTTATACTTTCAAGCTTTTATCAAAATCTTAAAAATTATGACACTATCTTTATCTCACTTTTAAACATTATTTCGCTAAATCTAAAATAAAAAAATAAAAAGAGCTTTATCTCATCACACGTGCTCATGCGCGTGCTCGGTAACTCTTCTATTTTTTGGGTAAAGGTTAATAATTTGCATTTATTATAATTTAAAAATATTTTTTTTTTCAAACAAATAAAAAGGATAAGTTTTAGAGATAAGCAGTAACTGTAATTTCTTTTTTAAATGTGAAGGGAAAAAAATTCTAAACTTTAGGAGTTCTCTTTTTGAATTCAAAATGAAATTTGTTATTTGACATTTATGACCCTATTTTTAAATGAAGTTTGCGCGTGCGATGAGGCTAGTATAATATATGATGATAAAGTGATGATAGAACGACTACACAAAGCTTACAAAAATGATGTGTTACCAATATGAAAAAAAAAAATGCAGTTTACACTTAAGCTTGTTTTGAAATAAAATATTTGTTGTAAAATGTTTTCAAATTTTAAGGTGTTTATTTACATGTAAAATGTGGTCAAATTTGTAAAATAATTTTCGCTAAAGTAAAAAATTGTAAAGCGTTTTACCTTTAAAAAACTTAGTGGAATATTTTACAAAAACACATAATGACCCTCTATGAAATCTAGCAGCTAGGTCAATGGTCTGATCATCAAAGACGCCAGTTTGACCACCTATGCAAGCAGTTAGGTTGCCAAGAATTACAATAGGCGGTTGGCAATCGAAATCATAGGTTAGTACCAGCGATCCTATTGTCAGAGTTGTCGGAACGGTGGTCCCGTCACTGAACCTCCAACATCGGCGGCTTCGATGGTTGAGTTGTTGATTTTGATAGTTTATGCTTGAAAATTTTTAAATGTCACATAAAACACTTGAAAATATTTTACTGGAATGTTTTACATGTAAAATGATTCACATTTGAAAATATTTTACTTCAAAACAAATGGAGTATAAAACATTTATTTATTAGGTGATTAAATTTCACCGATCATATTTACTGCCACATCTATTCTAAAAAAATAAAATAAAATAAACCCAATATGATTAAAAGAGTAATTTACTAATTTAAAAGAGTTCTTAAGTGTCATACTTTCAAACTTTTATCAAAATCCTAAAAATTAGGTCACTGTCTTTATCTCACTTTTAAACATTATTTCACTAAACTTAAAATAAAAAATAAAAAGGAGTCTTATTGCAAGCACTGATGAGTACACGCACACACACTAGCCTACTACTTATCTCTAAAACTTATTATTTTTATTTTTCAAACAAATAAAAATAATAAGCTTTAGAGATAAGCAGTAACTATAATTTCTTTTTTAAACGTAAAAGGAAAAAAAATCTTGAACTTTAGGAATTCTCTTTTTGAATTCAAAATGAAATTTGTTATTTGACATTTATGATCTTATTTCTAAATGAAATTACCCTTCATTAATGAGGAAATTTTTGAATTACATAAAAGTCCAGTTAAAAGAAGGGAATCCTCTTTTATATATACTAGAGTGCGTGCACAGAGACTCTTTTATATTTTGGGTAAAGTTTAATAATTTGTATTTATTATAATTTAGAAATTTTTTTTTTCAAACAAATAAAAAGGATAAACGTTAGAGATAAGTAGTAACTGTAATTTATTTTTTGAATGTGAAGGGAAAAAATCATAAATTTTAGGAGTTCTTTTTTGAATTCAAAATGAAATTTATTATTTGACATTTATGACTCTATTTCTAAATGAAGTTACCATCATTAATGAGGGTATTTTTGAACTACATAAAAGTCCTGTTGAAAGAAGGGAATCATCTTATATATATATATATATATATATATATATATATATATATATATGTAGGGTCTAGGTTTTCGGTGCCCAAGCCCAAGGGATATTGGTCCAAGGCCCATCGAACCCTTAACAATGAATTTGTAGAGAGTGGGTCGAAGGTCTAGGCGCTGGCCGGCGTTCACGAGGCGTGAACTCCGGTCTCTTTTATTTAAAGAAATACTTAGAACAATTTACAAATGGGGATGCTCCTCGGCCCATGGCTGAGGAGGCTTTTCTCCCCTTTTTCCTCATTCCTTTCTCTTTTTCTCTTCTCTCTTTTTTCCCATCCATCTGTCCCCCCCCCCTCAGGAGGGATTCCCTTACATTATATATCCTTTGCCCAACCAATCCTAGCCCTACACTTGTTGAGCGATTTGGACCTTACTCAGGTGCTTGTCCCATTAGTCGCCTTCCCTGCCTCTTTGGGAGTCGCGGCGACCAAGGCAACGCTGATGCGGGGTCCTTTCCTCATTAATGCGGTCAGGGCGGTAGTCAGGTACATTTAATGTGAAAGTGACTGCTTGTCATGAACTTGTCCCTCAAGTTCTCGGACGTCCGATGATGGGGTCGTCCTCGGACTTAGGTGCCTCCTCGGCTCGGGCCTTCGGGCCAGGAATGAAGTGGGCTGGGCCGTAGGATTATTTGGCCCCACAATAGCCCCTCAAAATTTTGTTGTCCGCATCCTCGGGCGGAGAGGAGGATTTTGATGTCCTCGGGCATGCGACGCGTCCTATCGAGTTTGGCCCTCTGTGGGTACAAGAGTCTTTTTGTCTGCCCTAGAAGCGTTACTGACGCCTCGAACGGCGCGACGTTCCCTTCATTAAATCCAGGCGGCTCTGCGCTCCCCACGTTCAACGGGAGGATGACAATCCAACGGTGGGGATTCGCCTAGCAGTTGGGGTTGGGAAAACCCGCACGGTTCCTTGATTTGGGGGTATAAATACCCATTTGAAAAACCGGTTCCTCTGTTCACTCGCACCCAAGAGTCTACATCTCCAGCATAAAAAGTCTGTCCGAGGAGCTTCTACACATTTCTGTAAGTCACCCTATCTCTCTTTGAACTTTCTCCTTCTCCATTTCTTCTTTTTCTTTTATTTGCTCTCTCTTAGCTCACTTAGGCACCATTCGGGATGGGTAGATTTAAGAAATACGTTTTCACTGAGGAGGCGATGGAGAAATTCATCGCCGATTATAAGATACCGGCCAATGTGGGCTTGAGGTATTGTGCGGAGGGCGAGTGGCGCTTTCGGAGGCAGGAGGGTGAAGTGGTGATTCCCATCGTTGCCTTCGTTGAAGGTGGCATGAGGATACCCATGGGGCCGGTGATAAGGGACTACCTGACGCACTTCCGGCTAGCCCCCACCCAGTGTACCATCAACGTCTTTAGGATTCTGGGCTGTGTGGATGCCCTGAACGAGAAGATGGGACTGAGGTTGACCCACCATGACGTCAATTGGTGTTATAACCTCCAATGCCTGAAAGGCGAAACTTACTATCTGAAGACCAGGGATGACAAGGTCCGGCTCATTCAGTGCCTCCCTGAGTCCAGCAAGGGGTTAAACAAAGACTTCCTCATCGTGTCTGGAGAGTGGCACGATGGCCTTCACTGCCCAACGACGGAGGGGACCCCAGGTGGGGCAATGGGAATATGGAGAGAGGGTTCTAGGACCCTAATCAGTTCCATCCTTTACTTCGTCCATTTCTTTTTGCACCGTCTGATTTTTAATGTGAATGTGTTTCCTCTTGCAGATCCGCACGCTTTCACGCACCACTTCAGCCTGATCAACCGGGAAGACTTACAAAAGGCGCTGAGGGCAGAGGTTTTCGTGAATGAAGCTGACAATCAGGTGAGGGCCGCTTACCAGATCTTGAAATACGACCCGGCTCATAAGTCGTTTGCGGCGCCGAAGTACGTGATCATAGCAAAGGATCCTTGGCTCCGGAAAATAACCATGACCGAGGACGGATTCCGGTTCCCTGAGGTGCCCTCCACATCAGAGGGCGTAGCACCTGCGGGCCCCTCCTCCTCCCTTAGGCTCTCGGAGCCCGCCGAAGTAGGCTTAGAGAGGGAAGTGGAAGTCGCCGATTTCGGCCCTGCTGAGGACGAGTTTGACGTCTTTGAACAAGCTCACCAGTCCGAGGACCCTCCAGGAGACTTGGGTGACCCTCGTCTGACTGAAGCAGACTTCTCAGTGTCCAAGTCCTCTTCCCGACACGAAATGGGTTACAAAAAGAGGCCCCAACCTAGCCTGTCGGATCTGATTGAAGGCCAACCTGGGAAATCAAAGCCAGAGCTCCCTCCTCCTCCTCCAAAAACTCGTTCTGCTCAGGGCAGGTCGGCCTCTACCCAGTCAAGGCTTCCTCCTTCTCCGTCCAAGACGAGTCTGCCTTCTAGGCATGAGCCCTCCGATCCCAAGCAGAAAAAGGATAAGGGCAAAAGGCCGGCTGAGGAAAATTTCGGGTCCCCACGGGAGGAGGATGATAATCGGCGGCCATCCAAACAGCTGAAGATAGGCTCCCGAGGCCAGGATAAACAGGTTGATGACCAGCCCGAGCCTCAGGCCTGGCTTCCTACCCCAATGCTCCATGGGGGGCCGCTGAGGGAAGACTCCTCCCTTAGGGATTTCAAAGAGGGCGAAGGCGCGTACGTGGCCGACGCGGTGGGAAGGTGCCTGCTACTCCCAGCTGACATGGCGGAGCTGGCGACTATGAGGAGCAGGGAGGTCTTCCTCTGCCTCAAGCGGTACTTGGGAATGGTAAGTCTCTCGTCATTTATGACTTATTCGAGTCGTAGCTTCTCTCTTCCCCTTTTCTGAGCTCGGCTAACCGCGTACTTGTTTTGCCTGCCAGGCCGTTCAGGCCACTTATAGGTTGGAGGACGCTGCCCGTGACCAGGGGAAAGCCATGGACGTGGAGCGTGAGAAACGCTTGGAGGCCACTCGGGTCCTTAAAAGCTCCGAGGACGATCTTGCCAAGGCTCGGGAAGAGCTGGGGGCAATGACCAGTGCTCGGGACAATGCCCTGTCCGGCCTCGCCGGCTTCCAGAAGCAGGCCGAAGATTACTCAAAGCGCCTGGCTGAGGCAGAGGGGCAGTTGAAGACCGCAAAGAAACTGCTTGCGGATCTGCCAAAGAAGGTGACTGCCGCCGAATCGGACAAGGGGGCAGCTGAGTGGGCGAGGGACGAGGCCGTGAGGGCCAAGTTTGAGGCTGACCAGGGCAGGGAGGAAGCCCTGGCCACTAAGCAGGAAGCCGAGGAGGAGGCTTATGCTACGGGGATGGCAGAGACAGAGGCAGCCTTTAAGGCTCAAGTCCCCGGGTTGTGCAGGCGCTACTCTGTCGAGGTTTGGAGGGAGGCTCTCAGACAGGCTGGGGTCGAGGCCTCGTCCGACTTGTGGAAGGAGGAGAATGTGTACTACCCTCCTGCTATCCGCGAGGCAACTCCAATTGGCGCTGAGGCCGAGGAGGCTGCAGAGGAAGCCGGTGCTGCTACGGGTGAGGACACCTCAATTGCTGCGCCCGTGGGTGAGCTCGTCCAAGGAAGTGACCCTCCCAAGGTAGCAGAATTAGGTGAGGGCCCCGTTGAGGAGGCGCCTCAGGAGGTTGTGAAGCCTACCTCTGAAGCTGAAGTTCCTGCTGCTGAGGAGGCAGCCGTTCCTGCCGCGCCTTCGCAGGCTGTCCCTTCTGGCCAAAGCTCAGAAGGCCCTGAAACTGCTGTGGTCCAGCCCCCTGCCGAGGGAGGAAAATAAGTGGGCAAGACAGGCCCCTCAACGCCGTCGCCTCTCGTCTTTTGTATCTTTCCCCCCTTTTTTTTTTTAGACTGTAATGTGGTGTTCACCATGTAACCTTTGTGGATTTAATGAAATACGAGTTTTATTTCTTTTCCTGCTGATTGTGGTTGCTCGCTTATTCGTACGCTATCCATTTTTTCTTTACTTGTATGATTTTAACTTCAATTGCATCTCGGTCAATCGCGGCATTAGTTATTATAGCGAGGGCATGTATGCTTGGGTGGACTCATCGCTCCCTAAGGGCCAGGTAGGAAATTCTTTGTGTAGACACTTAGGATCCCCTTGAAGTAGTTGGCTTCTCCACAGGCTTGAGTCTGAGGACCATACAGTGCTTTTGGTTCTGTCTAACACTTAGAATCCTCTGAATGAGTTAGTTTCCCCATAGGTCTGAGTCCTGGGATCATACAGTGCTTTTGGGTTCTGTCTAACACCTGGAATCCTCTGAAGGAGTTAGTTTCCCCATAGGCCTGAGTCCTGGGACCATGCAGTGCCTTGGTTCTATCTAACTCTTAGGATCATCTAAGGTGGTTAGTTTCCCCGTGAGCCTGAGTCCGAGGGCCATGCAGAGCCTTGGTTCTGTCTAACACTTAGGATCATCTGAAGTGGTTAGTTTCCCCATAGGCCTGAGTCCGAGGACCATGCAGAGCCTTGGTTCTGCCTAACACTTGGCCTTCTGAAGTGGTTAGTTTCCCCATAGGCCTGAGTCCGAGGACCATGCAGAGCCTTGGTTCTGTCTAACACTTGGCCTTCTGAAGTGGTTAGTTTCCCCATAGGCCTGAGTTCGAGGACCATGCAGAGCCTTGGTTCTGTCTAACACTTGGCTTTCTGAAGTGGTTAGTTTCCCCATAGGCCTGAGTCCGAGGACCATGCAGAGCCTTGGTTCTGTCTAACACTTGGCCTTCTGAAGTGGTTAGTTTCCCCATAGGCCTGAGTCCGAGGACCATGCAGAGCCTTGGTTCTGTCTAACACTTGGCCTTCTGAAGTGGTTAGTTTCCCCATAGGCCTGAGTCCGAGGACCATGCAGAGCCTTGGTTCTGTCTAACACTTGACTTTCTGAAGTGGTTAGTTTCCCCATAGGCCTGAGTCCGAGGACCATGCAGAGCCTTGGTTCTGTCTAACACTTGGCCTTCTGAAGTGGTTAGTTTCCCCATAGGCCTGAGTCCGAGGACCATGCAGAGCCTTGGTTCTGTCTAACACTTGGCCTTCTGAAGTGGTTAGTTTCCCCATAGGCCTGAGTCCGAGGACCATGCAGAGCCTTGGTTCTGTCTAACACTTGGCCTTCTGAAGTGGTTAGTTTCCCCATAGGCCTGAGTCCGAGGACCATGCAGAGCCTTGGTTCTGTCTAACGCTTGGCCTTCTGAAATGGTTAGTTTCCCCCATAGGCCTGAGTCCGAGGACCATGCAGAGCCTTGGTTCTGTCTAACGCTTGGCCTTCTGAAGTGGTTAGGCCTGAGTCCGAGGACCATGCAGAGCCTTGGTTCTGTCTAACACTTGGCCTTCTGAAGTGGTTAGTTTCCCCATAGGCCTGAGTCCGAGGACCATGCAGAGCCTTGGTTCCGTCTAACACTTGGCCTTCTGAAGTGGTTAGTTTTCCCATAGGCCTGAGTTCGAGGACCATGCAGAGCCTTGGTTCTGTCTAACACTTGGCCTTGTGAAGTGGTTAGTTTCCCCATAGGCCTGAGTTCGAGGACCATGCAAAGCCTTGGTTTTGTCTAACACTTGGCCTTCTGAAGTGGTTAGTTTCCCCATAAGCCTGAGTCCGAGGACCATGCAGAGCCTTGGTTCTGTCTAACACTTGGCCTTTTGAAGTGGTTAGTTTCCCCATAAGCCTGAGTCCGAGGACTATGCAGAGCCTTGGTTCTGTCTAACACTTGGCCTTCTGAAGTGGTTAGTTTTCCCCATAGGCCTGAGTCCGAGGACCATGCAGAGCCCTGGTTCTGTCTAACACTTGGCCTTCTGAAGTGGTTAGTTTCCCCATAGGCCTGAGTCCGAGGACCATGCAGAGCCTTGGTTCTGTTTAATACTTGGCCTTCTGAAGTGGTTAGTTTCCCCATAGGCCTGAGTCCGAGGACCATGCAGAGCCTTGGTTCTGTTTAACACTTGGCCTTCTGAAGTGGTTAGTTTCCCCATAGGCCTGAGTCCGAGGACCATGCAGAGCCTTGGTTCTGTCTAACACTTGGCCTTCTGAAGTGGTTAGTTTCCCCATAGGCCTGAGTCCGAGGACCATGTAGAGCCTTGGTTCTGTCTAACACTTGGCTTTCTGAAGTGGTTAGTTTCCCCCATAGGCCTGAGTCCGAGGACCATGCAGAGCCTTGGTTCTGTCTAACACTTGGCCTTCTGAAGTGGTTAGTTTCCCCATAGGCCTGAGTCCGAGGACCATGCAGAGCCTTGGTTCCGTCTAACACTTGGCCTTCTGAAGTGGTTAGTTTTCCCATAGGCCTGAGTTCGAGGACCATGCAGAGCCTTGGTTCTGTCTAACACTTGGCCTTGTGAAGTGGTTAGTTTCCCCATAGGCCTGAGTTCGAGGACCATGCAAAGCCTTGGTTTTGTCTAACACTTGGCCTTCTGAAGTGGTTAGTTTCCCCATAAGCCTGAGTCCGAGGACCATGCAGAGCCTTGGTTCTGTCTAACACTTGGCCTTTTGAAGTGGTTAGTTTCCCCATAAGCCTGAGTCCGAGGACTATGCAGAGCCTTGGTTCTGTCTAACACTTGGCCTTCTGAAGTGGTTAGTTTTCCCCATAGGCCTGAGTCCGAGGACCATGCAGAGCCCTGGTTCTGTCTAACACTTGGCCTTCTGAAGTGGTTAGTTTCCCCATAGGCCTGAGTCCGAGGACCATGCAGAGCCTTGGTTCTGTTTAATACTTGGCCTTCTGAAGTGGTTAGTTTCCCCATAGGCCTGAGTCCGAGGACCATGCAGAGCCTTGGTTCTGTTTAACACTTGGCCTTCTGAAGTGGTTAGTTTCCCCATAGGCCTGAGTCCGAGGACCATGCAGAGCCTTGGTTCTGTCTAACACTTGGCCTTCTGAAGTGGTTAGTTTCCCCATAGGCCTGAGTCCGAGGACCATGTAGAGCCTTGGTTCTGTCTAACACTTGGCTTTCTGAAGTGGTTAGTTTCCCCCATAGGCCTGAGTCCGAGGACCATGCAGAGCCTTGGTTCTGTCTAACACTTGGCCTTCTGAAGTGGTTAGTTTCCCCATAGGCCTGAGTCCGAGGACCATGCAGAGCCTTGGTTCTGTCTAACACTTTCATTCCTCTGTAAGTAGGGGTTTGTTCTCAGACTGCTTTATTGGAGACGATTCCTCCTCTTTCTTATTCGCGAGGCGTCCTCTGGCCGTTCATATTCAGCGCTTGACGCTTCGGTGCGCGAGACGCGCCTTCATTAATGGCCTCGTGAATGGACATAAGTCCAACGGTCTACGGCCCCCCTTGGAATCCGGTAGCTTCATTATTATCCACCCTTTTCGAATTCTGCATGGATTAATTCTCACCCACCCTCACCCTCTATAAAAGGCTTTCCGGGAGGATGGTTTTTCCACACTCCATGAACTTCCCAACACAAACAGAAAGAACACACCCTTTCAGCTCCCCAAGCCCCTTTAATAACCCCGCCGGAATTGTGACCGGAGTTAGGAGATATGTGGCGGCTTTGGACGGGTGTGAGGACATCCGTGCCAAGAGCCGTTGTGGCCGTAGCCCCCACTGGGCTTCCGGTGCGGCAGAGTCTAGGCGTAACCCCGATGGCGCCATGCACGGTGGCCCGGAGGGATGTCGTTGAAGTACCTAACGTCTCTCCTCAGAGCGCACCCCCGACGGAGGAGACATGCGAACTCACATTATGGGCGGTGCCCGAGTGTTGCCGTCTCCAACGGCCAGCGCTCGTGGGGGTTGGAGAAAATCGAGGGAACATCATGGGGGAGGGCGTCCCGGAGCCCCTACATCTGCTCCTCGCTTTGTTCAAGCTCGGCCGCTCCGAGAAAGGAGTTGTTGGTGGCCTTGGAACAAGCCAGCCTTAGCCCCCTTCCGTCCTCTTATTGTCAAGTTCTCCCATTCTCTTGATGCCAGTAAGGGTACGGGTTGACACTTCCCTCTAGTTAGTTTTAGGACGGGCCCGCCTGGGCCTCTGATTGTAGGACTAGCTGGTAGGAACAGTTGTAAAACACGCCTGCCTGAGCCTCTGACTGTAATCTGTAACCTTTTTTCTTTTAATGAAATAATATCCAGTTTTTTTTTTTACTGTTGGATCTTCTATCTTCGAGCTTTTATCTTTCTGCAGTGTTTGTTTGACAGTTCTTTTTTTTTTTTTTTTTGCATCCCCACCAATCTTCCGTAGAATATCTATTTAGAACAGTCGCCTGTTGCACCGGCCGACGCACTAATCCTTCCCACAAACGGCGCCAATTGTAGGGTCTAGGTTTTCGGTGCCCAAGCCCAAGGGATATTGGTCCAAGGCCCATCGAACCCTTAACAATGAATTTGTAGAGAGTGGGTCGAAGGTCTAGGCGCTGGCCGGCGTTCACGAGGCGTGAACTCCGGTCTCTTTTATTTAAAGAAATACTTAGAACAATTTACAAATGGGGATGCTCCTCGGCCCATGGCCGAAGAGGCTTTTCTCCCCTTTTTCCTCCTTCCTTTCTCTTTTTTTCTTCTTTCTTTTTTCCCATCCATCTGTCCCCCCCCCCCTCAGGAGGGATTCCCTTACATTATATATTCTTTACCCAACCAATCCTAGCCCTACACTTGTTGAGCGATTTGGACCTTACTCAGGTGCTTGTCCCATCAGCCGCCTTCCCTGCCTCTTTGGGAGTCGCGGCGACCGAGGCAACGCTGGTGTGGGGTCCTTTCCTCATTAATGCGGCCAGGGCGGTAGTCAGGTACATTTAATGTGAAAGTGACTACTTGTCATGAACTTGTCCCTCAAGTTCTCGGACGTCCGATGATGGGGTCGTCCTCGGACTTAGGTGCCTCTTCGGCTCGGGTCTTCGGCCCAGGAATGAAGTGGGCTGGGCCGTAGGATTATTTGGCCCCACAATATATATATATATATATATATATATATAACGTGTTTAAAAAAAAAAAAGATATAAAACATGCAACACATGATATTCAATCTATTCTTTTTGAGAAATGTTATGTTCACAATATTTTCACAAAAAACTTAAATGGCGGGTTGTAACAGGTTGTTATTAGTGAGGTAAAAAAGTAATTTTAGTAATTGATTCAAATTATAACCAATAATAAACTAACCACCTAGGATTTGTTGTGAAAATGTTGTGGACGTAGCACTTTTTTTTTTCTTGGGACAAATTTCGGTTGAGAATGTTTTCATCAACATTCAAGGCAATCAACCATAAATCCAGCTGCAATCAACCACCATGTGCAATGCCTTTCATAGGTGCTGAGTCCCTAGCCAGTCGCGAGATCAATTGTCTTGAGCAATCTTCAACAACTTAATACTAAACTCATTATAATTAAATCCCACAAAATATAAGGAAATAAATTAATGAAATTACAACACTTTTTGTCATGGAATAAAACAAATATGAATGTAATGTGAAAAAACATAACTTAACATATTTATTAGCCATATTGTGAAATGAGTAATGTTAAAAACACAAATTTTTTTATAATATTTTACTAATTATTAATATGGCAAATTTTTACTGTTCTCGTTTAGACCCACTATTAACATTACTTTTTTACTTAATAATAACCACTTACCTCAAACAAAAGTGAATGGTGTCAACTGCCAAGGATACCCTCTTTCACGCAATTCTACAAAGTTCAAAGAGAGATCCATATGTTTTTTTACTTTTGTGGAAAAATTCTCTCTAGTCTTGCAAAAATTGATGAGTGTGTAAAAATTGCAATTCGGGCAAAAATTGTCATCCCTACCATTGGCTCGGGTATATCAAGTAAAGAACTTTTTAGTTTTCCTACAGATTTTGCAGTTCTTCTAGGATATTATTTTATACTTTTCCAGATTTCAAACAAAAGTAGATGAGTGTGCCAGGATACACTCTTGCCCGCAATCCTACAAAGTTCAATAAGAGTCTCACATGTTTTTCACTTTTGTGGAAACAGAAGAGAAAGAAAATATTTATTAGCGTGTTTGGACTTAGATGGAAAGAAAAATGAAAGAAAGATAATATAAAAAAATTATTTTACTACTTCATCCTTATAAATTTTAAGTTAATATTTAATTATGAAAATATAAAAGTAATTTCACAAAGTATTTTTAGAAATTTATGTGTATAAGTATAAGAGTAATTTTGAGGATTTGGAGGGAATGAAAAAAAATATAAAACTGGTGAAATCCATAAAAACTATTTATCTCTATATTTTATTTCTCTCATCTCTTTCCTTATAGCTAAACAAAGGAAAATTTCTCCTCCCTTCTATCTCATTCCCTTTAACGTGTTGTGGTTGCAATTTACTACTTTTTCTCAACCATTTATAATTGACCGCATTTAGAATTATGGGGCGAAAAAAATCTTGACAACAGAATTTCTCTTTCCTTGAGATTCACAAAATCAATTCTACTAAAAATGGAATGAGTGAAAAGTCATTTCAAAGATTGGGTCTCTATGATTTTATTGTATATCAATATGTCAGTTAAAAAGAAAAAAAATTAAGGGTATGTTTGGTAACTGTTTTTCCCCTTATTTTCTGTTTTCAAAAGTAATTTTCTATTTTTGAGACTAAAAAACTTGTTTGGCAACTCAAAATAGACAAAAAACAAAAATTGTTCTCAAAACTTAATTTGTGAAGGAAACTAAAAACATGCAAAAAGCTGTTTTCAGTTTCTAATTTTCAAAAATCAATGAAAACACACATTTAATTTAATGAATCTGTCTCATTAAATGAGTTAGTATTAGAGTTCAAATCCTAGTAACAACATATTTTTAGTATTTTCTATTTTTTTCTTCAAAAAACTATTTTTTTTTTAATTTCAACTAACCAAACATATTTTTGATTTCAAAAATACAAGAAAATTGCTTTTTTTCTTTATATGGGGCACTAG
The DNA here is from genome assembly GCA_032727855.1 of Quercus ilex subsp. ballota. Lineage (NCBI taxonomy): Eukaryota > Viridiplantae > Streptophyta > Magnoliopsida > Fagales > Fagaceae > Quercus > Quercus ilex. The sequence goes on along the minus strand of CM064910.1, from coordinate 5,328,686 downwards.
AATTTAAATAAGGTACCTGTACCACGTGTCGTATCCACGGCCGAGGAGTCCACTATCGTGCTGAGGAGGCCACACGCTCAGACAGTAAGGTCATGTCAGTGGCACGTTACCAGAGGAGGTCATACAGTAGAGAAAGAGTTTCGCAGAGGGGGTCAGCCCTGACATGACTAAAGGGATGGTGGCTGCCCCCATATTTAATGCACCCCACCAAATCTCCTGGCTGCATTTATGTGAAGAAAACCCCTGAACAATGCTGCTTTGGCCACCGCAACTCACAAGGGGTTTGGGAAGGTGTTTGATGGGACAAGTACTCAAGTGGTGGACTGGACGATCAACAAATGGAGGGCCAAGATCGCCTGAAGGGAGCTATATAATGTGAGAGACCCTCCAAGGCAAGGGGGGAGGCAGAAAAATCTATAGAGAAACACTATAGTATTAAGAACAGCAACTGTAATCAAATTTAAGAGAAATATATTCAAGAATTACTCTCCTCGGACATCGCCGAGGAAGAATTTCTGCGCACCACATTTGTCTATTCATTGTTTTTCCTTACTCTCTTATCATCTTTAGCCCATTAAGGGCGTTGCCCACTTCATTGAAGCCTAGCTTTTTAGTTCATTCTCTACAAATTTATTGTATTGGGCTCTTTGGGCCTTAATCCATCCATTCCTTGGACCTAAGAACCAAAGCCAGCCACTACACTTTATATTCCCAAAAAAAAGTTTTTGAAAATAGAAAACAAAAACGGTTACCAAACATAACCTAAACTTTGATTTTTTTTTCCCTCTAGATAAAATTTTACAAAAAAATCTTATTACATATTCTATATACATTGCATTTCAGTTAGAACTATAAAATCATTTAAAAACACAATTTCTAGTCATGAGATAGTGCGTGTAAGTTAAGTGTGTATCATTACTCAAAATTTTAAGCTTCCTTGATGACATTTAGATACAGATAAGTCCATTTACTGTCATATATGGGTGCAACATATGAGATGCAATGTTAAAGCTTAAATATATTTTTGTAGAGTAAATTTTAGTACCACCTAAAATGTCACAACTATCCTATGTGGCAGATCATGACTGCATACCTATCACTTTCACATGTACCCATCATTTTTTACTCCATTACCCACAATTTGTCATGTAGACAATTGTGGTAAAAGTTGTGATCTAAAATTTTTTTATTTTTGTATTGGAAAAACTATCGACTGAGAATGCATTCAATGCAATCTTACACTATTGAAGAGAGGGCCACACGTTTTTTACTTTTCTGGAAAAGTAGTTATCCTCTTACTTAGATATCATAAGCATAGTTGTCAAAACGTAAAACGTATCATGAATTGATTTTTTATTTTTCTGTATCGTGTATCTTAAATATACAAACACCTAATAAAATTATTAAAAAATTATAAATATACATATATAAAAGGTGTATTTATTCTAAATTTGGAATATATAAAACTAATGACCAATTTAATCATTACTTATATATATATATATATATATATATATATATATATTAATATTTAACAAAACTAACTAAATAAATCAAACACATTCAAATCGATTAAACTCATAAGTGATAAATATATGATATATGAACCAAAATATATATTTTTCTTTTCATCATCTAGCCTAATCAACTTCAACTAAGTCAATGTTATTATCGTGTCCATAATCTTGCAATATAATTTCTTCATTGACATGTTCTTCATCATCATCAACATTTAAAACATCTTTTCTAATAATTTTTTTCTTTATATTTTTTCTTGGCATTCTAGTTTCATAGACTTATAACAATAATAGCAAAATAAAAAATAAATATATTTTCATTCAATTCATTATTCATAGTATAGAAAAGAAATTTGCAAATATGAAAGTGAAGTGTCAAGTGTGTAGTCCAAAATTATGTAGGAGAAAGAAAAGAGGGGAAAAAAAACTTATGGACATGTTATTTTATTGGACTCAATTAAGTATCCCAATAATTTCGTGTTAAAAAAAAAAGTTAAACAACTTGTTTAAATCAAATAAAACCACAAATTTTAACCCAAAAAAAAAAAAAAAAAAAAAAACTCATTTTAAACCCATATGTCTATGTATCGTACGGTGCATATGATTCAACGATACGATACGATTCTTAAGATACACATCAATGTATCGCACAATTCATAAGCACGTATGATACGCCCTTACGATACATAAATTTTTGTACACGATACGATATGTATTGCAAACTTTGCTGAAACGTCCTTGTTCCTAGGATTAGAATTTTCCCTATTATAATCGTACGATACTAATAAGTTTTTATAGAAATATTCACGCTCTCTCTCTCACATGGTTCGACCCACCACTTCCAAAAGAAAAATTTTCAATGTGCTAAAAAGGTCCCTTCATTTTTTCTTTCCCTTGAATATCTGTTAAAAGTCTTATATAAACAAAGACAATTATTTTGGTCCATCCCTTCATGGGCAAATGATTACAACACTAATATATAAATGAAATTAAATTCTATAAGGATATAGTGTCTGTGGAGCCAAGAAATAGTCAGGCAACCCCGGCCCACTCCGAACCAGGCCCAAGGCCCATGCCGAGGACGCGTCCGAGGTCCGAGGACTGAAGTGTAATTCCCAGCTGCCCACGAAACAGTGCCGAGGATGATAACGTCCTCAGAATTCCAAGATTCGAAAATGGACAAGCGGCACTCCCTCAAAGGGAACCTCCCCGGGCATCCAAGGAGCAAACCGCAAGTACCAAATACCGGACATGGAAGCATGGTGGAGGAGCAAGTCCCAGACGAACTATCACCTCCACATTAAATGCCCTCAACTAACGTCCTGGCCGCATTAATGAGGAAGGGACGCCTCAACAGTGCCACCTTGGTTGCTGCCATCCACAGAGAGAGTGGGAAGGTGGCTGATGGGACAGGCACTCGAGTGATGCCCTAATCCCTCTACAAATGTAAGGCTAGGATCAACTGAGAAAGAGATATATAATGTAAGAAGTCCCTCTTGAAGAAGGCGCGGAAAAAACCACTGAAAGAAAAGACAGTAGCAGTTTATACTCTCTCAATCCTTGTAACCTTTCCCCAGGGAAATAAGAAGAACTTCAAGCTCTGTGAAACTCGCCCGAGGAACCTTATTGTGCACCCTAATTCACGTTTAAGTTAACTGCATTCTCGTACAACCATGCATAGCCGTTGCATTCCGCACTAGGGCCTAGTTCTTGAGCCCATTCTCTATAAATTCATTGCGGGGAAACTGGGCTTGGGTCCACTCCCTCAAACCTGGTCCCTACAGTGTCAAATCCAAGTTTTATATTCTCCAATCCCAACATGCTACATCATCATATTACATGTTAAAAAATAATCCCAACATGCTACATCATCATATTACATGTTAAAAAATAAGCACAACTATTCCCAATTAATTCTAATGCACATATGAAAAAACACACCAACTAGGAGTTCTTTTTTTTTTTTTTTTTTTTTTTAATATTAAATATAAATTCTACTTTAGCCTAATCTAAGTGTATATGATACAACGATATGATACGATTCTTAAGATACACACCTATGTATCGTACAATTCACGAGCACGTATGATATACCCTTACAATACATAAATTTTTGTACATGATATGATACGTATCGCAAACTTTGCTGAAACGTCCTTGTTCCTAGGATTAGAATTTTCCCTATTATAATCGTACGATACTAATAAGTTTTTATAGAAATATTCGCGCTCTCTCTCTCTCACATGGTTCGACCCACCACTTCCAAAAGAAAATTTTTCAATGTGCTAAAAAAATCCCTTAATTTTTTCTTTTCCTTGAATATCTATTAAAAGTCTTATATAAACAAAGACAATTATTTTGGTCCATCCTAAAGGGCAAACGATTACAACACTAATATATATACGAAATTAAATTCTATAAGTATACAGTGTAAAATCCAAGTTTTATATTCTCTAATCCCAACATGCTACATCATAATATCACATATTAAAAAATAGGCACAACTGTTCCCAATTAATTCTAATGCGCATATGAAAAGACACACCAACTAGGGGCTTTTTTTTTTTTTTTTTTAATATATATATAAGATATAAATTCTACTCTAGCCTAATCTAATTGTATATGTGTGTCAAGCACTTATATTTGTGGAGTGACCATCGCACCAAGAGTGTGTGGTAGGATGTTTTGAGTTTATTGAGATGTTATTAGGTGTAGCCGTGTAGTAGGATGTCCTGAGTTTTAAGTAAAAAAAAAAAATCTGATGTGACAATTTCTTATTAAATAGTGTAAAACATGAGTTTTACACCCCATCCTTACCAAATTCGGACTCTTAATAAACATCAATCACTCAGGTAATAGATAGATCTTAACGAATGGATAATTGTTGGAAATCATAATAATGACTATTAAGTATTAACTAGAATAGGCGTTGCAACTTGCAACCATCATAATTAAAGAAACATCAATTATACCTCTAACGGCTAAGAGCATTCACAACAGTGTAGCTATAATGCTATATTGCTAAAATTTTGCTCCACAAACACAAAAAACACCCTTGCAGCAGTGGAGCTAAATCTAAAAATTTTAGCTCCATTGCTATAGTGCACATCTATAAATAGATGTGCATTGTTCATGAGAGCTAAAAAAAATATATATATATATTTTATTTCTCTACCCAATTAAAATATTACCTCTCTCAGCTCTCTCTCTCTCAACTCTCTCAGCTCTCTCTCTCAACTCTAATCATCTCACCTCTCTCTCTCTCTCTCAACTCTTTCAGCTCTCTCTCAACTCTCTCACCGCTGCCAGCCCACCCCCACACTGCTGACCCACGCCACCGGCTCACGCTGCAGGCCCACGCCGTCGATCCACGTTGCCAACCTGTCAATCCACGCCATTGAACCACACCGCCAACCCGTCAATCCACGCTGCCAACCCGTCGATCCACACCATCGAACCATACCGCCAACCCGTTGATCCACGCCGTCAATCCACGCCGCCAACCCGTCGAACCACCGATTCACGATGTTTGATTTTTTTTTTTCTTTTGTTTGTTTGATGAATGATGTTTGATTTTTTTTTCTTCTGTGGGTTTGATGGCTGTGGTGGTGGCAATGATGATTGTTGTGGCTATGGTTTGGTGGTACGGTGTTTGATTTTTTTTTTTTCCTGTGGGTTTGGTGGCTGTGGTGGTGGATTGGTGACTATGATGGTGGTTTGGTTTTTTATTTTGTTTGTGGGTTTGGTTGTGTCTGTGTTGGTGGTGGTGGTGGTGGCTATGGCGGCTGTGGCTGTGGCTGTGGCTGTGGCTGTGACTGACGGTAGAGGTGGTTGTGGTGGGTGTTGGGATGTTTTTTTAGGGTTTGAGATATATTATTTTATTGTAAAAGTATATTATTTTATTGTGATGTTTATATTATTTTATTGCGTTGATAGCTAAAATAGATCCACTGCTGTAGCATGTGTGTATGTATAATAGATAAAGTAACTTTTGGTGGAGCTAAAAAGCTAAATTTTTAGCTCCACTGCTGTGAATGCTCAACAAAATTCTATAAAACCAAACTTCCAAAGACAGAGAAAGGTACAATTACAAAAAACACTTATCGCAGCACTATAATACTTTTTCCTTACTATCTTTGTAATACCCGGAAAAAATAATAATAATAATAATAATAAATTAAAAGGAGGGGGTATTTAAGTAAATTTGTTTATGGGGTCAATTTTTATAATTAATTTTACTAAGGGGTTTTTTTTTAGAAAATAAGATTAAAACCCTAGCTATATGTAATCTAATTTAAGTCAGCGTATAATGACAGATGTTTTGAGGGAAGAGACTACCCAAAATACTAAAGTAGAGAAGGTTTGACTGCACAATTGAGGTGATATCTAAGGATTTTTAGAAAAAGTGTTTGAGAGAAGTTCCTTGTGGTGAGTTAGCTGAGGTAAGTAACCTTATCCTAATTAGGTTTTATTTTGCTTATATTAATGTATTTTTAACTACTAAAAATTGTTTATAATTGTTAGAATTTTTATTTCTATTGTATTACTGATTTCAAGTAAAAAATTATTACAAATATATTTTAATACTGAATATATGATTTTTATATACATGCTTGAATAAGATATATTTTTGTTAGAAACTATGATTTCATATATACGATTATGGAAAATATGACTATGGAAAATATGACTATGAATTGATCCTGATACCTAAACCAATAGAGGTTATTCATTGGTACTCTAATATCCAGCCAATGGGGGTTATTCATTGGTACTCTGATGCCCAGTCACAGGAATATAGCATGACATAGTCATAAAATTGTTAAGAATATGAATTACGTTTAAATATTTGAACTATTTTGAATCCTTAAAACTACATATGTGATTTTGGAAATGTTTGAGTATTTGAACTATTTTGAGTCATTAAAACTGCTTATGTATTTTTGGAACCTATTGTAAGTTATAGCTTTTGATATATGGAAAACTGACTACTTTCTAAACCATCTATGATATATTTGTAAGATTAAAGTATGTGATCTATGTGCAACTTATTATTTTAAGACTATAAAACTTCTTTAGTTATTTTTGGAAACCCATAGCATATATATTATAACTTTTGAAGACTCATATTACATTTTATTACTTTACAGATCTATCGCTTGATAGAACTTATTAAGATTTTAGTTACTTATTGAGTTGTCAACTCACCCCCCTCTTTCTCCTTTCAGATTTTGATAAGGAAGAGTAGCATATGTTTGGGCTTCCGTTGAGATGTGTGCATGAGTGAAGTTTTGGAAATTAATGGAAAAAGATTTGAACCTTTATGTTTAAGATTACTATTTGTGTAGACCTTTAGATTTAAAGGATTTAGGTTTTTTTTTTTTTTTGGTTGATGTTGGAAGATTATCATTGGAGATCTTTTGAGAATTGCATTATTGAGGATATTTTTAAATTTATTGATGACATTTTCTTTGAGGATAATTCTTTAATTGTTAATAGGGCCTTACACACTTGTAGGGTGTAAACTTTATAAGTGTGTGGCTGTTGTCACATGCCTAGCTCTTACTCGAGTTTGGGGCGTGACAATCTTACTCCACATTGGTGTCTTTGTTCTACATTTTTATTCTTTTGTCACAGGATCCATTTGATCGTTAATCTGGGATAGACTTGGTCTCAAGGTGCTTGCACTGGGCTTGACTGGGTGTGCTTCCTAGTTCAAGTCCTGCTACCTGCACTTTGAAAAGAATTTCCTGGGCCAGTGCTTTACCCCTTCGTGGGCCCAGCTGGCATGAACAGTGATTAGTCTCTGGTTGAAAACTTTGAGGAAACACTGTGAGAAACCAAAAAAAAAAAAAAAAAATCCAATTAACAACTTTGTGTATCATCAAAGTCCATTCAAACTTCAGTTCCTATATTTTTATTGTATATCAATATGCCAGCTAAAAAGGCAAAAAAAAAAAAAAAAACTTCGATCCATTTTTCTTGTATATAAAATCATAATATTATATGCTTCTTGAGCATTCACCTTCAATTAAATAATCAACTTTACAATGTTCCATAAATCTGTTTTTCACTTTAACGTTCATCATATTAAAATAATGTTTTTTTTTCCTAATTTCTCACATAAATTTTTATTTTTTTATTGCCTCTCTCACAAACAAATCAACCTACCACGTTAGCATTTCAAAAGTGGGGCCACTCAGCTCTTTGATAACTAAAATGTATTTTCTTTTTAAGTTGGTATTTCAAAATGAATAATGCTACAAACATAAATTATTGATATGACAAATTTTATTAGTTATAATTTAGGCTCGTCACTAAAATCACATTTTTATTTACCAAATAATTATTTGAAAAATGCTAAAGTTAAATAGCAATTTATAAAAAAGTTGTAAAATAGTTTGTGTCTGTAATGTTACTCTTTGAAAAAAGAATGTTGTACATCAATTGTATGCTAACAGGATGAGACTTCAATTAATGTAGTCTTCCTTTCTGCGTGACAAGTAACTTTTTTAACTTTCTAGCCTAGGTACCATACTTTAATTTTACGTAGCAATATCATGGAAGTTTATATGTGAAACCCAAAATAACGGAAAAGATTGGCAAATGTCTTTTTTGAGCAAAAATTGCAGCTGTAGGGACCAGGTTTGAGGGAATGGACCCAAGCCCAGTTTCTCCGCAATGAATTTATAGAGAATGGGCTCAAGAACTAGGCCCTAGTGCGGAATGCAACGGCTATGCATGGTTGTACGAGAATGCAGTTAACTTAAACGTGAATTAGGGTGCACAATAAGGTTCCTCGGGCGAGTTTCACAGAGCTTGAAGTTCTTCTTATTTCCCTGGGGAAAGGTTACAAGGATTGAGAGAGTATAAACTGCTACTGTCTTTTCTTTCAGTGGTTTTTTTTCCGCGCCCTCTTCAAGAGGGACTTCTTACATTATATATCTCTTTCTCAGTTGATCCTAGCCTTACATTTGTAGAGGGATTAGGGCATCACTCGAGTGCCTGTCCCATCAGCCACCTTCCCACTCTCTCTGTGGATGGCAGCAACCAAGGTGGCACTGTTGAGGCGTCCCTTCCTCATTAATGCGGCCAGGACGTTAGTTGAGGGCATTTAATGTGGAGGTGACAGTTCGTCTGGGACTTGCTCCTCCACCATGCTTCCATGTCTGGTATTTGGTACTTGCGGTTTGCTCCTTGGATGCCCGGGGAGGTTCCCTTTGAGGGAGTGCCGCTTGTCCATTTTCGGATCTTGGAATTCCGAGGAAGTTATCATCCTTGGCACTGTTCGTGGGCAGCTGGGAATTACACTTCAGTCCTCGGACCTCGGACGCGTCCTCAGCATGGGCCTTGGGCCTGGTTCGGAGTGGGCCGGGGTTGCCTGACTATTTCTTGGCCCCACAATAGCCCCTCAAAATCTTGCTATCCGCATCCCCGGGTGGAAAGGAGGATTTTGATATCCTCGGACCTGCTCCGCGTCCAATCGAGTCTTGTCCTTTGTCAGCGCTGGAGCCTTTTCGTCTGCCCAAGGTGCGTTACTGGCGCTTCGGTGTGCGCAACGTGTCCTGCATTAAATTCGGGCGACTTTGTGCTCCCCCACGTTCAACGGGCAGATGGCAATCAACGGTCGTGATGCGCCCAACATTTATGGGCGGGAAAACTCGCGCGGCTCTTCCATCCAGGGTATAAATACTCATTCGAACCGTTTTCACCTTTTCTCATTCATAATCAAGAGCTCTTGCGCCTTCATTCAGAGTCCAGCCAAATTTCCACCACCATCTCCAGCATAAAAAGCCTGTCCGAGGAGCTTTTCCTCGTTTCTGTAAGTCGCTCTATCCCTCTCTGAGCTTTTCTTCCCTCTGCTCTTCCTCCTCTTTTATCTGCTCTTTCTTTAGCTCTCTTAGGCGTCATTTGGGATGGGTAGACTCAAGAAGTATGTCTTTACTGAGGAGGCGATGGAGAAATTCATCGCCGATTATAAGATACTGGCCAATGTGGGCTTGAGGTATTGCGAGGAGGGGGAGTGGGAATTCCGGAGGCAGGAGGGCGAGGTGGTGATTCCCATCATCGCCTTCCTTGAAGGAGGGATGAGGATCCCTATGGGGCCGGTGACGAGGGGTTACCTGTCATATTTCCGGTTAACCCCCACCCAGTGCGCCTCCAACATGTTCAGAATTCTGGGTAGCGTGGATGCTCTGAACGAGAAGATGGGGCTAAGATTGACCCATCATGATGTGAACTACTGCTACAATCTTCAACGCCTGAGGGACAAGTCCTACTATATGAGGACGAGGGACGACAGGGTCCGGCTCATCCAGTGCCTCCCTGAGTCCAACAAGGGGATGAATGAGGACTTTCTCATCGTGTCCGGAGCGTGGCACGATGGCATCCATTGCCCGACGACAGAGGGGACACCAGGTGGGGTAGTAGGAGTAGGAGGGGGTTCAAAGATTCTAACTTGTTTTATGCGTTATTTCTTTTTGTACTGTTTTGGTTGCTAATCGCGAATGCATTTTCTTCTTGCAGATCCGCACTCCTTCGCGCCCCGCTACAATTTGATCAACAGGGAAGACTTGCAGAAAGTGCTTAGGTCGGCGGATTTTGAAAACGAAGCGGACAACCAAGTCAGAGCTGCTCACAAAATCTTGGGGTACACGCCGCTCCAAAAGTCATTTGCGGCCCCAAAGCACGTGATCAAAGCAAAGGATCCTCGCCTGCCGAAAATAGCAGTGACTGAGGACGGGTTCGAGTTTCCCAAGGGTCTCTCTACTTCAGAAGGCGCCACGGTAGCAGTCCCCTCTTCCTCTCGTACGTTCTCAGAGACCGCAGAAGAGAACATAGAGAGGGAAGGGGAAGCTGCAGATCTTGGTCCTGGAGGGGACGATTTTGACGTTTTTGAGCAGATTCACCAGTCCGAAAGCCCTTTTGGAGACTTGGGGGATCCTCGTCTGACCGAAGCAGACCTCTCGGCGTCAGAGACTCCTTCTCGGCTTGCGATGGGCTACAAGAAGAAAAACCAGCCCAGTCTACTCGAGCTGATCGAAAAGCAACCGGGGAAGTCCAAGCCGAAGCTCCCACCCCCTTCTCCAAAGAATCGTCCTCCCCAGACTAGGTCGGCTTCGACCCAATCTAGGCTTCCTCCCCCTCCGCCTCGGACGAGTCCGTCTTCCAGGCACGAGCCTTCCGATTCTAAGCAGAAGAAGGACAAGGGCAAGAGGCCCATTGAGGACAAATCTGGGTCCACTCGAGAGGGGGGTGACTCTCGGCGGCCCTCAAAGCAGCTGAGGATAGGTTCCAGATCTTAGGATAAGCAGGTGGATGCCCCGCCCGAGGTCCAGGCATGGCTGCGTGCCCCAATGCTTCGTGGGGCACCTCTGAGGGATGACTTCTCTCTCAGGGATTTTAGGGAGGGCGAAGGCGCGTACGTGGCCGACGCCATGGAGAGATGTCTGCTACTTCCCGCGGACATGGAGCAGCTAGGGACCATGAAGAGCAGGGAGGTCTTCCTCAGCCTCAAGCGTTATTTGGGGATGGTAAGGCCCCTACTACTTGTATCTTTTCTTGTTTTAATTCTTTTTGCCTTCCTTTCCCTTCCCTTTTTTTTTTTTTTTTTGCTTATTATTGTGTACCCGCTTTGTTTGGCAGGCTATCCAGGCCACCTTCAGGCTGGAGAAGGCGGCTCACGACCACGGAAAGGCCATGGAAGAAGAGCGCGAGAAGCGCTTGGAGGCCACCCAGACTCTCAAGAACTCCGAGGAGGACCTTGCCAAGGCCAGGCAGGAGTTGAAGGCCGTAACCCAGGCTCGGGACAGCGCAGTAGCAGGCCTTGAGGGTGCACAGAGGCAGGCCAAGACCCAGACGAAACGTCTGGGTGAGGCAGAGGAGCAGCTGAAGATCGTGAAGGAGCTGATTGCGGATCTGACAAAGAAGGAGGCTGCTGCCGAGGAGGCCAGAAAAGCGACTGAATTTGCCAGGGACGAAGCTGTGAAGGCCAAGCTTCAGGCAGAGCAGGGTAGGGAGGAGGCCTGGACCATCAAGGAAGAAGCTGAGGAGGCTGCCTACGCTACCGGGGCAGCTGAGACAGCAGCTGCCTACAAATCCCAAGTCCCTGGAGTATGTAGGCGCTACTGTTCTGAAACTTGGATGGAAGCCCTTAGGCAGGCTGGTGTGGAGGCCTCTTCTGTCCTGTGGAAGGATGAGAGCGTGTACTACCCCTCTGCCATCCGCGAGGCTGCCCCAGGTGGCCCAGATTGCCCTGAGGCCGAGGAGGCTGCTGTGGAAACTGCTGCTACTCTAGGCGAGGAGGCCTCGGATGCTGGAGCCACTGGTGAGCCAGTCCAAGGGAGTAACCCTCCCCTGGTGGTTGAAGTGAGCGATGGCTCTAACGAGGACGCACCTCAGCAGGTTGTAGGGCCATCCCCTGATGCCCAGGCTTCTTCTGCTGAGGGGATTGCTATTTCTGCCGTACCTCTGCAGGCCATCCCACTCAGCTAGAGCTCAGAGGACCCTGGAGCTGTCTTGGTCCAGCCACCCACAGGAGCCAGCAATTAAGTAGAAGGAGTAGGCTCCTTGGTGCCTCTGCCTGCTTCACTTTACTTTTTGCATTTTTTTTTATTTGTAATGTAATTCCCATCGTGTAACTCCTTTTGGACTTAATGAAATGCGTGCTTTGTTTCTTTTTCTGTTTGTTGTGGTTGTTTGCTTACTTGCACACTATCCGCTTTTTCTTTACTTGTACGATTTTAACTTCAATTGCACCTTGGCCAATCGCGGCATCAATTATTATGACGTGGGTCCCCTTGAAGTAGTTGGCTTCCCCATAAACTTGAGTCCGAGGACCATGAAGAGCCCTGGTTTAGTCCGATACTTAGGCCCCCCTTTTTTTTTGAAGTGATTAGTTTCCCCATAGGCCTGAGTCCGAGGACCATGCAGTGCCTTGGTTCTGTCTAACACTTAGTATTTTGAAGTAGTTAGTTTCCCCATAGGCCTGAGTCCGAGGACCATGCAGTGCCTTGGTTCTGTCTAACACTTAGTATTTTGAAGTAGTTAGTTTCCCCATAGGCCTGAGTCCGAGGACCATGCAGTGCCTTGGTTCTGTCTAACACTTAGTATTTTGAAGTGGTTAGTTTCCCCATAGGCCTGAGTCCGAGGACCATGCAGTGCCTTGGTTCTGTCTAACACTTAGTATTTTGAAGTGGTTAGTTTCCCCATAGGCCTGAGTCCGAGGACCATGCAGTGCCTTGGTTCTGTCTAACACTTAGTATTTTGAAGTAGTTAGTTTCCCCATAGGCCTGAGTCCGAGGACCATGCAGTGCCTTGGTTTTGTCTAACACTTAGTATTTTGAGGTAGTTAGTTTCCCCATAGGCCTGAGTTCGAGGACCATGCAGTGCCTTGGTTCTCTCTAACACTTAGTATTTTGAAGTGGTTAGTTTCCCCATAGGCCTGAGTCCGAGGATCATGCAGTGCCTTGGTTCTGTCTAACACTTAGTATTTTGAAGTAGTTAGTTTCCCCATAGGCCTGAGTCCGAGGACCATGCAGTGCCTTGGTTCTGTCTAACACTTAGTATTTTGAAGTGGTTAGTTTCCCCATAGGCCTGAGTCCGAGGACTATGCAGTGCCTTGGTTCTGTCTAACACTTAGTATTTTGAAGTGGTTAGTTTCCCCATAGGCCTGAGTTCGAGGACCATGCAGTGCCTTGGTTCTGTCTAACACTTAGTATTGCCGTCTGAACATGTGATCCCAAGTTGAAACAGGTTAAGAATCGGAATTCGAGAAAGACTGCTTCATTAATAATAATACCTTTTCAGGTTATTTACATTCCAGGGGCGAGGTACAGGTTTTTCGTCTAGATCTTCTAAATAGTATGCACCTATTCTTGCTACTGAGGTAATTCGGTAGGGGCCTTCCCAGTTGGGTTCCAGCTTTCCCAGGATGGGTTCTTGGCAGCCCCGACGACTTTTCTCAGTACCAGGTCCCCCGGTGCTAGCGGCCTGAGTTTCACGTTGGTGTCATACCCTTGCTTGAGCTTTTGCTGGTAATAGGTCAGCTGGATCATTGCTCGTTCCCTTCGTTCGTCCACCAAGTCCAGGCTCTCTCCCAGCAGTTCATCATTGCTGCTGGGAGTGAAAGAGCTTGTTCGCAGCGTCCGGAAATTCGTTTCCAGGGGGATCACAGCCTCGGCGCCATAAGTCATGGCAAAATGTGTTTCCCCTGTTGACCGCCGGGGAGTAGTCCGGTATGTCCATAGGACGTGGGGCAGCTCCTCAACCCATCTTCCCTTGGCGTCGTCCAGCCTCTTCTTAAGCCCGTTGACGATAACCTTGTTGACGGCTTCTGCCTGTCCGTTTCCCTGAGGGTAGGCGGGCGTCGAATATCTGTTAGTGATCCCGAGTTCACAGCAGTACCTTCTGAAGGCTTTGCTGTCGAATTGGAGCCCATTGTCCGAGATGAGGGTGTGAGGGACCCCAAATCGCGTAACTATGTTTCTCCAAAGGAATTTCTTGGCGTCCACGTCCCTAATGTTGGCCAGGGGCTCGGCCTCGACCCATTTCGTGAAATAGTCCGTGGCCACCAGCAGATACCTCTTATTCCCTGGCGCTTTCGGGAAGGGACCTACAATGTCCAAGCCCCATTGGGCGAACGGCCAGGGACTGGACAAGGGATTGAGGACCCCTCCTGGCTGGTGAACGTTCGGGGCGAATCTCTGGCACTGGTCACACCTCTTGACATATTCTAGGGCCTCCTGTTGCATCCCCGGCCACCAATATCCTTGGGTGACGGCTCGATGTGACAGGGATCTCCCTCCTGTATGACTCCCACAGATTCCTTCGTGCAGCTCTTCGAGCAGTAACTCTGCTGCCTCGGGGTGGATGCACAGTAGGTATGGCCCAGAGTAGGAGCGCCTGTATAGTCGGAGATCCTCGGATAGCCAGAACCGAGGAGCTTTCCTCCGCACTTTTTCAGCTTCTGTCTTATCTTCGGGTAGGATATCATCTTTGAGGAATTTTACTATGGGATCCATCCAGCTGGGACCCACTTCAATCTGATTGACGGTGACCGGCCCCCTTGCCATTTCGCTCGCTCTTTCTAGGTGCTCCACAAGTATGATCCGGGGCAGGCCCTCCGCCGAGGACGTTGCGAGCGTGGCTAATGAGTCGGCATGGCTGTTCCCGCTCCGGGGAATATGAGACAGGCTAAAGAGGTCGAATTTCGACTGCGAGCGCCGGACCTGGCTCAGGTATTCTTGCATTCTCTGATCTCTGGCTTCCATTTCTCCATTTACCTGTCCTACCACCAATCTCGAGTCTGAGAACGCCTCTATCGATCTTCCTCCCATCTTTCGTACCATGACCATCCCTTGCAGCAACGCCTCATACACGAGCCTAAGGGACTTCTCGATGACATGATCCTCGGGGGATACTAATACTAGCCCCACCCCAGACCCCCTCTGGTTTGCCGCGCCGTCAACATATATCTTCCAATGTGGTGATCCCGGGATGGAGATTGCCCCAACTGATTTTTCATCCGAGCTCTCCTCCCCGGGGGCTATTTCCACGGTGGGTTTGGCGAATTCGGCTGTCAGATCCGCCAGGACCTGCCCTTTTATGGAAGTCCAGGGCATATACTTGATATCGAAGGCCCCAAAGATTGTGTTCCACTTTGCGATTCTCCCGGTGTAATCGGCAGTCCAAAGTACAGACTTCAGGGGCAGTTTGGTCAGGACGACCACTGTGTGAGCTTGGAAGTAGTGAGGTAGCTTTCTCGTGGCGTGGACCACAGCCAGTATGGCCTTCTCCAGGGGTAGGTACTTGACCTCTGCTTCATGTAGCGACTTGCTGACATAATAAACTGGCTTCTGAACGCCATTGTCATCCCGTATCAATACTAGGCTTACTGCGTGGGGCGCCACAGCAAGGTATGCGTACAAGACCTCGTCGGCGTTAGGGTTGGACATGATAGGCGGCCGGGATAGGTACTCCTTGAGTTGTTGGAAAGCTACAACACAGTCTTCGGACCATTCAAATCCTTTCCACTTGTTGATCAGGAGGTAGAAAGGCCTGCACCTATCAGCCGATCGGGAAATGAATCTGTTCAAAGCCGCGATCATCCCAGTAAGCCTCTGGACCTCCTTGGGGTTCTGCGGAGGCTTCAGATCATGAATAGCCTTGATTTGGTCAGGGTCAACTTCGATTCCTCTATGGGTGATCATGTACCCAAGGAACTTGCCCGAGCCCACCCCAAACGAGCATTTTGAGGCATTCAGGCGCAGCTGGTGCTTTCTCAGGACGTCAAACGTGCGGCCGAGGTCCCCTAGATGTTCGGATACCACCTTACTCTTTACCACCATATCGTCAACATAGACCTCAATGCTCTTGCCCAGCATCGGCTCGAACATCCTCGTCATCATCCTTTGATAGGTGGATCCTGCGTTCTTCAGACCGAAAGGCATTACTTTGTAGTGGTAGTTCCCGACGGGTGTCACAAAGGCGGTCTTCTCCTGGTCTTCCAGGGCCAGCGGTATCTGATGATAGCCTTGAAAGGCGTCTAGGAAGCTCATCCGAGGATGGCCCGTGGTCGCATCTACCAGCTGGTCGATCCGAGGCATGGGGAACGGGTCTTTTAGACATGCCCTATTTAGGTCGGTGAAGTCCACACAGACCCTCCACTTTCCGCTCTTCTTCCTAACCACCACAGTATTGGCTAGCCACTCGGGATAGAAAACCTCCTTGATAGCCCCAGCGCGCTTGAGTTTATTCACCTCTTCCCTTATAGCATCAGCGTGTTCCCTCGATGGGCGTCGGGGCGGCTGTTTCTTGGGCACTACGGATGGACTAACGATGAGACGGTGGCAGATGAAGGACGGGTCAATCCCTAGTGCGTCGTAGGGATCCCATGCAAATACGTCAATATTGCTTCGAAGGAACTCGACCAGCTCCTCTTGTTCGGTGGGAGGCAGCCGAGCCCCGACCCGAAAGAACTTCTCTGGATCGTCACCGATTGCCACTTTCTCCAAGTCCTCACACTTGGCCCCTTCGGCAGCTACATTGGGGTGCGTTACCGCGGCCTTTGATTGCTATAAACCCTCTTCGGTGATGGCCGAGGGCTGTGCGTCAAGCCGGCATGATATGGCGGCCACCGTGCATTGCCTCGCTGTGGGCTGGCAACCACGGATCTCTAGAACCTGGTCCCCTGATGGGAATTTCACCTTCTGGTGCAAGGAGGAGGCTACGCCCCCTAAGGTGTGGAGCCAGGGTCTTCCTACGATGGCCGTGTAGGGGGAGTATGTGTCCACCACTATGAAATTCACCTCTACCACTTCTGGGCCGGTCTGTATGGGCAGCCTGATCATGCCCCTCGGGATGACGAGCTTCCCGTTGAAACTCATTAGTGGAGAGTCATATGGCGTCAAGTCCTCCGGCTTTAACCCTAGCCCCTTGTAGAGGTCCGGGTACATGACCTCTGCTGCGCTGCCACCATCTACCATCACTCTCTTCACGTTGTAGCCCCCAATCCTAAGGGTGACCACCAGGGCATCGTCATGGGGCTGGGTGGTCCCGATCTTGTCCTCCTCGGAGAAGCTCAAAGAAGGGCAGGAACTCCTCCTAGCCCTTTTCGGCCCTGCCTGGGGCTCCTCTGCTTGCGGTTGGGCGACAGACAACACTCGCGAAGGGCGCATGCCCGTTCTCCCCGGTGCCGCCAGGATTACGTTGATTGTGCCCGCGGGTTGCCCCATGGCGGTATCCCTCCGGGGCTCCTGATACATTTGGCCCTGACGATTGTCAGGGTTGAGCAGCAGGTGCTTCAACTTTCCTTCCCGGACTAGCTGATCCAGGTAGTTCCGGAGGTTCCTGCAGTCCTCCGTGGTATGCCCGTGGTCCTGGTGGTATTGGCAATAACAGTTCCGATTGCGCCTCTCAGGTTCCCCAGCCATCTTATTCGGCTACCTGAAATACGGCTCGTCCTTTATTCTCTCCAGCACCCTATGCACGGGTTCTCGGAATACGGCGTTGACGGTTTGAGCATTGGTCGCTCCAGATTCTCCTCCGAAATCCCTCCTCGGGCGGGCGTTATTGTATCGGTCCGACCTGAAATCCCTCCTCTCTTGAGGGAGGACTTTATCCTTCCCCTTGCCTTGCAGCATATCTTCCTCCACCCGCTTGTATTTATCAATCCGATCCATCATTTGCCGCACGCTGGTGGTGGGCTTTCCGGTCAGGGACTTCTTCAGGCCGTGCCCCATTGGTAGCCCATTCTGGAATGTACTGATGGCGACGGCGTCATACTTGCCGTCCAGTTCATTGTAGATTTCCCAGTACTTATCCGAGTAGGCCTTGAGGGTCTCCCCGTCACGCATGGATAGGGACAGCAGTGCACTCATGGGCCGAGGAGGCCTGCTGTTCGTGACAAAATGGGAACCAAAAGCCTGGGTCAGCTGTCTGTATGAATCTATGGAATTTGTCCTCAGACCGTTGAACCACCTCATCGCCACAGGTCCCAAGCTGGATGGGAAAACTTTGCACATCAGCGCCTCGTTCTTGGAGTGGACAGCCATCCTCTGGTTGAACTGGCTCATATGCTCCACGGGATCCGTTTTGCCGTTGTAAGCAATGAAGGTGGGCTGCTGGAACCACCGAGGAAGCTCCGCCTCTTCTATACGACGCGTGAAGGGCGACCTGGAAAGCTGATCTAGCGCCTTGCTCATGGCGTCACTTCCTACGCCCCTGGAGGTTCGGTCGGCGCTCTTACGCCTTTGGTAGCGCTCCTCCTCGTGGGAGAAAGTCTCGCTGGGGGGCGTTCTTGACCTTTGTCTGTATTCGTCATCACTCTCGTCGTTAGAGGGCAAGTCGGGGCTGGGTTCAGACCGTCTTCGCTGCGGACGGCGCAGCTTTTCCTTCAGATCATCTATCTCACGCTGCATGGCCACCTTATCATCCTTTCCCTAGGGAGCGCGGCTATGGGCCTCTCCCGATTGTGTGGCCTGGCCATTGTCACGCCTCTGGGCTTGGTCTTCGCTCGCTGTTGAAGTATGCACGCTTCCTTCTCGAAATCGTCCATTGTCGTTCTGATCACCCCCTGGGTCGCCATAGTCGCCCTGATGCCGTGGCTTCGCCGGTTCAGGTCGATTGGGAGTTGCTTGATGAGGGCCCGATCCTACCATACTTGACTGTTGTCCTTACTAGCGCACAAGTTCTCCCCACAGACGACGCCAATTGTAGGGACCAGGTTTGAGGGAATGGACCCAAGCCCAGTTTCCCCGCAATGAATTTATAGAGAATGGGCTCAAGAACTAGGCCCTAATGCGGAATGCAACGGCTATGCATGGTTGTACGAGAATGCAGTTAACTTAAACGTGAATTAGGGTGCATAATAAGGTTCCTCGGGCGAGTTTCACAGAGCTTGAAGTTCTTCTTATTTCCCTGGGGAAAGGTTACAAGGATTGAGAGAGTATAAACTGCTACTGTCTTTTCTTTCAGTGGTTTTTTTTCCGCGCCCTCTTCAAGAGGGACTTCTTACATTATATATCTCTTTCTCAGTTGATCCTAGCCTTACATTTGTAGAGGGATTAGGGCATCACTCGAGTGCCTGTCCCATCAGCCACCTTCCCACTCTCTCTGTGGATGGCAGCAACCAAGGTGGCACTGTTGAGGCGTCCCTTCCTCATTAATGCGGCCAGGACGTTAGTTGAGGGCATTTAATGTGGAGGTGACAGTTCGTCTGGGACTTGCTCCTCCACCATGCTTCCATGTCCGGTATTTGGTACTTGCGGTTTGCTCCTTGGATGCCCGGGGAGGTTCCCTTTGAGGGAGTGCCGCTTGTCCATTTTCGGATCTTGGAATTCCGAGGACGTTATCATCCTCGGCACTGTTTCGTGGGCAGCTGGGAATTACACTTCAGTCCTCGGACGCGTCCTCGGCATGGGCCTTGGGCCTGGTTCGGAGTGGGCCGGGGTTGCCTGACTATTTCTTGGCCCCACAGTAGCGTTTTGCCCCATTTTCCAAATTAATTAGGGAAATGCCCCTCTTTTGTAACTCGATTTGAGATAAATTGAATTAAAAAAAAAAATTTCTGGAGCCCTATAGTCACGTTTTATAGAGTCTATAATGACGTTTTAAGAACCTATAGTGACGTTTTGTAACTTGACCTCCATGAACTTGAGTTATAGGCAATTTTTTTTTTTTTACCTATAACTTGAGTTCATGTAGGTCGAGTTACAAAACGTCACTATAGGTCCTTAAAACGTCACTATATGCTCTTTAAAAACGCCACTATAGGGCCTAACTCGATTTATCTCAAATCGAATTTCAAAAGAGGGGTATTTCCTTAATTAGTTTGGGAAATGAGGCAAAACGCTACATAATTTGCACGAAAAGGGCATTTACCCATTTTCCCCCCAAAATAACACTTCAAACTCCTCACGTGTAACCTAGCCCTTGTAAAAAGTTCAACCCTATAGTCAATTCAATATTCATGTACTTACTACTTACTAGAAGGTGAGTCGTAACATCTATCGAAGGTGATCATGCATTTACCCATAAGGTAAAATAATATTATTTTTAAAAATAAAAATCATTGAATCCAACCTATATGAAGATCATAGTAATGTCAGGGTTAAAATAAACCATAAACCTAAACGAATCAATCAAAAATAAAAATTATGCTTCAAACATGAATGTTTGAACTATTTTTATTATTGGTAACAGATTTATGTACTAATATATATATATATATATATTGCTAACGAGTGCTGTAGGGTCTAGGTTTTCGGTGCCCAAGCCCAAGGGATATTGGTCCAAGGCCCATCGAACCCTTAACAATGAATTTGTAGAGAGTGGTTCGAAGGTCTAGGCGCTGGCCGACGTTCACGAGGCGTGAACTTCGGTCTCTTTTATTTAAAGAAATACTTAGAACAATTTACAAATGGGGATGCTCCTCGGCCCATGGCCGAGGAGGCTTTTCTCCCCTTTTTCTTCCTTCCTTTCTCTTTTTCTCTTCTTTCTTTTTTCCCATCCATCTGTCCCCCCTCCTCAGGAGGGATTCCCTTACATTATATATCCTTTACCCAACCAATCCTAGCCCTACACTTGTTGAGCGATTTGGACCTTACTCAGGTGCTTGTCCCATCAGCCGCCTTCCCTGCCTCTTTAGGAGTCGCGGCGACCGAGGCAACGCTGGTGCGGGGTCCTTTCCTCATTAATGCGGCCAGGGCGGTAGTCAGGTACATTTAATGTGAAAGTGACTGCTTGTCATGAACTTGTCCCTCAAGTTCTCGGACGTCCGATGATGGGGTCGTCCTCGGACTTAGGTGCCTCCTCGGCTCGGGCCTTCGGCCCAGGAATGAAGTGGGCTGGGCAGTAGGATTATTTGGCCCCACAATAGCCCCTCAAAATTTTTCTGTCCGCATCCTCGGGCGGAGAGGAGGATTTTGATGTCCTCGGGCATGCGACGCGTCCCATCGAGTTTGGCCCTCTGTGGGTACAAGAGTCTTTTTGTCTGCCCCAGAAGCGTTACTGACGCCTCGAACGGCACGACGTTCCCTTCATTAAATCCAGGCGGCTCTGCGCTCCCCACGTTCAACAGGAGGATGACAATCCAACGGTGGGGATTCGCCTAGCAGTTGGGGGTGGGAAAACCCGCACGGTTCCTTGATTTGGGGGTATAAATACCCATTTGAAAAACCGGTTCCTCTGTTCACTCGCACCCAAGAGTCTACATCTCCAGCATAAAAAGTCTGTCCGAGGAGCTTCTACACATTTCTGTAAGTCACCCTATCCCTCTTTGAACTTTCTCCTTCTCCATTTCTTCTTTTTCTTTTATTTGCTCTCTCTTAGCTCACTTAGGCACCATTCGGGATGGGTAGATTTAAGAAATACGTTTTCACTGAGGAGGCGATGGAGAAATTCATCGCCGATTATAAGATACCGGCCAATGTGGGCTTGAGGTATTGTGCGGAGGGCGAATGGCGCTTTCGGAGGCAGGAGGGTGAAGTGGTGATTCCCATCGTTGCCTTCGTTGAAGGTGGCATGAGGATACCCATGGGGCCGGTGATGAGGGACTACCTGACGCACTTTCGGCTAGCCCCCACCCAGTGTGCCATCAACGTCTTTAGGATTCTGGGCTGTGTGGATGCCCTGAACGAGAAGATGGGACTGAGGTTGACCCACCATGACGTCAATTGGTGTTATAACCTCCAGTGCCTGAAAGGCGAAACTTACTATCTGAAGACCAGGGATGACAGAGTCCGGCTCATTCAGTGCCTCCCTGAGTCCAGCAAGGAGTTAAACAAAGACTTACTCATCGTGTCTGGAGAGTGGCACGATGGCCTTCACTGCCCGACGACGGAGGGGACCCCAGGTGGGGCAATGGGAATATGGAGAGAGGGTTCTAGGATCCTAATCAGTTCCATCCTTTACTTCGTCCATTTCTTTTTGCACCGTCTGATTTTTATTGTGAATGTGTTTCCTCTTGCAGATCCGCACGCTTTCACGCGCCACTTCAGCCTGATCAACCGGGAAGACTTGCAAAAGGCGCTGAGGGCAGAGGTTTTCGTGAATGAAGCTGACAATCAGGTGAGGGCCGCTCACCAGATCTTGAAATACGACCCGGCTCACAAGTCATTTGCGGCGCCGAAGTACGTGATCAGAGCAAAGGATCCTCGGCTCCGGAAAATAACCGTGACCGAGGATGGATTCCGGTTCCCCGAGGTGCCCTCCACATCAGAGGGTGTAGCACCTGCGGGCCCCTCCTCCTCCCTTAGGCTCTCGGAGCCCGCCGAAGTAGGCTTAGAGAGGGAAGTGGAAGTCGCCGATTTCGGCTCTGCTGAGGACGAGTTTGACGTCTTTGAACAAGCTCACTAGTCCTAGGACCCTCCAGGAGACTTGGGTGACCCTCGTCTGACTGAAGCAGACTTCTCAGTGTCCAAGTCCTCTTCCCGGCACGAAATGGGTTACAAAAAGGGGCCCCAACCTAGCCTGTCGGATCTGATTGAAGGCCAACCTGGGAAATCAAAGCCAGAGCTTCCTCCTCCTCCTCCAAAAACTCGTTCTGCTCAGGGCAGGTCGGCCTCTACCCAGTCAAGGCTTCCTCCTTCTCCGTCCAAGACGAGTCTGCCTTCTAGGCATGAGCCCTCCGATCCCAAGCAGAAAAAGGATAAGGGCAAAAGGCCGGCTAAGGAAAAGTTCGGGTCCCCACGGGAGGAGGATGATAATCGGCGGCCATCCAAACAGCTGAAGATAGGCTCCCGAGGCCAGGATAAACAGGTTGACGACCAGCCCGAGCCTCAAGCCTGGCTTCCTACCCCAATGCTCCATGGGGGGCCGCTGAGGGAAGACTCCTCCCTTAGGGATTTCAAAGAGGGCGAAGGCGCGTACGTGGCCGACGTGGTGGGAAGGTGCCTGCTACTCCCAGCTGACATGGCGGAGCTGGCGACTATGAGGGGCAGGGAGGTCTTCCTCTGCCTCAAGCGGTACTTGGGAATGGTAAGTCTCTCGTCATTTATGACTTATTCGAGTCGTAGCTTCTCTCTTCCCCTTTTCTGAGCTCGGCTAACCGCGTACTTGTTTTGCCTGCCAGGCTGTTCAGGCCACTTATAGGTTGGAGGACGCTGCCCGTGACCAGGGGAAAGCCATGGACGTGGAGCGTGAGAAACGCTTGGAGGCCACTCGGGTCCTTAAAAACTCCGAGGATGATCTTGCCAAGGCTCGGGAAGAGCTGGGGGCAATGACTAGTGCTCGGGATAATGCCCTGTCCGGCCTCGCCGGCTTCCAGAAGCAGGCCGAAGATTACTCAAAGCGCCTGGCTGAGGCAGAGGGGCAGCTGAAGACTGCAAAGGAATTGCTTGCGGATCTGCCAAAGAAGGTGGCTGCCGCCGAATCGGACAAGAGGGCAGCTGAGTGGGCGAGGGACGAGGCCGTGAGGGCCAAGTTTGAGGCTGACCAGGGCAGGGAGGAAGCCCTGGCCACTAAGCAGGAAGCCGAGGAGGAGGCTTATGCTACGGGGATGGCAGAGACAGAGGCAGCCTTTAAGGCTTAAGTCCTCGGGTTGTGCAGGCGCTACTCTGCCGAGGTTTGGAGGGAGGCTCTCAGACAGGCTGGGGTCGAGGCCTCGTCCGACTTGTGGAAGGAGGAGAATGTGTACTACCCTCCTGCTATACGCGAGGCAACTCCAATTGGCGCTGAGGCCGAGGAGGCTGCAGAGGAAACCGGTGCTGCTACGGGTGAGGACACCTCAATTGCTGCGCCCGTGGGTGAGCTCGTCCAAGGAAGTGACCCTCCCAAGGTAGCTGAATTAGGTGAGGGCCCCGTTGAGGAGGCGCCTCAGGAGGTTGTGAAGCCTACCTCTGAAGCTGAAGTTCCTGCTGCTGAGGAGGCAGCCGTTCCTGCCGCGCCTTCGCAGGCTGTCCCTTCTGGCCAAAGCTCAGAAGGCCCTGAAACTGCTGTGGTCCAGCCCCCTGCCGAGGGAGGAAAATAAGTGGGCAGCACAGGCCCCTCAACGCCGTCGCCTCTCGTCTTTTGTATCTTTCCCTTTTTTTTTTTAGACTGTAATGTGGTGTTCACCATGTAACCTTTGTGGATTTAATGAAATACGAGTTTTATTTCTTTTCCTGCTGATTGTGGTTGCTCGCTTATTCGTACGCTATCCGTTTTTTCTTTACTTGTATGATTTTAACTTCAATTGCATCTCGGCCAATCGCGGCATCAGTTATTATAGCGAGGGCATGTATGCTTGGGTGGACTCATCGCTCCCTAAGGGCCAGGTAGGAAATTCTTTGTGTAGACACTTAGGATCCCCTTGAAGTAGTTGGTTTCTCCACAGGCTTGAGTCCGAGGACCATACAGTGCTTTTGGTTCTGTCTAACACTTAGAATCCTCTGAAGGAGTTAGTTTCCCCATAGGTCTGAGTCCTGGGATCATACAGTGCTTTTGGTTCTGTCTAACACCTGGAATCCTCTGAAGGAGTTAGTTTCCCCATAAGCCTGAGTCCTGGGACCATGCAGTGCCTTGGTTCTGTCTAACTCTTAGGATCATCTAAGGTGGTTAGTTTCCCCGTGAGCCTGAGTCTGAGGGCCATGTAGAGCCTTGGTTCTGTCTAACACTTAGGATCATCTGAAGTGGTTAGTTTCCCCATAGGCCTGAGTCCGAGGACCATGCAGAGCCTTGGTTCTGTCTAACACTTGGCCGTCTGAAGTGGTTAGTTTCCCCATAGGCCTGAGTCCGAGGACCATGCAGAGCCTTGGTTCTGTCTAACACTTGGCCTTCTGAAGTGGTTAGTTTCCCTATAGGCCTGAGTCCGAGGACCATGCAGAGCCTTGGTTCTGTCTAACACTTGGCTTTCTGAAGTGGTTAGTTTCCCTATAGGCCTGAGTCCGAGGACCATGCAGAGCCTTGGTTCTGTCTAACACTTGCTCGTCTGAAGTGGTTAGTTCCCCCATAGGCCTGAGTCCGAGGACCATGTAGAGCCTTGGTTCTGTCTAACACTTGGCCTTCTGAAGTGGTTAGTTTCCCCATAGGCCTGAGTTCGAGGACCATGCAGAGCCTTGGTTCTGTCTAACACTTGCTCGTCTGAAGTGGTTAGTTTCCCCATAGGCCTGAGTCCGAGGACCATGCAGAGCCTTGGTTCTGTCTAACACTTGGCCTTCTGAAGTGGTTAGTTTCCCCATAGGCCTGAGTCCGAGGACCATGCAGAGCCTTGGTTCTGTCTAACACTTGGCCTTCTGAAGTGGTTAGTTTCCCCATAGGCCTGAGTCCGAAGACCATGCAGAGCCTTGGTTCTGTCTAACACTTGCTCATCTGAAGTGGTTAGTTTCCCCATAGGCCTGAGTCCGAGGACCATGCAGAGCCTTGGTTCTGTCTAACACTTGGCCTTCTGAAGTGGTTAGTTTCCCCATAGGCCTGAGTCCGAGGACTATGCAGAGCCTTGGTTCTGTCTAACACTTGGCCTTCTGAAGTGGTTAGTTTCCCCATAGGCCTGAGTTCGAGGACCATGCAGAGCCTTGGTTCTGTCTAACACTTGGCCTTCTGAAGTGGTTAGTTTCCCCATAGGCCTGAGTCCGAGGACCATGCAGAGCCTTGGTTCTGTCTAACATTTTCATTCCTCTGTAAGTAGGGGTTTGTTCTCGGACTGCTTTACTGGAGACGATTCCTCCACTTTCTTATTCGCGAGGCGTCCTCTGGCCGTTCGTATTCCGTGCTTGACGCTTCGGTGCGCGAGACGCGCCTTCATTAATGGCCTCGTGAATGGACATAAGTCCAACGGTCTACGGCACCCCTTGGAATCCGGTAGCTTCATTATTATCCACCCTTTTCGAATTCTGCGTGGATTAATTCTCACCCACCCTCACCCTCTATAAAAGGCTTTCCGGGAGGATGGTTTTTCCACACTCCATAAACTTCCCGACACAAACAGAAAGAACACACCCTTCCAGCTCCCCAAGCCCCTTTAATAACCCCACCGGAATTGTGACCGGAGTTAGGAGATATGGGGCGGCTTTGGACGGGTGTGAGGACATCCGTGCCAAGAGCCGTTGTGGCCGCAGCCCCCACTGGGCTTCCGGTGCGGCAGAGTCTAGGCGTAACCCCGATGGCGCCATGTACGGTGGCCCGGAGTGACGTCGTTGAAGTACCTAACGTCTCTCCTCAGAGCGCACCCCCGACGGGGGAGACATGCGAACTCACATTATGGGCGGTGCCCGAGTGTTGACGTCTCCAACGGCTAGCGCTCGTGGGGGTTGGAGAAAATCGAGGGAACATCATGGGGGAGGGCGTCCCGGAGCCCCTGCATCTGCTCCTCGCTTTGTTCAAGCTCCGCCGCTCCGAGAAAGGAGTTGTTGGTGGCCTTGGAACAATCCAGCCTCAGCCTCCTTCCGTCCTCTTATTGTCAAGTTCTCCCATTCTCTTGATGCCAGTAAGGGTACGGGTTGACACTTCCCTCTAGTTAGTTTTAGGACGGGCCCGCTTGGGCCTCTGATTGTAGGACTAGCTGGTAGGAACAGTTGTAAAACACGCCTGCCTGAGCCTCTGACTGTAATCTGTAACCTTTTTTCTTTTAATGAAATAATATCCAGTTTTTTTTTTTTTTACTGTTGAATCTTCTGTCTTCGAGCTTTTATCTTTCTGCAGTGTTTGTTTGACAGTTCTTTTTTTTTTTTTTTGCATCACCACCAATCTTCCGTAGAATATCTATTTAGAACAGTCGCCTGTTGCGCCGGCCGGCGCACTAATCCTCCCCACAGACGGCGCCAATTGTAGGGTCTAGGTTTTCGGTGCCCAAGCCCAAGGGATATTGGTCCAAGGCCCATCGAACCCTTAACAATGAATTTGTAGAGAGTGGGTCAAAGGTCTAGGCGCTGGCCGGCGTTCACGAGGCGTGAACTTCGGTCTCTTTTATTTAAAGAAATACTTAGAACAATTTACAAATGGGGATGCTCCTCGGCATGGGCCGAGGAGGCTTTTCTCCCCTTTTTCCTCATTCCTTTCTCTTTTTCTCTTCTTTCTTTTTTCCCATCCATCTGTCCCCCCTCCTCAGGAGGGATTCCCTTACATTATATATCATTTACCCAACCAATCCTAGCCCTACACTTGTTGAGCGATTTAGACCTTACTCAGGTGCTTGTCCCATCAGCCGCCTTCCCTGCCTCTTTGGGAGTCGCGACGACCGAGGCAACGCTGGTGCGGGGTCCTTTCCTCATTAATGCGGCCAGGGCGGTAGTCAGGTACATTTAATGTGAAAGTGACTGCTTGTCATGAACTTGTCCCTCAAGTTCTCGGACGTCCGATGATGGGGTCGTTCTCGGACTTAGGTACCTCCTCGGCTCGGGCTTTCGGCCCAGGAATGAAGTGGGCTGGGCCGTAGGATTATTTGGCCCCACAAGTGCCCTTAGGGCACTGGTTAAGAATCCAGTTAAATAAAGTTTTTATGGAAAAAGAAAAAAAAATTAATGTTTTGACATTTTTTTTCATTTCCCATAAAAGTAATGTCAAAACTTTTCTAAAATGGATTGTTAATGAGTGACCTTAGAGCACTCGTTAGCATGACCTATATATATATATATATATATATATATATATATTGGGTAGAAAAATAATTACCAACTGTTTATTCTTCCAAAATCCAATAAACTAAAATGCCCGACAAGAATTTAAACTTTATCTACAAAATACCCTCTTTCACGCAATTCTACAGAGTTCAATGAGACGTCTACACGTTTTTTACTTTTGTGGAAAAGTAGCTTTTCTCTAGTCTTCCACAATTGAGTAAAGAACTTTTTAGTTTTTCTGAGATACCCTCTTGCCCGCTTTCATAGAAAGGTCCACATGTTTTTGGCTTTTGTGGATAGGTAATTAATAATTTATTAGTCATTCGATTAGTGCTATGTTAGGTTGGAAGGAAAGGAAGGGAGTAGAAAAGATTCAAGTGGTGGAAAGGGAAAAAAAAAAAAAAAAAAAGACAAAAATGCAAAACTGATCCTCTAACTTTCAACGTTTTTCATTTCAGTCATCTAACTTTCAGTTTTGTTATTTCAGTCCTCTAACTTTTAATTTTTGTCAATCTAAGTTTCAGTTAGAACTCAGTTAAGGCTGTTGTTAAACTCATTGGGAAACGGCCGTTTTACCTTTTTTTTTTTTTTTTTTTCGGAATTAAAAGAAAAAAAAAATCTGTATAAAAAAAAACATTTTAAGGGGAACGATCGTTCCCCTTCCCTTGAAATCAAAACAAAGACACATTGAGACCCAAATCCCTAATGTAAATCTCTAACATTGAGAGAGGAAGAATCGGTTTCAACAACCCCAGAAGTTTGTGTCGGATCCGGTCCAAAATGGGTCAGATTTGAACAAAAATTTAGCTCTCAGTGCTGCAAGTTCAATTACATTAGAGCACAAAAAACACATTTGCAACATTACCCAGAAATGAGAACTGAGAGACAAGCAATCCAAAAATACAAAGACAATTTATAGATGATATTGTATAATATAGATTAAAAAAAAATAGTGGTACCAGCGCAAGATCTGATGGTGTGGGTCTTGAGGAGCAAGATGAGGACGCTGGCCAAATGGGTCATATCACTAGATAATCTGAATATATTCATCTTCACTTCTTTGCGTTTGGTTTCTTCTTCCTTAGATTAACTGCTTTCATCTCACAAAGACAACAGAGAGATTCAAGCTTGGTTAGAGCTCTCTGGTTGTTTTTTTTTTTTTTTTTAAATTAAAAATAAATTGAAGAACAGAATAACTGGATCCGACACAAACTTCTGGGGTTGTTGAAACCGATTCTTCCTCTCTTAATGTTAGGGATTTACGCTAGGGATTAGGTCTCAATGTGTCTTTGTTTTGTCGTTCCCCTTATAATGTTTTTTTTTTTTTTTTTTAATACAGATTTTTCTTTTTTTCTTTTAATTCCGAAATTAAAAAAAAGGGTAAAACAATCGTTTCCCAGTGAGTTTAACAGCAGCCTTAATTAAGTTCTAACGAAAGCCTGGATTGACAAAAATTGAAAGTTAGAGGACTAAAATGACAAAACTGAAAGTTAGAGGACTGAAATAAAAAACGTTGAAAGTTAGAGGGTCAGTTTTACATTTTTGCCAAAAAAAAAAAAAGATGAAGGGAAAGAATTCCGCTACAGGCATGCAGAGTCATCTTTAGTCTTTCACACTTTTTTCTCTTTCCTACCAATTTCTTCTCTTTTCCTTTTCCTTTCCTTTGATTCCCCAGAAACAATTCTGCTACAGGCATGCATGGTACTTTTTGTCCCAAAATTCCACTCTCTTTCTAGCAATGTTAGAGTCGTAGAATCCTCACAACTTCTTTTTTTTTTTTTTTTTACAATTTGTTGACTTGGCAAAATATAATTGGTGACTTCATTATTTTTATCTGGACTATAACTATCATTACTTAAAGGAACACCAATTACAAATTATCATCTCAACAAGTGTGAGTGCTTACAATTTCTACTATATTTCAACTCAATTGCGCCCTGCCAGCTGCCACTACCGAAAGTAAGTAGAGCTGTAAATATATTATTTATAATGCCATTACGACAGTAACAAATGCAAATAAAAAATTATTTTATGACAATCGCATCTCTTCTAGATCCCACACGTGACTCCCACTTGAGAGAGCTCCGTGTTTCGACCCTTATGAGGTGCCTTCCGAATCCACCCTCCACCGCTCCACACTCATCTTCAAAAGTTCAAAAAGAAGCCCACGCGTTTTCTTGAAAGCACTCATCTTTATTACTCTTTCGCCATTCCTAGATATCAACTTTTTCTTTTTCCAACCCATTTCCTCTCTTTTTATTTTCCTTGGATTCCCCAAAAGCAATTCTACTACAGGCACATTATTTATAAATTCTTTTTCCTTCCACTACTGCCATCACTTTATGGCACATTAATTATAAATTGTCATTTCAACAATTGTGAGTAATTATAATTTCTCCTATCTTTCAACTCAATTGGCCTACCATAGACCATAGCAAAAAGGAAGCAAGGCTGTCAATGAACAAAATTATTTATAAAGAGCTGAAATTTGGCTTGGTTAAAAACTTGTTTATATTTGTTTGTTTAAAAAATAAGTTAAGTTCAAGCCTTAAGTTTAGGTTCGTTTATTAAAAGAGCAAAGTTCAAACATAATAATATTGTGGGGCCAAATAATCTTACGGCCCAGCCCACTTCATTCCTGGGCCGAAGGCCCGAGCCGAGGAGGCACCTAAGTCCGAGGACGACCCCATTATCGGACGTCCGAGAACTTGAGGGACAAGTTCATGACAAGCAGTCACTTTCACATTAAATGTACCGGACTACCGCCCTGGCCGCATTAATGAGGAAAGGACCCCGCACCATCGTTGCCTTGGTCGCCGCGACTCCCAAAGAGGCAGGGAAGGCGGCTGATGGGACAAGCACCTGAGTAAGGTCCAAATCGCTCAACAAGTGTAGGGATAGGATTGGTTGGGTAAAGGATATATAATGTAAGGGAATCCCTCCTGAGGGGAGGGGGACAGATGGATGGGAAAAAAGAAAGAAGAGAAAAAGAGAAAGGAAGGAGGAAAAAGGGGAGAAAAGCCTCCTCGGCCATGGGCCGAGGAGCATCCCCATTTGTAAATTGTTCTAAGTATTTCTTTAAATAAAAGAGACCGGAGTTCACGCCTCGTGAACGCCGGCCAGCGCCTAGACCTTCGACCCACTCTCTACAAATTCATTGTTAAGGGTTCGATGGGCCTTGGACCAATATCCGTTGGGCTTGGGCACCGAAAACCTAGACCCTACAATTGGCGCTGTCTGTGGGGAGGATTAGTGCGCCGGCCGGCGCAACAGGCGACTGTTCTAAATAGATATTCTACGGAAGATTGGTGGTGATGCAAAAAAAAAAAAGAAGAACTGTCAAACAAACACTGCAGAAAGATAAAAGCTCGAAGACAGAAAATTCAACAGTAAAAAAAAAAACTGGATATTATTTCATTAAAAGAAAAAAGGTTACAGATTAAAGTCAAAGGCTCAGGCAGGCGTGTTTTACAACTGTTCCTACCAGCTAGTCCTACAATCATAGGCCCAGGCTGGCCCGTCCTAAAACTAACTAGAGGGAAGTGTCAACCCGTACCCTTACTGGAATCAAGAGAATGGGAGAACTTGACAATAAGAGGACGGAAGGGGGCTGAGGCTGGCTTGTTCCAAGGCCACCAACAACTCCTTTCTCGGAGCGGCGGAGCTTAAACAAAGCAAGGAGCAGATGCAGGGGCTCCGGGACGCCCTCCCCCATGATGTTCCCTCGATTTTCTCCAACCCCCACGAGCGCTAGCCGTTGGAGATGGCAACACTCGGGCACCGCCCATAACGTGAGTTCGCATGTCTCCTCCGTCGGGGGTGCGCTCTGAGGAGAGACGTTAGGTACTTCAACGACATCCCTCCGGGCCACCGTGCATGGCGCCATCAGGGTTACGCCTAGACTCTACCGCACCAGAAGCCCAGTGGGGGCTGCGGCCACAACGGCTCTTGGCACGGATGTCCTCACACCCGTCCAAAGCCGCCCCATATCTCCTAACTCCGGTCACAATTCCGGCGGGGTTATTAAAGGGGCTTGGGGATCTGAAAGGGTGTGTTCTTTCTGTTTGTGTTGGGAAGTTCATGGAGTGTGGAAAAACCATCCTCCCGGAAAGCCTTTTATGGAGGGTGAGGGTGGGTGAGAATTAATCCACGCAGAATTCGAAAAGGGTGGATAATAATGAAGCAACCGGATTCCAAGGGGGGCCGTAGATCGTTGGACTTATGTCCATTCACGAGGCCATTAATGAAGGCGCGTCTCGCGCACTGAAGCGTCAAGCGCGGAATACGAACGGCCAGAGGACGCTTCGCAAATAAGAAAGAGGAGGAATCGTCTCCAGTAAAGCAGTCCGAGAACAAACCCCTACTTACAGAGGAATGAAAGTGTTAGACAGAACCAAGGCTCCGCATGGTCCTCGGACTCAGGCCTATGGGGAAACTAACCACTTCAGAAGGCCAAGTGTTAGACAGAACCAAGGCTCTGCATGGTCCTCGGACTCAGGCCTATGGGGAAACTAACCACTTCAGAAAGCCAAGTGTTAGACAGAACCAAGGCTCTGCATGGTCCTCGGACTCAGGCCTATGGGGAAACTAACCACTTCAGAAGGCCAAGTGTTAGACAGAACCAAGGCTCTGCATGGTCCTCGGACTCAGGCCTATGGGGAAACTAACCACTTCAGAAAGCCAAGTGTTAGACAGAACCAAGGCTCTGCATGGTCCTCGGACTCAGGCCTATGGGGAAACTAACCACTTCAGAAGGCCAAGTGTTAGATAGAACCAAGGCTCTGCATGGTCCTCGGACTCAGGCCTATGGGGAAACTAACCACTTCAGACGAGCAAGTGTTAGACAGAACCAAGGCTCTGCATGGTCCTCGGACTCAGGCCTATGGGGAAACTAACCACTTCAGAAGGCCAAGTGTTAGACAGAACCAAGGCTCTGCATGGTCCTCGGACTCAGGCCTATGGGGAAACTAACCACTTCAGAAGGCCAAGTGTTAGACAGAACCAAGGCTCTGCATGGTCCTCGGACACAGGCCTATGGGGAAACTAACCACTTCAGACGAGCAAGTGTTAAACAGAACCAAGGCTCTGCATGGTCCTCGGACTCAGGCCTATGGGGAAACTAACCACTTCAGAAGGCCAAGTGTTAGACAGAACCAAGGCTTTGCATGGTCCTCGGACTCAGGCCTATGGGGAAACTAACCACTTCAGAAGGCCAAGTGTTAGACAGAACCAAGGCTATGCACGGTCCTCGGACTCAGGCCTATGGGGAAACTAACCACTTCAGACGAGTAAGTGTTAGACAGAACCAAGGCTCTGCATGGTCCTCGGTCTCAGGCCTATGGGGAAACTAACCACTTCAGAAGGCCAAGTGTTAGACAGAACCAAGGCTCTGCATGGTCCTCGGACTCAGGCCTATGGGGAAACTAACCACTTCAGAAGGCCAAGTGTTAGACAGAACCATGGCTCTGCATGGTCCTCGGACTCAGACCTATGGGGAAACTAACCACTTCAGACGAGCAAGTGTTAGACAGAACCAAGGCTCTGCATGGTCCTCAGACTCAGGCCTCTGGGGAAACTAACCACTTCAGAAGGCCAAGTGTTAGACAGAACCAAGGCACTGCATGGTCCTCGGACTCAGGCCTATGGGGAAACTAACCACTTCAGACGAGCAAGTGTTAGACAGAACCATGGCTCTGCATGGTCCTCGGACTCAGGCCTATGGGGAAACTAACCACTTCAGAAGGCCAAGAGTTAGACAGAACCAAGGCTCTGCATGGTCTTCGGACTCAGGCCTAAGGGGAAACTAACCACTTCAGAAGGCCAAGTGTTAGACAGAACCAAGGCTCTGCATGGTCCTCGGACTCAGGCCTATGGGGAAATTAACCACTTCAGAAAGCCAAGTGTTAGACAGAACCAAGGCTCTGCATGGTCCTCGGACTCAGGCCTATGGGGAAACTAACCACTTCAGAAAGCCAAGTGTTAGACAGAACCAAAGCTCTGCATGGTCCTCGGACTCAGGCCTATGGGGAAACTAACCACTTCAGAAGGCCAAGTGTTAGACAGAACCAAGGCTCTGCATGGTCCTCAGACTCAGGCCTATGGGGAAACTAACCACTTCAGACGAGCAAGTGTTAGACAGAACCAAGGCTCTGCATGGTCCTCGGACTCCGGCCTATGGGGAAACTAACCACTTCAGAAGGCCAAGTGTTAGACAGAACCAAGGCTCTGCATGGTCCTCGGACTCAGGCCTATGGGGAAACTAACCACTTCAGAAAGCCAAGTGTTAGATAGAACCAAGGCTCTGCATGGTCCTCTGCATGGTCCTCGGACTCAGGCCTATGGGGAAACTAACCACTTCAGAAGGCCAAGTGTTAGACAGAACCAAGGCTCTGCATGGTCCTCGGACTCAAGCCTATGGGGAAACTAACCACTTCAGACGAGCAAGTGTTAGACAGAACCAAGGCTCTGCATGGTCCTCGGACTCAGGCCTAGGGGGAAACTAACCACTTCAGAAAGCCAAGTGTTAGACAGAACCAAGGCTCTGCATGGTCCTCGGACTCAGGCCTATGGGGAAACTAACCACTTCAGAAGGCCAAGTGTTAGACAGAACCAAGGCTCTGCATGGTCTTCGGACTCAGGCCTATGGGGAAACTAACCACTTCAGACGAGCAAGTGTTAGACAGAACCAAGGCTCTGCATGGTCCTCGGGCTCAGGCCTTTGGGGAAACTAACCACTTCAGAAGGCCAAGTGTTAGACAGAACCAAGGCTCTGCATGGTCCTCGGACTCAGGCCTATGGGGAAACTAACCACTTCAGAAGGCTAAGTGTTAGGCAGAACCAAGGCTCTGCATGGTCTTCGGACTCAGGCCTATGGGGAAACTAACCACTTCAGATGATCCTAAGTGTTAGACAGAACCAAGGCTCTGCGTGGCCCTCGGACTCAGGCTCACGGAGAAACTAACCACCTTAGATGATCCTAAGAGTTAGACAGAACCAAGGCACTGCATGGTCCCAGGACTCAGGCCTATGGGGAAACTAACTCCTTCAGAGGATTCCAGGTGTTAGACAGAACCAAAAGCACTGTATGATCCCAGGACTCAGACCTATGCGGAAACTAACTCATTCAGAGGATTCTAAGTGTTAGACAGAACCAAAAGCACTGTATGGTCCTCGGACTGAAGCCTGTGGAGAGGCCAACTACTTCAAGGGGATCCTAAGTGTCTACACAAAGAATTTCCTACCTGGCCCTTAGGGAGCGATGAGTCCACCCAAGCATACATGCCCTCGCTATAATAACTGATGCCGCGATTGGCCGAGATGCAATTGAAGTTAAAATCATACAAGTAAAGAAAAAACGGATAGCGTACGAATAAGCGAGCAACCACAATTAGCAGGAAAAGAAATAAAACTTGTATTTCATTAAATCCACAAAGGTTACATGGTGAACACCACATTACAGTCTAAAAAAAAAAAAAAGGAAAGATACAAAAGACGAGAGGCGACGGCGTTGAGGGGCCTGTCCTGCCCACTTATTTTCCTCCCTCGGCAGGGGGCTGGACCACAGCAGTTTCAGGGCCTTCTGAGCTTTGGCCAGAAGGGACAGCCTGCGGAGGCGCGGCAGGAACGGCTGCCTTCTCAGCAGCAGGAACTTCAGCTTCAGAGGTAGGCTTCACAACCTCCTGAGGCGCCTCCTTAACGGGGCCCTCACCTAATTCTGCTACCTTGGGAGGGTCACTTCCTTGGACGAGCTCACCCACGGGCGCAGCAATTGAGGTGTCCTCACCCGTAGCAGCACCGGCTTCCTCTGCAGCCTCCTCGGCCTCTGCGCCAATTGGAGTTGCCTCGCAGATAGCAGGAGGGTAGTACACATTCTCCTCCTTCCACAAGTCGGACGAGGCCTCGACCCCAGCCTGTCTGAGAGCCTCCCTCCAAACCTCGACAGAGTAGCGCCTGCACAACCCGGGGACTTGAGCCTTAAAGGCTGCCTCTGTCTCCGCCATCCCCGTAGCATAAGCCTCATCCTCGGCTTCCTGCTTAGTGGCCAGGGCTTCCTCCCTGCCCTGGTCAGCCTCAAACTTGGCCCTCACGGCCTCGTCCCTCGCCCACTCAGCTGCCCTCTTGTCCGATTCGGCGGCAGCCACCTTCTTTGGCAGATCCGCAAGCAGTTCCTTTGCGGTCTTCAGCTGCCCCTCTGCCTCAGCCAGGCGCTTTGAGTAATCTTCGGCCTGCTTCTGGAAGCCAGCGAGGCCGGACAGGGTATTGTCCCGAGCACTGGTCATTGCCCCCAGCTCTTCCCGAGCCTTGGCAAGATCGTCCTCGGAGTTTTTAAGGACCCGAGTGGCCTCCAAGCGTTTCTCACGCTCCACCTCCATGGCTTTCCCCTGGTCACGGGCAGCGTCCTCCAACCTATAAGTGGCCTGAACGGCCTGGCAGGCAAAACAAGTATGCGGTTAGCCGAGCTCAGAAAAGGGGAAGAGAGAAGCTACGACTCGAATAAGTCATAAATGACGAGAGACTTACCATCCCCAAGTACCGCTTGAGGCAGAGGAAGACCTCCCTGCTCCTCATAGTCGCCAGCTCCGCCATGTCAGCTGGGAGTAGCAGGCACCTTCCCACCGCGTCGGCCACGTACGCGCCTTCGCCCTCTTTGAAATCCCTAAGGGAGGAGTCTTCCCTCAGCGGCCCCCCATGGAGCATTGGGGTAGGAAGCCAGGCCTGAGGCTCGGGCTGGTCGTCAACCTGTTTATCCTGGCCTCAGGAGCCTATCTTCAGCTGTTTGGATGGCCGCCGATTATCATCCTCCTCCCGTGGGGACCCGGACTTTTCCTCAGCCGGCCTTTTGCCCTTATCCTTTTTCTGCTTGGGATCGGAGGGCTCATGCCTAGAAGGCAGACTCGTCTTGGACGGAGAAGGAGGAAGCCTTGACTGGGTAGAGGCTGACCTGCCCTGAGCAGAACGAGTTTTTGGAGGAGGAGGAGGGAGCTCTGGCTTTGATTTCCCAGGTTGGCCTTCAATCAGATCCGACAGGCTAGGTTGGGGCCTCTTTTTGTAACCCATTTTGTGCCAGGAAGAGGACTTGGACACTGAGAAGTCTGCTTCAGTCAGACGAGGGTCACCCAAGTCTCCTGGAGGGTCCTCGGACTGGTGAGCTTGTTCAAAGACGTCAAACTCGTCCTCAGCAAGGCCGAAATCGGCGACTTCCACTTCCCTCTCTAAGCCTACTTCGGCGGGCTCCGAGAGCCTAAGGGAGGAGGAGGGGCCCGCAGGTGCTACGCCCTCTGATGTGGAGGGCACCTCGGGGAACCGAAATCCGTCCTCGGTCACGGTTATTTTCCGGAGCCGAGGATCCTTTGCTCTGATCACGTACTTCGGCGCCGCAAACGACTTGTGAGCCGGGTCGTATTTCAAGATCTGGTGAGCGGCCCTCACCTGATTGTCAGCTTCATTCACGAAAACCTCTGCCCTCAGCGCCTTTTGCAAGTCTTCCCGGTTGATCAGGCTGAAGTGGCGCGTGAAAGCGTGCGGATCTGCAAGAGGAAACACATTCACATTAAAAATCAGACGGTGCAAAAAGAAATTGACGAAGTAAAGGATGGAACTGATTAGGGTCCTAGAACCCTCTCTCCATATTCCCATTGCCCCACTTGGGGTCCCCT
This sequence comes from Quercus ilex subsp. ballota, assembly GCA_032727855.1. Lineage (NCBI taxonomy): Eukaryota > Viridiplantae > Streptophyta > Magnoliopsida > Fagales > Fagaceae > Quercus > Quercus ilex. The sequence continues at coordinate 5,291,480 of CM064910.1, read as the reverse complement.
CCGTCGTCGGGCAGTGAAGGCCATCGTGCCACTCTCCAGACACGATGAGGAAGTCTTTGTTTAACCCCTTGCTGGACTCAGGGAGGCACTGAATGAGCCGGACCCTGTCATCCCTGGTCTTCAGATAGTAAGTTTCGCCTTTCAGGCACTGGAGGTTATAACACCAATTGACGTCATGGTGGGTCAACCTCAGTCCCATCTTCTCGTTCAGGGCATCCACACAGCCCAGAATCCTAAAGACGTTGATGGCACACTGGGTGGAGGCTAGTCGAAAGTGCGTCAGGTAGTCCCTCATCACCGGCCCCATGGGTATCCTCATGCCACCTTCAACGATATCTCGCCCTCCGCACAATACCTCAAGCCCACATTGGCCGGTATCTTATAATCGGCGATGAATTTCTCCATCGCCTCCTCAGTGAAAACGTATTTCTTAAATCTACCCATCCCGAATGGTGCCTAAGTGAGCTAAGAGAGAGCAAATAAAAGAAAAAGAAGAAATGGAGAAGGAGAAAGTTCAAAGAGAGATAGGGTGACTTACAGAAATGTGTAGAAGCTCCTCGGACAGACTTTTTATGCTGGAGATGTAGACTCTTGGGTGCAAGTGAACAGAGGAACCGGTTTTTCAAATGGGTATTTATACCCCCAAATCAAGGAACCGTGCCGGTTTTCCCACCCCCAACTGCTAGGCGAATCCCCACCGTTGGATTGTCATCCTCCCGTTGAACGTGGGGAGCGTAGAGCCGCCTGGATTTAATGAAGGGAACGTCGCGCCGTTCGAGGCGTCAGTAACGCTTCTGGGGCAGACAAAAAGACTCTTGTACCTACAGAGGGCCAAACTCGATGGGACGCGTCGCATGCCCGAGGACATCAAAATCCTCCTCTCCACTCGAGGATGCGGACAGCAAAATTTTGAGGGGCTATTGTGGGGCCAAATAATCCTACGGCCCAGCCCACTTCATTCCTGGGCCGAAGGCCCGAGCCGAGGAGGCACCTAAGTCCGAGGACGACCCCATCATCGGACGTCCGAGAACTTGAGGGACAAGTTCATGACAAGCAGTCACTTTCACATTAAATGTACCTGACTACCGCCCTGGCTGCATTAATGAGGAAAGGACCCCGCACCAGCGTTGCCTCGGTCGCCGCGACTCCCAAAGAGGCAGGGAAAGCGGCTGATGGGACAAGCACCTGAGTAAGGTCCAAATCGCTCAACAAGTGTAGGGCTAGGATTGGTTGGGTAAAGGATATATAATGTAAGGGAATCCCTCTTTAGGGGGGGAGGGGGGACAGATGGATGGGAAAAAAGAAAGAAGAGAAAAAGAGAAAGGAATGAGGAAAAAGGGGAGAAAAGCCTCCTCGGCCCATGGCCGAGGAGCATCCCCATTTGTAAATTGTTCTAAGTATTTCTTTAAATAAAAGAGACCGGAGTTCACGCCTCGTGAACGCCGGCCAGCGCCTAGACCTTCGACCCACTCTCTACAAATTCATTGTTAAGGGTTCGATGGGCCTTGGACCAATATCCCTTGGGCTTGGGCACCGAAAACCTAGACCCTACAAATATGTTCATGAGCAAACATGTGAACATAAGGGCTTAATTTAACTATATATAATGTTATATTTTTACATTGTATACTAGTCCAAAAATATATTTATATAGACTTTAAATTGAATTGTATAATTTTGTCAACAGGTTCATATGACACAAACTATTATTTGTCGCTTGTTAATAATATAAATAATCCATTCGTAGCAAAAATTCATAGAATTATGAAGAGATAAAACATTTTAGTTATGGTTTCACAATATATAAGAAAAGAATAAATTAATCAAGTAATAACTTAATCAAGTAACTCGTGAATAAGCTTGAACTTGCTTAACAAGAAAATGAGTCAAGCTTGAACATATAATCTTCTGTGGTAATAATCTCAAGCTCGGCTTGTGTTAAAAAAATTAATTTGAATGAACAAGCTTGAATTTTAAACACTTAGCTCGACTCATTTACGGTCTTAAAAGGATGAAGAGAATGTCTGAAAAAATTGTTGGCAAATTTGGTGTCTATTAATTTAATGTATACCAATATTCTAGCTAAAAGAAAAAGTAAACTTTGATCTTTTTTTCCTTGTAAATAAAATTTTACAATAAGTTTAGTCACAAAATATTTCACACTAAATTTCACAAATATCGAAATAATAAGTTATTAATAATGAATAATAAAATAGCATGAGTAATGAACTCATATAAGAATTAATACTAAATATTCCACTAAAAAAGAAATGTGTGAAAACTATGTAGTCTGTACTGAATCTAATGATTGTATATGAATACACCAGCTAAAAAGAGCAAAAGATTAAACTTTGATCCTCTTTTTCTTGTAGATAAAGTTTTATAATAAGTTTATATCACAATATATTTCCTAATAAATCTCACAACTATTTGAGATAATAAGTTACTAATTAATAACGGATAATAAAATGGTGTTAGTAGAAGTCTCATGGGAATTAATAATATATATTCTACCAATTCAAAAGATCTGAAGTTTATTGTGAAAATTGTTTTGGTAACATTACACAAAATTTTACGCTTATTAACATGGACACAAATAAGTCCACTTACTGTCATATATGCGTTGAAAGATATAAGGATGTACATGAAATGCAATTTTAAAGCTTCAATCTTTTTCTTTTTCTTTTTTGTGGGAAAAATATTAGTAGAGAATGTATTATTTTATCAACAAACAACACTGCCTATATCATAAATTTTTTGTTTCATCTAACATGTTGTCTCTGTATGCAACTACATCTGGATTCTCCTGCAAAATGTCATTTTTAAAAGAAAGCTACTCAAGATTATACAGTTTTCCCTAGAGATTTTGCTGTGGACAGGTAAGAGCATTCACAGCAATGAATCTAAAATTTTAGCTATTTAGCTACACAAAAAGTTACTTTATCTATTTTTTCTACACACGTGCTGCAGCAGTGGATCTATTTTAGCTTTCAACACAATAAAATAATATAAACATCACAATAAAATAATATATCCTCTACAATAAAATAATATATCTCCTACCCAAAAAACATCATAGCACCAACCACAACCACCTCTGCCATCAGCCACAGCCACAGCCACAGCCACAACCACAACCACCACCACCACCGGCCACAACCACCACTCTAATTTGGCAACCACAAAAAAAAAAAAAAAAAAAAAAACCCACAACCCCATCACCACCCATCACCACAAACCCTCAAACCCAACCCAGCAATTGAAACTTAAAAGGCACCACCAAAATCAACTATCAAACCCAACCCTAGCAACTGCCGAAACCAACTCTCAAATGCCCAGACCGAAACTCAAAGGCATCATTGAAACCAAGTCTAGCACCACCAATTCAAATCCAATCCCCAGCAATTAATACTACAAGCTACCATTGAACAGCCCGAACCTCAGTACCACCAAAACGATTCAACCCACAACCACCGATTCAAAGCCACAACCACCATCGATTCAACACCAATTCAAAGCCACAAGAACACTGATTTAGGCATGGATCGGCGGCTTGGGGCTTGGGTAGGCTTGGGCCGGTGATGTTGAGGCCGGTGGAGGCGTGGGTCGGAGATGTTGAGAGAGAGAGGTGAGAGTGACTAAGAGAGAGAGAGGCACGGATTGGGTGATGGGGCTTGGGGAGATCGGCGATGGAGCTTGGGGTGGGTTGGTGAGCTGGGTCGGCGATGAGGGAGCTAGCCGGTGAGCTGAGGGATGAGGGAGATGAGGGAGCTAGCCGGCGAGCTAGAGAGAAAAAAAAATTGAGGAAGAAAGAAGAAAGAAGAAAGAAGAGAAGCCGGAGAGAGAGAGAGAGAATAAGAAATGTTTATTTAATGAGAGGAGAGAGAGAAATGTAATAAATTTTTTTTTTTAGATGTGAGCTACAGTGCACATCTAAAGATAGATGTGCACTATAGCTAAGGAGCTAAATCTTTTAGATTTAGCTCCACTGCTACATCATAGTTTTTTTGTTATTGAGAGCTAAAAAATATCATTATACCTATATAGCACCACTGCTGTGAGTGCTCTAATTACTTACATTAGTCTTTCACGATTAATGCTATGCTTGGTTTGAAGGAAAGGAAGGGACTAGAAAAGATTAAGGAGGTGGAAAGTAGAAAAAACAAAGGGAAAGAAATTATTATTTTGGGTGCGTTTGGACCTAGAGAGAAAGAAAAATAATAAAGGCAAAAATGCAAAACTGACTCTCTAACTTTCACATTTTTTCATTTCAGTCCTCTAACTTTCAGTTTTGTCAATTCAGTCCTCTAATTTTCAATTTTTGTCAATTTGGTACTCCGTTAAATTTCAGTTAACTGTTGTTGTTAGACCCATTGAAATGACGCCGTTTGCAAGTTTTTTTTTTTTTTTTTTTTTTAAATTCAAAATTAAAAGAAAATAAGAAAAATTTGAAGGGAAAAAAAAAAAAAAAAAAAACATTAAGGGGTCGTTCCCCTTCCCCTGAATCAAAACAAAACTAGTTTGGTGATTGATGATTCCATTGCACCCACACCCAGAGAACTCGATCTTGTACTTGGTCATATTCGGATACAGAATCCCCCAATTCCGATCATTCCTTTGCTTCACTTCCTTGTCAAACAGCTCGTATATATACACCTCTGCCACTCCTTCCTTCCTCAGCGGCGTGCCGGTCCCCAATCTCAAATGCTCCACAATGTTCTTAAGAATTAAGATACATCTTGGCGTAAGACGGATTAGCCTCGACCTTGCTCGCGTCGGTGTCGGAGCTCGGCCACCCAGTCTCGACCACGACCACTGGAATATTCTTGTAGTTGGCGATGACCATGGCGCTAACCACCGCGTCCACCATCATGTCGAAGAGGTTCCGGTATCGGACACTGGCGATCAACTCAGTCTCTCCCTCTCAAAGTTACACGGGTTAGGGATTTGGGTTTCTTTGTTTTGTTTTGATTCAGGAGACGTCGTTCCCCTTATAATGTATTCTTTCTCTTTTTCTTTTTTCTTTTTTCCAGATTTTTCTTATTTTCTTTTAATTTTGAATTTAAAAAAAAAAAAAAGCTTGCAAAACAACGCCGTTTCAGTGGGTCTAATAGCAGTAGGCAACTAAAGTTTAACGCAGTATCAAATTGACAAAAATTGAAAGTTAGAGGACTAAATTGACAAAACTAAAAGTTAGAGGACTAAAATGAAAAAAATGTGAAAGTTAGAGAGTCAGTTTTGCATTTTTGCCAATAATAAAATAATTACTTTAGTATTTTATCTTTATAAATTATAAGTTTTTCTTTTTTAGGAAGATTATAAATTATAAGTTAATAATTAATTATGAGAATATAAATTAATTTCACAAAATATTAATAAAATTTCAAGTGCATAAGTGTAATTTTGTGGATTTGGAAGGAAAGTAAAAAATATAAAATTGGTGTGAAAAAACTATTTATTATCTTCACATTTTATTTCTCTCGTCTCTTTCCTTATAACCAAACAAAAGAAAATGAATTCTTTCTCCTCCGTTCTATCTCATTTCTCCAAACTTACTATTTTCTCTCAACCATTTATGATTGATCATGTTACAATTATGGAAAAAAAAATTCATAGACACAAAAATTGTGGCCCAAATTCTCACTTTCGTTGAGATTCACAAAATCAATTTTGCTAAAAAGGAAATAAGTGAAAAGTTTGTTCAAAGATTTGGTCCCTATAGTCTATAGATTTATTTTATATCAATATGTCAGCTAAAAAGAAAAGAATAAACTTTGATTTTTTTTCTTGTAAATAAAATTTTAGAAAAAATCTTATTACACATTTTTTATTGCGCATTCCATATACAGTGCCTTTTGAAATCATGTTTTCAAAACACATTTTTAGTTAAAATTGTAATAAAACACTATTTCAATTAAAACTATGAATTTTAGTAATGTTTTTTTTTTTTTTTTCGAGAAAGATGAATTTTAGTAATGTGGTTATGTGTGTAAGGTAAGCGTGTATATTAATTAAAATTTTATACTTCCTCATTGACATGGACACAGGTAAGTCTATTCTCTGTCATATCATATATGCACACAACATATGAGATGCAATGCTAAAGCTTCAATCTATTTTTGTTTTGGAAAAACTATCGATTGAGAATGCATTTTATTACCAAACAACGCAATCTCTTACCAAACAGCCCCCACTTTCTTTCTAGCAATGTTAAGATGCCGAATTTTCACAATTTTTTTTAACAATTTGTTAACTTAGCAAAATATAATTGGTGGCATCATTATTTCCATGTGAACTATAACTATCGTTACTTAATGTGGCACACCAAACAAGCGTGAGTATTTAAAATTTCTACTATGTTTCAACTCTATTAGGCCTACCACAACAAAAAGTAAGTAAAGCTGAACCAAGTTATTTTAAAGCCATTATTTTTTTTTTTTTTTGATAAACAACATGTAACTAGATTTCATTTAAAGAAAAATCGTTCAAACAGATTACATCACATTGAAGTTGATTAGCTATTATGGGTGGAATATCCTCTACCCAAATATTACACTGGTTCAACAGTTTGGCATTCCTAGCCATGATATGAGTAGTAGCATTCCCACTCCTGCGAATGTGTGTTACCCTCCACGCTGTAAAGCATTTCAGCCCCTCTTTTATCCCTTCAATTACTTTCTGGATGGAATTCTGCAGCAAACTTTGATCACCAAGGGCCTTCACCACCAACTCCGAATCACATTCCATGATGATTTCCTTCAGCCCCAAGTCCCAAGCAAGTAGCATTCCCTCCTCCATAGCTTTAGCTTCAGCTTCCAACGCACCTAAAGGCAGCTCAAGTTTCTTACTCATGGCTCCCATCAGTTGACCCCTCTCATTCCTAATAACCACCCCAATCCCACAACACCCCAAGTCTTCAAAAATAGCTCCATCCATGTTGACTTTAAACCATCCCCGATTAGGAGGGGTCCAAGGAGGTTTTGCAGGAATGGAAGGTCTTTCTTGGATCTGCTTAACCTCCTGAACTTCCTTCCAATATGCAGCTACCTCCCTCACAATCACATCGTGTCTCTTGCTTTGTTCACCATGGCATACCTTGTTCTTATTGTTCCACAGGCTCCAAGCTGTCACTGCAAACAGCTCCCAATTGATACCCGGATGTGTGTCATTGATTGCCCAAACTATATCGATAAAGTCCCTTGGAGGGTCCTGAAAATAAGGCAACTTAATCTTTGTATTGCTCATACTTCTTCAGCTGATTTGCAACTCCACAAGGCATGACCCGAGGATTCACTTTGTTCACATATCTCACATCTATCATCTCTCCCAATTCCCTTTTCTTTCAACTTGAGCTTTGTGGGTAGGATGTTTTTACAAGCCCTCCAAAAAAATGTTTTATTTCATTTGGGGAGTTCAGATGCCAAGTAAGCTCCCACATTGCCTTCATACCTGTGTTGTTTGAGCTACTCCCCCCATTAGACTTGCACTTTCCTTCTTTCAACCATTTTTGAGCTACCTTGTATGCACTTTTAATGTTGAATTTTCCATTCGGAGTCCACGCCCATATTATGGAGTCTTCTGGCAACCGGAAGCTGATTAGGATGCTCAATACTGCCTCTGCCTCATGGGGAAGAACGTGGATCTCACCTTTACCACATCCCAGCACCTTCTCTCTGCATCCAGGAGGCTTGAGACCCTTTCCTCATCCTGTTGGTCAGCGTGTGGGTTGATTGCTTTGAAGGATTCCAGCTTTGGCATCCACCTATCCTTCCAGATGCGAACACTTGCTCCATTTCCAATGCACCATCTAGAGCCCTTGTCTATGACCTGCTTTGCTGCCACTATGCTTCTCCATGCATAGGAGGGTCTTCAACCCAATTGAGCCTCTTCGAAAGAACTATCCATGAAGTATTTCGCCTTAAATACTCTGTGTACCAAGGAGTGTGGGTTTCGCTTAATTCTCCACCTTTGTTTAGCAAGAAGTGCTAGGTTGAATGCTTTAAGATCCCTAAATCCCATCCCACCATCTGATTTAGGAGTGCACATTTTCTCCCAAGAGACCCAAGCCAGCTTCCTCTCCCTATCCTTTTGCCCCCACCAGAATCTACTCATCATAGAATTCAGTTCCGTACACAAAGAATCCGGAATTTTGAAACAACTCATCGTATAAGTAGGCGTAGCTTGAGCTACTGCCTTGATGAGTATTTCTCTGCCTGCATGAGAGAGGAGTCTACCCTTCCAACCCGATATTTTCCTTCCTACTTGGTCTTTGATGCGGTTAAAGGCCTTTCTTTTGTTCTTCCCCACAAGTGGAGGCAAACCTAGGTATTTTTCATGGTGCTGGACAATTTGTGCTCCAAACTTCTCCTTAATTTGCTCCTGGACCTCCCTGTTAGTATTCTTGCTAAAGAAAAGGGAAGTTTTCTCTTTATTGAGCTTTTGCCCCGAGTCTCCTTCATAGTCTTCTAGCACCTTCATGACCCTATCGCATTCTTCAACCGTGGCCCTACAGAAAACAATACTATCATCGGCAAACAGTAAATGTGATATCCTTGGAGCCCCCCTACTAACCCCAACCTCTTTTATGTGACCCACTCTTTCTTCCCTCTTCAACATGGCAGACAATCCTTCAGCACACAATAAGAACAGGTACAGAGATATTGGGTCCCCTTGGCGTAATCCCCTTGTTGGAATAATCTTCCCCTTTGGCTCGCCATTTATTAATACAGAGTAAGACACTGTGGTCACACACATCATAATGAGTGAGATCCACTTCTCATGGAACCCCATTTTCCTCATCATAGCCTCTAGATACACCCATTCCACTCTATCGTAGGCCTTGTTCATGTCGAGCTTTATAGCCATTAATGCTTCCTTTCCCTTTTTCCTTTGATCGATACAATGCATTGTTTCGAAGGCCACAAGTACATTGTCCGTTATCAGCCTCCCAGGTACGAAAGCACTCTGAGATTCATCAATCACCACTGCCAAGATTCTTTTCAGTCTATTAGCAAGGATTTTGGACATTATCTTGTATATGACATTACACAGGCTTTTGGGTCGGAACTCTGTAATTTTCTGAGGGGACTTCACTTTTGGGATAAGGCATATATATGTGTCATTTATTCCACAAGGCATAATTCCAGAATTTAAAGCATTCATAACACAGTTTATTACTTCCGAACCTACAATATCCCAATAGTTTTTAAAGAAAATAGGGGACATACCATCTGGGCCGGGGGATTTAGTAGGATGCATTTGCTTAAGTGCACTCCAAACTTCCTCTGCCTTGAAGTCAGCAATTAGCTCTGCGTTCATGTCTGTGGACACCCGGTTAGATATTGCACTTAGGCTAGCTTCAAAACTGGTTGGCTGGTCCGACCTGTAAATTGAGGTAAAGTAGTCCATGATAATCCCTTCAACTCCCTCCTTATCTTCATTCCATACACCATTCAAGTCCTGCAATCCCACAATACTATTTTTCCTCCTCCTTTGGTTAGCCGTAGCATGGAAAAAACGAGTGTTTTGATCACCCCATTTTATCCATAGTGCCCTAGTCCTTTGATTCCACATGATTTCCTCCCTAATCAGGCTTTCATTAATCTCCTTCTTAACCCTTTGAATCTCTTCTGCTTCCCTATGTAGGCTGTCCCGAGCTTCTAAATGTTGGAGTCTTTCTTTCTTTTGTCTCAATACTTGATGCACGTTCCCAAACACTTTCCAGTTCCACTTCTGAAGTTCGTTTTGGCAGCTTTTAATTATGTCAGTGACCTTATACTCAGGATCAACCTGCAACGGGTCCCATGCTGACTCCACAATCTCCCTACAACCTTCCTCCCTAGTCCACATCTCTTCAAAAAAGAAATGCTTCTTTGCTGGTTTCTGGGGTCGTCTTCGTTTGATGGACAACGCTAAGAGGCAGTGATCCGAGATGGACAATGACACATGCTGCACTCTTGCCTGAGGGAAGATTCTCCTCCACGCCTCATTTGCCACCATTCTGTCGAGTCTGAGCTTAGTAAGTTGGTCTCTAAGGCGCCCATTACACCAAGTATAGTGTTGTCCAAAATATCCCAAATCATGAAGCTCACATCTACTCAAGCATTCCCTAAAATCCTCCATTTGTTTTACATCTTTGTCCAAACCACCAGTTTTTTCACCTTGGTGTAGAATTTCATTAAAATCTCTGAACACTACCCACGGCATCGTGCATTGCTCTTTCAGAACTTCCAACAACTGCCAAGAGATAAACCTTTTTCCGGCATCAGGTTGCCCGTAGAAACCAGTAGCACGCCATGGTGTTGATACCGATTCCCCATTCACAACTACATCAATGTGCGAATTGGAGCAACTTTTGAAACAAATTTTCGTACCTTCCTTCCACATCAGTGCTAAACCTCCGCTTCTCCCGTCGTTGGGTACCGTAATACCCTGAGTATACCCAATTTTGTTTCGAACACCCTTCAATTTGCTCTCCCCTGCTTTTGTTTCTGCAAGGAAGACCATCAATGGATCTCTCGTGTTCACCTCGTCGGTGAGGGTCCGAACTGCCAGGGAAGATCAAAGACCCCGGCAGTTCCATGCTAAGATCGTCATTTGGCTCGGCGGTGCTGCACCGCAGCCATTGCCACTCCGCCATCCTTTGGTATATTTTCATCGAGGGTTTGGTTGCTCTGTTTTTCCCCTTTCCTTCGTTTCTGGTTGTAGACATTAGAATCCAGCTCTTGCAGCGGGATAGGGCCCTCTCTCTTCAACCAGGTTGGGCTTTTTTCTTCAGGACTTGAGTTTGCTTTAGCTTCACAAGCAAGCCTTTTCCAGTGCCTACTTCGTGGGCCTAAAGGTTCCGCAGTCCATCCATTAACCGTGTCATAGCTCATAACTATTGGGCCTGGGTCAGCACTCGATGAAAATGGGCCGCCCTCCACGTTGTTGGTTTCATGGCTTGGCGCCATAACAATTTTAAACTTTGGTGTTTCCTTGTGATCCGTTGCTATCTCCCATAACATCTTTTCTGATAACCTAGCCTGATCCTTGCCTTGGTCCAAGACTTTTTCACCCAAATTAACTTCCTTCTCCACTTGCTTTCTCACCAACTCCCTGACCATACCATTTTCGTGCAAGATTTCTGGCTGCTGTTTCAAGGCATCTACACCTGTTTCATGCCGTGTCAGCGGGCATTTCTCCATGGTCGTCAGGTTTGGCACGTGTTCCTTCCCATCATTCTTTGTGCTCCCACGTGCCTGAAGCAACTCCGGCCCCTTCTCCGCCACCGCACCAGTTTCCCATCGTCTGGTTCCTACACCTTTCTCCATACCATAATAGTTGGAGTCGTGGCAGTTACGCCGAAAAATTTCTCCTTTCAGCCAAGCCCCATACTGTAGTTCTTCATTTTCACCCACAGTGTTGCGCTCTCCAGATTCTGAGCAGTCCTTTAGAGCATGATTAAGTAAGCCACACCTATAGCAGAAGTTAGGCAGCCTCTCATACTTGAGCTGAACCCATCTGCCTTCCCCTCCTTCTATGGTTATCTTCTTCCCACGGACCAATTTCTTTGTCACATCGATGCGCACTCGCACGCGTAAACATCTTCCCCAATGGACTCCAGATTCAAAAACATCCACTTCCAGAATCTCACCCAGCTTGGATCCAATTGCCCGACCTATTTCCTTCATCCTACACTTTAAAGGAAGATTGAATATTTGGATCCAGAAAGGAGCCCATTTAATCTCTATTTCCTTCAGAGTTAGCTCCCCATCAAACTCCTGTATAAGAACTAGCTGTTTTTCATAGCTCCATGGGCACATATCAAGGACTTTCTTCTTGTCTTTTCCATCACTAAATTCCACCAGGAATAGGTCTTCCTCTACGTCGGAAATCTGGACCCCCTTATTTGGTTTCCACAACATCCTCATATTCTTTCTTAAAGCATCTAAATTTATGCTTTTATGGGCCATAATCTTCATCAACGCACAATTCTTTCCTACTTCCTTTGCCGTTTTTGTGCTATTGCTATCAATCTCTATATCCTCGTCTTCCTCCTCCGTGAAGGAAAGTTTCTTCCATAAGACTTCTAGCTCCTCTGCCATTGCCTTTCACTTTCTCTCCTTTAAACAGACCTTGACTCTAGGGGAGCCCTACGAGAACACAACACCACCAGGCCTCACATGGGAGGTCACACAAACTCTTGCAAGAAAACTGCAAGACTCGCCACTGCTCCTACGTGCACAAGCATGAGAGCACTCACATCTAAATGTACTTTCATTTTAAAGCCATTATGATTGAGCAGATCTGTGATGATGTCTGTACATATATTCTTTTCTCAAAGCTCCAATACCTAAATATAACAAAGTAAATGACAAATTTAATTAATGTTTTGGTAATTGCTGACATGTAATAGATCAAAGCAATAAATGCAAATAAAAAATTATTTTATGACAATTGCATCTCTAGGCTCTAGCTAGATCCCACACGTGACTCCTACTTGAGAGAGCTTCGTCTCTCGACTCTGATGATATGCCTTCTGAATCCACCCTCCACCGCTCCACGCACTCCTACAAAGTTCAAAAAAAGCCCACGCGTTTTCTTGAAGGTAGTCATCTTTATTAGTCTTTCACCATTCCCTAGATATCAACTCTTTCTTTTCCTACCAATTTCCTCTCTTTTCCTCTTCCTTTGATTCCCCCAAAAACAATTCTGGGGCAAGCGTGCATAGTACTTTTTGTCCAAAATTCCACTCTCTTTCTACTTTCTAGCAATGCTAGAGCCTAGAGACATCAAATTTTCATTTTTTACACAATTTGTTCAGTCAACAAAATATATAATTGTTGTCAACATTATTTTCATTTGGGCCATCATTATTTTCATTTTTTATGGCACACTAATTATAAATTGTCATTTCAACAAGTTTGAGTAATAAGAATTTTTACTATCTTTCAACTCAATTGAGCCTATCATAACAAAAAATGAAATAAAGCTGTAAATAAACTAAGTTGTTTATAATCAACTTGAGCACGGCTTGATAAAAAACTTGTTTATGTTCGTTTGTTTAAAAAATAAGTCAAGTTCTAGCCTTAAGTTTAAGTTCGATTATAAAACAAACAAAGTTCAAACATAATAATATGTTCATGAACAAACACGTGAACACAAGGACTCGATTTAACTATATATAATATTATAATTTTATATACACACTAGTCTAACAATATATTTTTATAGACTTTAAATTGAATTGTATAAGTTTGTCAATAGGTTCATATGACATACACTATTATTTGTAACTTATTGATTATAAATGGTCTATTCATATTAAAAATTCATAGAATTATGAAGAGATAAAAACATTTTAGTTATTACTTCATAATATATATATATACATATATATATATATATATATATATATATATATAAGAAAATAATAAGTTAATCAAGTAGTTCGTGAATAGGCTCAAGCTTGCTCAACAAGAAAATGAGCCAAACTTGAACATATAATTTTTTTTGGTGATGACCTTGAGCTTGGCTTGTGTTCAAAAAAAAAAAAAAAAAAAAATTGAATGAACAAAGCTTGAATTTTAAACACTTGGCTTAGCTCATTTACAATCTTAAAAGGAAGAAGAGAATGTGTGAAAACACTGTTGACAAATTTGATGTCTATTAATTTATTGTATATCAATATGCTAGCTAAAAGAAAAAGTAAACTTTGATCTTTTTTTTTCCTTTGTAAATAAATTTTACAATAAGTTTAGTGTCACAAAATATTTTAAAATAAATTTCACAAATATCGAGATAACAAGTTATTAATAATAAATAATAAAATAGCATGAATAATAGACTCACATGAGAATTAATAAGAGGCAGTTTGGATTGGCAATTTTCATGACTCAATTCTCAGTTTTCATAACTTAATTCTTAAAAATGGTGGGACCCATAGCAAAATATTCGTTTGCCTGCACCAATACTCTATTTCCATAACTCTATTTTCAATACTCAATTCTCTACTTTTTGAGTTATGAGTTGTGGAAACTGAAAACAATTTTTGGCTGTTTTCAGTTTTCAATTCTTAGTTTTCAATGGCAAACTTGTAAATACTATTACAATCCGGTCCCACAGTCAGATTTTTGCTCCCTCTTCATCTTCTTTTCTCTTTTTTTTTTCTTTTTTTTTTTGTCTTTCACGGCTCTGGGACTCTCTGCTCCTCCTCTTCTTCTTCTTCTTCTTCTTCTTTTTCTTCTTTTCTTTCCTTTTCTTCACTTTTTGGGTCTGGTTCTTTTTTTTTTTTTTTTCCTCTTTTCTTTTCTATTCTTCTTTTCTTCTTTTCTGGGTCTGTTCTTTTTTTTTTTTTTCTTCTCCTGGTTGGCTGTTCGGTTCCTTCTTTTTTTATTTATTTTTTCTTATTCTTCTTTCATTGGTTCGGTTTTTTTTTTTTTTTTTTTTTTTTTTCACTGGCTTCAGTGAGTATGGGTACTGAAAAAAAAAAAAAAAAAAAAAAAAAAAAAAAAAAAAAAAACCTGCTTCGGGTGACAGGTCATGGGACCCACAAATAGTGTGAAAAATATTGAGTGATGAAAAATGAGTGATAGTGCCAAACGGGTGTGAAAAATTAAGTAATGAGTGATGAGCGATGAGCGATGAGTTATGAGTTATGAGTGATAAGTGATGGAAATTGAGTGACGGAAATTGAGTGATGAAAAAAATTCATCCAAACAGCCTCTAATATTCTATCAACTCAACGGTTCTAAAATTTATTGTTAAAATTTTGGTAGTATTATTCAAAATCTTATACTTCCTAACATAGGCACAAATAAGTCCACTTACTGTCATATATGCATTGAAAGATGTAAGGGTACAACACATGAAATGCAATGTTATAGCTTCAATCTAGTTTTGTTTTGGCAAAATATAGATTGAAAATGCATTTCATCAACAATGAAAACCATAAATCCCGCTACAATCAACCCTGACTATGCTATAAACTTAGTATCCTATATTTTATGAAAAACATGTCCCAAGCGTGAAGAAATGAGGTTTGTGATATCTCCAATTATTATATAATCAATCCCCAATATCTCCAAGGTGTTATTATCAAGCTACATGCCACACTCATCACTTCCTATATGATGCGTGTCGCTTGCATATAGAGATTAGTATTTGTTCTGATATTAGTAGAGTAAGTTAAAAGGTGATTTAGTTTCATATATCTGTTATAACTGTTCAACATGCCACACTCATCACTTCCTCTCTCTGTCTCTGTTTTTTTGAGTGAGCAATGTGCTGCGACCATTTTGGGCCTTATCTCCACATTCTATTTAGGCTTTCTCTTAACATTTTTTTTTTTTGGTGGGCCTAAATTGCAAAATCCCATTAGAATATAAGACAGTTCTAATGTTTCTGCTTTATTTTAAAAGATAATAATGCCCTCCTTTTAATTTTTTGTAATAAGCACTTTATCTCCGTTAGTCTTTTGTAAGATGGGAGAAAAAAAAATTTACCTATTTATTTTGTATCCAAACCCAAACTAAATTGACCTTAATTCTTTTATCAAAATAAATAAATTGACCTTAACACCCGCCAAACTTTGTTAAGAAGTACAAATGTCAGTCATTTTTTATTTTATTATTCAAATTGTTATGTAATTTGCTCGTTTGACTATAAAAAAATACATCTATACATCTTGTCATCTTTTTAAAAATACTTATATAGTAATTAAATAAAATTTTTAACATTTTATATTGGAGTACATTTTTTTTGTTGGTTTAAAAATTGCTCTTCTTATCCTCCGAGAAGAAAAATTGTTGAGTTTTTTTTTTTTTTTAAAAGGAAAGTTAAGTTTTTTTTTTTTTTAATTTTATTTAAGTGTTATTAAAATCTATTTTTCAAATTTCTTAACCAAAAAAAAAAAAAAAAAAAATCTCATTTAAAAATTAAGAAATTTTTTTTTTTTTTGAGAAGCTAAAAATTAAGAAAATTGGTTGTGAGCTTTTAGTCGGCATAGAATCCGAAGGTGAAGTGGGATTTGGAGTAAGGTGGTGAATTTGGTGGTGTGGTTGGTTGGTTTGTCGAGTGACTCTCTCTCTCTCTCTTAAACATTCCCTTGTTTTTTTTATGATGGAATGTTTTGACAATTTTGGATCTCTCTAGTACTCTCTTTTTAATAAAAGCTATTTTATTTATTTTAATATACTTTTTCACAATTTTTTTAATATATAGAGAAATATAATTTAGGAAATAAGTAAAGTACATTTTTTTTCCCCAAAAGGTAAGTACATTAGTTTATGAAAGTCCCTAGAAACTAGAAAGCCACAGTTTACCCCCCAAAAAACGCAATTGAAAAGCAAAAATGAAAAGGTTCCCTTAAAGAATCGCTTACAATTACACAATACTGTTCGTTGTGGTACCCTAACGAAGGCAAAAGCCACAAATTTAGGTTCTCTTCACATTCCTAAGGACACTCTTCTTGGATTTCCTATTCTACTACCATCTGTGTTAAGTGGATTGTTTTGTGTGTGAGCTCCTACATAGACATTAATGATGCCGTAAATATCGCCAGTGAGCCACACGGTGTTCGCATGCTCATAACGATACCTGCACAGCGGAAAGAAAAGACCTAACAGAGAGCATCGGTGTGGTGTCGGCCGAATACCCTCCGAAGGTCAAGTTAGAACTATTCTCACAACTCTAGAGTGCTAGAGTAGGGTAAATTATGCGTACCTCGATTCCTGAGGGTATTGGGGCTTTTATAGTAGTAGAAGGTTGACCTCTCCTTCTTGGTGTGGAAGTCTTTTCCGTATAGGAATCCACTTAAGTCATCCCAAACGTGATGGGCAAGACATTTTCTTATAGAGAAGATCTTCATTAACACACGTATCTTCTGGAATCCTCTTTGTGCTAGGAATCTATTTACCTTGGGATTCTATGGCGGCTAAGTGTATGTCGCAAGTATTTCCTATCTGGGATTTCTGGCAACCACGTGGGTACTCGATCCGTCCTTGTTTCATTCGTTCATGCAAGATCCATCCATACCAGACCTTGTACGATTATGGCCCGTCCTCTATCGGCCCACGAATGTGGAACCGTCAGGCCCATGTCGTGGAGACCCGTCATCCTAGATTTTACCCTCTTCAGACATGATGGATTGTCTAAAAATATAGCCATTTCTGCAAAGCCATAGTTGTCAAATTCCAAATGGATAAATTTTTTTTAAAAAAAAAAAAGGTGTTCCGCGGGACTTTTAGGACATTATGCTTGTGTATATATATATATATATAAAACAGAAAGCGATAATCAAAAGAAACGGGCTACTTTAGTCTTTGGATATAATTTCATTTTCATGAATAGCTAAAATAAAATGTCAAAATGAAAATTCAAAACTTAAAAGAGCAAACAAAAAATTGAATCAAACATGAAGAGCCGAAACAAAATTTTAAAACATAAATGGCCAATTTGAAAATGGAATTAAACATGAAAGCCCAAAATAAAATTTTGAGTCGTAGAGGAACAAAATGAAAACAACTCTGAATTTTAAGAGCCAAAATGTACTTTATTAGTTTTTCATTGTTTTATCTATATATTTAATAATCTATTCATTTTGAGAGAAGTCTTGGCCACCAGTCATTATCTAAAAAGTAAGGATTAATGGTCTGTTTGGATACAGTTGAAAACTGAAAACTGAAAACACTGTAGCAAAATAATTTTTAAATATGTGAATAGTGCCGTGGGACCCATTTTTAATGAAAAAATTGATAAAAAGTAAAATTTGTGGGTCCGTGAACAGTGTACAAATACACTGTTCAGGGATAAAAGTCAACAACTGCGGCTACTGTTCATGTGAACAGTAGCCGCACAGTAGCGGCACAGTACCAATACTGCCTCACACGCCCGAAAAAAAAAAAAAAAAAAAAAGAAGAAGAAAGAGACAAAACGCAGACCAAAAACGCAGACGTGAGAATAATTGCAATCCAAACGGGCACTAAGGACACTATGAATAGGACAACGCTGGTTTTATGCAACATAATTAATATTTACTAAAAGCATCCAATTAGCCTCCACTCTTTTGTTTTTAGCTAATCATTTTCAAATATATCCATTTGCAAGACTCAATATTTATTTTCTCCATCTATCAAAATATTATTTCCTTGGTTTTTTTTAATCTTTCCTTTACATTTTTCTCTCACTTTGTCTTTGCGAATGCGCACTTCAACTCCACTATGCTACACAGCACCGCGCACCTTTGCTAATGTTGTTAGGACATATGTGTGTTCACTTGTTAAGAACATATGTCACTTATTTATGTAAATTGACTAATCCTTTTGACAAAACGCACTCTACTTGTAATTGGGTAGTTCTAGGTGTTTTTATTACTTCAAGAAACAAGGTTTCAAGATTAAGTGTTGAAGTCATCAAGTCTGTCCAAGAAAAAGCAAGCTGAAGTGCAATTTCATTAAATCTCGACACCTACTCGATAGCTACCTCGACACCTGCTATCTGTCGAGATTTATAATTTCAGATTTTCTGATTTGATTTCCTTGGGATCCGTGAATGTGTTTTTGGGCCTTCTTTTCTTCTAAACCTAAACATATAAACGGATTGTTTTAAGAGCCGTCAAATAGTACACAAGTTGCAGAAGCATTGAGCAATCTCTGTTCAAGCAAATTGTGATCAAAAGACGAAGTTCTTGACCTAGTTCATCTTCTCTCAAGAAGTTGCTGTGTATTTGCACCATAGGGTTTTGTAACCAAGCATCTTCCTGATCTTCATTGTGTATGATGAACTGAAGAACTTTGCAGCCAATCTCTCCTTCTAAGTTGGTGTTTGAAGTCGCGTACTGGGATCCGCGCATTGGTTAGTCACGTACTTGGGAGCCATGCATCGAAGGTGGAAATTGTCACTACAGATCAAGTCCAATTGGGTATTGGGGTAAGGGTTCAACTGTAGGTTGGTAAGGTACTTGGGATTCCTTTACTTGTAACCGCTTGATTTGATAATAGTGGAGTTTCGGGAGTGGTGACCTGAAAATCACTCGGTGGGGTTTTTGCCGTTAGGGTTTTCCCCATTCGTAAACAAATCACCGTGTTATTTAATTTCCGCTGCATATTTAGTTTTTGGTGATTTGTTTGTGCTTCCACGCAATTGCATGATAAATCGATTAATTAATAACTTGGCTAATTAATTAATTGGTTTAATCACAAGGGGTCATTCAGTTTGTGGCCTATCAAGTGGTATTAGAGTAGGCACACTCTGATTAGGTTTAATCTTTGCTGTGTTGATCCATTGACCCCTGTTTATCATGGATAGAGGACAATCTTAATCATACCTCTTTTATTTGATGGCACTAATTATGCATACTGAAAAGTACGCATGAGAGCTTTCTTGCAGTCTTTAGATGAGAAGGTGCGGCAAGCTGTAGAGATTGGCTGGACTAAGCCAAAAGAAGAACCGGCCGATTGGGATGATGCTAAGATCAAGGCGGTTAACTTCAACAGCAGAGCGCTAAATGCCCTATTTAGCGCAGTCACCAATGAGGAGTTCAAGAAGATATCCTCAACTGAAACTGCTAAGGAGGCTTGGACCATCCTCCAGACAACCTATGAAGGAACAAAGGCTGTCAAAGATTCAAAACTTCAGAGGCTCACTACAAGCTTTGAAGAAATTAAGATGGAGGAGGATGAGTCGTTTGATGAGTTCTATGCCAAGCTCAAGGACATAGTGAACTCAACTTTCAATCTTGGGGAAACCATCCCTGAACCCAAGATTGTAAGGAAGGTGCTCAGAACTCTACCTGAGAAATTTCATGCCAAGATTACGGCAATTGAGGAATCAAAGGATATAGACAAGATTCCTTTGACTGAGTTGGTTGGAAACTTGCAAACCTATGAGATAGGGTTATCTAGGATTGGCAAGTCAAGTAAAGGCAAAAGCTTGGCCTTGAAGGCAAAGAGCAGTGACACAGATGAGTCTTCTGATGATGAAGATTCCAAGATGAAGTCCTACATTACCCGGCAGTTCAAGAAGTTTATGAAGAATGCCAATGGAAAGAGCTTCGACAAGGACCGCAGGCAGTTTAGTTCTTCTCAGTTTAAAAGCCAAGACAAAGGGAAGAAGGATGCTAAGGAGGGCGGTCAGTATACTGTTCCCGCAGGACCAAAGTGCTTTGGGTGTCATGGGTTCGGACATATGAAACATGAGTGTCCTACATATCTCAAGAGCATTGGGAAAAGCAAGGCACTTGCTGTAACCCTAAGTGACACTGAGCTTGAAGATGATTCCGACAATGACGATAAGGAATCTTAAATGCTTTCACTGCCACAGTCAATCCTACTGAAGGGATTGTTGAAGAAGTGGATGAAGAAGAAGAACTGATGGAGTCCAAATTTGAGAAGATGGATGATCAAGATGATATCCATTCAGCCTATAAGAAGCTTTACAAGCTCTTTGAGAAGCATGAGAAATTATATAGGCTGGCCACCAAGAAGCTCAGTGATGTGGAACTTGATCGTGAAGAATTGTTCACGAAGTTTGATGAGGCGAATCAAACTATTGGAGCACTGAGATTTGAGAACAACTTTTTGGCCGAGAAGACCAAGAAGCTTGAAGCGGAGCTGTTTCAAGTCAGAGCTCAACTGGAGAGGACTTCAAGTGCAAACCTTGATGAGATGCTTAGCATTCAGAAATCTGCTTCAGATCGAACTGGTTTGGGGTATGGTATTTCTTTCTCTAATACTGCTTCTACTAGTAATACTGTTTTTGTTCCTCCTGCTAATAACACTGAAATTAAGAACATTGATGTTAAAACTAAATTAGCTAGTGAGAACTTAGACAAGGGTAAATCTATCTTAGGAGCACCCCCTAAGCAAGATAAGAATACTGCTAAAAACCCTAGGACTAAGAAGGCTAACTCTCAAAAGCCTAAACAAAAGAAGCAGCATCTCTGTCATTATTGTGGGGCTACTGGTCACACTCGACCAAATTGCTATAAGTGGTTAGCCACTCAACAGAGCAATGGCATGATAGCATCTGGAAGTCAAAATCAGCTTCAATCCTCTCTTGCTCCTCTTGGAGATCTTCTGAAAGCCCTCATGTTCCTTTCGAACTTGAACGGTTTAAATTCTTCCCCCTCACCACCGGCTCAAGGGTTCAATCAAAGAAAAGGCTCTTCCAAAGTTTGGAAGAAAAAGGACTCTAAGTGATGTCATCACTTTCTTTTCCCTTCTTGTTTTTCTTGTTTGTTGCATTGCTTGTGTGTTTTTCTTTTCTGCTGAGTTAGTCTAGTTTTTACTTTGCTTTGATAACATGTTTTTGTTTTGCTTTGATAACATGTTTTTGTTTGTTTATTTTCAGTTTTATTTATTTTGTTTTTGATATAAAAATAAAAAAAATTGAAAAATTGAAAAATACAAAAACAGTGTGTGTTTTGTGTACTTTGGTATTTGTGTACCTTGGATGGCCAATGAAACAAAACTTTCTAAACTTTGTATCACTTGTAGCTTAGATGAGCATCTCTATGCACAACTAAGCAAGTGAGCTTTGTGGCTCTTGTTTGTGATGAGTAAGATTAAGTTATCTCTTAAACTTCACACTCATATCACTCTTTTTGACGGGTAGGACTAGAAAATCCTAAGAGAAAGGCATAAATGACCATCTCACCACTGTTGCCCGCCAATCATAGTATGACACCTGTATGCTTCGGCATAGCAAAAGTGCAGTGTCAAAGACATCCGTATGCTTCGGCATAGTAAAAGTGCAATGTCTATGCTTAACTTGTTGGGTATTTCTTTTCTCTCTTTTTATGCCCATGCATGATATGCTTAAAAGAAAATATAAAGCTAAAAGATTAAAATGCTTTAAACATGATTGCAAGCGTGTTTTCTAGGAGATGTGGGAGTCATAGGATGTACCTTAAAGGTGATAGTCCCCATCAAATAGTTATGATTGTGTGTGAGTTAAAGTTATTTTCTCATATCTCAGATCGTCATAACATGTATACACATATGCAATCTTGCAATGTTTTTCACACACAACACGCAATATTCTTTGCTACTTTTGATACATGTGCAGGTACAATGTGATTTGGCCATCACAAGTGTTTACATATGCTAATGTATGCTCACTAAACTGTCTTGACTTGTTTTTGAAATATAAAATTGGTTAGACTTGTTTAGTGTGTGTGTGTGTTTTTTGAAGATCCATGTGCTAAATTTCTTTTTGAGAGATGATTTTGAGAGCTTTTTATGTTGAGTGGATCATTGGTTGAGGTGCTTGTTGGATTGCATTCATGTCTGTGTTTTTCACTTCTCGAAAAACTGCTTTTCACTGATGTCTCGACACCTCCTCGACACCTTCTCGATACCTGGTCATCTGTCGAGCTTCTCAAGCCTTTTCTAATCGTAATCTCAACACTTGTCTCGACACCTGGTGGATCGATCAAGAAATCTTCTGTCTTCTCGATACCTTGTCGATCGATCGAGCTTCTAATTTCTAAAATTGGCCTTGTACCTCGATACCTCCCGACACCTGCAGCTGTCGAAGGCCATTTCCTCGATACCTTCCTCGACAGCTTCCTCGATACCTCTCGACACCACAGCTGTCGAGAATTACTGAGGTGCCTATTTAAGCTCCTGTCGCGATTTTCACTCATTTCTCTTGATCTCTCTCGATCTGTTCTAGGCGTTTCATCTCCCAAACACCATTCTCTCACTCAAATCTTCCAACCCACTTGGATCTTGATCATTCCTTGCTTCCAATCACTTGGTAAGATGATTTTTCCCTTCCTTTTTCATGCATTTCATGTTTTGAAACCTAGGTTTTAGGATTTTTGAAAATTTTTGGGGTTTTTCAAAATTGATGAGTTTTTCTTCAAATTTTGGGTTGGGTTTGCACTTAAATGTTTTCAAAATGTCATACATTGCATTTCATGTGCATTATAATGATATTTACATGCATTTAGATGTGTGCTATTTTTTCCTTTGCATGTCACATGCTCATACATTCCCATGCATACGTACTTTTTGTTCAATATATTTGATCTATTTGAACTGTATTGGGACTTTTCTGATTGTCTCCCTCTCTATCTCTTTCTCATTCTTTTACGTAAGTAGTGTCTATGGCACCCAAACGTAAATCCACTCCTGCTCGGAACCCTCTGCGTTCTGGAGCTTCCTCTTCTTCTGACTCTGCTCCTCTTAACCTTCGGTTCCGTGATGGAGATGCTCACAAGGCATTTTCGGAGAACTTTTCTCGATGAGGTGTTCATTCGAAACGCCAAGTCATTCTGGCGGACTTCGCCGACACTGACCTTCCCTCTGTCATTCACAGTAGGGGATGGGAGTCACTGTGTGACGTCCCGATCACTTGCACTCTCGTGCTGATACAGGAGTTTTACTCCAACATGCACGGGATAGACCGTTCAGTACCTCTCTTTTTCACTCGCGTTCGAGGTACGCGCATTCCTGTTACACCGCAGCTAGTTGCGGATGTACTTAGGGTACCTAGGATAGATTTTCCTGATTACCCTTCTTGTGAGCGTCTGAGGACTGTGTCCAAAGATGAGCTCATCTCTGCTTTTTGTGAGCGCCCTGCTGATTGGGGTAAGCATCAGTACACATCATGTAGGCCTTTTGCTAAAGGTCCTAGATTTCTTAACATGGTGATGACCTTTGTACTCCATCCACTCTCTCACTACAACTCTATCACAGAGCCTCGTGCTCGATTTTTGCTATCACTTCTAGAGCATCTTACTATAGATTTTCCTTCTCATTTCATCCTGTCTATCATAGATGTCCATCTAGATTCGGCGTCCCATGATAAGCTCATCTTTCCTTCCGCTATCACGAGGATCTTACGCCATTTTTCTATCCCTTTTCCTGTGTCTGACCACTTCACTCACATCTGTGCCATAGATGCCGCTACCGTAAAACGTAGTGAGGCTCAGTTTAGGTTGCGACAGACAGATTCCACTCCTCCCTCCCGTTCGGCTCCATCCAGATCAGCTCCATCTAGATCCACTCCTTCTACATCTGCTCCTTCTTCCTCTACGGGCGATGTATCTCTTAGAGATATTATGGCGCAGCTACAGTGCATGGACGCTTGCCTTGATACACTCTCCACTGAGTTGTATCAGGTGAATGTTCGTGTTGGTTGTATTGCACGACGGCAGGAGACCATGGGTGGTTTTGCTCTAGAGGCTACTCCTTCACCACCTACTCCAGCAGCTTCAAATTCTGAGGATGATGAAGATGATAGGGATGATGATGATGATGATGGGGATGCTAGCTCCACTGATGAGATGTCTACATGACACTTCACCCGTTGTCACTCGTGACAAAAAGGGGGAGTAGTTTTGGGTTACGAGAGTAGTTATCTTAGGGGGAGAGTTAGTATAGGACATTTTGATAGGGGGAGTGTTGATATTTTTGAGGGATGTAGTGAGGTTTTGATGTATCTTTTCTTTTCTATTCTTTATAGATACATTGATCTTGTATATGAGGTCTTTTGACCAGTTTTACATACATTGTACTTATTTTCTATATATGTGGATGTATGTTTCTTTCACCTTTCTCTTCATGTGTTGTTTCTTCTCTATCTTTATACACATATTCTTTATACTTGTATGCAATCTATTATTTCTGTTTCACACAAGATGCCTTGATGAGTTTTGTTTAAAGTGTTTCAGAAATACAGGTTGTCAAAGTCTACTTGCCATAAACTCTCTTCTTACAAAGTTTTTCAAGAGTTTGTGTTAGGATAGATTTTATTGTATTCAACAAGTGAATATGAGTTGAGTGATTTATGACTTCTCTCATATGTTCATTTGTTTGTTGTGGTTTTGTCACGGATTGCCAAAAGGGGAGATTGTTAGGACATATGTGTGTTCACTTGTTAAGAACATATGTCACTTATTTATGTAAATTGGCTAATCCTTTTGACAAAACGCACTCTACTTGTAATTGGGTAGTTCTAGGTGTTTTTAATACTTCAAGAAACAACGTTTCAAGATTAAGTGTTGAAGTCATCAAGTCTGTCCAAGAAAAAGCAAGCTGAAGTGCAATTTCATTAAATCTCGACACCTGCTCGATAGCTACCTCGACACCTGCTATCTGTCGAGATTTATAATTTCAGATTTTCTGATTTGATTTCCTTGGGATCCGTGAATGTGTTTTTGGGTCTTCTTTTCTTCTAACCCTAAACATATAAAAGGATTGTTTTAAGAGCCGTCAAATAGTACACAAGTTGCAGAAGCATTGAGCAATCTCTGTTCAAGCAAATTGTGATCAAAAGACGAAGTTCTTGACCTAGTTCATCTTCTCTCAAGAAGTTGCTGTGTATTTACACCATAGGGTTTTGTAACCAAGCATCTTCCTGATCTTCATTGTGTATGATGAACTGAAGAACTTTGTAGCCAACCTCTCATTCTAAGTTGGTGTTTGAAGTCGCGTACTGGGATCCGCACATTGGTTAGTCACGTACTTGGGAGCCGTGCATCAAAGGTGGAAATTGTCACTACAGATCAAGTCCAATTGGGTATTGGGGTAAGGGTTCAACTGTAGGTTGGTAAGGTACTTGAGATTCCTTTACTTGTAACCACTGGATTTGATAATAGTAGAGTTTCGAGAGTGGTGACCTGAAAATCACCCGGTGGGGTTTTTGCCGTTAGGGTTTTCCCCATTCGTAAACAAATCACCGTGTTATTTAATTTCCGCTGCATATTTAGTTTTTGGTGATTTGTTTGTGCTTCCACGCAATTGCATGATAAATTGATTAATTAATAACTTGACTAATTAATTAATTGGTTTAATCACAAGGGGTCATTCAGTTTGTGGCCTATCAAATGTCACTACCCACACCTGCAACCAACTACTACCAATTCCATATCCAATCCATAGTTGATTAACTAGTGCAATGCTAATGCTTCTAGGATCTAGCATCCAATCCAAAGTCTCACTTCTACAACTCAAGTATACAGTGCAATCAGCATACTGTTTATTGAACTTAGATCTAAATGACATGAACCAACACAATTTTTTACATCTTTGATCATAAATGATATACTGTTTAACAAATAGGGTAACTTTTGACATATTAGGTTGTAAGGATAAATTGTTTGGTTGTTCCTAGCCCAAATCTAAATGGTAGAAATGCCAAATAGGTTATATATGTATTGGGTGCAAACAACACCCTCCTTGCCATTAATTCAGCATGAATTTTGCTTATAATAAAAGAGATGAGTAGATGAAATTTACAAACATAAATCCAAACCCACCTATGAAACAGTGTGTAAGAAAAGAAGAAACTTATATCTTGGTAGTTAAAGTTTATAAGCATAAGCCCTGTTAGGTTCTAAAGACTTAGGAATTAATGTATTTAGAACTTTAATGTGTAATATTGGCAAACCATGATCAAAACAGGTTGTTTAGTCTTGTTTAGACTTGCTCAAAGTTGTGTCTTTTATGTAAAGTTGGAATCGAGCTAAAGTAGAATTCACTATACACTTCGGTTTGGCTCGATTGATCGAAGCTTAGGCTCGACCAATCGAAAATTGGGTAGAATGCGTTTTTCTGCAGAATTCCAACTCAGCCCTAACTCCTAAAACGTTTAGGGTTTTATGTTTTTGCCCTAGGTATATAAGGCAAACCCTAGCCACGTTTTTAGGTTGCTCAGATTGCTGTTTGTGTAAATCTCTTGTGAGTTCGGTGAGGAGCTTTCCTTTACACAAGCTTAGGATTATCAAGAAGGAGATTTCTTCAAGAACTTGATGATCATTCAGTTGCTGCCATAAGAGCTTAAAGATATACAAGCGGGAGTTCTTGTACTTGCTGGAGAATCCAAGAAAGAATGAGTCCGTGGTCTCAGAACTTGTACGTGGTCGTGTCAGTAAGTTTTCTACTGATGGGTAGCAATAGAATGTTAGTGGTCTAAGTTCTGTTGTACAAACTTCGATTCTTTCATAGTGGATTCAGTTTTACCTTGAGGATAGCTAGTTTAAATCCTCCCCAGGTTTTTTACCAGTTTGGTTTCCTTAGGTTATCATATCGTGTGTTCTTTATTTTTCGCACTTTACATGATATGATTATATGATTGTGTTAATCTAGATTTGGAATTTGGACTAAGTAATAACTTGGCTAATTAACTAGGTTAATCCAATTGTGTTTTAAGGGGTCTAAAAACAAACAAGTGGTGTCAGAGCAGGTAGCTCTTCTGTTTTAGATTTTTTGATCTAAGAGCTGATCCTTGACCCCTGTTGTCATGAATAATTTGAAGTGTCTTTTTGATCATGTTTCTGCTTATGTTTCTGTTGGTCTTATTGATGCCTGTGAAACTCTCCGTAAGGAATTATTGAAATCTATGAAAATTGCTAAGAAATTCAAGGAAGCGTTAAAATTGGCTAATCTTGAAAAAGATGAATTGATTGTTAGATTAGATGAATCTAATAAAAAGAATGAATTTTTGAGAAATGAAATTTCCTCTCAAGGTGAGAAGATGAAAAGCTTGGAACAAGAGTTAGTTGAATCTAAAATTAAAATTGAAAATTTGAATAGTACCAAGCCTGCTGTTGATAACAGAAGTGTTTTTGTTTCTCTTAAGCCTAAAATTGAGAAAGTTTATATCCTTCATTTCAAGAGGAATAATAAAGAAAAGGCTTATTTTGCTAGGTTAGACAAAGGTAAAAGTTTTGATGTAGACGCTGAAGTTTCTAAACCTATGTCTAAACCTACTGTTAGAGAGCATAATAAATCTGTTTTTGTGCCTACTTGTCACCTTTGTGGTGTTGTTGGTCATATTAGACCAAATTGTTCTTTGTTGAGGCAAAAACCAAAATCTGAGACTAGATTTGTTGTTAGGAATACTGATGTTCCTAATTTGTTCCTGTTTGTCACTTTTGTGGTGTTTCTGGTCATTAGGCAACTCGTCTATCCTTATGAGGAGTCTCCACTCCTTGATGACGTCATGTCATACATCACTGGGTCTTCTATCTAGTGGGGTTCTGATCCTCGGATCATGTCCGCTGAGCTTACTGAGACTACCTATCTTTTCCTTAGGATAGCGTGTCATTCCTTGTGGCCTATTTCTCATCTCCACACCATCCCTATTGAGCGATGTATGTTTTTGTATGCCCTTATTTCTGGTGCATCTATTTCTTTTCCTTATCCGTTTCTTCGTTCTTTGAACAAAATTCATAGGAGTAGCACTGTTGGTCACGCTTTTGTTTATCCTATTTTCATTCATAGGATTTTGTTACACTTAGGTTTAGTTGGTTTCCCCGCATCTGAGCCCGTTTGCATTACTGGTCCCATAGGTGCCACTTTCCTTCGGCAGAGGGCTACTCATTTGAGAGCTAGAGTTGAGCCTTCTGGTGCTATACCCCCTCCTCCCACTGCTACAGGTGCTGCACAAGTTGAGGCGTCTGGTGTTGCTGCTGCTGCTGATGCTGATGTTTCTCCACCGCCTACTTCGGATGATTCTGACATTCGACATACGTTGGATCATGTCTTGACCGTTCAGGCGACTCATGGACAGATTTTGGTGGACTTGCTCGATGAAGTTCGTGCTTTGCGTGCATAGTTGGTGCATTTTAGATGATCTCCTTTGCCACCTCCTTTTGATGATGGATTCTGATTGTCCTTTGACATTCCGTCACAAAAAGGGAGAGTAGCATTTGTGTAGCTTGTTGTAGCTTGTAGAGGTTTTTTGTTGATAGGGGGAGTTTTGATTGAGTTGGAGCCTGTGGTGATTAGATTGTATCTATGAGCTGCACCTTGTATTTACATTTTTGGCTCTTGATGTATTTTGTTGGGCTACTTATGTTAAGGGAAGATACATTTATTTTGTTATATATGTTTCTTGTTTTACTGCTTATTGATTTATATTTATGAGTTATTCATTGATATATGTCTTTATTTTGTTTTTTGTGAAATCAAGATTTATTTTGTTTACTTGTATTTTCCACACATGCGTTTATGCGTTTTGTTTAGTGTTTCAGGAAATATACAGGTTGATTCAATTGAGCTGCCGTCTACACTTACAACTGATGGATAGTAGTTAGGATTGGATTTGTTGTAATGAGCATTTTTTTTTGTAAAGGGCTTTACTTTGTAAACTTTGGCTTTTAGTTTGTGTTTTGTCACGAATTGCCAAAGGGGGAGTTTATTAGGTTCTAAAGACTTAGAAATTAATGTATTTAGAACTCTAATGTGTAATGCTGGCAAACCATGATCAAAACTAGTTGTTTAGCCTTGTTTAGACTTGCTCAAATTTGTGTCTTTTATGTAAAGTTGGAATTGAGCTGATGTAGAATTCACTATGCATTTTGGCCTGGCTCGATTGATCGAAGCTTAGGCTCAATCAATCGAAAATCGGGCAGAATGCATTTTTCTGCAGAATTTCAACTCAGCCCTAACTCCTAAAACGTTTAGGGTTTTATGTTTTAGCCCTAGGTATATAAGGCAAACCCTAGCCACGTTTTTAGGTTACTCAGATTGCTGTTTGTGTAAATCTCTTGTGAGATCTGTGAGGAGCTTTCCTTTACACAAGCTTAGGATTATCAAGAAGGAGATTTCTTCATGAACTTGATGATCATTCAATTGCTGCCATAAGAGCTTAAAGATATACAAGTGGGAGTACTTGTACTTGCTGGAGAATCCAAGAAAGAAGGAGTTCGTGGTCTCGGAGCTTGCACGTGATCGTGTCAATTAGTTTTCTACTGATGGGTAGCAATAGAATGTTAGTGGTCTAAGTTCTGTTGTACAAACTTCGATTCTTTCATAGTGGATTCAGGTTTACCTTGAGGATAGCTAGGTTAAATCCTCCCCAGGTTTTTTACCAGTTTGGTTTTCCTGGGTTATCATATCGTGTGTTCTTTATTTTCTGCACTTTACATGATATGATTATATGATTGTGTTAATCTAGATTTGGAATTTGGACTAAGTAATAACTTGGCTAATTAACTAGGTTAATCCAATTGTGTTTTAAGGGGTCTAAAAACAAACAAGCCCAAACCTCCTAAAAAAGGTGATTTAAACTAGAAAAGACATACAACTAATTTTTATTTTTAAAATATATAAATACAAGATGCTCTAAAAGTAAATCAAGGCATTTGGTTCGCCATGATGTTACATTATACCGTAATATTACATTATTGTAATCTTATATTAATGCAATCTCAATACAATAATACAACATTACCTTATTTAGGAAGGATTAAGGTAAGGTGATGTGATATATTTTGTAATTTTAGATTAAAGTAATGTTGGAAAAAATAACATATACCAAAAACCTTAATGTCACATAATTGTAATGTGCATCACATCAAAGACACATTACAGCGAATCAAATGCCCTTAGGTGTAATTGAAAGTATGTTCAATAACTTATGTCTTCTAGGGTTATCTCAACTCTCAAGTCTAGAGAAGGATTGTGATAACTAATATAAAATTTGGTTACTTTTTTCTTTCAAGAATAGAGAAAGTAAACATCACCATGCAGGTGCTCCCAACAAAATCAAATTGACTTCCATCAAAGCGTTCAACACTTAAAATAATTGGAGTATATAAAATGAAATCAAGTAGAAAATTGTACTGATAAAATAACTTCAAATTAAAATTAGATCTTGTTTACACTGACAAAACTTTGGAACCATATCCTTTTTTCTTTTTTTTTTTTCTTTTTTTTTCTTTTTTTTTAAATTTTTATGAAATGAACCGTAGCTAAATTTAACTCCAAATTGACAAACAAAATATATGTACCGTCAAAGCTTTCTCGATAACCATTTACTCACTGCAAATTTCTTGGCCTTTTTTTTTTTTTTTTGATAGGTAATAAAATCTTTATTGATAAGAAAAGTACAATGAGTGTACGATAGTAAACCACTGCAAAGAAATGAAATAAAAAATAATCAAAAGGTTAAGCTAAAAGTATTAAGGAAATCAAACAAAGAAATACAATGCATAAAACCCCAAATAAGAGGCCACTCAAAGTCCTAAGTAGCAAAGACTTCAACCGATCTATATGTCTCTCAATTTCCACAAAATGTTTGGGCATTGCGTTCCTTCCAAGTTAACCACATAAGACACGCCGGTACTATATTCCAAACATTTGAAGAATGAATTCCCAGAAATCTTTCTTGGCCATTCTCTCATCTTTTAAAAGTTCACAAGCCTCCAAAAAGAGCTTCTCATCTATGTTAGGAACAATTTTGACTACTCATGGCATTTGCTCAACTGCTTCTTGTATCTCTTCCTAGATGTTCTTTGAACTTTTTGAGATCATGCAAGGGCTTAAGAAGTTACAAACTTTCTATTATTTCCACTGATAAGATATTTCAAACTCCCTAGTTGGATATTGCATATCCCAAGTTATATCATTGACCCCATTGGAAGGGCAATATTTTTTATCTCCATTTTCATGTCCAAACAACTTGATCTTCCATTTTGACTTTCATTAACATTAATCAAGAACAATTCACAAATATGAGATCCTATCTCTATATGCAATTGCATCCAGATGATCTTGCAAAATGTCACTTTTAAATGAATGAAAGCTACTCAAAATTATACAATTCATTAATTAGTATAGAATTAATATGACCGTGCTTCATTCCATATTACCCAAAAACACTCAATTTACTTGATGAAGAAAGTAGTAATGTCATTTCATCGAAGGGTAAAAAAAATACAATTGTGCATGCGCCATGCTTTGGGGTGCTCTTTAATGATAACTAGAGGAAATGAAAGCTTCCCAAAGCTTAACATTACTTATGAGATAGAATGGCACCTTCATACAAGCTTCCCAAAGCTCAACATCAGCTGCCACTATTTTGCAAATTTCATCCCAAGCAAAGCCATTCTAATTGAGGAGATCCATAATGCCCATTACTCTTTCATCAAGCTCACTATTGGCAACAGAGGTCATCCTCTTCACCTACAATAACCTCACCAATATATACAAGTTAGTTTAATGACTAGAACTTTGAGTTGCTTTCTCCTCCTCCATCTTGAACCCCACCCCCTCTTCTACAACCACAACATATCATATAAATCTAAAAAAAATTCCCAAACAGTTTAAAATAATTTTGCAAAGTCTTCAAATAACTGCTGTCTATCTTTGCTCAAATACCATCTATTAACAAATAAATGAAACAATTGCCTATATTTGTGCACTTAATGTCACAACAGCTGCCTTTCATTCTTAGTGATACCAGAATGACAAAAGTACAAGAATATTGTATGCAACTCTGATGATATCCTCATTAGCAAATAAGCCTTTAAAAAAAAATTCAGTAAGTCATGTGCTAACAATCCTTGCCTAAAGTGAATGGAAATTAGACTCGATGTTGCAAAAACACCATTATATTGAGAATTGCTTAAAACCCAAATATAACTTAACCCAAAAAAGATACACTCAATTTGGGTATAGAATCAAAGGTAATTGGCATACAAAAAGATCTTTTAATTATAAGCATGTCTAGCCTAATATTGAACTACAAGATATAGAAATGAAGAGGATATCACATACCTATTCCAAAAGAACAAAGATTTGTTTTGGGCAAATACAGCTAACACTCCTGAGGTTTGGGCTAATGCCAGTTAGGTCTAAGACTTTTCAAAATTGACCGACTTGGTCCCTAATCACTGTGAGAAAGAGGAGAAAATGAGTAACAGTTTATGGACCAAGTTGTTCCGTTTTAAAAAGTCTTGGACCTGGCTGACATTAGCCCAAACCACAAGGGTGTTAGCTATATTTTACCCATTTGTTTTCAACTTCAAATAGAAGAAGATACAACTACATGTTAACTTAATGCATGATTACAAATGGATCTGAGATTGGGCTCCACCACCTTACCACTGACTTGCTAACATGATTACAAATTCATTCGCAAATAACAATAATTAGAGCCTCATAACAAAAACATTTAAAAGGGAATAATTCAGGATGAAAAAAGTTGGATCTGAGACATGAGACAGGGCACCTCTTCCTAAAAAGGACAAGAATATCTATTAAATAAAATAAGGTTTTTTTTTTTTTTTTGGTGTTCCAAATTTGAAATTTTTTGATCTAATACTAAGAAAGGAAAAATATAATTATCAAATGAAATCCAACACAAAAATAGAAAATGCACTTCAATTTATCTTATGAATGAGCCACATGGAATTGCATACTGAAGAGACAAAGACAATAGGTTATTAAACTCAAAATAGTGCTCCTTAAAAGGCGATCCTATCCTCTTCTGACAAGTACAATTTCTTCAAGGATCCGGTTAATGTATGCCCTTAAGGCACACATTAATCATCTATTTGAGGAAATTTTTATGAGAAATTAAAAAAGTTGTCGAAAAATTTAATCACTTTTTCGCTTTTCCATAAAATAATTTCCTAAAATAGTTTACAAACATATGCCCTAAGGGCATACGTTAATAAAACCCTTATTAACATGGAAAGAAAACTTGCCTTACAGCCTAGAACACCTGCCAATTCAACTTTTGCTCAAACCAATTCACTTGAACCCATATTCATGTTCAATTCAGAAATCTCTCAAAGCAAAGATCAAAGAAAAATTTTGGTCTAACAAGTAATTAATGGTATCGGGGATGCAATCCGTCTCATGGACAAAAGTGAATTTTTTATCTGGTTCTAGTCATAGGATTCCAAATGTTCTAAAATTATGTGATTGACGCTTCCGGTTTTTAGATCTATTTAATATTATCACTACACGTCATCTTTTGTTTAGAAGCACATTTTTTTGGGATGACTTCATGGCTTCTGAATTGCAAGAACATATGCCAAGCATTGCCAATGTATTTTATGTTTTTCTTCCATTCTTGAATTGAAACGTTACTACTCTTTATGCAGGGACCGATGACTAATAAAAACAAATCAGTACAATTGCCTCTTTGTTTTTGTTATAGTTGTGCTACAATATATACTATGTCATGATCAGGAATTTTTCTTGTTTTAGGGGTTATAAAATAGAACGGTTGATACATAAACAGGTGTGTATAAGACAGATAACCTAATGTAATATGATGCCCCACAATTATATTTCAGCATATACAATCATACATTAGTACTTAAATAAACAATAGTAAATATCTTTTGGTATCTAAATCAGATTATTTAAACTGTGCTAAATTGAAAACTTTTGAATTTCTCAAAAATCTAATGACTAATAAGCAAAAACATATGTAAGGTTAAATTTATTTAACCATGTTGTTGGCTTTATTTCGTGCCAAATTTGCTTGTAATTTAGCATTTAGTAATCCTGTATTTAGGTGGGATTCATATAAGGGCAGTGAGTGAGAAAGTGCGAAGAGATGCTCAAGATTGTGCAAAGATGCAGGAACTCGCGGGTGACTCGCGGCTGGCAAGTTGCCAAATGCAGCACACGAGTGAAGCGTGTAGGAAGATGAACAGTCGCGCCAGCTGTCGCACTACAAGACAAAAAGTCTAGCCTGGCCGTTCTGTTATCTCGCGGCTTGAACTCGTGACTTAGTCAAGTCGCAAGGCCAAGCCGCCAAACCACCCTGTTTGGGAAAAACTGACTCTTCGCATTCCTTTCTCACCCCAGTATAAATACCCCTTATACCCACGAAATGTAGAGAGCTTCTAGAGAGAATTTTGAGAGAGAAACCCTAGAGAAAAACAAGATTGATTCATCCTCAATCTTCACATAGAGACTCTTCAAATTCCTCTACTCTCTTCCTCTCCATTGTTACATCCTTGAGAGGTATATTACCAAAACCTTTTCTTACCTTACCCATATCTGTGAGAAGGCTGTTTGGTGCTTTGGGAAGCAATTAAGAAGGAACCAATTCATATTGGTTGATGCTATGGTGCTTAGCAGAATCCGGTAAGCTAAAGAAGAAACAGGTTCGGCGTAACCTTGTTGGAGTAAGAAGCTTGGAGGGTTTAGGTACACTGGGTAGATTAGGCTTGGAGGGTCTATTGCTGTTTATGTATCCCAACTACATTCTTTAGTGGATTATTTACTGCTTGGAGGGTGGCGGAAAGGTTTTACGCCGAGGGCTTCGATTTCCTCTTCGATAACACATCGTGTGTTGTCCTTGTGTTTGCATCTCTCTTCCCTTTATCTTTACCTTTTAATTTCTGCTGTGGATGTGATTTTAATTGGTTTAGATTGTTTATCAATTCTATGTTTAGCTTATGTTCATTTTTCGCACAATAATTGTTTGATATTAAGCTTGAATTGATAATATTGTAATTGGGGGTCTAAACGTTCATAGTGTTTTATACGCTATTTGAACTTTCAACATAAATATTGAGTAGAAAGAAGAACTCACCAACTGCACAAATGCTTGTCCACCCCCCCCCCCTTTTTGGTTATCTTGTTTGACCAGATCAAGCCAATAAAATTGTCCCTTAGACCTTAAAATTTAATTTCAAGTCCTCAGCATGAAAAATCCAAGAAAGACTTTTACATTAAAAGTTGTTAGGACATATGTGATTCATTTGTTAGGAACATATGTCACTATTTTATGTAATTGGCTAATCCTTTGACAAAACGCACTTTACTTGTATTTGGGTAGATTTAGGATGTGTTTAATACTTCAAGAAACTTTGCTTCAAGTCTAGTATTGAAGCCATGCAAGTTTGTCCAAGAAACAATTGAAGAAGTGCTGATTCATTAAAGCTCGACAGCTTCTCGACAGCTAGCTATCGAGGTATCTATCGAGGTTACGAGAATTCAGATTTTCAAGTCTGATTTTTGGCCCATGTTTTTGTGTTTGTGTAAGGTTTCTTTTCTCACAATCCTAGACCTATATAAGGCTTATTTTAGAGGCCATCACATAAGAGAATACATGGAGAACATATGAGAATACATGGAGAACATATGCAAAAGGTGACCGATGCCTTATTCTCCCTGAAAGAAGCTACTGCTTCATTTGCACCTTAGGGTTTTGGAACCAAGTGCTTCTTGATCTTCATTGTTGATTAAGTGAAGAGCTTTGCAGCCAACATCTTCTTCAAGTTGGTGTGTTAGTCACGTAATGGGAGCTGTGCATCTTTGGTTAGTCACGTACTGGGATCTGTGCATCAAAAGGGTGGTGTTCATATATTGAAGAGTTCAGAGGTTTTGAAGCGGTAGAAGGTTTCTGCTGTAAATTCATCTATGGGGATTGTAGAGTCTAAGGACAAAGGTTTTGTACTAGATCTGAAAATTATCTTTACTATAGTGGATTGCTTTTCGGGAAGGTTTCCCCCCAGGTTTTCTACTGTAAAACTAGTTTGTTTCATTGGTTTTCCTGGGTTATCATATCTTGTTTTATTTACTTTTCCGCTGTGCATGATATTGACATGATATTGATGTTATTTTGTTTTTAACAAATTTTATTCATAATAAATCTAATTAACAACTTGGATTTATAACTTGTTAATTCTATCAATCGGGGTCTAAATTTCCCAACAAAAGTCAAGAGCCAGGAGAACATATAAATCCCTACAAAAGAACAATAGCAGGTGAGCATAGTAGAAAAGGATATATCAAAACACAGTGATGAAAAAAATAGCTAGTTCCGAGACTGCAAAGTTTGAATAAAATTAAAGGGTGCAGCCAAGAGTTCTAAGGCAAACATCTTATGCAGAAATGTTGTAAAAACATGCCCATGTCAACTACCAAAAGACCAATCCATGCATAAGATGTCTCACTAGATAGAAGCACTATTGCACAGTTATTTAATATTTATCATGTAAATGCAAGAACACAATTCGTCTAATAGATCATGATATAGGATTTTCCTCAAACAAAGATGATGGTATTGAATTATTATGTCCCAACAAGTTGTTGTTCAAAAAGTACAACCTAGATAAACATAACTACTAGTCAACTTCACACAAACACCTGGAGGGAAATTAGCATTGGGAAATGGCTTTCTACAATGCCAAAGTCTAGGCAGGTGATCATAGCATTAAGGCCTCAGATACCAAATCAAATTCAAATCCATCTTTTATCACAATCATCCAATTCAATTGCATTTTAAGACCATTAAGATCATAAACTATTCAAATAAAATAAAAACCATTATTTTCCCCCATTTTTTGAATGGAGCAAAATCTATTCCTGAGTTTAAGTCACTCCTTTTTAAATACTAAGTTCTGCCAAATCCACCAAACCTAATCACTTTGTAAAATTGTTTTACTCTCAAATGACTTTAAAAATGCACCAAATTTAACAAGCAATGACTTTATCAGTAGACTATATAACCCAAAAATCTAAGCTCAAGGATTCATTCTAACTCCAACTTCTAAATTTTTCTTTTTGGTTGGTTGAATCTGTATATTTATTTATTTTCCATGATACACATTGCATTTTGGTTGAACTGAGTCTTCTATCTGAAAATTTATGGCACCATTACAATTCCATTAATCAAACCTTAAATTCCTGGCAACATTCATTTAAGCTATCTGTTTCAGAACAAATACCACTGAGCCTTTTCAAAACACCATGACAATATGCTAAACTAATTAAAACTAGTAATTCTAATCATTTCAAGAAATCTCTTGACAATGGCCAATTAGATGTGTATCTTAGTGAGTCTGAAAAAGCATCAGGCTTCTGACTTTATTGGTACATCAACTAGATAATTTAACATTTTTTTCTCAAATAATTTTGAAGGCTTTTTAACCATTACAAATTTACAAGATATTGAATTCAAAAACAAATAATATGACCATCAATTATACTTTTACTTTGCATAAATGTCCTTTCAAATTAAATTAGTATCCCGCATGAAAGAACCCATTAATTTAGAGAAAGAGAATGGGAAGTGACAAAAACCCCCAAAGATGCAAATCAAACACTACAAAACAGGGAGGCATACTCTGGCATTCAACAATCAAACAGTAGGTTGAGAACACAACAAAGAAAATAAGACAATAAATAAGCAGATAATAACTTCCTTAAATTATTTAGGAAGTTCTTGTAGCTGAAACAAGAAACCTTCAAATCCTCAAATCTGGTTCTTCACTGTCAAGATCTGCATTGCACATCGAAATGTTGTATCTTCCATTACAAATTTCTTCACCATATAAAACACATAATTTGTGACTGCAGGGAACAAATTTATTTCTATATGACTAAGCATCAAGATGCACCTGCATATTTTATACATAAGCCACATAAAAAAAATACAAATATCTAAAGGATACAAGAAAGAGAAAATGGCAATTCACCTTGGTATAAGAATCCCAGATGTTAGGACATATGTGTGTTCACTTGTTAAGAACATATGTCACTTATTTATGTAAATTGGCTAATCCTTTGACAAAACGCACTCTACTTGTAATTGGGTAGTTCTAGGTGTTTTTAATACTTCAAGAAACAAGGTTTCAAGATCAAGTGTTGAAGTCATCAAGTCTATCCAAGAAAAAACAAGCTGAAGTGCAATTTCATTAAAGCTCGACACCTTCTCGATAGCTACCTCGACACCTGCTATCTGTCAAGAATTACAAAATCAGATTTTCTGATCTAATTTCCTTAGGATCTGTGAATATGCTTTTTGGCTTTCTTTTCTTTTAACCCTAAACATATAAAAGGATTGTTTTAAGAGCTGTCATATTGTACACAAGTTGCAAAAGCATTGAGCAATCTCTGTTCAAGCAAATTGTGATCAAAAGATGAAGTTCTTGACCTAGTTCATCTTCTCTGAAGAAGTTGCTGTGTATTTGCACCAAAGGGTTTTGTAACCAAGCATCTTTCTGATCTTTATTGTGTATGATGAACTGAAG
Source organism: Quercus ilex subsp. ballota (assembly GCA_032727855.1). Lineage (NCBI taxonomy): Eukaryota > Viridiplantae > Streptophyta > Magnoliopsida > Fagales > Fagaceae > Quercus > Quercus ilex. Next base: position 5,252,758 of record CM064910.1, on the reverse strand, counting down.
AACTTTGCAGCCAATCTCTCCTTCTTAGTTGGTGTTTGAAGTCACGTACTGGGATCCGCGCATTGGTTAGTCACGTACTTGGGAGCCGTGCATCAAAAGGGGAAATTGTCACTATAGATCAAGTCCAATTGGGTATTGGGGTAATGGTTCAACTGTAGGTTGGTAAGGTATTTGAGATTCCTTTACTTGTAACCGCTTGATTTGATAATAGTGGAGTTTCGGGAGTGGTGACCTGAAAATCACCCGGTGGGGTTTTTTGCCACAAGGGTTTTCCCCTTTCATAAACAAATCACCGTGTCATTTATTTTTCGCTGCATATTTAGTTGTTTGGTGATTTGTTTGTGCTTCCACGCAATTGCATGATAAATTGATTAATTAATAACTTGGCTAATTAATTAATTGGTTTAAATCACAAGGGGTCATTCAGATTGTGGCCTATCAAGTGGTATCAGAGCGGGCACACTCTGATTAGGGTTTAATCTTTGCTGTGTTTGATCCATTGACCCCTGTTTGTCATGGATAGAGAATAGTCGTTAATTATACCTCCTTTATTTGATGGGACTAACTATGCATATTGGAAAGTACGCATGAGAGCTTTTTTGCAGTCCTTAGATGAAAAGGTGTGGCAAGCTGTTGAGATTGGCTGGACTAAGCTAAAATAAGCGCCGACCGATTGGGATGAAGCCAAGATCAAGGCGGCAAACTTCAACAGTAGGGCATTGAATGCGTTGTTCAGTGCGGTCACCAATGAGGAGTTCAAGAAGATATCCTCAACTGAAACTGCTAAGGAGTCGTGGACCATCCTCTAGACAACTTATGAAGGAACAAAGGCTGTCAAAGATTCAAAACTTTAGAAGCTCACTACAAGCTTTGAAGAGATTAAGATGGAGGAGGATGAGTCGTTTGATGAGTTTTATGCCAAGCTCAAGGACATAGTGAACTCAGCCTTCAATCTTGGGGAAACCATCCCTGAACCCAAGATTGTAAGGAAGGTGCTCAGATCTCTACCTGAGAGATTCCATGCCAAGATTACGACAATAGAGGAATCAAAGGATATTGACAAGATTCCTTTGACTGAGCTGGTTGGAAACTTGCAAACCTATGAGATAGGGTTATCTAGGATTGGCAAGTCAAGTAAAGGCAAAAGCATGGCCTTGAAGGCAAAGAGCAGTGATACAGATGAGTCTTCCAACGATGAAAATTCCAAGATGAAGTCCTACATCACCCGGCAGTTCAAGAAGTTTATGAAGAATGCCAATGGAAAGAGCTTCGACAAGGACCGCAGGCAGTCCAGTTCTTTTCAGTTTAAAAGCCAAGACAAAAGGAAGAAGGATGCTAAGGATGGCGGTCAGTATACTATTCCCGCAGGACCTAAGTGCTTTGGATGTCATGGGTTCGGACACATGAAACATGAGTGTCCTACATATCTCAAGAGCATTGAAAAAAGTAAGGCACTTGCTGCTACCTTGAGTGACACTGAGTCCGAAGATGATTCCGACAATGAGGATGATGGAATCTTAAATGCCTTTACTGCCACAGTCAATCCTACTGAAGGGATTGTTGAAGAAGTGGATGAAGAAGAAGAACTGGTGGAGTCCAAATTTGAGAAGATAGATGACCAAGATGATATCCATTCAGCCTATGAGAAGCTTTACAAGCTCTCTGAGAAGCATAAGAAATTGTATAGGCTGGCCACCAAGAAGTTCAGTGATGTGGAACTTGATCGTGAAGAGTTGTCCACAAAGTTTGATGAGACGAATCAAACTATTGGAGCATTGAGATTTGAGAATAACTTTTTGGCTGAGAAGACCAAGAAGCTTGAAGTGGAGCTGTTTCAAGTCAGAGCTCAACTGGAGAGGACTTCAAGTGCAAAGCTTGATGAGATGCTCAGCAATCAGAAATCTGCTTCGGATCGAACAGGCTTAGGGTATGGTCTTTCTTTCTCTAATACTGCTTCTACTAGTAATACTGTTTTTGTTTCTCCTGCTAATAACACTGAAATTGAGAACACTGAGGTTAAAACTGAATTAGCTAGTGAGAACCTAGACAAGAGTAAATCTATCTTAGGAGCACCCCCTAAGCAAGATAAGAAAGATGCCAAAAACCCTAGGGCTAAGAAGGCTAATTCTTAAAAGCCTAAACAGAAGAAGCAGCATCTCTGTCATCATTGTGGAGCTGCCGGTCATACTCGACCAAATTGCTACAAGTGGCTAGCCACTCAAAAGAGCAATGGCATGATAGCATCTGGAAGCTAAAATCAGCTTCAATCCTCTCTTGCTCCTCTTGGAGATCTTCTGAAAGCCCTCATGTTCCTTTCGAACTTGAACGGTTTCAATCCTGCCCCCTTATCGCCGGTTCAAGGGTTCAATCAAAGGAAAGGTTCTTCAAAAGTGTGGAAGAAAAAGGACTCTAAGTGATTTCATCACTTTCTTTTCCCTTCTTGTTTTTCTTGTTTGTTGCATTGCTTGTGTGTTTTGCATTTCTGTTGAGTCAGTCTAGTCTTTGCTCTACTTTGATAACATGTTTTTGTTTGTTTATTTTCAGTTTTGTTTATTTTATTTTTGATATAAAAATAAAATAAAAAAATTGAAAAATATAAAAACAGTGTGTGTTTTGTGTACTTTGGTATTTGTGTACCTTGGATGGCCATTGAAACAAAGTTTTCTAAATTTTTGTATCTTTTGTAGCTTAGATGAGCATCTCTATGCACAACTAAGCAAGTGAGCTTTGTGGCTCTTGTTTGTGATGAGTAAGATTAAGTTATCTCTTAAAACTTAACACTCATATCACTCTTTTTAACGGGTAGGACTAGAAAATCCTAAGAGAAAGGCATAAATGACCATCTCACCACTGTTGCCCGCCAATCATAGTATGACACCTGTATGCTTCGGCATAGCAAAAGTGCAGTGTCAAAGACATCCGTATGCTTCGGCATAGCAAAAGTGCAGTGTCTATACTTAACATGTTGGGTATTTCTTTTCTCTCGTTATATGCCCATGCATGATATGCTTAAAAGAAAATATGCAAAGAAAATATAAAGCAAAAAGATTAAAATGCTTTAAATATGATTGCAAGCATGTTTTCTAGGAGATGTGAGAATTATAGGATGTACCTCGAAGGTGATAGTCCCCATCAAACAGTTATGATTGTGTGTGAGTTAAAGTTATTTTCTCATATCTCAGATCGTCATAACATGTATACACATATGCAATCTTGCGATGTTTTTCACACACAACACGCAATATTCTTTGCTACTTTTGATACATGTGCAGGTACAATGTGATTTGGCCATCATAAGTGTTTACATGTGCTTAATGTATGCTCACTAAACTGTCTTGACTTGTTTTTGAAATATAAAATTGGTTAGACTTGTTTAGTGTGTGTGTGTGTGTTTTTGAGGATCCATGTGCTTAAATTCTTGTCGAGAGATGTTTTTGAGTGCTTTATATATGTTGATTGGATCTATGGTTGAGGTGTATGTTGAATTGCATTCATGTCTGTGTTTTTCACTTCTCGAAAAACTGCTTTTTAAAGATGGCTCGACACCTCCTCGACACCTGGTTATCTGTCGAGCTTCTCAAGCCTTTTCTTATCACAATCTCAACACCTGTCTCGACACCTGGTGGATCGATCGAGAAATCTCCTGTCTCCTTGATACCTTCTCGATACTTTGTTGATCGATCGAGCTTCTATTCTTGGTTCTGGTGTTCATTCCTCGACACCTTCAGCTGTCGACAGCCATTTCCTCGATACCTTCCTCGTCAGCTTCCTCGATACCTCTCGACACCTCAGCTGTCGAGATTTACTGAGGTGTCTATTTAAGAGTTGTCGCGATTTTTCCTCTCATTTCCCTCAATCTCTCTCGATCTGTCCGAGACAGTTCTTCTCCCAAACACCTTTTTCTCACTCAAAACTTCCAACCCACTTGGATCTTGAACATTCCTTGCTTCTAATTGCTTGGTAAGATCACTTTTCCCTTCCTTTTTCATCCATTTCATGTTTTGAAACCTAGGTTTTGGGATTTTTGAAAAATTTTGGGGTTTTTCAAAATTAACGAGTTTTTCTTGAAATTTTGGGTTGGGTTTTCACTTAAATGTTTTCAAAATGTCATACATTGAATTTCATGTGCATTAGAATGGTATTTACATGCATTTAGATGTGTGTTCTATGTTTGTTTGCTGCTAGGATTGGATTGGGCTGAGCCCATGATGTTTTTCCTTTGCATGTCACATGTTCATGCATTCCCATGCATACGTACTTGTTGTTCAATATATTTGATAAATATGAACTGTTTGGGACTTTTCTGATTGTCTCCCTTTCTATCTCTTTCTCATTCTTTTACGTTAGTAGTGTCTATGGCACCCAAACGTAAATCCACTCCGGCTCGGAACCCTCTGCGTTATGGAGCTTCCTTTTCTTATGATTCTGCTCCTCTTAACCTTCGGTTCCGTGATGGAGATGCCCACAAGGCATTTTCTGAGAACTTTTCTAGACGAGGTGTTCATTCGGAACGCCAAGTCATTTTGTCGGACTTCGTCGACACTGACTTTCCCTCTGTCATTCGTAGTAGGGGATGGAAGTCACTATGTGACGTCCCGGTCACCTGTCCTCTTGTGCTGATTCAGGAGTTTTACTCCAACATGCACGGGATAGATCGTTCAGTACCTCTCTTTTTCACTCGAGTTCAAGGTACGCGCATCCCTGTTACACCGTAGCTAGTTGCGGATGTACTTAGGGTTCTTAGGATAGATTTTCCTAACTATCCTTCCTGTGAGCGTCTGAGGACTATGTCCAAAGATGAGCTCATCTCTGCTTTTTGTCAGCGTGCTGCTGATTGGGGTGAGCATCAGTACACATCATGTAGGCTTTTTGCCAAAGGTCCTAGATTTCTAAACATGGTGATGACCTTTGTACTCCATCCATTCTCTCACTACAACTCCATCACAGAGCCTCGTGCTCGATTTTTGTTATCACTTCTAGAGCATCTTACTATAGATTTTCCTTCTCATTTCATCCTTTCTATCATAGATGTCCATCTAGATTCGGCGTCCCGTGATAAGCTCATCTTTCCTTCTGCTATCACGAGGATCTTACGCCATTTTTCTATCCCATTTCCTGTGTCTGACCACTTCACACACATCTGTGCCATAGATGCCGCTACCGTAAAACGTAGTGAGGCTCAGTTTAGGTTGCGACAGACGGATTCCACTCCTCCCTCCCGTTCGGCTCCATCCAGATCTACTCCATCTACATATGCTCCTTCTTCCTCTACTGGCGATGTATCTCTTGGAGACATTATGGCACAGCTATAGCGCATGGATGCTCGCCTCGATACACTCTCCACTGAGTTGTATCAGGTGAATGTTCGTGTTGGTCGTATTGCACGACGATAGGCGACTATGGGTGGTTTTGCTTCTGAGGCTACTCCTTCACCACCTCCTCCAGCGGCTTCTGACTCTGAGGATGGTGATAACGATGATGCTTCGGATGATGATGGAGATGCTAGCTCTACTGATGAGATGTCTACATGACACTCTACCCTTTGTCACTCGTGACAAAAAGGGGGAGTAGTTTTGGGTTATGAAAGTAGTCATCTTAGGGGGAGAGTTAGTATAGGACATTTTTGATAGGGGGAGTGTTGATATTTTGAGGGATGTAGTGAGGTTTTGATGTATCTTTTCTTTTCTATTCTTTATAGACACTTTGTTCTTGTATGAGGTCTTTTGACCAGTTTTACATACATTGTACTTATCTTCTTTCCATATGTGGATGTATGTTTCTTTCATCTCTCTCTACATGTGTTGTTTCTTTTCTATCTTTATACACATGATTCTTATACTTGTATGCAATCTATTATTTCTGTTTCACACAAGATGCCCTGATGAGTTTTGTTTAAAGTGTTTCAGAAATACAGGTTGTCAAAGTCCACTTGCCATAAACTTTCTTCTTGCAAAGTTTTTCAAGAGTTTGTGTTAGGATAGATTTTATTGTATTCAACAAGTGAATATGAGTTGAGTGATTTATGACTTCTCTCATATGTTCATTTGTTTGTTGTGGTTTTGTCATGGATTGCCAAAGGGGGAGATTGTTAGGACATATGTGTGTTCACTTGTTAAGAACATATGTCACTTATTTCTGTAAATTGGCTAATCCTTTGACAAAACGCACTCTACTTGTAATTCGGTAGTTCTAGGTGTTTTTAATACTTTAAGAAACAAGGTCTCAAGATCAAGTGTTGAAGTCATCAAGTCTGTCCAAGAAAAAACAAGCTGAAGTGCAATTTCATTAAAGCTCGACACCTTCTCGTTAGCTACCTCGACACCTGCTATCTGTTGAGAATTACAAAATCAAATTTTCTGATCTAATTTCCTTGGGATCCGTGAATATGCTTTTGGGCTTTCTTTTCTTCTAACCCTAAACATATAAAAGGATTGTTTTAAGAGCCGTCATATTGTACACAAGTTGCAAAAGCATTGAGCAATCTCTGTTCAAGCAAATTGTGATCAAAGACGAAGTTCTTGACCTAGTTCATCTTCTCTGAAGAAGTTGCTGTGTATTTGCACCAAAGGGTTTTGTAACCAAGCATCTTCCTGATCTTCATCGTGTATGATGAACTGAAGAACTTTGCAGCCAACCTCTCCTTCTTAGTTGGTGTTTGAAGTTGCATACTGGGATCCGCGCATTGGTTAGTCACGTACTTGGGAGCCATGCATCAAAAGGGGAAATTGTCACTACAGATCAAGTCCAATTGGGTATTGGGGTAAGGGTTCAATTGTAGGTTGGTAAGGTACTTGGGATTCCTTTACTTGTAACCGCTTAATTTGATAATAGTGGAGTTTCGGGAGTGGTGACCTGAAAATCACCCGGTGGGGGTTTTTGCCACAAGGGTTTTCCCCATTCGTAAACAAATCACCGTGTCATTTATTTTCCGCTGCATATTTAGTTGTTTGGTGATTTGTTTGTGCTTCCACGCAATTGCATGATAAATTGATTAATTAATAACTTGGCTAATTAATTAATTAGTTTAAATCACAAAGGGTCATTCAGATTGTGGCCTATCACCAGACATAATCCTCAGTAGTTACCATTTCTCCCGTTTCATCACAAGAAAACCCGCCCTGGTCAAGAAGAACCTTTATATCATTATATTGTCCCCTCAAATGTTTGTATCTATTCCTCAGACCATCTTTGTCATGGTGACATCCAAATTTTGCTTTGAACAGTCCAACCATTTCAATCCATGCCTCGGACACAAATCCATGACCAATTTTATTCCCTCTAAGCACCTGGTCTTGTAACAATTCAATGAGGTAACGATCCATTGTTGATGTCCAATTTGCTTCCAGACATTCACTATTAGAAGAGGTACAGCCCTCCTTTTCTTCAGCTACAAGAAAGGTAAAACTGACTGATTGATGAGGGTAATAGATAACTTTTCATTCAACAAAACATTTCAGACTTTTAAACAAAAATTATGCTAGAAGCACATTATACTTGTCATCATTGACAAACAGTAATTCATATATTTCAACAACATAATTGGATAGCAATAAGATGGGTACAGACTATAGAACAATACCCACAGCCCAGTAAATCTGTCCCAACCCTAAGGAAAAATTAAAAAAAATTATTAAAATGAATTAAAATCTCATGGATCTTAATGAACTGGGCATGCCTAAAGGCATGTAATGAAAAAACTAGAACCTATAAATTAAACTTCCATTTAAGGATAGCATACATCAAGAAAAAAAAAAAAATTGTCATACAGTATACGAATCTCTATAATTAAACATATCTGATAAAATTCCATTTGTGAAGGTTAAAGACCTACTGGACACCCTAATATTAACCAAAGTCCTAATTGTGACGATCAATAAATCCCAAGTTGCATGTATAAAGATGAAACCCGCATTTTTATTTCGATAAGTAAACAGGACTATATTAATAAATTGAAGAGAAGCGCGCATTTTAAAAAAAAATTTAAAATTTAAAAATTACTATTAATGAGAAATGCAACAATTAAATGATCAAATTATCATATAAATTGAAATAAAACTTTTTATATAATTCATATAACATTTAGATATGCCCTACTTTTGCAATTTTAACACAAAAATTGTAAGTCAAGTCATTTTATTTTTTTGGATAAGCTAGATATCAGTACTTCCATGTAATATCCTTTCTTAAATCTCCTATATCTATAATGCCCTATGACTAATTAGTAATATTAGTTAATAATTTAATCACTTAATGACTATAACTCTGGAAGAATTAGTTTGCTATGTTCAAAATCAACCACTAAAGTAACTAAACAATTACCACAAATATTATATCATACGTTTTTTTTTTTTTTTTTTTTTTTTTTTTTCATGAATGAGCTAAGAATATAAGGACATTGAAACATGGTAATTGGTACCAAGGAGCTAGGTGGGTTACTATTTCAAGGAGAAAAAATAAAAATAGAGAAGATCTGGGAGGTGCGGGTTGGGTTTTAGGACAAGTAATACTCAAAATATTTTTTTTTTGATAAGTAATTTACACTAAAAACATACAAAATCAATGGTTTATATCAATAATGTCAAGATCCTATAGCTTTAATTCAATTTTGGTTTTCTTTTTTTGAAAAATATAAAAAAAAAACTCCAAAAAGCGCGCTTTGAGCTTCTTGAAAAAGTGCTAGAAAGCGCGCCTAAAGCGTGCTTCTTTGAATGAGCTTAGCTTTTGAGGCAAAAAGCGCTGGAGTTTTGGGGCTTTGAGCTTCGAGCTTAATTGTGCTTTTAGCAACACTGAACCCAATAGCATACATTCCAATGCCACTGGCATATGCATCATTTCTGCTGATCCATGTCAGGATATAAAAACACACCAGTATTCACTCCTTGAATGTCATCATCAAATTCTATATCATGACTTGATAGGCTGTATCTTCCATCTCTTGTTGTATGTGCATATATCAAGCACAAATCATTGAAGTTCATCAAGGCTTTGTTTCTATAGAACTGTGCCTCTTGGTGAGCTTGCATGTATATAATGTCAAGTTAGCAGTCACTATGACACCAAATGTATAGATCAAATCAAAACATTAACAAAACTGAAGCACCTTGATGTAAGCATCCCAAACATGATGACTGGCAACCACCATTTCTTTAGTATCATCCCATGAAAATCCATTCTGACCAACTCATTGAATTGAGTCCACAAATTAGTGTAGTGACTTTTCAAGACCTTTTTATCATATGGGGATCTAAAATGGCATTGAGCGGTCATCATATCAGTCCAAGCTTGTTTTTTTAATGTATGGCCCACCCTATTCCCCCTATGCACTTGATCTAACAAAAGATCAATAAAATAGCACTCCATTGCTGGTGTCTAGTTTATCCTTGTAAGATTGCTACTTGCAGGCCTTTGGGTGCCCATTTCTTCCCCCTAAAACATTGAGACTATCATTCTAGTGATAAAGTCCCTTCCCATGCTATGCTTCCTGTTTGTTTTTAGACCCCTTAAAGCACAACCAGATTAATCTAGTAAATTAGCCAAGTGATTACTTAGTCCAAATTAAACAAATCTAGGTTATCACAATCAAACAATCATATCATGCATAGCAGCAGAAATATAAATAGCACAATGATATGATGACCCAGGAAAACCAAACCGGTAAAAAAACCTGGGGAGGATTTAACCTAGCTATCCTCAAGGTAAACCTGAATCCACTATAGAAAGAATTGAAGTTTTACTATAGACCACTAACATCCTATTGCTACCCATCAGTAGAAACTTATTGACACGACCACGTGCAAGCTCCGAGACCACAGACTCTTTCTTTCTTGGATTCTCCGGCAATTACAAGCACACCCTCTTGTGTATCTTTAAGCTCTTATGGCAGCAACTGAATGATCATCAAGTTCTTGAACGAATCTCCTTCTTGATAGTCCTAAGCTTGTGTAAAGGAAAGCTCCTTACAGATCTCACAAGAGATTTACACAAACCGCAATATGAGTAACCTAAAAAACGTGGCTAGGGTTTGCCTTATATACCTAGGGCAAAAACATAAAACCCTAAACGTTTTAATGAACTAGGGCTGAGTTAGAATTCTGCAGAAAAGCGCATTCTACCCGATTTTTGATTGATCGAGCCTAAGCTTCGATTAATCGAGCCAGGCCGAAATGCACAGTAACTTCTACATCAGCTCGATTCCAACTTTACATAAAAGACACAACTTTGAGCAAGTCTAAACAAGACTAAACAACCTGTTTTGATCATGGTTTGCCAACAATACACATTAGAGTTCTAAATACATTAATTCCTAAGTCTTTAGAACCTAACAAACTCCCTCGTTGGTAATCCGTGACAAAATACAAACTAAAAGCTCAAAGTTTACAAATAAATGCCCTTTACAAAAAAATGCTCATTACAACAAATCCAATCCTAACTACTATCCATCAGTTGCAAGTGTAGATAACAGCTCAATTGAATCAACCTGTATATTTCCTGAAACACTAAACAAAACGCATAAACGCATGTGTGGAAAATACAAGTAAACAAAATAAATTCTTGATTTCACAAAACACAAAATAAAGACATATATCAATGAATACTCATAAATATAAATCAATAAGCAGTGAAACAAGAAACATAATCAATGTATCTCCCCCTAACATGAATAGCCCAACAAAAACATTAAGAGCCAAAAAAAATGTAAATACAAAGTGCAGCTCCTAGATACAATCTAATCACCACAGGCTCCAAACCAATCAAAACTCCCCCTATCAACAAAACTCTACAAGCTACACAAAATGCTACTCCCCCTTTTTGTGACGGAATGCCAAAGGGCAATCAAAATCCATCATCAAAAGGAGGTGGCGAAGGTGATCGTCTAAAATGCGCCAACTTTGCATGCAAAGCATGAACCTCATCGAGCAAGTCCACCAAAATCTGTCCATGAGCCGCCTGAATGGTCAAGACATGATCCAACATACGACGAATGTTTGAATCATCCGAAGTAGTCGGTGGAGGAACCTCAGCAGCAGCAGCAGTAGCACCAGGCGCCTCAGCCTGTGCAGCACCTGTAGAAGTGGGAGAAGGGGGTACAGAACCAGAAGGCTCAACTTTAGCTCTCAAATGAGCAGCCCTCTATCGAAGGAAAGTGGCACCTATGGGACCAAAAATGTGAACGGGCTCAGACGCGGGGAAACCATCTAAACCCAAATGTAACAAAATCCTATAAATGAAAATAGGATAAACAAAAGCGTGACCAACAACGCTACTCCTATGAACTTCGCTCAAGGAACGAAGAAACAGATGAGGAAAAGAAATAGAAGCACCAGAGACAAAGGCATACAAAAACACACATCGCTAAATAGGGATGGTGTGGAGATGAGAAATAGGCCACAAAGAATGACACGCTATCCTAAGGAAAAGATAGGTAGTCTCAGTAAGCTCAGCGGACGTGATCCGAGGATCAGAACCCCACTGGATAGAAGACCCAGTGATGTATGACATGACGTCATCTAAGGGTGGAGACTCCTCATAAGGATAGATGGGCTGCCTAACGACCGGAACCCCAAGAGCATTAGCCACTACCCTAGGGGTAATGGTGAACTCAACACCTCGTATCCAACTCCTAACAAGGGTGTTGGAATCATAGATGTGGCAAGAGAGGTTCGAATAGAACTCTCTAATTAGGGCGGTCGGGGGTGGATGATCTTTCTTCAACAAAGACAACCAACCCCTACTCTCAAAATTTGCCCTAATGGCAGGATCTAACTCATCTAACTCATCTAGCACAACAGAATGCTCAGCCCAAATTTTCCTCCAACTGTTTAGCTTCTCATAGGCCTCTTTGCTTTTTTCATTTCTAAACAGCTCACTCCTAGAGGGAGACTCAGAAGAAGTGGAGGGAGTCCTATGGGCTCAGGTCTTCCTAGGCATGGTGCTAAGGATAAGGACAAAGACACAAAGCAGAACCAAAAAGAACAAAAAGAAAAACCAAGGGCAAACTGTAAGTTAGCACAAAAAAAATATAGAGCAAAAATCTATATGATGCATGAACAATTAAATGTCATGATGCATACTTTAATGCATTGAAACTAAGTTCAATTTAAGTTCAAATTCACAAAATTGGCTTGAGCATAGAGTTTCTAACAAAAAACCCCAAAATTTGAAAACCACTTGTTTGTTTTTATAAAAAATTTGACCAATTGATCATCACACAAGCTAGAATACAGATTATAATGATCAATTACATCAATTCAACAAGCCAATTTCATCAATTAAACTCAATTTGAACAAAATTCTCAATTCAGGTACAATCAAGCCCTGGAAAATCCAATTTCTCACAAATCACAAAATTGATCAAATTAACCCATCAAGATCAAGTTTATAACATTCCCCCCAGCAAAAACCCATTGATCAATTTCAACAAATATGGCTTGAATCATCAAAAACCCCAAATATGCATAGGTTCGAAATCTCCCAATTAAAATGCATGAAAAATGCATGAAACGTGAAAATAAAAGCAAAAGGAAGGGTAAAAGTGTCTTACCGGCCTTTGGAGAGAGAAACCTTGCAAAAAGAATGATCGAAAACGACAAAGAATGGATGTGGAGCCTAGTCCGAATAGGAGAGAGAGAGAAAAGCTTAAAAACTTTTGAAAAAGTAAGGTTGAACAAGTCAAACCCAGATTTTTTAAAAACCATATTCACGATTTTCGATTGATCGAAAATCAGTTTTGATTGATCGAAATAGACAGAGGCTCACATAAATTTTTAATCGCAATTTCGATTGATCGAAGAACAAGTTTGATCGATCGAAATTGTAAAAAAAATAAATTTTGAAAAACAAAGGATTTTGATGCAAACTCTCCTCAAAACATTGAATTTCATGAATAAAATGTATGAGTATGAGATGAAATGCTTTTCAAAAACACAAAATTTAAACCCAGTTTTCCCAAAATTAAAATTTTCAAGCATTCTCCCTTTAAATTCTCAAGCAACAAATTTGTTTTGCATAAAACTCAAAATATTTTCAAACTTGGTTGGTCAAACCAAAAACACACACAATTACATGTACAAAGTTTAGCAAAGAGTAACTTGTGTAGTGTGTGCAATTAGCAAAAGCTTGAGATACATGTGAGGTGATATGTGAATAGAAATCAAACACAAAGTCTACAAAATTCATCACATAGAATTTGAAAGAGACTATCACCTAAAGAGTTACATCATATGACTCCCACATCTCCTAGATCATAAGCTTGCAATCATGTAAGTTTCTTGTTTTTGCCTCATATTGTACACACTAATTTTAGTTGTTCAAAAACTTATTAAAATAGCCAAGATAATGTACACACCAATTTTATTTGTTTGATTTAGCTTTAAGCCCAATAATGTACACACCAATTTTAAGCAATTTAACTGAGGCTATACCTTATGTTCTTTTTGTGCATGTACTACACTTTCTCGAGCACAGAATCTTACGATATGTACTAAGGTGTTCATGATTGGCTAGTGAATAGTGGTGAGATGGTTATTTATGCCTTTCTCAAAAGGTTCAAGTCTGACAGTCAAAGACATGTGACTTCAAAATCAAGACAAAGTGATCAAAAACCGTAAACATCTTTCCCACACAACATGCACTACAAAGCTTTAACTAGTAAAGTGCAAAAATAAGCTCATCAAAGCTAAACAAGGTACACAAGACATGTTATGTGAAAATAAATTGACCAACCTTGTTTTCAAAAACCAAGAGAATAAATACAAAACACAAATTGCTTCCCTTTTCCTCTTTTTTTTTTTTTATATTTTATTTTATTTTATTTTTTTAAAAGAAGAAACAAAAATAGTCCTAGAATGAAATGCATGAATGTTATGAAATGCAAATCCTAGAAACAAAAAAAAAAAAAAAAAAAAGAAAAAGAAAAAAAAAGACAAAAACCAAGAACAATGGTCACAAAGAGTAGAGCAATGAAGCACAAGGACCATGTCAGAAAGACTCAATTAGATTGAGCTTTTTGCATCCAAAGCTTTCTAGATGCAACATGAGCATTGGAGTTCTTAGTCACATGAGAATGATTACCAACTCCAGGATTGGAATAAAGGTTTAAAGCCTTTACCAAGTCACCAATAAGCACCATAGGATCTTGTGCTTGAGGCACAGGTACTTTTGGTTTATTTGCTCGCTTAGCTGCTTGCAGCTTGAAACAGTTTGGATGAATGTGCTCAGACTTTCCACAAAAATGACAAACCCAAGCAGGCTTACCATGCAATTTGTCCTTTGAAAGGGTCGACTTCTCAGTATTAGACTCTTTCAGATCAACCCTAATCTTCCTAGGAGGTGTGACCTCTACAGGTTTAATAGTCTCACTCACAACCTCACTCACAGGGGGTTCAGAGGAAGAAGAAAGAACAAAGTTTGTGGAATAGGGTGTAGACACATAGATACTTTCAACAAAACCTAATCCAGATTTGTCAGAAGGAGACTTTTGAACACTCAGCATATGATCAAGTTTAGAAATAGCAGATCTAGCAACAGATAAATCAAGTTCCAAATTCTTAACTTTATCAAGTAAAAGCATATTCTTAGTTTTCACATTGTTCAAAAGTTCATTAGCATCAAACAGTTTCACAAACAGATTTTTCTTATGAAGCTCAAGAGATGCAATTTTCTTTGAACCTAATTCAACATTCATGGCATCCTTTGCAGCAACTTTGCAAAGTTTATTGTAGGCTTTTTGAAGATCTGCATCCTCAGAAAGTTCCTCATCAGAAGGGTTCTCTTCAACAAACACACTTTCATTAACTACAGCAGTAGCAGTGAAAGCAATGAAGTTTCCATCCTTGTCACACCCAGACTCATCATCAGAAACTTCATTATCACTAAGGGTTACAGCCATAGCCTTACCCTTAGACCTCAAGTATGTAGGACATTCAGATTTCATGTGACCATACCCTTGACATCCAAAGCATTGAGGACCCATAGAATTATTAGAAGATTGACCTACTTTTTCTCTAAGTTTTTCAGTGTTGTTAACCTTAGTGGGATCATTCTTCCTAATGTTTCTAGGTTCAGCAGTGTTCGTACCTCTTGCCCTTCTGTTACTATTCCTAAGAAAGTTTCTAAAGTTTTTAGCAAGGTAAGTAATCTCTTTAGCAAGAGCTCATTATCAAATCCACCAATATCAACATCATCAACTGACTTAAGAGCCATTGATTTGGATTTGCTAGTTTTGGGTAGGTCTAACTCATAAGACTGAAGAGATCCTACAAGTTCATCAACAGGGATAGAGTCCACATCCTTGCTCTCAGTGATGGCAGTCACTTTGGGTCTAAAGTCTTCAGTCAAAGATTTAATAATCTTCTTAACAATTTTAGGTTGATCATAGATTTCACCCAAATTATATGCAGAATTAACAATGTCATTCAGTTTAGCATAGAATTCATCAAAAGATTCATTATTAGACATCCTAATGCTTTCAAATCTAGACGTTAACTGCTGCAATTTATTAATTTTAACTGTCTTAGTGCCTTCATGCATAGTCTGGAGGATATTCCAAGCAGTGTGAGCAACATCAACATTAGAAATTCTCTTAAATTCCTCCATTGAAACAGCATTGAAAATAGCATTCATAGCTTTGCTATTAAAAGCGGCTACTTCTTTCTGAGAAGTTTGCCACTCACTCACAGGATTAGTGGGCTTCTCCCATCCGTATTCAATGGAGTTCCAAGCTCTCTCATCAATAGATTTCAGAAATGCATTCATCCTTACTTTCCAATAAGCATAATTATTCCCATCAAAGTGAGGAGGAATAACTAGAGAGTGTCCGTGTTCTATGACAACAGGGGTCAAGGATCAGCTCAGAGATCAAGAGATCTACAACAAGAGAGCAACCCGCTCTGATACCACTTGTTTGTTTTTAGACCCCTTAAAACATAACTGGATTAACCTAGTAAATTAGCCAAGTGATTACTTAGTCCAAATTAAACAAATCTAGGTTATCACAATCAAACAATCATATCATGCATAGCAGCGGAAATATAAATAACACAATGATATGATGACCTAGGAAAACCAAACCGGTAAAAAAACCTGAGGAGGATTTAATCTAGCTATCCTCAAGGTAAACCTAAATCTACTATAGAAAGAATTGAAGTTTTACAATAGCGACTTAGACCACTAACATCCTATTGCTACCCGCCAGTAGAAACTTATTGACACGACCACGTGCAAGCTCCGAGACCACGGACTCCTTCTTTCTTGAATTCTCCAGCAATTACAAGCACACCCGCTTGTGTATCTTTAAGCTCTTATGGCATCAACTAAATGATCATCAAGTTCTTGAATGAATCTCCTTCTTGATAATCCTAAGCTTGTGTAAAGGAAAGCTCCTCATAGATCTCACAAGAGATTTACACAAACCGCAATATGAGCAACCTCAAAAACGTGGCTAGGGTTTGCCTTATATACCTAGGGCAAAAACATAAAACCCAAAACGTTTTAATGAACTAGGGCTGAGTTGGAATTCTGCAGAAAAACACATTCTGCCCGATTTTCGATTGATCGAGCCTAAGCTTCGATCAATCGAGCCAGGCCAAAATGCACAGTAACTTCTGCATCAACTCGATTCCAACTTTACATAAAAGACACAACTTTGAGCAAGTCTAAACAAGACTAAACAACCTGTTTTGATCATAGTTTGCCAACAATACACATTAGAGTTTTAAATACATTAATTCCTAAATACATTTTCCAAGCTTTTTTAAAAAACAAACATTTAAATTTGATAATGCAAAACGAAGTCAATTCTGCATTTTACCAAAATAAATTATTTCATTGATGATTATTATAATTTTACTTACTTTTATACATATATTTTTTATGACAACTTCTGTATTCAACTATGGAAATAGCTACAGAACTACTGATACTAAGTCAAAATGGCAATGTGTTGGACTCCTTTTAGCAAGATTTCAACGGATAGAGACAATTGGACAATCAAGGTCAGAGTACTTCGTATGTGGGATGCAATCAACACAGAGAACAATGAGTTCATAAGCCTTGATATGATTTTTATTGATGAAGAGGTAAGTATAGAACTCATATTTATGTTGTGCTGATTCAATTTATTATGCAGATTCAATTCTTTTAAAAAAAATTATTTTATCAACTCATCATATAATTCAACATCCATCGCTATTATATATATTCACATGAAGAATAATGGAAGATACTGATATTTCTCATTATTCTAAGGCTCAACAATACATGCAATTGTTCGGAAAAATCAAGCACGAACTTTTAGACCACAATTGCTTGAAGGCCGTGTTTATACCATCAAGAATTTTAGGGTGGAGAGTACTAAAGGCGAGTTTCGACCCGTGCACAATAATATCAGAATTTGGTTCATGACCATTACTACAATCATGGAGTCCAACGAAGATATGAACTCAATCCAAAAATACTACTTTGAGTTTGCTGACTATGACCAAATACAGAACCAATGTTACAACTACACATATTTAATAGGTAAATATAAATCTGCAACTATTTCACAATTCCTCTAATATAGTTGTATCCTAAATTAATGATTCAAAATAACCTAACTAGATAATTGCATATAAATAGATGTTGGAAAGTTGATAGCAGTTGGAAATGTTGAAGAGCCTCAAGTTAATGGCGCACCAAGAAAATTGCGCAATCTGCAATTGCTTTTGAAAGAGTAAGACAAATTTTTTGATGTGATATTTATGTCATTATATGTTTATATAGAAAAATCAATTATAAAAAAAAAATTGCTAATAACAAAAAAACTCTCAATGATTTTAACTATACCAGGGGAAAAGAAATTAGGCTTTCACTATGGGGAACAAGTGTTTGGCAAATTGATGAAGATGTATATAAGAACAATCCAGGACCTTTTGTCTTAATTGCAACTTCGACTATTGTCAAATCATTTGGAGGTAAGTATAACTAAATAACGTTACCAACTATCAATTTTAATATTCTTAGTACTGGTATCAAGTTAATAAGTATATTGGTTACTAATCTTAGGCCATAAATTTTAGAATGAGAAATGTAATCACTAATTATAAATTTTTTATACTCCAACTTATTCATTTTCAAAACAATCTAATGATACTTTTAGAGAATTTCATTCCTATTAAAACACGTCTTCCTTTTTCTCAATTTCAATTCAATAC
Organism: Quercus ilex subsp. ballota; assembly: GCA_032727855.1. Lineage (NCBI taxonomy): Eukaryota > Viridiplantae > Streptophyta > Magnoliopsida > Fagales > Fagaceae > Quercus > Quercus ilex. The sequence goes on along the minus strand of CM064910.1, from coordinate 5,234,567 downwards.
GATTTTGTTTATTATAATGTATTATGCAATTTTTGTAGGCAAATTCTCTTTGTCATCAACCAGTGCAACAAAAGTATATCTAAATCTTGAGATTCCCGAGGTTGCTGAAATAATTGACAGGTGCATATTTTAAAATTATGGATAACAAAAAAAAAAATGATAAATAACATTGTTTATCTCACAAAATACCATTTACATTCTTTTTTCCTTTTTAAAAATTCAATGATAGGAATGGTAAAAAACATGATCCTATACAAGAAATACCAAAAATACATGCAAAACAGTTTTCAGAGGAGGCTTTTTCTTCAAACAATATGAAGACAATACCAGAGCTCAAATGCATTGAATGGGATCCTACGAAACAGGTTTGTTAATCATTTCAAAGTAGACTCATCATTTACATGAAAATATAATAATACATCATTTACTTTAAAAAAAAAAAACATATTAACTTCAAAATTCATTGCAGGATGTTAACTGCTATTGTGTTGCAACAATAAGCAACATTGATACAACAATGGGTTGGTATTATTTTTCATGCGTGTTATGTGGAAAAAAGGTCAAAGCACAATTAGGATCGTTTTGGTGCGCAAAATGTGAAACAAAAACAAATCTGCCCATCCCAAGGTTAGAGGCACACACATTAACTACAAAGTTTGAAAATTTTTTTTTTTTATAAACACATTCATCTTACTATAATTACTATACAATTGCAAAATACTTCAGATACAGGATTCAAATTGAAGTTTTTGATTCAACTGACAAGACAACTTTTGTCATATTTGATCGAGATGCTGAGAAAATCTTAAATAAATCTGCAAAAGATCTTGCTGAAAAACAAACCGAGGTACAACTTATTTAAATTAATAAATTTATTGTAAAACTATAGATTATAATATAAATTAAATTTCTTAATATGCAGATTGATATTGAAGAAGGAATCCCATGTGATCTTAAGAAAATTTTAGGAAGACAATACATTTTTCTACTTCGCTTGAATGAATTCAATCTGAAGGATGGTTTTGAAAATTACACAGTTGCTAAGATTTTTGATGCACCTTCAAATGAGAAAAATGTATGGAACAAAAAAAATAAATAAATAAAGCCAGTATGCTATATTATTTCTTTCTCTATGCTATACTGATGTAAATAACGTGCTTAAATTTAATATGAATGCATATACTTATGCAAAATCTTGGCAACAACAAACCTGCTAGCACAAACTTCATAAGATCCAGCCAAGAATCTTCCAGTGCCATTTCATCAATGATCAACACAAATGATGCAACAAAAGGAACAAATGATGGAACAAAAGGAGAAAATGATAAAAGCTCAGAAATTGAACAAATAAGGATAGACCAAACTTCAAACGTTGAAGATGAAGAAACAGATGATGATAACATACCCCTCAACATGCTTTACAAGTGTCGACATACTTCAAAAAACAAAGCATTCAAGAAACAAAAAAACAAAATTTCGCAATAAAGCTCTTTATTACATCACAAAATAAATATCAATAATATGGAATGAATTACCATGCTTTTATCAACTTTTATAACGCTCTTTATTACATCATAAAATAAATATCAATAATATGGAATGTTACCATGCTTTTATCAACTTTTGTTATACAATATTGCTCTAAAGTTGATTCTTTTTTGCTGATTACTTCAACAAAATAATTATAATGAATATGTATTTGCAATTTATAATTGTTACTTCTTATGATAAACTCAATACTAACAAAGTTTTATAACAAATATGTTATAATATATGTACAATATTCTTCATAAAAAATTGCATTAACTATTATAACATTATCTGTGCATCGCACGGACAACTTACGAGTTATTCTAGCAAATGGACAACTATTGCTCCTGTAAATTAAACATGCTAGTGCAGTTTTCAGATGGTCATCTAATATCGCACGTATAGTTCAAACATTTTCTGAGAAGTCCTTAACTGATTGTACCAATCTTGTCTACCTAAAGGTAGTATTGCAATAAGAGAGAGAGAGAGAGAGAGAGAGAGACCAATATTTACTCCCAGCTAATAGTCCTCAGCATCCATAGAGTGACCAGAGTAATTTTGCCTTTGATCAGTGTTGTCATTTCCATATATCAAAAACAAATCGTTGACATTTGGGAGAGTTCTATTGCGGTATGTTCTTGCATCAGGATGTACCTACAGAAATTATCTATAAGTTGTTGGGACCAAAAAGAATATTTATGTAATGGAAATTCAGAAGAAAATATCACCTTAACATAAGCATCCCAGACACCATCTTCGGCACATATCATCTGTTGCATTTCATTCCAAGAAAAACCACTTTGGTCAAGTAGAGTTTTCATATCATTGAACTGCTTCCTCAAGTTCATAAAACGACTTTTTAGGACATCTTTGTCATGCTGAGACCCAAATTCTGCACTAAACTTTGCAATCATATCACTCCAGGCTAGCTTGTTGAATTTTTTATCAACCACACTTCCATTGCGAACTTGCTTTAACATTAGATCAATAAAATATCGGTCCATCGATGGTGTCCAATCAGTTCTTTGGTGATAGCTATTGTTAAGTCTGGCACCTTCAGAAAATTCTAAAATAACGTAAACATGGGGAAAGGTAATCTTTATTTGCTCATTTTTTATAATATATAAAAAAAAAAAAAAAAAAAAAAAAATCTTCTTTTGACTTCAATGAACACTATGTTTCATATTAAAGGAGGAGTAGGGACTTGTTCTCTTTCTGTTTTTTTCCCTTGGTTCAAGAAAGCATTTAAACATATCTTGACAAAATGCTATTGCAATCAATGCAATATGAAATAGCACAGGTATATATATCCAGACACATTGAACACATATATCTACTTGCACATTGACTAAAGACCAAATACTTGAAGAGGAAAAAATAGGCAAATGCTGAGATTGCTTATAAGCTTGTGAAAGTTCAATATGGGTATGAAACACCCTTGAACGTTTAGACCCCAAATTACAAAATTACCAATTCAAGCTTAATATCAAACGATTAACGTGCGGAACATGAATATAAGCTAAACACAGAATAGATAAACAATCTAAGCCAAATATAAACACATCCACAACAGTAAATATAAGGCAAAGATAAAGGGAAGGAAGATGCAAACACACGGACAACACACGATGTGTTATCGAAGAGGAAACCGAAGTCCTCGGCGAAAAACCTCTCCGCCGCCCTCTAAGTGGTCAAATAATCCACTAAAGAATGTAGTTGGGATACATAAACAGCAGAAGACCCTCCAAGCCTAATCTACCCAAGTACCTAAGCCCTCCAAGCTTCTTACTCCAACGAGGTTACGCCGAACCTATTTCTTCTTTAGCTTTCCGGATTCCGCTATAGCCTATAGCATCAACCAATTAGATTGATTCCTTCCTAACTGCTTCCCAAAGCACCAAATAAACCTTCTCACGGATATGGGTATGGTGAGAAAAGGATTTGGCTAAGAACCTCTCAAGGGTATAACAATGGAGAGGGAGAGAGTAGAGGAATTTGTAGAGACTCTAAGGTAAAGATTGGGGATGAGGCAATCTTGTTTTTCTCTAGGGTTTTCTCCCACAAAATTCTCTCTGGAAGCTCTCTCAATTTAGTGGGTATAAGGGTGTATATATAGTAGGGTGAGAAGGGAATGCAAAACGTCAGTTTTTGCAAAACAAGGTTAACTCGCGACTTGACCTCGCGGCTTGTCCAAGTCGCGAGTTCCAGTCGCGACGTAACGGCCTGGCCAGCCTGGAACTTTTGTCCTGTAGCGTGACAGCTGGCGCGACCCTTCAGCTTCCCAGTGTGCCTCTCACGTGCCAGAGTTTGGCGGCTTGCCAGTCGCGACACACCCGCGAGTCCTAGCCGCGAATCTCTGTTTTTCTTGCACACTCTTGAGCTTTTCTTCACATCTTCTCACACACTACCCTTACAATTTTTCCACCTAAATACAGGGTTATTAAGTGCTAAATTACAAGCAAATTGGTCATGAAATAAAGCCAATTAGATGGTTGATTAAATTCAACCTTACAATCTCCCCCTTTGGCTATTCCGTGACAAAACCCTAAAACAAACTCTAGACTTAATGCGTGAGTTGGGAACAGTTGGAAAACTCACTCACACCTAACTCTAGAATCTGTAAAGCTCTTGAACATATGAATAAGTAACTCCTGAAACACAATAACATAACAATATCATTGTATGCAGAAAACTTAATAAGCATATGGAGCAAAATAAGCATGATCAAGCAAAAAAGAACATAAGCACAAAAGCAATAATTCATGGCAAGATCAACAACAGTAGTCACTTAAGCAAAAGTGATTACTATGTTCATTCACACAGGAAATGAACATCCGGACATGCAAAACTGATAAACTCAATTGAAGAGAATCATTTGCAAGTCCAACACTTAACCAATGCATACAAACATATATGCATCTAGGAACAATCCTACAAGGGCACAAGAGTGTTGTACTTAAGATAATGCAAGGCATTAACAAGTACCAAAACACAAAGCATAAAGGCTGCATAATCAAAGATTTGCAAATACATGGCACAAACCATAAAAGCCTACAAACATGCAAAAGTGCTAGAAACAACCCTCAAAGCTTACAAAAGCAACAATGGGTACAGAACATAAACATAAACCTTAAAAACCTACAAAGGTACTAGGTACAAACTATAAAATACTTCCCTTATCATATCACTCCCCCTATCATGAATCATAGGAGCTGTGATGAACTTGGAACATATATACTTGTAACCTGAAACACTTGCACAAAACACATTAGACCCTCAAGGTAAAGCAAGTAATAAATGGACAAGTATAACGAAACAAGTAAATTGCGATCAAGTAAACATGATGTGAAACATGTGAGCAACTTGATCATACACCAAACACCAAAACAGAGGTTTCTTATTAGCTCAATGTCTTCTCCCCCTTGGTACATGCATCTCCCCTATGGAATATCTCTCCCCCTACAAATGTACACGAGAAATAGAATTTCTCCCCCTAAGAATGTGCACAAGGGTCATATAGAAATGACAAAAACTCTCTGGTGTACTCCCTAGAGAATACTCTCCCCCTTTTTGTCAGGAATAGACAAACGGTCAAGGAGAAATGAGGGCAAAAGATGAAGGTATGAACAATGACAATGATGCATGAGGGGTGCAATGATGCATGAGAAAATGAAGCTCAAACCTAAGACGAAACAAAATGCTACAAAGCATACGGTAAACATGAAATGCTAGGATGAAGAAACAAGGTATAAACCAATGCATGACAAGGGTAGCAAGGTGTGTGCAAGAGGTGGCAAAGTGCAATGCATGACCAATGCACGGAGAATGCACATGTGGGGTATGGAGTGATAAATACACAACCAATGAACCAAACATGTTTCTAATGAGAAAACATGAGAAACCCCAAAGTTTGATACTCATCGGAGTCCAAACAAGCGAGAAAATGCCTAAGAGACATTTTATCAAACACCTAGCATGCACACTATGAATAACAATGTGAAACAATGCATGAACATCATGAAATCCACCCTTAATACATGCTGTTTATGCCACAAGGGGCCAACAACCAAAGCAAATCAACAAAAGAAACCAATCCCATTCAAAAATTTGACAAAAATAAAGTTTTCCCAACCCCTATGATGAAAATCCCAACCAAGAGCACAGAACTCTCCAAAACATAATCTAAGGATCCAAGAAATTAAAAGGGTTTAAAATTACCTTAGAGATGTTAATGGAATGAAAAACCATTCAAATTGATTGGGTTTTGATGTAAAAATAGTGAAAGAGGGGTTTAAAAGAGTATGGGAGAGGTTTAAAACAGGTTTCCCAAGAAAAGCCCTTAAAAAAGCTGTTTCTGGGCGTTTGGCGACTGGGCGAGTCGCGAACGAGTCGCTAGAGAGCCGCGAAACCATTCTGTGTGAACTCGCGACTGGGCTCGTGACTAGGCAAGTCGCCAAAACGAGTCGCCAAAACTCGCGACTGTAACTCGCGACTGGGCAAGTCACCAAAACAAGTCGCCAAAAATTCTGACACTTGTTTTTCAACCCAGAACGTGTTTAAACACTGAAAAACAATGTATGCACTAAACATGAACACAAAGAGTGATAAAAATCACTTCCAAAAGCATATAAAATGATCAAAAACCTTTTTGGATTGATCCAAATAAAGTTGAGCACACACACATCACATTTAAACAAGTACAATCGAACAAATGAATAAGGCATTCATTGAACATTAGGCATGTGTGTTGTGTGTGCGTATCAAGTGTGGAATAGTCCATAGTCTAGAGTGAAGCTTCAATGATCAATTCAATCAAGTCATACACAACTAGTACTAAGTCAAGTAGTCTATCTCAATTATAGAAATGAACATATACGACCTCCCACAAAAAAATGATTACATATCTTTGAAGCTTTTCATTTGGCTTCTTTACAATTCATATCATTTGATCTTTTTGAATCAATACATCTCATTATAGAGATCGACGCCTGAAATTTTTGATATTTCAATTTGATGAACAAGCCTTTGGCTTTTTGGGGCATCATACATTTTATTTTGGTCGCTTTCCCTTTTTCCTAGTCAAATACTAGTATGTGCGACAGGCTTTTGCAGCTCAATATCTCTTTTCATTTGGAGATTTACATTTGATGAGCTCTTTAAGCAAAAACAACAAAATAAAGAGTGGGAAGATATATAGGAACAAGTCTATGCATGTCTCAAAACCAACAAGACTATTGACTAATCATTCATGACAAGCTTGAAGATCGATTTACAACAATCACATAAAGATGTCAAGATTTTTCCCACAAAGATATAAGTGCATTAAGAACAAGCTAAGCTCGTAAATGCATAAAGCCATTTGTACGAAGGTACAAGGCAAAACTCACATGTGATATGTGCTCAAACATATACGATTAAACTTTTTGAATTTTTCACTTTTTATGTGGTTTTGGAATTTTATTCACACAAAACAAAGACATAAAAGTAAGATCAAAAACAAAACAAACCAATGCAGAAAAAATGCATGATGCACAAATGCATGACAATGAAGCGTCTAATGCATGAAGGGTCCTACAAAGATCGAAAGAATTAGATCAAGGACCAAAGGAGCACAAGCTCAACCATAGGAACCCTTCCTCATCCAAACGGAATGATTGTTTGGAATGAGTGTCTCATGAGAAGTAAGACGAGGGTTGGAAGAATGAGAACCTGAGATGCACATAGTCAAGGAGTTAAGAGCATTAAACACTTTCTTTAACAACATGCTATTTTCACTCAAATCAGGTTTACTCTTTTTAGCACAACTTCCAAAAGGCTCAAGTTTCTCTTTTCTTTTGAGAGCATGAAACTTAGAGCAATGTGGTCTTAGATGACCAAAAGCACCACAATGGTGACACACAATGTGTTTAGGTCCACTAGGCTTTTTGGGAAGGGATCTAGCAACAAGGTTTTGTTCACTCTTCAACTTATAACATTGAGGTCTTATGTGACCGATCACACCGCAATGGTGGCAAGTTGGAACAAACTTAGATCCCTTCAAAACCTTAGGTTGAGACCTAAACAGAGGCTTTGACTTAACAGCCTTTCTCTCCACCTTTTGATTTCTTTTATGTGGAGGAATGTACACCGATTTGTCCTTTGGGGTAGAACACACAATAGGCACAAAATCGGGTACCACAACATGATTGCAACAAATAATTTCATCCCTTTTAACAACAGGTTCAGCAATCAAACACTTGGCATGCATCTTAAGAGATTCATTTTCACATATTAGCTCATCAACAAGTTTGTTAGACAAAACAAGTTTAGCATCCAAGTCCATATTCAAACATTCAAACTCTTTCAGCTTTTCAACAGAATTTTCAGCAAGTTTCTTATATTTTTCAACCAATTTATTGGATTCATTGAGCTTAGCAATCAAATCATCCTTTTCACAAAATAACTTGCTCAAATTCTTTTGAAACTTCTTAGCATTTTTCTTCAAGAGTTTGTCATTTGGAATATCAACAACATCCAAAGATTCATGTAACATAGCATCACAATTATGAGGATTATCACTCATAGAGGCATTTTCACAAACACGTGGCATGTTACAATCAACACCAACCAAATCATACAAAGATGCATACAAAGCACAATCCATGGCAAATAAACACAAGGGGTCAAGGATCACACTTAGGTATTTAAACCACAACAAGTGTACCCGCTCTGATACCAATTGAAAGTTCAATATGGGTATGAAACACCCTTGAACGTTTAGACCCCAAATTACAAAATTACCAATTCAAGCTTAATATCAAACGATTAACGTGCGGAACATGAATATAAGCTAAACACAGAATAGATAAACAATCTAAGCCAAATATAAACACATCCACAGCAGTAAATATAAGGCAAAGATAAAGGGAAGGAAGATGCAAACACACGGACAACACACGATGTGTTATCGAAGAGGAAACCGAAGTCCTCGACGAAAAACCTCTCCGCCGCCCTCCAAGGGTCAAATAATCCACTAAAGAATGTAGTTGGGATACATGAACAGCAGAAGACCCTCCAAGCCTAATCTACCCAAGTACCTAAGCCCTCCAAGCTTCTTACTCCAACGAGGTTACGCCGAACCTATTTCTTCTTTAGCTTCCCGGATTCCGCTATAGCCCATAGCATCAACCAATGTGATTGGTTCCTTCCTAACTGCTTCCCAAAGCACCAAATAAACCTTCTCACGGATATGGGTATGGTGAGAAAAGGATTTGGCTAAGAACCTCTCAAGGGTATAACAATGGAGAGGGAGAGAGTAGAGGAATTTGTAGAGACTCTAAGGTAAAGATTTGGGATGAGGCAATCTTGTTTTTCTCTAGGGTTTTCTCTCACAAAATTCTCTCTGGAAGCTCTCTCAATTTAGTGGGTATAAGGGTGTATATATAGTAGGGTGAGAAGGGAATGCAAAACGTTAGTTTTTGCCAAACAGGGTTAACTCACGGCTTGACCTCGCAGCTTGTCCAAGTCGCGAGTTCCAGTTGCGACGTAACGGCCTGGCCAGCCTGGAACTTTTGTCCTGTAGTGTGACAGCTGGCGCGACCCTTCAGCTTCCCAGTGTGCCTCTCACGTGCCAGAGTTTGGCGGCTTGCCAGTCGTGACACACCCGCGAGTCCTAGTCGCGAATCTCTGTTTTTCTTGCACACTCTTAAGCTTTTCTTCACATCTTCTCACACACTACCCTTACAATTTTCCCACCTAAATACAGGGTTATTAAGTGCTAAATTACAAGCAAATTGGTCACGGCATAAAGCCAATTAGATGGTTGATTAAATTCAACCTTACAGCTTGTCAAACCAAAATCACACCAAAACCGTTACATCCTAGATCTTGATGCGCTTGATTACACCGTTCATCAGAAGCTGGATTTCCATAAATCAAGCACAAGTCATTATAATTTGGCATTAGCATGATTCGGTATGGTTTTGCATCTGGGTGTTCCTACATAAACAAAGTCTTAGCCAATAGCTATGTATACTCGAACTGACATTTAAGACTAAAATAAGTTGACAAAGCACATTCACATATGCATCCCAAACATCATCAAAAGCTGTGACCATTTGCTGTGTTTCATCCTATGAAAATCGTCTCAGTTCAAGAAGATTTTTCATATCAAAGTACTGCTTTTCCAAACTTCTATAATGACTTCTCAGAAAATCTTTGTCATGTTGTAATGAGAATCGTTCCTTGAACAACATAAACATATCCATCCACGCTTGATTGTTGAAAGTGTAATCAATCTTCTTCCCCTTATGCACTTCTTCTAGCATTACATCTATTAGATAACGGTCCATTAAAGGTATCCAATATGTTGTCGAACAACCACTGTTTGCATAGCATTGGATAGGCCAAAATGGCCAAATACCACTTTTTTTTGAAATTTTTAGCAAAAAATCACTGTTTCGGAAATAAACAGTAAAGTACCACTTTTTCTAGAAATCGAGTTTCAGAAACTCGAGTTCCTCTCAATTCTGCCACCGTGGCATTGCTGACATGGAATTTCTGTGATTAAAAAAAATTATGTGGTACTCGAGCTTGAGAAACTCGAGTTACATGCAACACAATACTCGAGTATACCAGACTCGGGTACGTTTTATAAATAAAATGCAGGAAAAAATTTTTTACACAGTACTCGAGTTCCTCAAACTCGAGTATTGTGTAAATTTTTTGTTTTTTTTGTTTTTTTGTTTGGGGATAATGAAAAAATAAACATAAAGGTAAAAATAAGTGACTTTTTTATGTTTTTATTTATTTAAACAGAAGAATTGTAAAATATAGAGATTTTAATTTCAAAATATGAATTTAATTTCTACATTAATTAAAATTGTTCATTGTTTTCTCATGAAAATTGTTCACTGTTTTCTATATAAACTATTTCTACGATTTTTCATAAAATTATTTTCTGTTCAGCATTATTTAAGAAATTGTTCACTCTCTTTTTTGCATAAATTATTTTTTGTTTACTGTTTAAAAAATTGTTCATTGTTTTCTCATAAAACACCTAGTGAAATCGTGTTTTCTAAATTTAAACGCCAAATCTGAATGCTTTTTCATGTTTGAATTTCACAATAATCGAATATATTTTTCTGCATTGATAAAATATGTTTCTACATTAATAAAATTTGCTCTTTGGACATCATATTTACTGTATATTCAAATTTACTTACTGCATTCATAAATTTTTTTTTTTGCATTAATTAAAACTATTCACTATTTTCTCATAAAAATTGTTCACTGTTTTCTGCATAAACTATTTCTAGCATTGGTGCAGTTATTGCACTTAAATGGTTTTTGTGTTTTTTTAAATATGTAACAATATGTATAATGGACAAACTCCATGAAAGAAAAATGAATGATTCGTATAAATCACCTAATGGTAAATGCCTCGAAAAATTCGAATTTGTAAAAATGTTCGAATTAGTTGAATGTAGAAATTCAAGAAAAATCGATGGAAAATCAGTGAACGTACCAAATCATGAAGGTGTACATAAAATATACTGTTCACTATTTTGGCTCAAGTAGGACTTGATATACTGTTCACTATTTTCTGCATAAAATATTTCTAGTATTCTACATAAAATTATTTATGTTCAGCATTATTTAAAAAATTGTTCACTCTCTTTTCTGCATAAATTATTCTCTGTTCACTCTTTAAAAAATTGTTCGCTGTTTTCTCATAAAACACCTAGTGAAATCATGTTTTCTAAATTTAAACGCCAAATCTAAATGCTTTTTCATTTTTGAATTTCACAATAATCGATCTGCATTGATAAAATCTGTTTCTACATTAATAAAATTTGCTCTCTACACATCATGAGTTAGTACAAATGAGTTAGTACAAATTTAATATTGACGATTTTTGTCATTTAAAAGAAGGTCGTTTTTTTCTTTTAATAGATAAATTGTATTTTAATATATTAAGAAATAATTATTTTGTATTGTTTTTATTTGTTGATAGTTTCTTAATACTAAATAGATGATACACATTTTTTGTTTATATTTTAATCCCCTCAATCAAACTTCTATCTCCATCTCTGAATCCAAAATGGCCGTAACACATCGGAATGACCCCGAAACACATCAGAATGACCTGAAATTATTCCCGAGGTGGAACGTGGGGTGTTACTACTGAAACAAAATGGTAATATAATAGCAATTTCTAAGGTTCTACTATTTTTAAGCTTAGTTTCCGTTTACAGCTTATTTAGCTGTTTGCTAAACTTTCTGCTAAAAGTGTGCTAAATTATATTTGTACTTTGAAAAAATTTGAAAATGTGAAAAATAATGCAGGAAAAAATGAGGTTTTAAAAAGCTATACACAAAAATTAAAAGGTAAAAGTTGAAATTGATGCCAAACAGACTATGCAAATGCCAAACAGACTATTAAGAATTAAATCCTTCACTACTATTTAATCAATTAAATCATTTGGTTTCCTTACATGTTTTGTGTTGATTTCTTACTTTATGTAGTTACTTCTTTTCATTTATAAGATGATTTAATAATGCAGTCACAAGAGCAACCCTATTCAGGTCCTTATTCATGTGATCAATGCTACTTTGTTGTTGCTTTCCTACTTCTTAATGTTGCATATTGAAAACAAATTTGAGAATGTTGAGTGAACTTCCATTATAAATATATATATATATATATATATATATATATAAAAGAAAAAGAAGGAAGAAAAATTAAACAAAAGGGAGATCCAGAAGTGGATGAACCATATAAATGTTGGCTAATTTTGTTTTAATTAGATTTTCTTTTTTGGTTGGGGAGCTGTATTAGCGATTGGGTTCTAGATGGGTTATTAAAATGAGTACTAGGTGTTCGATGAAATCCTGCAAAGAACTTGGGATAGAAAAGGTTATGTTTGGGTTATTCTAAAACAAAATTAAAAGGAATTGGATTGGGTTACTCTCCACAAATTTGCTTCCAAGGAAGGATGATCACACCATTCTCTTTAGCTGGATTTTTTTTTTCAATTGCTAGAAATATTTTTCTCTCCATCATAGTGGATGTTACAGTTTTAGTTGTTTAGAATAGGCTTAAAAGAAAATCTATTTGTAAGACAACACATTTTTATGGATAGCATACTGAGTGTTATATACAGTTTAAATTTGAAATTCATACCAAGTGTTATTTTTTAAAATTTATAAATTCAATTGCATTAGCTACATACTTATTTAATTAAATTTATTTAAGTACGACTTTTGAAAAAAAATGTTTCTCCAAATATTTACCTAAAATTATTTGAATATATTTGCTTTCTCGGATTCTAATTATTTCTATGTACAAAAATTTATTTGTGGACTCTTACAAAATTTATATTATTTTTATTTCTATTTTGTTGAAAATAGACGTATTTTTTTTTTCCAAGAACCTGAAAATACATGTACTTATGTAATTCCCGTGCATTTGCACGGGTTTAAAAGCTAGTTTCCTTAATATGCCAATGTACACGTACGAGAGTCTTAGAGGCGTCGAGCACATCATGGTCGGCAAACCTACAAAACTAAGTACAGATACCACCGCAATAGAGTTCATTTAAACATCAAATTTAAACATGAAAACAAATTCGATTATTGTGAAATTTAAACATGAAAAAGTATTCAGATTTGGCTTTTAAATTTAGAAAACACGATTTCACTAGGTGTTTTATGAGAAAACACTAAACAATTTTTTAAATAGTGAACAGAGAATAATTTGCACAAAAAAGAGAGTGAAATTTTTTTTCAATTATGCTGAACAGAAAATAATTTTATGCAAAATACTATAAATAGTTTATGCAGAAAATAGTGAACAATTTTCATGAGAAAACAGTGAACAGTTTTACTTAATGCAGAAAACAGTTTTGTTTAATGAACAGTTCTACATTCAACTAATTTGAACTTTTTTACAAATTCAAATTTTTCGAGGCATTTACCGTTAGGTGATCTATGTGAATCATTCATTTTTCACAATTTTACACACTCAACGAATTCAAATTTTTTAACAAATTCGTATTATCTGTACATCTAATGTACACAATTTTTCCTTGAGTTTTCACAGTTTTGTACATTAAACGAATTCAAATTTTTAAACAAATTCATACGATCTATACATCTAACGTACATACTTTTTCCATTGAATTTTCATTATTTTGTACTTTCAATGAAATCAAATTTCTCAACAAGTCTAGACTGTCTGTACATCTTATGTACACCTTCAAGATTTGGTACGTTCATTGATTTTCCATCGATTTTTCTCGAATTTCTACATTCAACTAATTCGAATTTTTCGAGGCATTTACCATTAGGTGATTTATATGAATCATTCATTTTTCTTTCATGGAGTTTGTCCATTATACATATGGTTACATATTTAAAAAAACACAAAAACCATTTAGGTGCAATAACTGCGCCAATGCTAGAAATAGTTTATGCAAAAAACAGTGAACAATTTTTATGAGAAAACAGTGAATAGTTTTAATTAATACAAAAAAAAAAAAATTATGAATGCAGTAACTAGATTTGAATATACAGTAAATATGATGTGCAAAGAGCAAATTTTATTAATGTAGAAACAGATTTTATCAATGCAGAAAAATATATTCGATTATTGTGAAATTCAAACATGAAAAAGTATTCAGATTTGGCGTTTAAATTTAGAAAACACGATTTCACTAGGTGTTTTATGAGAAAACAATGAACAATTTTTTAAACAGTAAATAGAAAATAATTTATGCAGAAAAGAGAGTGAACAATTTCTTAAATAATGCTGAAAAGAAAATAATTTTATGCAAAATCGTAGAAATAGTTTATACAGAAAACAGTGAACAATTTTTATGAGAAAACAATGAACAATTTTAATTAATGTAGAAATTAAATTCATTTTTGAAATTAAAATATCTATATTTTACAATGCTTCTGTTTAAATAAATAAAAACATAAAAAAGTCACTTATTTTTACCTTTATGTTTATTTGTTCATTATCCCCAAACAAAAAAACAAAAAAAAAAAAAAAAAAACAAAAAAAATTACAGAGTACTCGAGTTTGGAAAACTCGAGTACTGTGTAAAAAAAGTTTTCCTGCATTTTATTTATAAAACGTACCCGAGTCTGGTATACTCGAGTACTGTGTTGCATAGAACTCGAGTTTCTCAAGCTCGAGTACCACATAATTTTTTTTAATCACAGAAATTCCATGTCAGCAATGGAATGGTGGCAGAATTGAGAGGAAATTGAGTTTCTGAAACTCGATTTCTAGAAAAAGTGATACTTTACTGTTTATTTCCGAAACAGTGATTTTTTTGCTAAAAATTTCCAAAAAAAGTGGTATTTGGCCATTTTGGCCGCATTGGATATCCTCCCCTATTACAAACCAAAGATTTTGTTAATTCATGCAATAAGAAATATGTATTTCAAAGATGATAAGTCCAATGAGACAACTTATACTTCATTTTTTTTTAATTAAATGCTGGGGTAACACTCTCGTTTTAGCCAAAGTTAGATAGATTAGCATCGTCAACCCCAGTCAACAACCATGTAGAAATATTTAGAATGATAACTGCATGGGTTCTGGTACATCAGAATTAGGATAGCAATGAAAGAAAAGGAAATAATGCAACTGAAAGGAGACTAATATGGTAGGTTAAGAACACAACAAAGAAAATAAGACAATAAATAAGCAGATAATAACTTCCTTAAATTATTTGGGAAGCTCTTGCTGCTGAAACAAGAAACCTACCAATTCTCAAATCTGGTTCTTCACTGTCAAGATCTGCATTGCACGTTGAAATGTTGTATCTTCCATTACAAACTTCTTCACCATACATAACACATAATTTGTGATAGCTGGGAACAGATCTATTTCTATATGACTGAGCATCAGGATGCACCTGCATATTTTATACATAAGCCAAATAATAAAACTACAAATATCTAAAGGATACAAGAATGAGTAAACAGAAATTCACCTTGGTATAAGAATCCCAGACATAGTCCTCAGCAGTTACCATTTCTCTTGTTTCATCCCAAGAAAACCCACTCTGATCAAGAAGAACCTTTATATCATTATATTGTCCCCTTAAATGTTTGTATCTATTCCTCAGACCATCTTTGTCATGGTGAGATCCAAATTTTGCATTGAACAGTCTAACCATTTCAATCCATGCCTCGGCCACAAATCCATGACCAATTTTATTCCCTCTAAGCACCTGGTCTTGTAACAATTCAATAAGGTAACGATCTATTGTTGATGTCCAATTTGTTCTCCGACATTCACTATCAGAAGAGGTACGGCCCTCAGCTACAGGATAGGTAAAACTGACTGATTTATGAGGATAATAGACAACTTCTCATTCATCAAAACGTTTCAGACTTTTAAACATAAATTAAGCTAGAAGAACATTATACTTGCCATTAATTGACAAACAGTAATTCATATACTTCAACATCATTGGATAGCAATAAGATGGGGTACAGACAATATCCACAGCCTAGTAAATCTGTCCTAAACCTAAGAGAAAATTTAAAGAAATTATTAAAATGAATTAAAATCTCATGGATCTTAATGAACTGGGCATGCCTACAGGCACATAATGAAAAAACTAGAACCTATAAATCAAATTTCCATTTAAGGAATGCAAACATGAGAAAAAAAATAACTGTTATACAGTATACGAATCTCTCCGATTAAAAATATCTGATCAAATTCCATTTTGTGAAGCTTAAAGACTTATTGGACACCCGAATATTAACCAAAGTCTTAATTGTGACTATCAATAAATCCCAAGTAGCATGTATAAAGACGAAACCAGATTTTTTATTTTGATAGGTAAACAAAATTATACTAATAAATTGGAGAGGAGTGACCTTAAGAATGCAGGTTCCCTCTAAAGGTCCTCCTTTTAATACAAGAAATGAACCTCACCCGTCTTGATCTGTATGATATCATCTTCAAAGTTTCTCCCTTGCAATAAATGACTGCAATGTCCATTGCTTATTGCATTTCCAAATATCAATTTCAAATCGAAAATGTTTAGCAAGGTCTTCCTACGATACAAATGCGCATCTGGGTGTGCCTAAATCAGCAATTGTACGCATGAAATACAATAAAAATGAATACCAATAACCAAATATATACGATAGTGTACCTTGATGTAATTATCCCGTAGATAATCATCTGCTGATATCTTTTGTTGAATTTCATCCCAAGAAAATCCCTTCACCTCAAGAAGACTCTTCACATCAATATAATATTTCAATAATTTCTTAAAACGGTGTTTTAAGAAACTCTTTCCATATTTAGAGCCAAATTTTCCATTGAACAAGGTGAGCATATCATTCCACCATTTGTTTAGTATCATCCCATTGAAAATGCATTATGATCAAGTAGACTCTTTACATCATTGAATTCAGTCCACAAATTAGTGCAGTGACTTTTCAAGACCTTTATATCATATGGGGATCCAAAATGGCATTGAACATGGTCAGCATATCAGTCCAAGCTTTTTTTTTAATATATGGCCCATCCTATTCCCCTTTGTTGAGGATTTTACCAAATCAAGAAGTAACAATGAGAGAACAAAAGAACACATCAAGTAAATAGAAATTAGTGATTGACTTGGAGACATAATTGAATGTTATTCTTAGACAATATTTGTCCCCATGCGCAAGTTGCTAAAGGGTTTTTACAAACTTGTCCCCAGGATAAAACCAAGTTTATTGGGTTCAACAAATAGCAATTTTGGAGAATACCCACATGATTTCTTTTCAAGTGAACATTAACCTCTATTTATACCCATAGGGTTATAACCCTTCAAAAGGTACGTATGGAGAGTTTAACTGTTTCATAAAACCGCTCACAAGGCTTGAAACCTCTTCAACCTTTCTGACCAGTCACCAGAAAATTCTGTAGAAAATTCAGTTTTTTCAAGTATTGATCGGTCGAGAGGTCCTTTTGATTGATCGAATGCTCTTTTCGATCGATCGAACAAGAATTGAATAGTGATCGAACCATCTAGAAACTCTAGGATTATTTTCTTACTATTTCGATCGATCGAGACAAAGTTTCGACCGATCGAAAGTGCTGAATTTCGAATTTTCACTTAGAAAATTTCAGAACTTGAATTTTCACTTTAACAACTTTATGAAACAATATTCTCCAAACTCAAACATCATTATTACAACCTATCCATGTATATACCTATATATACAACACCCCTATGCACCTGATCTAACAAAAGATCAATAAAATAGCACTCCATTGCTGGTGTCCAGTTTGTCCTTGTACGATCACTACTTGCAGGGGTTTGGGTGCCCATTTCTTCCCCTAAAATATTAAGACTACCATTCTAGTGATTGAGTCCCTTCCCATGCTATGCTTCCAATACATAAACAACAAGTCAACCTAGTCCTTAGCTATAAAGGTGGAAAATTCAAATTCACTAGAAATATCTGAAACCCATTAATAAGATTTGCATACTTGTTTCAATTCATTTAACGATTCAAACTCAAACTAATGAACACTTAAAACAAACACACTGATTATACCAAAGGATTTGGATCCTCCAAGAGTTCTTAGGCTAAAATCTTATCTATTTGTTTTGGAATGAGTGGA
This sequence comes from Quercus ilex subsp. ballota, assembly GCA_032727855.1. Lineage (NCBI taxonomy): Eukaryota > Viridiplantae > Streptophyta > Magnoliopsida > Fagales > Fagaceae > Quercus > Quercus ilex. The sequence continues at coordinate 5,216,404 of CM064910.1, read as the reverse complement.
TTGCTTATGGCACATCATCAATTATTTAAATAGATACCAAAATGGTGATAGTCAATATTTTATAAAATATTGATACATCGTAATATCTAATCCACTCATTTAAAAATGAATGGACAAGATTTAAGGAACTTTGCAATAGAGTTACCCAAATATCTTAATACTTATATTAATTGTGAGCTTAAGTTCTACATGTTACCCATTCTTTAGCTGTTGAGAAAGCTAAAGAGAAAGGCGGAAGATTTTAAATCCTGGATATTAAAAGATCATTGGGGGTCTTTCAGAAAATGAAAACCTAGAGTTTCATTAACAGAGCTTCTGCACTTTTTGCTTATCTATAGCTAAATTAAGAATTCTAGAATTGTAAAATAAAAATTCAAACCCAAATCTGCTATAAAAATTGAAGATAATAAAGAGAAACTACTATAAAATTCGAGTTCAAATTATAGGTACTAAGACCTTGTCTAATTCTCGAGAAAATGAATCAACAATTTGCTATGATTCTTAGAAAGGCAGAAAATATAATTATCAAATGGATCAAAAAAAAAAAAAAAAAAAAAGAGGAAATAGCAATTCAGTTTATCTTACATATTTGCCACATGGATCACCACACTGAAGAGATAAGGAAAATGGACCAGCAAGCTCTAAAATACTCTAAAAAGGGCAATCCACCATCCTTTTGTCAAATATAATTTCCGCCAATCACAATGTCCACATTTGTTCAATCAACACATTCCAAACTACCTTATTTTAGCATGAGAAGAGAACCAACCTTATAACCTTGAACACTTTCCAGTACTCTCCCACCAAAACAAAGTCAGTTGAACCCATTTTCATTTCGTAAATTAGGAGTCTTAAAGCAAATAAGCAGACAACTAAGATAGCTTAGCCTAGTTGTACATCCCCACAAGACGATGATCGGTCCATGGAGAAGGGTGAATCACCATTCCCTTTCCCACCTGGAAACTGAATTAGATGCCTCATGTTGCTCCTACAATCCCCTTTACTCAAACCCCTATCATGCTGAAGATGCCAGTTGGGGGTCTGTTCACAAGAACTGAGAATTTCACAGTGGAGAGTGTTGACATAAGCTGAAGTCCATCTTGCCCTGTAACCATATCTGTAAAACAACTTGTGTTTTAAGGGGTCAAAAAAGGTACAAGTGGTATCAGAGCGGGTTAGCTCTTGTATTTAGATCCTTTGATCTAAGAGTTGATCATTAACCCCTGTTGTCATGGAACACGATTACTCTCTTGTGATCCCACCTCACTTTGATGGGAACAACTATGCCTACTAGAAAGTAAGGATGAAAGCATTCCTGAAATCTATTGATGAGAGAGTTTGGAATTCCGTTGAATACGGATGGGAGAAGTTGACTACTCCTGTAAGCGAGTGGCAAACTTCTCAGAAAGAAGCAGCTGCTTTTAATAGCAAAGCCATGAATGCTATTTTTAATACTGTTTCTATGGAGGAATTCAAGAGAATCTCTAATGTTGGGGTTGCTCATACTACATGGAATATTCTCCAAACTGTGCATGAAGGTACAAAGGCAGTTAGGATTAACAAACTGCAGCAGTTAACTACTAGATTTGAAAGTATTATAATGTCTAATGATGAATGTTTTGATGAATTCTATGCTAAACTAAATGATATTGTTAATTTTGCTTATAATTTGGGTGAAATCTAAGATCAACCTAAGATTGTTAGGAAGATACTTAGATCCTTGACTGAGGATTTTAGACCTAAAGTGACTGCCATTACTAAAAGCAAGGATGTGGACTCCTTCCCTATTGATGAGCTTGTAGGATATTTCCAATCCTATGAGTTAGACCTACCTAAAATAAACAAATCCAAATCAATGGCTTTTAAGTCAGTTGATGGTGTTGATAGTAATGGATTTGATGATGAACTCACTACTATAGAGATTGCATATCTTGCCAAGAACTTTAGAAACTTTCTTAGGAACAATAACAAAAGGGCAAAAGGTAAAAACAATGCTGAACCTAGGAATTTTAAGAGGAATGAACCAACTAAAGTGAATAATACTAATAAATCTAAAGAGAAAATAGGTCAAACCTCTAATAATTCTTTTGGTCAACAATGTTTTGGTTGTCAAGGGTATGGTCATGTGAAATCAAAATGTCCTACATTCCTGAGATCAAAGGGTAAAGCTATGGCTATAACCCTTAGTGATGATGAAGTTTTTGATCATGAGTTTGGTAGTGAAGCAAACAGATTCTGGAATTTACATCAACTAAGCAAAGTATGCTAAAAATCTAGTCAAGAGATTTGGACTTGACAAGGCTGCAGATGCTAGAACACCAATGGCTGCTAATGCAAAGTTAACCAATGATCCATCTGGTGAGTCTGTTGATGTTACATTATATAGAAGCATGATTGGTTGTCTGTTGTATTTAATTGCAAGTCGTCCTGATATTGCTTTTAGTATTAGTTTATGTTCTAGGTTTCAATCTAATCCTAAGATTTCACATTTGAATGCTGTTAAAAGAATTGTAAAATGTGTTAGTGGAACTCTGTCTACTACAGAAGCAGAATATATTGCTGCTGGAAGTTGCTATTCACAGCTTCTTTAGATGAAAAAACTTTTGAGTGATTATGGGATATCACAAGACACCATGGTTGTCTATTGTGATAATTCTAGTGCTATTGATATCTTTAAGAACCCTGTTCAACACTTTAAGACTAAGCACATAGAAATTAGATATCACTTTATTAGGGATCTGGTTGAAAGAAAGATTGTGGCTCTTGAATATATCCCTACTGAACGTCAGAATGCTGACATCTTCACCAAACCTCTTGATAGAAGTAAGTTTGAGACACTTCGTTAAGTAATTGGTGTGATTCTATGTCCCTAGTCATCTTTGGCTCTTATGGTCCTTGTGCTTCATCTCTCTACTCTTTGTAACCATTCTTCTTTACTGTTTCATTTCTTTTTGTCTTTAGGATTTGCATTGCATATCATTCATACATTTCATGATAGGTCATTTTGTTATTCTTTTCAAAAATAAAAATTAAAAAAAAAAAAAAAAGGAAAAGGAAGGAAAAATGTGTTTTGCATTATTTTTCTTGGACTTGAAATCAAGGCTAGCCATATTATCTTTACATAACATGTTTATGTACCTTGTTTAGCTTGAATGAACTTATTTTACTTCACCTTGCTAGTTTTAGCTTTGTAGTGCATGTTGTGTGGGAGTTGTTTATAGTTTTTGATCACTTGATCTTGATCTTGAAGTCACATGCTTTTGATTGTTGGACTTGAACTTAATGAGAAAGGCATAAATAACCATCTCACCACTCTTTACTAGCCAATCATGAACACCTTAGTGCATATCATAAGATTTTGTGCTCGAGAAAGTGTAGCACATGCACAAAAAGAACATAAGGTGTAGCCTCGGATTAATGCTAAAATTGGTGTGTACATTATTGGGCTATAATAAATTCACATTGAAATAAAATTTGTGTGTACATTATCTTGGCTATTCTAATAATTTCCAAATCAAATAAAATTGGGGTGTAAATTATGAGGCAAAACAAGAAACTTACATGATTGCAAGCTTGTTTTCTAGGAGATGTGAGAGTTATATGATGTACCTCGTTAGGTGATTGTCTCTTTCAAACCTATGTGATGACTTTTGTAGAAATTGTGATTAATTACTATCTACATATCACCTCACATGTCTCTCAAGCTATTGCTAGTTGCACACACTACACAAGTTATTCTTTACTAAACTTAGTACATGATATTGTGTGTGATCTTGTTGTGGCCATCCAAGATTAAAAGTTCTTTTATTTTAATGCAAAATGTGTTAAATGTTTGAGTTTTGAGGACAAATTGGTTGAAAAACTTGTTTTTGGAAGGTCTAGGTTGAATTCAAGTGTTTTTGGAAAACTTTTAAACTCATACTCATGCATTTCATTCATAAAACATTGTGCTTTGAAGAGTTTCAGCATTAAAATGATCTGTTTTTCAAAAAACTGATTTCTTCTGATTTTTGATCGATCGAATCTGTTGCTCGACCGATCAAAAATGCGATAAAATTTAGGTTTGAATTTGCCAGGCTCGATCTGGGTTGAATTCAAGTGTCTTTCGATCGATCAAATCTAATTTTTAACCGATCGAAATTTGAAAGTTGAGTTTTTTAAAAAGCTTTCTTTTCACGTGTTCTTCGCTATTCTCAAAAGCTTTTCACTCTTTTCTCTCTTTCTCTCCTTGAAAGATCCAATCTAAAATTTTTTTTTGTCATTTTCTGCCACAATCTTTCAAGGGTTTTTGTCTTCTAATACTAGTAAGTCTCTTTTACCCTTTCTTTTTCATTTTATTCACAATTTTCATGCATTTTCCATGAAATTTTCGAACTCAATATTCTTAGGGTTTTTTATTTTTAAGTTGTTTTCTTTCACATTTGATCATTGGGTTTTTGTCTCTAGATGATATTAACATGATTCCCATGCATTAATTTGATTAATTTTGCGATTTGGGAAAATTTTAAAATTCTAGGGCTTGAAACTTGGTGAAATTGGGGATTTTATTCAATTGGGCATCAATTGGTAAAATTGACTTGTGTAATTAATTGATTAATTCATTATATGCTGTTTTCTAACTAGTATGATGATTAATTGCTCAATTTGGTTTAATTTTTGAAATTTGATTTTTCAAAATTTGGGGTTTTTTGTTCTAAAACTCCATGTTCAAGTCAATTGTTGGTTTTTATAGTATAATTGAACAAATTTCATTGCATTAGAGCATGCATCATATAGTTTGTTATTTATTGAGATTTTTGTGCTCTAATCCTGTCTAATGCAATTTGCCCTTGGTTTTGTTTTCTTTCTTTGGTTTCTATTTTTCTCTTTCCTTTCCAACCCTTAGCATCATGGTTAGGAAGACTAGAGCCAACAAGAAAACCACCTCCACCTCTACCTTAGCCTTCGAGAGTGATAGGTTTAGGTTTGAGAAAAACCAAGAAACCTATGAAAAGCTAAACATATTTTAGGTTTGTCTGGGCTGAGAGAAAGGTCTTTTTAGATGAGTTAGATCTGGAGATTAGGAGGAACTTTGAGCGTAGGGGTTGGTTGCCTTTGTTGGATATAGATCATCCTCCTCCAGCTGCTTTAATTAGAGAGTTCTCCTCGAACCTTTCTATCCACTCTGATGATTCCAACGTCCAGTATGTGATGAGTTGGATAAAGGGTGAAGAGTGTGTCATTACTCCTTCAGTAGTGGCCCCTGCTCTTGGGGTACCTTTGGTATGACAGCTTGTGTACCCTTATTCTGAGACCCCTCCTCTTGATGACATTATGTCATATCTCACCGATACTTCCATTCAGTGAGGTACTAATCCTCGTATCACCTCCAATGAGCTTACTAAGCTCAATTACTTGTTTTTTCAGATTTCTTGTTATTCTATCTAGCCTATCTCTTATTTGCACAACATTCGTATTGAGAGATGTGCATTTTTGTATGCCCTTGTGACCGATGCTCCTTTGAGTTTTCCTATTCTTTTCATTTGTTCTTTGGCTGAGGTTCATAGGAGTAGTTCTAAATCACATGGTCTTTTCTTCCCTATTTTTATTCATAGGATTTTGTTACATTTAGGTTTAGAGGATTTTACGCATCTGAGCCCATACATATTATAGCTCTCATAGGTGCCACCTTCCTTAGGCAGAGAGTAGCTCAGATGAAAGCTAGCTCTAAACGCCTTAGAGTAGAGTCTTCCACAGGTGCTGCATCTCATCCTCCTTCTGGTGATCCCACTGTTGAGGAGTATGTCAATCCCACTGCCGCTGTAGATCCTCCACCTTCTTCTTCGAGTGATTCATCCATTCAGAGTATGTTGGATACTGTTATGACCATTCAGGAGGCGCATGGACAGCTTTTGGTGGATGTGCTCACAAAGCTTCAGGCTTTGCATTCTAATTTGGCGAGTGCTCAGCGGTCTACTCCACCACCTCCTTTTGATGATGAGCCTTGATTGCCCTTTGGCAATTCGTCACAAAAAGAGGGAGTACATATTGATGGAGATAGGGGGAGATTTTGAGTTTTGGAGCTTTGGAGTTTTAGATTGTATCTAAGAGCTTCATGATGTATATTTTTTTTGGCTCATGATGTACTTATTTTCTATGGGTTGTATATGTTAGGGATAGATACTATGTTTTATGTTTCTTTTATTGTTTCTTGTTTCACATGTGCTACATTGGTTATTGTTTTATATTATGAGGTTATTCATGATATATGTCTTTTATTTTCTGTTTTGTGAAATCAAGAATTTATTTTGTTTTACTTTTATTTTCCACACATGCGTTTATGTGTTTGTTGAGTGCTTCAGGAATATACAGGTTTATTCAGTCGTGCTGCTGTTTACACTGGCAACTGATAGATAGCAGTTAGGTTGAATTGTTTTGGGGCATGTTTAATGTTTAATGGGATGTTTGTAACTTTGAGCATTTCAGTTTTGTTATGTGTATTGTCACGGATTGCCAAAAGGGGAATTTGTTAGGTTCTAAGACTTTAGGAACTAAATGCATTAGAACTTCAATGTGTAATGTGTTGGCAAACCATGATCAAAACTTAGAGTCTAGATATAGGCTGCGCAAAGTGTGTTTATTTGTAAAGTTGGAATCGAGTGATTGCAGAATTTACTGGACTAAATTTGCAAGACTCGATCGATCTAAAATTAGACTCGATCGATCAAACCTCGTGCAGATTTTTTTTTCTACAAAATTTCCAACTTAGCCCAAGCCCATATGACGTGTAGGGTTTTATATTTTGCCTTAAGTATAAAACTAAAAACCCAAGCCACGTTTTAGAGGTTGTTGACGTGCTATGTGTGTGAATCTTCTATGAGATCTAGAGGTATTTACATTCATACACACTTAGGTTTATCAAGATCAAGATTGATGTCGAGAACTTGGTGATCTCTTCAGTTGCTGTTTCAAGAGCTTAAAGAAAAACACAAGTAGGAGAAGCAAACCAAGAAGATTGACTTCTTGCTTCACCCATAAGCAAACCAATCACATTTTCCAAGCAAATTTTCTATATGGACCAACTTATCCACATCATCAAGAACTAGAAGAATCCTAATACAAGAAAGTCTTTCTTTTACAATATTGATTCCTCTAGATTTGTTACCCACCTTTAAATTTTTAACTCTTAAGATCTCTAAATGAAATGTCTCTGAATGAAATGACTTTTAACAAAAGTCTTTACAAATTAACAAAGTCTTTACTATTTAATACTTTGCGAGAAAAATTAAACACACATTTGATGTAACTGGAGACTATGAAATTTGACACTGTATACACTGGGGTTTGTTCTTGATGTTGTGAAATTGTTGTAGGTACTAAAAACTCTAGTTTGATTAGTTGGCAAGTCATGTTCTTTAAGCGTGAAAAGTCTACAATGGAAAACTTTTATGTTCCAACAATAAATGTTTTGAAGAGAAAATTGTAAGCCCCTTCATCCCATTGGGTCCCCCTATTTATACAAAGGGAAAAGGGTCCAATATTCCTAAGTGTGATTTCTTTAAAAATTTTAATTATAATTTGAAACTCTAATTTGGTGATTTCTATATTATTTTTGTGGTTTGATTTTGATTTAGTAAAGGCATATTGGCTAAAAGAAACAAAGGTAGAGCTATTAAAGAAATCTGTACTTTCAGATCAGCAATTACCGATGGCCAATACTGCATTGTCATTTGTGGACGTGGTGTCCATTTTGGTTGGCCTTTGCTTGATTTGTCTATACATCAATTTTCTCTCTTGCCAAAAGTCCAACTTATTTTAGGCGGAAGTTTCCTTGATTATTACTTGTATACAAAATTCCAAAATCATTAAATTGCAATAGGTCCCATACTTACCTAACCAATTGGAATAGGACGAAATTTCTTCCCATCCACACTAAACGTTGTGTACACTCCAAATTTTTTCTACATCTAATAATCATACGTTGTGGATAGGTGTCATCCAAGTCCAGCTTGATTGAGAGTTGTAGTTGAGACTATGGCCCAGAAGCTTTACTATTTAATACTTTGCAAGAAAAATTAAACATTCATTTGATGTAACAGGAGACTATGGAATTTGACACTGTATACACTGGGGTTTGTTCTTGATGTTGTGAAATTGTTGTAGGTGCCAAAAACTCTAGTTTGATTAGTTGGCAAGCCATGTTCTTTAAGCGTGAAAAGTCTACAACAGAAAACTTTTATGTTCCTACAATAAATGTTTTGAAGAGAAAATTGTAAGCCCCATCATCCCATTGGGACTCCCTATTTATACAAAGGAAAAAGGGTCCAATATTCCTAAGTGTGACTTAGTTGCATGGAATTTTTGTGCAATTGTGCCTAGATTTCTTTTAAAATTTTAATTATAATTTGAAACTCTAATTTCGTGATTTTTATATTATTTTTGTGTTTTCATTTTGATTTAGTAAAGGCATATTGGCCGAAACAAATGAAGGTAGAGCTATTAAAGAAATCTGAACTTTCAGATCAGCAATTACCAATGGCCAATACTGCATTGTCATTTGTGGTTGTGCTGTCCATTTTGGTTGGAATTAGCTTGATTTGTCTATACATCAATTTTCTATCACCTCAAAAGTCCGACTTATTTTAGGCAAAAGTTTCCTTGATTATTAATTGTATACAAAATTCCAAGATCATTAAATTGGAATAGGTCCCTTACTTGCCTAAACATTTGGAAAAGGATGAAATTTCTTCCTGATAGAAATTTAGACCCCTTAACCCAACCAGATTAGCCTAGTTAATTTAGCCAAGTGATTAACTTAGTCAAATTATGCAAATCTAGGTTATCACAATCACATAATCATATCAAGAATATAAAGCAGCGGAATAATAAATAACACAAGATATGATAACCCAGGAAACCACACGGTAAAAACCTGGGGAGGATTTGACCTAGCTATCCTCAAGGTAAACCTGAATCCATTATGCAAAAGAATCGAAATTCATACAAAAGGACTTACAAGCTCCCCGCTTGACTTCCTAATGCTACCCACCAGTAGAACTTACTGACACGACCACGTGCAAGGTCCGAATCCACGGACTCCTTCTTTCTTGGATTCTCCAATCAAGTACAAGCACCCACACTTGTTTTTCTTTAAGCTCCAATGGCAGAAACTGAGTTGATCATCAAGATGTTGAAGTAATCTCTACCTTGAAAACCCTAAGTTTATGTGAAGGAAAGCTCCTCAAGGATCTCACAAGAGATTCACACAAACAGCAAATATGAGCAACAAGAGCATCCAGAGCTACACTAAAAATGTGGCTAGGGTTTCCTTTATATAGTGGGATAAGTAGATCTGAAACCCTAATCCTTAATGGGCTTGGGCTGAGTTGGAAAATTCTGCAGAAAAATGTTCTGCCTGAGATTTGATTGATCGAGCTAGGCCGAAAGTCACTAATACTTCTGCAGCCACTCAATTCCAACTTTACATAAAACGCCCACACTTTGAGCAAGTCTAAATAAGAGTAACAACCTATTTTGATCATGGTTTGCAAACAATACACATTAGAGTTCTAAATACATAAAATCCTAAGTCTTTAGAACCTAACAAACTCCTCCTTTGGCAATCCGTGACAAAACACAAATTAAAAGCTCAAAGTTTACAAATAAAAGCCCTTTACAAAAATAATGCTCATAACACAAATTCAATCCTAACTACTATCCATCAGTTGCAAGTGTAGACAGTAGCTCAATTGAATCAACCTATATATTCCTGAAACACTCAACAAACGAATAAACGCATGTGTGACAGAAAAACAGTAAATCAACAAATAAATTCTTGACTTCACAAAACACAAAACAAAGACATATATCATGAATAACTCATAAATATAAATCAATGAGCAGTGAACAAGAAATAGAAATAAAAACATAAGTAAACGAACTCTCCCCCTAAGTTAGATACAACAAAAAGTTTTTATTTATATTCTCCCCTTTTCAAAAATAATTTCAACTCCCCCTAAACAAGAGCAAACATGATTCCTATAAATCAATAATTTCTCCCCCTTTTTGTCACGTATTGACAAAGACAACTCATACAAAGAGTAAACAGCCACCATACGCAATAAAGGATAAGAGAAAATAGAGAATCAAGGGGACACAAACCAAAGTTAAAAACTAAGGTGAGGATACACATGAAGAAAAAAATATTCTTTCTTTCAATAAAATGCAAACATGGCACTATGTGACCCATAAACAGTTGCATGAGTAGAGAAAATATTTGCACTTTGATTATCCATCATATCTCTTAAGAAAAATATTTTCTACAGTTCACACATAAGAAATAGCATATACCAGAATGTACAAAACTCAAAAATTAATCAATCAATTTTTAAATCAAGTTGAGTACCCAATGTAGCAAAGTGTATGCATGTTATGTGTGAAAACAATGAGAGATATGATTGCAAAACTGCAAGATGGATAAAAAAACAATGCAATGCATGTGAATCCTAAACACAAATGATGCATGAAAAAAAATTTTGGTAAAAAACATAGAAACTGAAATTTTTTTAGTTTCGATCGATCGAGAATCGATTCAACATCAATCGAGTCAGGCAGACTCAAACCAAAAATTTTAATCGCAATTTCGATTGATCGAAAAACAGGTTCGATCGATCGAAAGTCTGGAAAAATTAGATTTTTTGAAAAGCAGAGCATTTTAATACAGAAACTCCTTAAAGCACATTGTTTTATAAAAAATGCATGAGGATGAGATGAAAAGTTTTTCAAAAACACTTGAATTTAACCCAGATCTTCCAAAATCAATATTTTCAATCAATTTGTCCTCAAAGCGCAAACATTATACACATTTTGCATTATAATCAAGGAACTTTTAATCTTGGATGGCCACAACAAAATCACACACGATATAATGTACCAAGTTTAGCAAAGAGTAACTTGTGTAGTGTGTGCAACTAGCAAAAGCTTGAGATACATGTGAGGTGATATGCGAATAGCAATCAATCACAAAGTCTACAAAATTCATCACATAGAATTTAAAATAGACTATCACCTAAAGAGTTACATCATATAACTCCCACATCTCCTAGAACATAAGCTTGCAATCATGTAAGTTTCTTGAATTTTGCCTCATAATATACACATCAATTTTAGTTATGTGATTTGGCATCAAGCATAATAGTACACACCAATTTTAAGCATTAAGCAATTAAACCGAGGCTACACCTTATGTTCTTTTTGTGCATGTGCTACACTTTCTCGAGCACAGAATCTTACGATATGCACTAAGGTGTTCATGATTGGCTAGTGAACAGTGGTGAGATGGTTATTTATGCCTTTCTCAAAAGGATCAAGTCCGACAGTCAAATAACATGTGACTTCAAGATTAAGACAAAGTGATAAACACCATAAACATCTTTCCCACACAACATGCACTACAAAGCTTCAACTAGTCAAGTGCAATAAATAAGCTCATCAAAGCTAAACAGGGTACATAAACATGTTATGTAAAGATAAGGTGGCCAATCCTTGATTATAAATCCAAGATGTGAAATACAAAACACAAAAATCTTTTTGGTTTCAAAAAACTATATGACCAAAAAACTAGGGGTGTGCAAAAAACCGACGAACCGAACAAACCGGCCAAAACCGACCGAACCGTTGTCAAATTTTCGGTTCGGTTTCGGTTTGGTTCGGTTTCGGTTTCATTTTTTAAAAACCGAAATTTTCGGTTTCGGTTTCGGTGTTGGATTTTTTCACCCGAAACCGAACCGAACTAACCGAATATATATATATTTATGTATCATTAAAACATAACTGCTCAGTGGCTTAATGGTATGCTCCTTATAGTTTAGCTACCTGATCCCAGGTTCGAGCCTTTGCGCAGGACGTTGGTATTTTTTTCTACTTAATTTTTTAAAACCCTAGTATTACATAAATACGTAAATAACCCTGTTTATTCTTCCCTTTTCTTTCTTCAGCCGCCCCTTCCCCCATTTATTTCTCTCAATTTTTTCTCTGTCTCTCTCTATCATTCTCATCTGATGCAAACTCTGCAATCACATCATCAACAATACTATCACAACCCGAAAACCCTTTCGCCTTCTCGTCCTTGCCCTTTTTGAACACTGACGATGTGAACATTGACGAGAGCCTCTGTTTCCCCATCATAGCTGCGGCGGCCGATAAAGAAGCAGAAGAAGCGGAGGGTTTCCTCGGCTGTGGCTCCTTCTTCTCTGCCTTCTTCCGCTTCGGCCTCTCTGGTTCGCCGTCCGACTCACTGGACGATAAAGGGAGGCTGGACTTGGACCAGTCCTCTTCCTCGCCCTCGTCGCCGTAGCCGAGGCCGTCGTCGTCGACAATAAAATCCCTAGCCTCCTCTCGCCGCTTGGCCACGAGTGCATCGTACTCGTCCTCTTCGACGGTGTCGTAAATCGGTTTCTCCAGCTTGATTTGGAACTCTACGCTGGCGCCGGACTTCGATCGGCGGGATCCGCCCTGACGAAGGGCTTTCAGACGCTCTAGAGCCTCGTGGTGCGCCGTCGCCTCTGGGCCTCGAGCTCGCTGCGGATTGAGATCGGAGATAGAGGTTGAGGGCTTGAGAGATGGAGGCTTGGACCATGGCCATGCCGTTCTCTTCTCAACAACGGTAAAGTTCTGTCTGGACCTTTTGCTAATTCAAAATATTTTCAATTTTTTGTTGGAATCTGTATGTAATACTGTAAATTGTTGAACAAATATTGTTGGAAAATTTTCATTCTCTGCTCTCTCTGTTGCTCTATCACTTTGTTTTTTATATGTGATTAAGTTTAGGGTTTTCAAAATCTCAATAACCCTCTCTTTGCAAAATCGAAAACCGACCGAAACCGACTGAAACCGATATACACCGAAATCGATGGTTTTCCAGTCATTTCGGTCGGTTTCGGTTGAGAATTTCACAAACCGAAATATTCGGTTTCGGTTGGCCATACCTATACAAACCGACCGAAACCGAACCGAGCACACCCCTACAAAAAACAAAAAAGCACATATTATGCTAAATGAACAATGCAAATGCAATGCATGACAGTGCATAACTAAGCTATAGAGGGTAAACAAACAAGAAATATAAATTTCTTAATTAACCCTTGAGTACATGTACAAACTAGTACATACTCACACAAAATCAAAAATAGCTTAGCACAAACTATTCAAGTTTCTCCACAATGTCAAGCATGTTCTAAATCAAGAGAGAGATATTATAACTCATGTAATCCTCAAAACAAATAAAACAAGACACCAAATAAAATATTTTTGTCTTTTTGAAATTTTCCAATGTTTTTGGATTTTTTTTTTTTAAACAACCTAAAAAACAAAAACAAAACATGTCCACAATTAATTGAAAGAATTAAATCAGGGACAAGTCAGCAACACTCACCTTAAAGGATCTTTTCTCACCCATATAGCATGATTCTTCGACTTTGTAGGTGAAAATCCATGTGAAGCAGAGTGTATTTGAGAGATTACACCAATCTTCTGAGAAAGACTGAAATCCTGCAAATTCCTTTCACAAGCCAACAAGCTCAAATTTTTCAAAAGAATATGAAATAATTTATATGGACTTATGGCAGGAGAAATATCATCACATATCCTAGATTGACATACAGAATGCTTAAATTTCAACTTATGACAATTAGGACGAATGTGACCACGAATACCACAAAAGTGGCAAACAGAAACAAATTTAGGAACATCAGTATTCCTAACAGCAAATCTAGTCTCAGATTTTGGCTTTTGCCTCAACAAAGAACAATTTGGTCTAATATGACCAACAACACCACAAAGGTGACAAGTAGGTACAAAAACAGATTTATTATGCTCTCTAATAGTAGGTTTAGACTTAGGTTTAGAAACTTCAGCGTCTACATCAAAACTTTTACCTTTGTCTAACCTAGCAAAATAAGCCTTTTCTTTATTATTCCTCTTGAAAGGAGGGATATAAACTTTCTCAGTTTTAGGCTAAGAGAAACAGAAACACTTCTGTTATCAACAGCAGGCTTGGTACTAGTCAAATTTTCAATTTTAGCTTTAGATTCAACTAAATCCTGTTCCAAGCTTTTCATCTTCCCATCTTGAGAGGAAATTTGATTTATCAAAAATTCATTCTTTTTATTAGACTCATCTAATCTCACAATCAATTCCTCTTTTTCAAGATTAAACAATTTTAACTCTTCCTTGAATTTCTTAGAAATTTTCAAAGATTTAGATAATTCCTTACGAAGAGTTTCAAAAGCATCAAAAAAATCAACAGAAACAATAGTGTCCTTTTTATTCAAATCATCACAAACATGAGCAGAAAGACACATCAAATTATTCATGATAACAGGGGTCAAGGATCAGCTCTTAGATCAAAAGATCTAAAATAGAAGAGCTACCCGCTCTGATACCACTTGATAGAAATTTAGACCCCTTAACCCAACCAGATTAGCCTAGTTAATTTAGCCAAGTGATAAACTTAGTCAAATTATGCAAATCTAGGTTATCACAATCACACAATCATATCAAGAATATAAAGCAGTGGAATAATAAATAACACAAGATATGATGACCCAGGAAACCACACGGTAAAAACCTGGGGAGGATTTGACCTAGCTATCCTCAAGGTAAACCTGAATCCACTATGCGAAAGAATCGAAATTCATACAAAAGGACTTACAAGCTCCCTGCTTGACTTCCTAATGCTACCCACCAATAAAACTTACTGACACGACCACGTGCAAGCTCCGAATCCATGGACTCCTTCTTTCTTGGATTCTCCAATCAAGTACAAGCACCCACGCCTGTTTTTCCTTAAGCTCCAATGGTAGCAACTGAGTTGATCATCAAGATGTTGAAGTAATCTCTACCTTGAAAACCCTAAGTTTATGTGAAGGAAAGCTCCTCAAGGATCTCACAAGAGATTCACACAAACCACAAATATGAGCAACAAGAGCATCAAGAGCTACACTAAAAACGTGGCTAGGGTTTCCTTTATATAGTGGGAGAAGTAGATCTGAAACCTTAATCCTTAATGGGCTTGGGCTGAGTTGGAAAATTCTGCAGAAAAACGTTCTGCCCGAGATTCGATCGATCGAGTCTAATTTTCGATCAATGGAGCTAGGCCGAAAGTCACTAATACTTTTGCAACCACTCGATTCCAACTTTACATAAAACGCCCACACTTTGAGCAAGTCTAAACAAGACTAACAACCAGTTTTGATCATGGTTTGCCAACAATACACATTAGAGTTCTAAATACATAAAATCCTAAGTCTTTAGAACCTAACACTTCCCATCCACACTAAACGTTGTGTACACTCCAAATTTATTCTACATATCATAATTATACGTTGCGGATAGGTGTCATCCAAGTCCAACATGATTGAGAGTTGTACTTGAGACTATGGCCTAGAAGCTTTACTATTTAATACGTTGTGAGAAAAATTAAGCACTCATTTGATGTAAAAGAGACTATGGAATTTGACACTGTATACACTAGGGTTTGTTCTTGATGTTGTGAAATTGTTGTAGGTATTAAAAGCTCTAGTTTGATTAGTTGGCAAGTCACGTTCTTTAAGCGTGAAAAGTCTACAATGGAAAACTTTTATGTTCCTACAATAAATGTTTTGAAGAGAAAATTGTTATCCACCTCATTCCATTGGGACCCCCTATTTATACAAAGGAAAAGGGGTCCAATATTCCTAAGTGTGACTTATTTGCATGGAATTTTTGTGCAATTGTACCTAGATTTCTTTAAAAATTTTAATTATAATTTGAAACTCTAATTTGGAGATTTTGTATTATTTTTCTGGTTTGATTTTGATTTAGTAAAGACATATTGGCCAAAAAAAACGAAGGTAGAGCTATTAAAGAAATCTGTACTTTCAGATCAGCAATTACCAGTGGCCAATACTGCATTGTCATTTGTGGTTATGGTGTCCATTTTGTTTGGCCTTAGCTTGATTTGTCTATACATCAGTTTTCTCTCTTGCCAAAAGTCCAACTTATTTTAGGCGAAAGTTTCCTTGATTATTACTCGTATACAAAATTCCAAGATCATTAAATTGGAATAGGTCCTTACTTACCTAACCAATTGGAATAGGATGAAATTTCTTCCCATCCATACTAAACGTTGTGTACACTCCAAATTTTTTCTACATATCACAATGATACGCTATGGATAGGTGTCATCCAAGTCCAACATGATTAAGAGTTGTAGTTGAGACTATGGCCCAGAAGCTTTACTATTTAATAATTTGCGAGAAAAATTAAACACTCATTTGATGTAACAAGAGAGTATGGAATTTGACATTGTATACCCTGGGGTTTGTTCTTGTTGTTCTGTAATTGCTGTAGGTACTAAACACTCATTTGGTGTAACAGGAGACTGTGGAATTTGACATTGTATACACTGGGGTTTGTTCTTGATGTTGTGAAATTGTTGTAGGTACTAAAAACTATAGTTTGATTAGTTGGCAAGTCATGTTCTTTATGCACGAAAAGTCTACAATGGAAAACTTTGATGTTCCTACAATAAATGTTTTGAAGAGAAAATTGTTAGCCCCCTCATCCCATTGGGACCCCGTATTTATACAAAGGAAAAAGGGTCCAATATTCCTAAGTGTGACATAGTTGCATGGAATTTTTGTGCAATTGTGCCCAGATTTCTTTAAAAATTTTAATTATAATTTGAAACTCTAATTTGGTAATTTTTATATAGTTTTTGTGTTTTGATTTTGATTTAGTAAAAACATATTGGCCAAAAGAGACGAAGGTAGAGCTATTAAAGAAATTTGTACTTTCAAATCAATAATTACCGATGGCCAATGTTGCATTGTCATTTGTGGTTGTGGTGTCCATTTTGGTTGGTCTTAGCTTGATTTGTCTATACACCAATTTTCTCTCTTGCCAAAACTCAGACTTATTTTAGGTGGAAGTTTCCTTGATTATTACTTGTATACAAAATTCCAAGATCATTAAATTGGAACAGGTCCCTTACTTACCTAACCAATTGGAATAGGATGAAATTTCTTCCCATCCACACTAAATGTTGAGTACACTCCAAATTTTTTCTACATCTCATAATGATACGTTGTGGAAAGGTGTCATCCAAGTCCAACATGATTGAGAGTTGTAGTTGAGACTATGGCCCAGAAGCTTTACTATTTAATACTTTGCGAGAAAAATTAAGCACTCATTTGATGTAACGAGTGACTATGGAATTTGACACTGTATACACTGGGGTTTGTTCTTGATGTTGTGAAATTGTTGTAGGTACTAAAAACTTTAATTTGATTAGTTGGTAAGACATGTTCTTTAAGCGTGAAAAGTCTACAATGGAAAACTTTTATGTTTCTACAATAAATGTTTTGAGGGGAAAATTGTTAGCCCCCTTATCCCATTGGGAACCCCTATTTATACAAAAGAATAAGCATCCAATATTCCTGACTGTTACTTTGTTGCATGGAATTTTTGTGCAATTGTGCCTAGATTTCTTTAAAAATTTTAATTATAATTTTAAACTCTAATTTGGTGGTTTTTATATGATTTTTGTGGTTTGATTTTGATTTAGTAAAGACATATTGGCCAAAAAAAACAAAGGTAAAGCTATTAAAGAAATCTGTACTTTCAGATCAGCAATTACCGATGGCCAATACTGCATTGTCAATTGTGGTTATGGTGTCCATTTGGTTGGCCTCAGCTTGATTTGTCTATGCATCAATTTTCTCTCTTGCCAAAAGTCCGACTTATTTTAGGCGGAAGTTTCCTTGATTATTACTTGTATACAAAATTCCAAGATCATTAAATTGGAATAGGTACCTTACTTACCTAACCAATTGGAATACGATGAAATTTCTTCCCATCCACACTAAACGTTGAGTACACTCCAAATTTTTTCTACATCTCGTAATCATACATTGTGGAAAGGTGTCATCCATGTCAAACATGTTTGAGAGTTACAGTTGAGACTATGGCCCAGAAGCTTTAATATTTAATACTTTGCAAGAAAAATTAAACACTCATTTGATGTAACGGGTGACTATGGAATTTGACAATGTATACACTGGGGTTTTTTCCTGATGTTGTGAAATTATTGTAGGTACTAAAAACTCTAGTTTGATTAGTTGGCAGGACATGTTCTTTAAGCGTGAAAAGTCTACAATGGAAAACTTTTATGTTCCTACAATAAATGTTTTGAAGAGAAAATTGTTAGCTCCCTCATCCCATCTGGACCCCCAATTTATACAAAGGAAAAGTGGTCCAATATTCCCAAGTTTCATTTATTTGCATGGAATTTTTAGGCAATTGTACCTAGATTTCTTTAAAAATTTTAATTATAATTTGAAACACTAATTTGGTGATTTTTATATTATTTTTGTGGTTTGATTTTCATTTAGTAAAGACATATTGGCCAAAAGAAATGATGGTAGAGCCATTAAAGAAATCTGTACTTTCTGATCAGCAATTACCGATGGCCAATACTGCATTGTCATTTGTGGTTGTGGTGTCCATTTTGGTTAGCCTTAGCTTGATTTGTCTTTACATCAATTTTCTCTTTTGCCAAAACTCCGACTTATTTTAGGCGGAAGTTTCCTTGATTATTGCCTGTATACAAAATTCCAAGATCATTAAATTGGAATAGGTCCCTTACTTACCTAACAAATTGGAATAGGATGAAATTTCTTCCCATCCACACTAAACATTGTGTACACTCCAAATTTTTTCTACATCTCACAATGATACATTGTGGATAGGTGTCATTCAAGTCCAACATGATTATCAGTTGTACTTGAGACTATGGCCCAGAAGCTTCACTATTTAATACTTTTTGAGAAAAATTAAACACTCATTTGGTTTAACAGGAGACTATGGAATTTGACACTGTTTACACTGGGTTTGTTCTTGATGTTGTGAAATTGTTGTAGGTACTAAAAACTCTAGTTTGATTAGTTGGCAAGTCATGTTCTTTATGCGTGAAAAGTCTACAATGGAAAACTTTTATGTTCCTACAATAAATGTTTTGAAGAGTAAATTGTTAGCCCCCTTATCCCATTGGGACCCCCTATTTATACAACGGAAAAAGCTTCCAATATTCCTAAGTGTGACTTAGTTGCATGCAATTTTTGTGAAATAGTGCCTAGATTTCTTTAAAATTTTTAATTATAATTTGAAACTCTAATTTGGTGATTTTTATATAATTTTTGTGTTTTGATTTTGATTTAGTAAAGACATATTGGCCAAAACAGATGAAGATAGAGTTATTACAGAAATCTGTACTTTCAGATCAACAATTACTGATGGCCAATGCTGCATTGTCATTTGTGGTTGTGGTGTTCATTTTGGTTGGTCTTAGCTTGATTTGTCTATATACTAATTTTCTCTCATGCCAAAAGTCAGACTTATTTTAGGCGGAAGTTTCCTAGATTATTACTTGTATACAAAATTCCAAGATCATTAAATTGGAATAGGTCCCTTACTTACCTAACCAATTGGAATAGGATGAAATTTCTTCCCATCCACACTAAACATTGAGTACACTCCAAAGTTTTTCCACATCTCATAATGATGCATTGTGGAAAGGTGTCATCCAAGTCCAACATGATTGGGAGTTGTAGTTGAGACTATGGCCCAGAAGCTTTACTATTTAATACTTTGCGAGAAAAATTAAACACTCATTTGATGTAACAGGTGACTATGGAATTTGACACTGTATACACTGGGGTTTGTTCTTGATGTTGTGAAATTGTTGTAGGTACTAAAAACTCTAATTTGATTAGTTGGTAAGTCATGTTCTTTAAGCGTGAAAAGTCTACAATGGAAAACTTTTATGTTTCTACAATAAATGTTTTGAAGGGAAAATTGTTAGCCCCCCCATCCCATTGGGAACCCCTATTTATACAAAGGAATAAGCGTCCAATATTCCTGAGTGTTACTTTTTTGCATGGAATTTTTGTGCAATTGTGCCTAGATTTCTTTAAAAATTTTAATTATAATTTTAAACTCTAATTTGGTGATTTTTATATGATTTTTGTGGTTTGATTTTGATTTAATAAAGACATATTGGCCAAATGAAACGAAGTTAGAGCTATTAAAGAAATCTGTACTTTCAGATCAGCAATTACCGATGGCCGATACTGCATTGTCATTCGTGGTTGTGGTGTCCATTTTGGTTGGCCTTAGCTTGATTTGTCTATACATCAATTTTCTCTCTTGCCAAAAGTCCGACTTATTTTAGGCGGAAGTTTCCTTGATTATTACTTGTATACAGAATTCCAAGATTATTAAATTGGAATAGGTCCTTACTTACCTGATCAATTGGAATAGGATGAAATTTCTTCCCATCCACGCTAAACGTTGTGTACAGTCCAAATTTTTTCTACATCTCATAATGGTACGTTGTGGATAGGTGTCATCCAAGTCCAACATGATTAAGAGTTGTAGTTGAGACTATGGCCCAAAAGCTTTACTATTTGATACTTTGCGAGAAAAATTAAACACTCATTTGATGTAACATGAGACTATGGAATTTGACATTGTATACGATGGGGTTTGTTCTCGTTGTTCTGAAATTGTTGTAAGTACTAAAAACTCTAGTTTGATTAGTTGGCAAGTCATGTTCATTATGCGTGAAAAGTGTACAATGGAAATCTTTTATGTTCCTACAATAAATATTTTGGAGAGAAAATTGTTAGGCCCCTCATCCCATTGGGACCCCCTATTTACACAATGTAAAAAGGGTCCAATATTCCTAAGTGTGACTAAGTTGCATGGAATTTTTGTGCAATTGTGCCTAAATTTCTTTAAAACTTTTAATTATAATTTGAAACTCTAATTTGTTGATTTTTATATTCTTTTTGTGGCTTGATTTTGATTTAGTAAAGACATATTGGCCAAAAGAAACGAAGGTAGAGCTATTAAAAAAATCTGTATTTTCAGATCAGCAATTACAGATGGCCAATACTGCGTTGTCATTTGTCGATGTGGTGTCCATTTTGGTTGGCCTCAGCTTGATTTGTCAATACATCAATTTTCTCTCTCGCCAAAAGTCCGACTTATTTTAGGCTGAAGTTTCCTTGATTATTACTTGTATACGAAATTCCGAGATCATTAAATTGGAATAGGTCACTTACTTACCTAACCGATTGGAATACGATGAAATTTCTTCCCATCCACACTAAACGTTAAGTACACTCCAAATTTTTTCTACACCACGTAATGACACGTTGTGGAAAGCTGTCATCCAAGTCCAACATGTTTAAGAGTTGTAGTTGAGACTATGGCCCAGAAACTTTACTATTTAATACTTTGCAAGAAAAATTAAACACTCATTTGATGTAACGGGTGACTATGGAATTTGACACTGTATACACTGGGGTTTTTTCTTGATGTTGTGAAATTGTTGTAGGTACTAAAAACTCTAGTTTGATTAGTTGGCAGGACATGTTCTTTAAGCGTGAAAAGTCTACAATGGAAAACTTTTATATTCCAACAATAAATGCTTTTAAGAGAAAATTGTTAGCTCCCTCATCCCATCTGGACCTCCTATTTATACAAAGCAAAAATGGTCCAATATTCCTAGGTTTCACTTATTTGCATGGAATTTTTGTGCAATTGTACCTAGATTTCTTTAAAAAAATTTAATTATAATTTGAAACACTAATTTGGTGTTTTTTATATTATTTTTGTGGTTTGATTTTGATTTAGTAAAGACATATTGGCCAAAAGAAATGAAGGTAGAGCTATTAAAGAAATCTGAACTTTCAGATCAGCAATTACCGATGGCCAATACTGCATTGTCATTTGTGGTTGTGGTGTCTATTTTGGTTAGCCTGAGCTTGATTTGTCTTTACATCAATTTTCTCTTTTGCCAAAAGTCCAACTTATTTTAGGCGGAGGTTTCCTTGATTATTGCTTGAATGCAAAATTCCAAGATCATTAAATTGGAATAGGTCCTTTACTTACCTAACCAATTGGAATAGGATGAAATTTCTTCCCGTCCACACTAAACGTTGTGTACACTCCAAATTTTTTTATACATCTCATAATGATACGTACTGGATAGGTGTCATTCAAGTCCAACGTGATTGAGAGTTGTAGTTGCGACTATGGCCCAGAAGCTTAACTATTTAATACTTTTCGAGAAAAATTAAACACTCATTTGATGTAACAGGAGACTATGGATTTGACACTATATACACTGGGGTTTGTTCCTGATGTTGTGAAATTGTTGTAGGTACTAAAAACTCTAGTTTGATTAGTTGGCAAGTCATGTTCTTTAAGCATGAAAAGTCTACAATGGAAAACTTTTATGTTCCTAAAATAAATGTTTTGAAGGGAAAATTGTTTGCTCCCTCATCCCATCTAGACCCCCAATTTATACAAAGGAAAAATGATCCAATATTCTTAAGTTTCACTTATTTGCATGGAATTTTTGTGCAATTGTACCTAGATGTCTTTAAAAAATTTTATTATAATTTGATACACTAATTTGGTGATTTTTATATTATTTTTGTGGTTTGATTTTTATTTAATAAAGACATATTGGCCAAAAGAAACGAAGGTAGAGCTATTAAAGAAATATGTACTTTCAGATCAGCAATTACCAATGGCCAATACTGCATTGTCATTTGTGGTTGTGGTGTCCATTTTGGTTAGCCTTAATTTGATTTGTATTTACATCAATTTTCTCTTTTGCCAAAAGTCCAACTTATTTTAGGCGGAAGTTTCCTTGATTATTGCTTGTATACAAAATTCCAAGATCATTAAATTGGAATAGGTCCCTTACTTACCTAACCAATTGGAATAGGATGAAATTTCTTCCCATCCACGCTAAACGTTGTGTACACTCCAAATTTTTTCTACATCTCATAATGATACGTTGTGGATAGGTGTCATTCAAGTCCAACATGAATGAGAGTTGTAGTTGAGACTATGGCCCAAAAGCTTAACTATTTAATACTTTTTGAGAAAAATTAAACACTCATTTGATGTAACAGGAGACTATGGAATTTGACACTGTATACAATGGCTTTGTTCTTGATGTTGTGAAATTGTTGTAGGTACTAAAAACTCTAGTTTGATTAGTTGGCAAGTCATGTTCTTTATGCGTGAAAAGTCTACAATGGAAAACTTTTATGTTCCTACAATAAATGTTTTGAAGAGAAAATTGTTAGGCTCCTCATCCCATTGGGAACCCCTATTTATACAAAGGAATAAGGGTCCAATATTCCTGAGTGTTACTTTGTTGCATGGAATTTTTGTGCAATTGTTCCTAGATTTCTTTAAAAATTTTAATTATAATTTTAAAATCTAATTTGGTTGTTTTTATATGATTTTTGTGGTTTCATTTTGATTTAGTAAAGACATATTGGCCGAAGGAAACGAAGGTAGAGCTATTAAAGAAATCTGTACTTTCATATCAGCAATTGCCGATGGGCTATATATATATATATATATATATATAGAGAGAGAGAGAGAGAGAGAGAGAGAGAGAGAATTTTCAATTGTGAGGAAATTAGATTTCTAATCATTCTAGTAAGTATAAGAGAAGAAGAATAAACTTAAGATGTATGTTTATCCAAAAAAAAAAATTCATATAGATTGAATAAAAAAAATTAGAAGTAATTATCTAAAAACGACATAAACAAAAATGTCAAATAGATTGATTACGTTGAATATGTAATTGAATACGTTGCGTTTTTTATTTTATTCGTGTAGTATGTTTTTTTTTTTTTTACTCGTTGTAATATAATTTAAAATAAAATAAAGGATTGGGTGAAGATTGTTGTTGATTTTTTAATTTTATTTTTACATGTCCTATATATTTACATGTGATAATATAATTTAAATAAAAAAAATGATTAGATGAAGACTTTGGATTGTAAATAAATTAATATTTTTATCAACTTAGAAATTATAAGAGAAGATGATAAGAACAAAAAAAAAAATTATATATATTTTTTAAATCTAAAAGAAATTTACAATTTGGTAAAGTCACTTGGTGCAACCACCACTTCCAAGCCTAACTTTTATTATATAACTAGACGCAAACCCGCGCATTACGCGAGATAATTTTTTTTTAGGGTGATCTTATTAAATATATTTGGGGTAATAAGTAATAACACTCTCCCATTTTGTTTATATTAATAACAAAATATTTTAAATTTATTTAAGAAATTGTTTATAAATGTTTAACCATGGTTAGTAAAGACATTACTCATAACTTTAGAATTAAAATACAAATTTATAAAATACCTAAATATTTGAAATGACAAATCTCTCTATAACTCATTGGGAAAAGAAAAAGGAAAAAAGAAAAAGAAAATCAAAAGACATTACTTAATATTTTGAAATACACTTTAATTTAAATTTTAAAATTAAGGATAATCTTGGAACCTATCTTAAGCACAGGCAGGTTAGTACACAATATTTTAATATTAATTAAACAAAGTTTGGTTAAACAAATGTAAAGAGTGAAAATATTTTTTCCTTTGAAGTTTGGGTAGAGTGTCATTTCTTCAAACCTCAAGGAAGAGGAATGTAATTACCCTTATATTATTTTATTATTATTATTATTATTCTTGTTGCTGTTGTTAATAATTGATTTTTCATTTTCTTTTAAGTTAATAAAAACCTTACATATACCTTTTCATTTATTTATAGAATATACATTTTTTTTTTAAAACTTTACATATCTTTTTTTTTTTTAAATGTGAATCTTTACATATACCTAAAGTAAACTCTATATATTCCAATTCTTTAGATGTGTAAAATCATATACTACTACTTCATAATGATAGTAGCTAATTAGTTTTATCACTTTTTTATCATAATTTCATTTATAACACTTTTTACTATTATCATATATTTACTGGCTAATGATTCTCATAACAGAGGTGTTAAATGAGATGTAGCATTGTTTATTATATTTTTAAATGCAATTGTGTATGAAGATTACATATATACATACATACATACATACATACATATATATACATATATATATATATATATATATAAAGTTAAATGAAATGTCAAAAAAGGGATTTTAAAATTTTCTAACTTTATTTCTTATGTAATTTCTATTATTACATGAGAACATCTCCTTTTAGTTATGAATTAGAGTTTGATTAGTTTTTAGTTTAAATATATTGCTATGATTGTGTATAATTATTGATTATTGATTCAATTTTTTAAGTGAATGTAATAGTTGATTTTATTGCACTATAAAGTTTTTAATGTTCTCCATATTGATCATATTTATTTTTTATTTTTACTTCTCCTTACAACCTCTTTGTTTTCCAATTAATAGTTACTAATTGACATTTGATTTTTTTTTCTTTACCATCTCTCTCTCTCTCTCTCTCTCTCTCTCTCCATAGGCAACCTACTGTTTTCCAAAATTTGATGATGATTTTATTACATTAAATTTGCATTGTAGTTTTTTTTTTTTTTTTTCATTTAATTTTGCTATCCTTAAGTTAGTATATCCATAACTGTTAGTTTCTTTATATTATATTTGGATTGATGTCCTCATTATTATTATTATTATTTTAATTTAGTGTTTCCTAATTGGCATTTGTTTTGTATTATATTTTTTCTTTGATGTATTGGGTTTGAGAATGAGTGTGTCCCTAGTATTACTCCACTTTATGATGACACTTTTATTTATTGAAATTAAGTATAATTTTTAATTTTTAATTTTTTAAATAAAAAGGAGAAAAAAATATAAATAATTTAATGATATGGAAGATGTGGGGAGATGAATAGTGATATTAAGGTAGAAGGTAGTGGGGAGATGAAAAGAAAAAGGTAAGGAAAAAGCTTGGACAAAGTGTAAATGTAAAAATAAAAAAAATAAATAAATAAAGAGTACAATTTTTTAAAGATAATTTTATTATTTAAATAAAATATTCCATGTTTAATTATTAAAAATAAAAAAGAGAGAAAATATAAATGGTGTAGAAGATGTGACTGAATTTAACTGTTGAATAACATAAGATGAGGAAAAAAAAAAAGTAAAAATAAAATATATAACAATAAATACCAATAAAGAGAACAATTGCACATAAAAGATTTTTGTTCTTTCTTATAACGCAAATTAAGATTTATGGTTTTTTTTTTTTTTTTTTTAAATATGTGTTTTAGGATTGTGCTTTTTTTAATTTCCCATAAGAAAGTCTTTTCTTTCCCTTTTATAATTTTGATTGAATTTTGGTTTGGATTAATACTTAGTTGTTTTTGGAAATATAAATTTGAATATGCCTGCCAATTTTTTGATAATAAATTATTATAAAATCTATTTTTTATTTCTTTAGTTTTATTTTAATTTTGGTTAAGTTAAAACTGTAATTTTGTGATGATTTTTTATTATTATAATAATTTCCTTATTCCTTAATAGATGAGTTGTATATTAAGCAAATGTAGCACACTACAACAAAGTTAGAAGAATATTGTTCACCTTAAAAATTATTAATGAAATACACAAAAAAAATATTAAAATGATATATTTGTAGAGATAAAAAGATAAAAAAGAAAAAAAAACTGTAAAAACCTTTTTTTTTTTTTTTGAAAAAAAAACAATGCTTGAAGTAATTGTTACTTTTTATATATTACATTTCACTGCATAATATTTATATTCCCACACATCATGCGAGTCTGCAGCTAGTTTCGTATAAAAACTGCATGATTCTATAAGTCTTCTATTGGGAATAAATTCTAATCTTAGGTTGCTAAATGCAAATGTAGTAGAAACATGGTGAGAGAGAATAATGGGTTGTGCTTATGGTTAGTGTAATAAGCATGTGATATGATTGTGGGCTTCCCTTTATAATAGGATCTTTTGTTACTCTTAGAGCAAACAAAATGACGCCCTTATCCCCACCCAAAATGTTTTCCTCTAATGACAAGTTTTATCTTTTAACCTCTAAGAAATGCAATGCAATGGCCAAAGGATATGCCCCTTTAATATCTTGTCTCTAATCAAATAAACAAAGGCTCCTGTCCCCTTTAGGTACAAGTTTATACAGAATTCAATTGTTTTAAATTTTTTCTTTTCTCTGTAAGAAAGAACCATCAACCTTAACTAACCAAAAAAAAAAAAAAAACCATCAACATTAATTAGAGTTATAAGAAAGAGCAAAAAAAGGATAACATTTAACAATTAAAGAGAAAAAAAAAACCAATTTAAAAAACAAATCTAAATGGCATTAACCAATGTGGAGTTTTAAAGAACTCTTGGTTTACCTAGAATATAATAGAGAAAATAAAAATGAGACTAATACTAATTCTAGGAAACATATATAGAGAAATAGAAATAACGATGCTAATTAAAGAACATTGGCAATACCATCAATCCCGTTTGAAGCTTAATCATAGCTCCACTAATTTGTTGACTTTCAACTTTTGGCTAGTATATATTTAGGCGTTCTCCAATGCCGTAAAATTCCTTATTGTATGGTTTTACTTGAATTCCTGCAAACTACCCAATTAAATTAAGTGAGAAAATGAGCATAATGATTCTAGTGTAGAAAAAAAAAATTCCCAAAAATTAGTAATTTGGCATAAATAGAAGAATGTATAAAAAATTCATCGAAAAATTGAGTGAGAAAGAGAGAGAGAACATTTTTTTGAACTCTGACAAACTACCCGATTAAATTAAGTGAGAAATGAGCATAATGATTCTAGTGTAGAAAAACAAAGAAGAAAAAAAGAAAAGAAAGGATCCCCAAAAGATTAGTAATTTGGCATAAATAGAAGAATGTATAAAAAAAATCATCGAAAAATTGAGAGAAAGAGAGAGAACCTTTTTTTGTGCGAGAAAACCATGCATAGAATGGAATAGATAGTTACCAATTTATAGTAAGAGAGTGTGAATAAGAAAAGACAAAATAAAGGAAGATGAAGAGAAATAAGAATAATAATATTTATGTAGAGGATAGTAAGAAGATGAAAAGAAGAATAATAATATTTATGTAGAGTGTAGTGGGGAGATGAAAAGGTAAGGATGAAGAAAGGTTGGAAAAAATGTAAATATTAAAATATAATAAAAAGAAAAGTAAATGTTAAAAACAATTATAGGAAAATTGGAAAGAAAAAGATAATGAGGTGGACGCTGATGTGGCTCAACTGGAGCGTAGCAACAATAAATGTTACGCTTCAGCTTTTAGTAATATATAGATATAGACAAGCCGCGAATCCGAGCGTTGCGCGTAATAATAATTTTTATGGTGGTTTTATTATTATTGTTATTTTTTTTTTTTTACAATTTAAACTAATCTAATATTGAGTAATGTATTTCGCAATTATATTTTTATTTATTATAGGAACAATCATGAATGTAATATAGGAACAATCCAAAACACCAAAAAAACGCAAACTAAAAAAAATTAATAAAACTTAAAAATGATTAATTAAACCAATATTAGGATAAATTTTTGTTTTTGATAATCTATTAAGGTGATTTTCTTTGTAGAAATTATAATTTCAGCCACCCAAAACATATTATCAAATAAACAATTATTAGCAGAATCTAAAAATTCAATTTCTATACATGCATTGTTATAAAATAATAATAATTAAAATAAAATTGCAAAAGTTAAAATTTGTCATCTATCCGATTATTTTGGTTTGGCTAACCTTTACTTTTCTTTAAAGGAATGGCATTAGAGAGTACTTCTAATACAACTATTAAAAGTACTTTGTCCACCACAAAAGATTAGAAAATAAACAAAAATTAGTAAAGTCTCATAGTTTAACATCTAAATTGAGTACTATAAAAAATCATGATATGTAACAGAATAAATTCCAAATTATCCAAATCATACTATGTAATAGAATAATATTATATTTTTATATGCTATATCTAATTCTTTAGAATGCAATAGGATAACATTTAACAATCAAAGAGAATAAAAAATTAAAAAAAAAAAAAAAAACAATAACAACAATTTAAAAAACAAAACTAAATCGCATTAACCCAAAATAGAGTTTTAAAGAATATAAAAAATTATCAACCTAAATTAGAGATGCAAGAAAAAAAAAATCAACCAAAAAATTTAGAGAGAGAGAGAGAGAGAGAGAGAGAGAGAGGGAGAGAGAGAGTACCATTTTTTTTTTTTTTTTTGGTGAGGGAAAACTATGCATAGAATAGAAGAGATAGTGACGAATTTATAGTAAGAGAGTATGAATAAGAAGAGACAAAAATAAAAGAATGAAGGGAAAGAGGAAGAATGATATTAATGTAGAGGGTAGTGGGGAGATGAAAAGGTAAGGGAGGGAGAAAGATTAAAGAAGTAGTGGGGAGATGAATTGGTAAGGGATAGAGAAAGGTTAGAGAAGTGTAAATATTAAAAAAATAAATGTTAAAAACAATTATAGGAAAATTGAAAAAAAAAATCCTAAAGCTTGAAAGGCTTCAACGTTGTTGTTGTTGATTTTTTTTTTTTTTATAAACTGAAAAGGCTCTCACAAAACCCTAAAGCTGAACTGAAAAGGCTTTGGGTTGGGCTTGATAGTGGAACTAAATAAATAAGAGGTGGGCTAGATTAATTATACAGATTTATTATAGAGTGATAGTGGAAGTAAATAAAAAAGTAGTGGGCTGGACTTATTATAAGGTGATAGTGGAAGTAAATAAATAAGTAGTGAGCTGCATTTATAGGGCTGAAAATTGTAAAAACCATTTTAAAATTGTAGGACAAATTATATTTATATAAAAAAAAATGACGTGGCAGCTGATGTGGCGCAACGTGAGAGCAGCAACATTAAACGCTATGTTTCAGCTTTTAGTAATATATAGAATATAGATATATGATATATTAAAGAAAATTGACAAACCGAAATGGGTGACCAAAACTGGCCAAATTTGTTTGAAATTTTCAGTTTTTTGGTTTAAATTTTTTAAAAACCGAAATTGATAGGTTCCAATGATTATTATACTGAACCAAACCAAGCAATATATATTGCTATAGTTCAAACGTATACAGTAAATATATGTTGCCTTAGTTGTTAACAAGCCTGCCACACGTGTTTTTCCAATTCCTGTCCAGGTTCAAACCTTTAGAACAACTCTTTAAAGGCTCGTCTGGCTTGCATTCACCACCTTCCTAATTTGTCTTTCACTTTCGGGAGTTATATTGCAATCCCTTCACAGTTTTCTTTCTCCTCCTTTCAAATATTTACAGCTGGTTGCTCATAAATCTCGATGGCTCTTGTGACCTGCAAAGGAGCCTCATCTTCTTCTTTCACCCACCAACCCAAGAAATTTGATGTCTTCTTGAGTTTCAAAGGTGAAGATACTCGTCTTGGTTTTGTAGGCCATTTGTATAGTGCTTTGTGTCAACGGGGTATTAACACCTTTATTGATAATAACCTTCAAAGGGGAGAAGAAATTTCTATAGGACTTCTCAAAGTCATTGAAAGTTCAAGGATTTCAATAATTGTATTCTCTGAAAACTATGCATCCTCCAAATGGTGCTTGGATGAACTTGCCAAGATTGTTGAGTGTAAGAAAAAAGAACAGTTAGTGCTACCAGTTTTTTACAATATAGATCCATCAGAAGTTCGTAACCAAAAAGGAAATTATGGAGAAGCATTATCTAAACATGAAGAAAAATTAAAGGATTACAAGGTGCAGAGCTGGAGGGAAGCTTTATTTGAAGCTGCAAATATATCTGGTTGGCATTACCAGCGTAGGTATGTATTTAATGACAACTATTGTACTTTTTATGGGTTTCACTAGTTTGTTATGATAAGTAATTTTATTGCTAAACAACAATTACCACTAATTTATCAATGTTAGTTTTTTGGCCAAATTATGAATGATTTTTTTTTTCTTCATATCCACTACTATAGAAGGTTTTTTTTTTTTTTTTTTGGTTGAGAAAACACTACTATAGAAGTTAGCTGGCAATATAGAAATAGAAAGATTTAAAAATAAAATAAAAAATTACCTTACCAAGTAAATAGGAGTTTCTCCCACATATTATTTATTTAAAAAACATTTCCCAAAAATATCCTTAATAATTTAGTTCTTGTATTTTTTTTATACAAGATAGAAATTCTACTTTAGCCTAATTTAAGAAATGTATATGTGTGTGAAGCTCCCTCCTAAAAACTTGAACCCCGGCCCTTACCCCCCACACCCCACTAGCACTTAAAACTTGTAGAATAACTATCGCGCCAACGATGCGTGGTGGTAGTTCTAGTATTAAAAATGAGTTGTAAGTTGTAACAAGTTTCAATTATCAGTTACTAGATTTTCATTGCAACTCACGCTCAAAAAAAAGAAAAAGATTTTCATTGCAACTTTATGCTAAACTAGTATTATGCCCGTGCGATGCATGGCTTAATCAAAATTCATATGTAGATAATTTTATAATTAATTTACTTAAAATTAAATAATAAAATAGACAATAAAAATAAATGAATATTTTTCTTTTAAGTTATATAATGAATGTGTATTGTGTGAGACTAAAATAACAACAACAACAACAATAATAATACCCAAAATGAGATGAATCCAATTCATAAATTATTTTTTTTTGTGAAGTTAATTATATATTAATGATGGGGTTGGCTTCAAAAAAAAAAAAAAATCAACTAAACAAAATGATGGCGCTACAATCCATTTATTTTGGAGATAGGATTTTATTTACTATTAATAATAAAAGGATTAGATGAAGAATTTGGACTGTAATCCAATTTATCAACTTAGAAATTATAGGAGAAGAAGATAAGAAAAAAAAATTATATATTTTTTTAATAAAAGAAAGTACAAAAATTTCCTTACGATGCATAGGGCTTAATCAAGAATTGCATGTAAACTGAAAATAAGAAAATATTTCTTAGTTTCATTGAAATTAAATAATAAAATAGATAATAAAAATAAATTATTCTTTTACTTTTTTTTTTGGAAGTGAAGTACTCTTTTAGTTTAAGTTAAAACATAAAAAACCACAATATACACACAGATATACATGAAAATGCCTAAGATTGAATATATAAATGCAATCTGTTTGTTTTTAGACCCCTTAAAACACAATTGGATTAACCTAATTAACAAGCCAAGTTATTACTTAGTCCAAGTTCCAGATATAGGTTATCACAATCAAACAATCATATTATGCACAGCAGCAAAAAAATAAATAACACAATGATATGATGACCCAGGAAAACCAAACCATTAAAAAACCTAGGGAGGATTTAACCTAGCTATCCTCAAGGTAAACTTGAATCCACTATAGAAAGAATCGAAGTTTGTACAATAGAACTTAGACCACTAACAATCTATTGCTACCCACCAGTAGAAAACTTACTGACACGACCACGTGCAAGCTCCGAGACCACGGACTCCTTCTTTCTAGGATTCTCCAGGAAGTACAAGCACCCCCGCTTGTGTATCTTTAAGCTCTTATGGCAGCAACTAAATGATCATCAAGTTCTTGAAGAAATCTCCTTCTTGATAATCCTAAGCTTGTGTGAAGGCAAGCACCTCTCAGATCTCACAAGAGATTCACACAAATGACAATATGAACAACCTCTAAAACGTGGCTAGAGTTTGCCTTATATACCTAGGGCAAAACATAAAACCCTAAACATTTTAATAAGCTAGAGCTGAGTTGGAATTCTGCAGAAAAATGCATTCTGCTCGATTTTCGATTGATCGATCCTAAGCTTCGATCAATCGAGCCAGACTGAAATGCATAGTGAATTCTGCATCAGCTCGATTCCAACTTTACATAAAAGGCACAACTTTGAGCAAGTCTAAACAAGACTAAACAACCTGTTTTGATCATGGTTTGTCAACAATACACATTAGAGTTCTAATACATAAGTTCCTAAGTACTTAGAACCTAACAAACTCCCCCTTTGGCAATCCGTGACAAAACACAAACTAAAAGCTCAAAGTTTAAATAAAGCCCTTTACAAAACAAATTGCTCATTACAACAAATCCAATCCTAACTACTATCCATCAGTTGCAAGTGTAGACAGCAGCTCAGTTGAATCAACTTGTATATTTCCTGAAACACTAAACAAAATGCATAAACGCATGTGTGGAAAATACAAGTAAACAAAATAAATTCTTGATTTCACAAAACACAAAATAAAGACATATATCAATGAATAACTCATAAATATAAATCAATAAGCAGTGAAACAAGAAACATATATAACACAATAAATGTATCTCCTCCTAACATGAATAGCCCAACAAAATACATCAAGAGCCAAAAATGTAAATACAAAGTGCAACTCCTAGATACAATCTAATCACTACAGGCTCCAAAACAATCAAAACTCCCCCTATCAACAAAAAACCTCTACAAGCTTCACAAATGCTACTCCCCCTTTTTGTGATGGAATGCCAAAGGACACTTAGAATCCATCATCAAAAGGAGGTGGCAAAGGGGATCGTCGAAAATGTGCCAACTCTGCACGCAAAGCACGAACCTCATCGAGCAAGTCCACCAAAATCTGTCCATGAGCTGCCTGAATGGTCAAGACATGATCCAACGTACGTCAAATATCTAAATCATCTGAAGTTGTCGGTGGAGAAACATCAGCATCACCAGTAGTAGCACCAGACGCCTCAACCTGTGCATCACTTGTAGAAGTTGGAGGAGGGGGTACAGCACCAGAAGGCTCAACTCTAGCTCTCATATGAGCAGCCCTCTACTAAAGGAAAGTGGCACCTATGGGACCAGTAATGTGTAAGGGCTCAGATGCGGGGAAACCATCTAAACCTAAGTGTAACAAAATCCTATGAATGAAAAATAGGGTAAAAAAGAGCGTGACCAACAACGCTACTCCTATGAACTTCGTTCAAAGAACGAAGAAACAGATGAGGGAAAGAAATAGAAGCACCAGAAACAAGGGCATACAAAAACACACATCTCTCAATAGGGATGGTGTGGAGATGAGAAATAGGCCACAAGGAATGACACGCTATCCTAAGGAAAAGATAGGTATCTCAGGAAGCTTAGCGAATGTGATCCAAGGATCAGAACCCCACTGATGGAATACCCAGTGATGTATGACATGACGTCATTAAAGGGTGGAGACTCGTCATAAGGATAGATGGGCTGCCTAACGATCGGAACACTAAGAGCCTCAGCCACTACCCTAGGGGTAATGGTGAACTCTACACCTTGAATCCAACTCCGAACCATGGTGTTGGCATCATAGATGTGGCAAGAGAGGTTCGAGTAGAACTCTCTAATCAAGGAGGTCGAGGGTGGATGATCTACCTCTAACAGAGTTAACCAGCCTCTACTCTCAAAGTTTTCCCTAATGGCAGGATCAAGCTCATCTAACACAACAGATCGCTCAGCCCATATCTTTCTCTTACTGTTTAGCTTCTCATATAACTCTATGCTTTTGTCATTCCTAAACAGCTCACTCCTAGAGGGAGACTTAGAAGAAGTGGAGGGAGTCCTATGGGCTCTAGTCTTCCTAGGCATGGTGCTAAGGTAAGGACAAAGACACAAAGCAAAACCAAAAAGAACAGAAAGAAAAACCAAGGGCAGACTGCAAGTTAGCACAAAAAAATATAGAACAAAAATCTATATGATGCATGAACAGTTAAATGTCATAATGCATGCTCTAATGCAGTGAGAACAAGTTCAATTGAAGTTCAAATTCACAAAATTGGCTTGAGCATAGAGTTTCTAACAAAAACCCCAAAATTTTAAAAAATCCACTTGTTCAATTTGTAATAAATTAACCAATTGATCATCACACAAGTTAGAAAACAGATTATAACGATCAATTACATCAACCCAACAAGCCAATTTCATCAATTAAACTCAATTTGAACAAAATCCCCAATTTGGTTAAATACAAGCCCTAGAAATTCCAATTTCTTACAAAACACAAAATTGATCAAATTAAACATCATAGATCATGTTTATAACATCATAGGAACAAAACCCAATGATCAATTTCAAAAAAGAAGGCTTGAATCATCAAAAACCCCAAAATTGAATAGGTCCGAAAATCCCAATAAAATGCATGAATTTATGCATGAAAACATGAAAATAAATGCAAAAGGAAGGGTAAAATGAACTTACCGGATTAGAGAGAGGAAAACCTTGCAAAAATTTGGGAGGAAAACGACAAAAATTTGATGATTGAGCTTGTTCGAGTCAGAGAGAGAGAAAAAGTTTGAAAACTTTTTGAAAAGGATGAGTTGAATAAGTCAAAATCTGATTTTTAAAGACCTTATTCACGACTTTCGATTGATCGAAAATCAGTTTCGATTGATCAAAACAGACAGAGACTCATTAAAATTTTTAAAACCAATTTCGATTGATTGAAAAACATACTGGATCAATCGAAACAGATAGAGGCTCACTAAATTTTTGAGAAAAAACACAGTTTTGAAAAACAAAACACATTTTGGGCAGTAACTCCTCAAAGCATTGAAATTGATGAACAAAATGCATGAGTATGAGAAGAAATGCTTTTCAAAAACACAAGTTTTAAACCTAGTTTTCCCAAAATTATGATTTTCAAACATTCTCCCTTTAAATTCTCAAGCATCAATTATGTTTTGCATAAAACTCAAGGAATTTTCAAACTTGGTTGGTCAAACCAAAAACACACACAATTACATGTACAAAGTTTAACAAAGTGTAACTTGTGAAGTGTGTGCAACTAGCAAAAGCTTGAGATACATATGAGGTGATATGTGAATAGAAGTCAAACAAAAAGTCTACAAAATTCATCACATAAATTTGAAAGTGACTATGACCTAAAGAGTTACATCATATAACTCCCACATCTCCTAGAATAAAAGCTTGCAATCATGTAAGTTTCTTGATTTGCCTCATATTGTACACACAGATTTTATTTAGAATCGAATTCATCATAGCCCAATAATGTACACACCAAATTTTAATTATTTAAGCCGAGGCTACACCTTATGTTCTTTTTGTGCATGTGCTACACTTTCTCGAGCACAAAATCTTACGATATGCACTAAGGTGTTCATGATTGGCTAGTAAACAATGGTGAGATGGTTATTTATGCCTTTCTCTTAGGATTTTTTAGTCCTTACAGTCAAAAGCATGTGACTATAAGATCAAGACAAAGTGATCAAAAACTATACACATCTTTCCCACACAACATGCACTACAAAGCTTCAACCAGTAAAGTGCAATAAAGAAGCTCATCCAAGCTAAACAAGGTACAAAAGACATGTTATGTGTACATAAATTGACCAACCTTGTTTTCAAAACCAAGAAAATAAATACAAAACACAATTTGCTTCCCTTTTCCCTTTTTTTATTTTATTTTTTATTTTTTTTATTTTGAAAGGAAGAAACAAAAACAGTTCTAGAATGAAATGCATGAATGTTATGCAATGCAAATCCTAGAAACAAAAAGAAAACAAAAACCAAAGAACAATGGTCACAAAGGGTAGAGCAATGAAGCACAAAGACCAAGAAAGCCAAAGATGATTAGGGACACAGAATCACACCAATCACTTGACGAAATGTCTTAAATTTACTTCTATCAAGAGGTTTGGTGAAGATGTCAGCATTCTGACGTTCAGTAGGGATATATTCAAGAGACACAATCTTTCTTTCAACAAGATCCCTAATGAAGTGATGTCGAATCTCTATGTGTTTAGTCTTAGAGTGTTGAACAGGGTTCTTAGAGTTATCGATAGCACTAGAATTATCAAAATAAACAACCATGGTATCCTATGATATCCCATAATCACACAAAAGCTTTT
Source organism: Quercus ilex subsp. ballota (assembly GCA_032727855.1). Taxonomy (NCBI): domain Eukaryota; kingdom Viridiplantae; phylum Streptophyta; class Magnoliopsida; order Fagales; family Fagaceae; genus Quercus; species Quercus ilex. The sequence continues at coordinate 5,179,649 of CM064910.1, read as the reverse complement.
TCATCCAAAGAAGCTGTGAGCAACAACTTCTAGCAGCAATATATTCTGCCTCTACAGTAGACAAAGACACATAATTTTGCTTTTTACTCATCCAAGCAACAAGATTGGCTCCTACATAAAAACACCCACCAGTGGTGCTTTTTCTATCATCAGCATTACCAGCCCAATCAGAATCAAAAAATCCAGCAAGAGACAAATTAGACTCTTTGCTATAAAATAATTCATAATCACAAGTTCCACATACATATTTTGTAATTCTTTTAACAGCATTCAAATGTGAAACCTTAGGATTAGATTGAAATCTAGAATAGACACCAGCACTAAAGGCAATATCAGGCCGACTAGCAGTCAAATACAAAAGACATCCAATCATGCTTCTATATAATGTAACATCAACAAACTCACCTTATGGATCATTTGTTAATTTTGCATTTGCAGCCATTAGTGTTCTAGCATGGGCAGCCTTGTCCAGTCCAAATCTCTTGACTAGATTTCTTGCATATTTTGCTTGGTTGATGTAGATTCTTGAGTCCGTTTGCTTCACCTGCAATCCCAGGAAATAAGTTAGTTCACCAACCATGCTTATTTCAAACATTGCCTTCATTTCATCTGCAAAAGAATAAGCAAGAGAATCGTTAGTAGCACCAAAAACAATATCATCAACATAAATTTGAGCTACAACAAAACCATTCTTATCCTTTCTTATGAAGAGAGTAGAATCTGTAGATCTCCTTTTGAATCCATGCTCAATGAGATATGCAGTCAATCTATCATACCAAGCCCTAGGTGCTTGTTTCAAACCATAGAGAGCTCTCTTCAACTTGTAGACATCATTTGGTCTGTGAGGATCAACAAAACCCTTTGGTTGTTCAACATATACCTCTTCTTGCAGCATCCCATTCAAGAAAGCACTCTTGACATCCATTTGATACAACTTGAAATCCAGATGGCTTGCTATGGCCAAAAGTATCCTGATGGATTCCAGTCTTGCTACTGGTGCAAAGGTCTCATCAAAATCAATTCCTTCCACTTGTGTGTACCCTTGAGCAATAATTCTTGATTTATTCTTGATAACAGTGCCATGCTCATCTGACTTGTTCTTAAAGATCCATTTAGTTCCAATCACATTTACTCCCTTTGGTCTAGGACCTAATTCCCACACATCATTCTGACCAAATTGATGAAGTTCTTCATGCATGAAATTTACCCAATCAACATCTTGAAGTGCTTCATCCACCTTCTTTAGTTCAATTTGGGATAGATAGCATGAGTGAGTAATCACATTCAAGGCTTTTGATCTCAATCTCATGTTATCATTCAGACTACCCAATATATTTGTGGCAGGATGATTCAATTTAACTTTAGAAGATGGACCTTTAACTAGAGATGTGGAGGTACCTTTCTGTTCTGATGGAGGACTAAGCTCACTTTGTGCTTGTTGAGTTTCACGAACCAGAGTGGATGGTTCTAAACTTGATGGTACTGAAACTATATCATTCAACAACAACAACTCTTCCTTACTATGTTTCCCCACATAATCAGCAAGAAGTGAATCATCAACTTCTATATATAGTTATCTTGAGCCGGAGTAGTGCTTTCTGAATTTGCTTCAGAATATACTTCATCATTGATCACAACACTTGAAGATTCCATGACTGTTTTGGTTCTCAGATTGAACACTCTATAAGCTCTACTAGTGGAACAGTATCATAGAAAGTATCATTTATCACTTTTTGCATCAAACTTTTCTAGGTTCTCTCTGTCACATAGAATGTAACAGTCACTGCCAAATATCCTGAAATATTTAACAACAGGCTTCTTCCCTCTCTAGAGTTCATAGGGAGTTTTCTTGGAATCAGGTCTGAAATACACCCAGTTGAGTGTATGGCAAGCAGTGTCAACTGCTTCTCCCCAGAAGGATTTGGGCAACTTTTTGTTGTGTAGCATGACATGTGCCATCTCCTGAGCAACCCTATTCTTCCGTTCCACTATTCCATTCTATTGAGGTGTCTTGGATGAAGAGAATTCTTGATGTGTGCCTTGATCATCGCAGAAGGTAGCCAGCTTGGTATTCTCAAATTCTCTTCCATGATCACTTCTAATTCTGGCTATCACCGTACTTTTTTCAACCTGCAACTTCTTGCATAGATGAATCATCTTCTTAGGAGCCTCAGCTTTATCTTTCAAAAGCACAACCCAAGTATATCTAGTAAAGTCATCCACCACAACTAGAATATACTTCTTTCCACCTAAACTCTGAACTCTGGCAAGACCCATAAGATCAATGTGCAATAACTCTAGAGGTCTTGAAGTTTGAACACTAGCTACAGACAGATGTTTGGATTTCACTTGTTTACCTATCTGACATGATCCATAGATGCACTTATCTATCTTCTCAAACTTAGGTAAATCAATAACTGCATCACACTTGGAAATCTTCTCTAATTGCTTATGACTTGCATGCCCCAACCGTTGATGCCACAAATCAACTTGATCAATCTTTGCACTAAAACACTTGTTGTTTATACTTGGTGTTATACCATAACAGTTGTCAGCTATCCTTACACCAACACACATATAGTCACCTCCTCCATCAAGTATCTCACATTCATACTTAGTGAAGAGAAGATTTTGTCCATTGTCACAAATCTGACTGATGCTAAGTAAGTTGGCCTTCAATCCATCAACATACCAAACATCTTCGAAAACTGGCAGCCCTAGAATGTCCACAGTGCCAATGCCTCTGATCATAGATTTGCTTCCATCTCCAAAGGTGACTATCCCAATCTTTCCTTCAAAGTGTGTCTTGAATAAACCTTTGTTTCCTGTCATATGCCTGGAACAACCAGTATCCAAATACCAAAGACAAGAATCACGTGACTTTAAGGCGGTTAAAGTAGTATAATACACATAATTATTATCACATGTGATTAGACCAATATGCTCAAGGAAAGTTTTAACAAAAGCAACAAGAGACAAAGACAGCAAGTAGGCAAGTTGACATATAAGCAAAAAGATTTTCCAAGAATCCATGACAACAGGGGTCAAGGATCAGCTCAGAGATCAAAAGATCTACAACGAAAGAGCAACCTACTCTAATACCACTTGTTTGTTTTTAGACCCCTTAAAACACAATTGGATTAACCTAATTAACAAGCCAAGTTATTACTTAGTCCAAGTTCCAGATCTAGGTTATCACAATCAAACAATCATATCATGCACAACAGCGAAAAAATAAATAACACAATGATATGATGACCCAAGAAAACCAAACTGATAAAAAACCTGGGGAGGATTTAACCTAACTATCCTCAAGGTAAACTTGAATCCATTATAGATAGAATCGAAGTTTGTACAATAAAACTTAGACCACTAACATTCTATTGCTACCCACTAATAGAAAACTTACTGACACAACCACGTGCAAGCTTCGAGACCACGAACTCCTTCTTTCTTGGATTCTCCAGCAAGTACAAGAACTCCCGCTTACGTATCTTTAAGCTCTTATGGCAGCAACTGAATGATCATCAAGTTCTTGAAAAAATCTCCTTCTTGATAATCCTAAGCTTGTGTGAAGGCAAGCACCTCTCAGATCTCACAAGAGATTCACACAAACAGCAATATGAGCAACCTCTAAAACGTGGCTAGGGTTTGCCTTATATACCTAGGGCAAAACATAAAACCCTTAACGTTTTAATGAGTTAGGGCTGAGTTGGAATTCTGCAGAAAAACGCATTCTGCCTGATTTTCGATAGATCGAGCCTAAGCTTCAATCAATCGAGCCAGGCCAAAATGCATAGTGAATTCTACATCAGCTCGATTCTAACTTTACATAAAGGCACAACTTTGAGCAAGTCTAAACAAGACTAAACAACCTGTTTTGATCATGGTTTGCCAACAATACATGTTAGAGTTCTAATACATAAGTTCCTAAGTACTTAGAACCTAACACAATCCATAAAATAATTTAAAACATGGTTTAGTAAAAGATTCAATTAAAAAAATTATAATAAAATGTTTATCTATAAATCTAAAATCGAAAATACTTATTTCATTTAAATATTTAATATGGTTCCAAAGAGATTTTATCTCTAACCTAACTAATTTCATTAAATTAGAGAATTAAAATTTTTCCACTTACATCATTTAGTATTTTTTATAGTAATATTTAAACTTAAGAAATAGTAAATAAATAGATTTATTTACTTAATTAAATCATTATATATAATTAGATATAGTCTAAGAGAATTATATAAGTTTATTTATTTTAAGATCATTATTACATTTATATTTGAAAAAAATTGGTAATGATTAATACCTTGATGCTACCATTTAATGGTCCTCTTCCTTGTCTTGTTCTTCCTCCTAATCATTGGATCAAGTTTGTGGCGATTGTGTTGCATTGTTTATATTGGGAACTACTTGAGTTCATTAAAAAAAAAAAAAATCAAACTTGGCTTATTTGTACTCTTTTTCAAATTCAAATATTAAAATTTTCTTTTCGTTACCTCATCCTCACACCCAAAAATAAATAAATAAATAAAGCAAAATAAAAGAAAGGTAGGTATATCTGACTCATATGGTGAAATCATATATCCGAAAATTGGTTCAGAGAATCAAAGATTCAAAGGTTTTAGTGCTCATAATCCCACCACCACTCTTCTCTGTCAACGTGTTCTTGTTCTTCGAGTTGATTACTGTTTTGAGCCATTGCATTGCATTTTATAGATTTTTGTGATGGGTGAACTTAATCAGCTTTTTTGTGGGGGTGAGCTCACATAATGACAGGAGTACTAAATAGCTTAGTGAATAGGAATATTAGTAGATCTGGGATTTGAGAAGAAAATAACTTGATATTAACAAAAAAGAAGTAGATAACTTGATATGAACAAAAAGAAAAAGGAGCTTATCTAATCAAGAAGTTTAGGTATACTTTATCCCAAAAAAATAGTTAATGTCATTAGCAGCAAAAAAGAAATAAATTTATAAATTTTTACGGGAAACAAGTTAATGAGAGTAAAGTGGCTTTCTTTTCTTTTCTTTTTTTTTTTTTTTTTTTAAGATGAACTACTAAAAAATTCTCACGTGAGGTGAAGTAGTTTTTCTTTTACGTGAAGTAGTTTTTTTTTTTTTTTGGGATAAACTAATTAATGATAAGAATGAATTAGAATCCTCATGAGATAAACTACTTAGTGATAAGAATGAATTTCTAGTTCTTTAATAATCTAAAATTTTAATAAAATTTCTGCAATTTGGTGAAGACACTTGGCATAACCACGGCATCTAAGTCCAACTTTGATAGGAACAAAAAGAAGTAGATAACTTGATATGAAAAAAAAGAAAAATGAGCTTATCTAATTAAGAAGTTTAGGTATACTTTATCCCAAAAAAATAGTTAATGTTATTAGCTACAAAAAAGAAATAAATTTATAAAATTTGACGTGAAACAGGTGAAATAGACCGAAGTAGCTTTTTTTTTTTTTTTTTTTAAGATAAACTACTAAAAAATTCTTACGTGAGGTGAAGTAGTTTTTCTTTTACGTGAAGTTTTTTTTTTTTTTTTTAGATAAACTAATTAATGATAAGAATGAATTAGAATCCTCATGACATAAACTGCTTAATGATAAGAATGAATTTTTAGTTCTTTAAAAATAAAAAAATTTAATAAAATTTCTACAATTTGGTGAAGACACTTGGCGCAACTACGGCGTTTAAGCCCAACTTTTATTATATATAATATGATATGATATGATATGATATATAGTTATCATAATCATACCAAAACAATGGTTTTTTATTTTTATTTTTTTGAGAGTCAAATAATATGAAAATCTGGCCGTTATGACAGAAACGTTAGTTTCACAACCAAGAAACTGATTAAATCATGAAAATTGATGATTTAAAAAAAAAAGAAAAAAAATACTGAACCACATGGTTTTATTCAAATCGTTTGGTCTTTAATGTTAAATTTTTTTTTTTTTAATATCAAATTAATAACTATACTTTCCTTCAATTATGCACTTTTATTTATGGTCTTTTAAGTCTTTCGCTTTTAAACTTTAAAATGAGTAGTCAAATGATCAATTCAAGTAACTTATTATTTAGTCATTATTTATAGAAACATATGTAAATTCAATATATGAACAATAATATCCTATTAATTTCAATCTATGTAATTCCTACATATCTATGTTTAAATTGAATGTAAGTTCATCTTTTTATAGTTTATCTTCTTTATTTATTTATTTATTTATTTTTATTTGTCCATATTTAAAATAAATTTATCATTAGTATAACGGTTGAGTCAATCATCTAATGGTTGAACCAATGAACTACCATACCACCTTGATGATTGAATGCTCAATACGCCATGACAGCTATGTCTAGAACCGTAAAACTAATATATATATATATATATATATATATATATATGCTAACATAATGATAGTTATAGATTTATGAATTTGTTCATGCCACTTACTTTATTTTGATAATTATTCAAATTTAATTCACAAACCGAACATCTTAAATTTAGTTCATTTTCATATTTCTATTTTCTTTTTCTAAATTGTGTGTATGTATATATATGATAAAAATCTAAATCGTATATTGTTTTCATGTTCTGTGAATGACAGTTGCAGCGAGTTTGAATTTATTCAAGGAATTGTTGAAGAGATCTCAAATTTAAAATTAAATCGCACGCCGTTATTTGTCGCACGATACCCAGTTGGAATAAATTATCGTGTAAAGACCATACTTTCAGATATTGAGTCAAATGATGGTCATATAATAGGTATCTATGGCCCTGGTGGAATAGGTAAGACAACAATTGCAAAGGCTATTTTTAATAGAATTTGTGATCATTTTGATGGATTTTGTTATCTGGAAAATTTAAGAGAAAGATCGGGGACAGATGCTGGTGTAATTGAACTACAAGAGACACTTCTTCTTGAGATCTTAAGGGATAGAAATTTAAAGGTGGGTAACAAATCTAGAGGAATCAATTTGATAAAGGAAAGACTTTCATTTATGAGGATCCTTTTAGTTCTTGATGATGTTGATAAATGGATCCAAATAGAAAATTTGCTTGGAAGATGCAATTGGTTTGCTTCTGGAAGCAAAATCATTATAACAACAAGAGATAAACACTTGTTAGCTACTCTTAGAAAATGTTGTTCAGCCTATGAGGTTAAGGCACTAGATCAAGATGAAGCTCTGGAACTCCTTAGTATGCATGCCTTCCAAAGCAACAAACCTAAAGAAGATTATTTGGAACTTGCAAATAGAGTTATACAATATGCCAGGGGACTCCCATTAGCTCTAGTAATAATTGGTGCTGATTTAAATGGAAGAACTAAACCTCAATGGAGAAGTGCAGTAGATAAGTATGAAAGAATTCCTAATGAAGAAATTCAAAAAATACTCAAAATAAGTTATGATGGATTGGATGAAATTGAAAAAGATATTTTCCTTGATATTGCATGCTTCTTTAAGGGATTTTTTAAGGAGTATGTCATGGATATATTGAATGCTTGCGATTTACATCCAATTTATGGAATTCAAAAACTTATGGAAAAGAGTCTAATAACTATTGATCAATATGATAGATTGTTGATGCATGACTTGCTACAACAAATGGGTAGGGACATTATTCGACAGGAATCACCACGAATGCCTGGAGAGCGTAGTAGGCTATGGTGTTATGAGGATGTTCATAAAGTACTAACACAAAATACGGTATGCATTATCTTGGTTCATTTTCTACTTTTTTTTTCAAATGGCAAATGTAGTGATTATTTTCCATTTAAATGTTGAAGAAAATTTAAGTTTATTAGTTTAGTTCTTGTTTAATTTTAACTGTCATTATACTTTTAGTGAATTTTAATGTATAGTATTATTGACTTGATGCTTTGTCTAATTAGGGATCGGAAAAAATTCGTAGCATAATGATATGCTCACCTGAAGCATCAAAGATGAAATTAGAACCTAAATGTTTTGAGAAGATGAAAAATCTCAAGTTCCTCATGGTTAGTAATGTAGATATTTGTAGAGGTCTCAAATATCTTCCTAATGAATTAAGGGTTATTGTTTGGTCTGGATTTCCTTTGTCTTCCTTACCATCCAATTTTGATCCTCAAAAACTCATTGCACTCAACATGCCAGAAAGTCGGGTTACATTGGACAAGCTTTTCAAGGTATAATCATTTTTATTTATTTATATATTGTTATTACTTTATTAAACTATATTTTAATAACATTTTTTGGAGTTAAAAATTTTGATTTTCTTTTTTCTACAGAGGATACAATGCAAAAACTTGACATATATGAATTTCAATTCCAATCAATACATTAGGAAATTACCTGACTTATCGAGTGCCACCCCAAACATAAAAAAATTGGATCTCCATGACTGTAGAAGATTAGTCAATGTTCCTGACTCTATTGGATATCTTGATAAGCTTGAAAGCTTGGACCTCGGGCTTTGCATTGAACTTCAAACTCTTCCAAACCGAATTGTGATGAAATCTCTTAAATATTTAAATCTTTTTAAATGCCTAAGGATTAAGAAGTTCCCTCCTCATATTCCACAAGAAATGGAAAATTTAAAGTATTTAGGTATGGGACACACTGCCATTAGAGAGCTTCCTCCATCAATTGGGAATCTCACTAGGCTTGAGCGATTAGATATAGGTTCCTATTTCTATTCGTGTAAGCTTCCAAGTAGCATTTATAATTTGCAACAACTTCGCACACTCATCCTTTATGGTAATGTCAAATTTCCAAAGGATGTGGCGATTGGTAGAGAAGCAGCAACGGGCAATTCTTATGGTGGCTTTTCAAAATATTGTTTTCCGAAGTTGAATTTTCTAAAGAAGTTGACTTCTTGCTTCACCCACTCAGAGAAATGTTTATTATCAGGAAGTGAAGATTTAAACCTCCGAGAAAGCATTATCAAATTCAATAGATTAGATAGGATTGTATTTCACGATTCTAAGTTCCTTAAGAGAATTCCAAAGCTTCCAGAAAGTATAAGACAAGTAGATGCACAAAATTGCATCTCGTTGAATTCAGAATCATTAAGAAAATTAATCCTTCAGGTACCCCTCTCTCTCTCTCTCTCTTAAAGTAATAATAGAAACAATTTTGGTTACCTTTGCAAATATATTTACTAGATTTGCTAAACTTCAGTTTCTTAAAATTCCTAATTTCGTGCAGTTTGGAAGAATTTTAGGGCTTTCACCAAATATGAAATGTTCAGGTGTGGAAGACAAAGAATTAATGGATTCGCATTCACATCGCAATTTATCGAATCAGATTGATTGCTCTTCCCAGGTCTCCCCCTCCAAGTTGAATGCAATTTATGGTGAGTCCTTTCCTACTCTAGATGCGTATCTGGGTGATTTTGAAGAGAGATATGATATTAGAGTACCAGGAAAGAAGATTCCGAATTGGATCAATCATCAAAGCATTGAAAGTTCCATATCATTCTGGGTTGGTCCTGAGTTTCCATCAATTGCTGTTTGTGTTAATATTCATCTAATTCCGTTGAAGGACAGTTATGCTAATAATGATAAGCACGGTTCTATTTGTGATGATATAATCGATTGGGTTTGTGATATCCACATTTTTACCAATAGTCGTAAGCGACATCACATGGCTAGGGCGTATTTTTATGATTTGAAGTGTGATCATCTGTGGTTTTATGGTGTACCTTACAGCCGATTACAAAGGGATTTCGGAGACTTGATGGAAGGTGATCGGAATCATGTTGAAATTTCATGTAAAATCGATCATTGGGTAAGTAGAAATGGAAAATTTGCTCCTGTGATTGCAAGGATAGGAGTACATGTGGAATGCATATGTCCTCCTCAGAATTCCGTTATCATCCAACACAATTCTCAAAATGTTGATGACGACGCAGAGCTGCTCGCACCTTTACTATCTCAAAATGGTTCACATACGGACTCAGATGCAGGAGACCCTTCAAACTCCTCTAGTCCCTGATGACATTTGATTCAAGGTGTCCAGTGGATATAGCAAATGGGCTTGACTTATGTTTGGGTATTGACTCAGCAGATGGTAATGGGTTTGATTTGGGTTCTTCTTCAATAGCCAATCCCTTTATAAAATGATGACTCCATTTTCAATCTATATCCACCGTCAAAGAAACTGAGTCCCATGCGAAGAAATATGCCCAGGTATTATTTTTACATTGAAACTACTTTCCGCTAGAAGACTTAATTCAATACAATGCACTGTGTATTATGAATATATATATATATATATATATATACACATATATATATAAGAAAATTTTAGAAGTCGGAGTAGGAGTGAATTAAAATCATTGCCCTGTTAAATTTGGTACAATTTCAAAGTCATTTGAGGGTTAAGCATTTGGTAGAACTAAACATTTCATTAGGAGTGAATTAAAATCTCAAGAATAGATTTTGCTCCCTTCAAAAAGAAGAAAATCGAGGTTTCTTATTTTATTGAATAGTTTATGATTTTAATTGTCTTCAATGCTTAGGCTGTACAATATCGAGTGGCCAAATCAGAGTACTTTCATATAATGACTCAGCTGTAACACAATGTCAACCTCCTCTAGTCTCTCACGAAACTCTGCACCTCTCTCTTTGCCAATTGATTCAAGGCTTAAATTAGATGTGACAAATGGGTCTGACTTGGGTTTGGGATCTGACTCAACTGTTGGAGATGGTTTTAATTTAGCTCCCTCTTCAATGGCCTATTCCTCTGTAAACTATGATTCAGACTTCAATCCATATCCACAGTTGAAGAAAATGAGAACCACTTGATCAAATTCCTAGAAAACATGACAAGGTATTGTTATTAAATTGAAACTGTTTTCCTTTGCATCATTTTAGTTCAATTTCTTTGGCCTTGTTGAAGGACAAAGTATGTCACCCACTTTAGTTGTATTGTTCGATTTGCATCTTTGGGTATCTTTATCACTTTTCAGTTTGTCACACTAAATTAACGCTCTCATTCATAAAGGGGTAATGACCCAATTTGAAAGGATATGGTAATGCGAAGAAAATAATAGTATTAATGAAAGGAAATTAGTAATTTGATCAACAAATATCATCTCATGGCTTATAGCTTTGCAGGGTAAGAATACTTGGCGTTGGTGATCTATCACTCTTTGAAGTTGGCCTCTAATTGGGTTTTTAAATAAACTAGACGCGAGATAATTTTTTTTTAGGGTGATCTTATTAAATATATTTGGGGTAATAAGTAATAACACTCTCCCATTTTGTTTATATTAATAACAAAATATTTTAAATTTATTTAAGAAATTGTTTATAAATGTTTAACCATGGTTAGTAAAGACATTACTCATAACTTTAGAATTAAAATACAAATTTATAAAATACCTAAATATTTGAAATGACAAATCTCTCTATAACTCATTGGGAAAAGAAAAAGGAAAAAAGAAAAAGAAAATCAAAAGACATTACTTAATATTTTGAAATACACTTTAATTTAAAATTTTAAAATTAAGGATAATTTTGGAACCTATCTTAAGCACAAGCAAGTTAGTACACAATATTTTAATATTAATTAAACAAAGTTTGGTTAAACAAATGTAAAGAGTGAAAATATTTTTTCCTTTGAAGTTTGGGGTAGAGTGTCATTTCTTCAAACCTCAAGGAAGAGGAATGTAATTACCCCTATATTATTATTATTTTATTATTATTATTATTCTTGTTGCTGTTGTTAATAATTGATTTTTCATTTTCTTTTAAGTTAATAAAAACCTTACATATACCTTTTTATTTATTTATAGAATATACATTTTTTTTTTTAAACTTTACATATCTTTTTTTTTTTTAATGTGAATCTTTACATATACCTTAAGTAAACTCTATATATTCCAATTCTTTAGATGTGTAAAATCATATACTACTACTTCATAATGATAGTAGCTAATTAGTTTTATCACTTTTTTATCATAATTTCATTTATAACACTTTTTACTATTATCATATATTTACTGGCTAATGATTCTCATAACAGAGGTGTTAAATGAGATGTAGCATTGTTTATTATATTTTTAAATGCAATTGTGTATGAAGATTACATACATACATACATACATACATACATACATACATACATATATATATATATATATATATATATAAAGTTAAATGAAATGTCAAAAAAGGGATTTTAAAATTTTCTAACTTTATTTCTTATGTAATTTCTATTATTACATGAGAACATCTCCTTTTAGTTATGAATTAGAGTTTGATTAGTTTTTAGTTTAAATATATTGCAATGATTGTGTATAATTATTGATTATTGATTCAAATTTTTAAGTGAATGTAATAGTTGATTTTATTGCACTATAAAGTTTTTAATGTTCTCCATATTGATCATATTTATTTTTTATTTTTACTTCTCCTTACAACCTCTTTGTTTTCCAATTAATAGTTACTAATTGACATTTGATTTTTTTTTCTTTACCATCTCTCTCTCTCTCTCTCTCTCCATAGGCAACCTATTGTTTTCCAAAATTTGATGATGATTTTATTACATTAAATTTGCATTGTAGTTTTTTTTTTTTTTTCATTTAATTTTGCTACCCTTAAGTTAGTATATCCATAACTATTAGTTTCTTTATATTATATTTGGATTGATGTCCTCATTATTATTATTATTATTTTAATTTAGTGTTTCCTAATTGGCATTTGTTTTGTATTATATTTTTTCTTTGATGTATTGGGTTTGAGAATGAGTGTGTCCCTAGTATTACTCCACTTTATGATGACACTTTTATTTATTGAAATTAAGTATAATTTTTAATTTTTAATTTTTTAAATAAAAAGGAGAAAAAAATATAAATAATTTAATGATATGGAAGATGTGGGGAGATGAATAGTGATATTAAGGTAGAAGGTAGTGGGGAGATGAAAAGAAAAAGGTAAGGAAAAAGCTTGAACAAAGTGTAAATGTAAAAATAAAAAAAATAAATAAATAAAGAGTACAATTTTTTAAAGATAATTTTATTATTTAAATAAAATATTCCATGTTTAATTATTAAAAATAAAAAAGAGAGAAAATATAAATGGTGTAGAAGATGTGACTGAATTTAACTATTGAATAACATAAGATGAGGGGAAAAAAAAGTAAAAATAAAATATATAACAATAAATACCAATAAAGAGAACAATTGCACATAAAAGATTTTTGTTCTTTCTTATAACGCAAATTAAGATTTATGGTTTTTTTTTTTAAATATGTGTTTTAGGATTGTGCTTTTTTTAATTTCCCATAAGAAAGTCTTTTCTTTCCCTTTTATAATTTTGATTGAATTTTGGTTTGGATTAATACTTAGTTGTTTTTGGAAATATAAATTTGAATATGCCTGCCAATTTTTTGATAATAAATTATTATAAAATCTATTTTTTATTTCTTTAGTTTTATTTTAATTTTGGTTAAGTTAAAACTGTAATTTTGTGATGATTTTTTATTATTATAATAATTTCCTTATTCCTTAATAGATGAGTTGTATATTAAGCAAATGTAGCACACTACAACAAAGTTAGAAGAATATTGTTCACCTTAAAAATTATTAATGAAATACACAAAAAAAAAATATTAAAATGATATATTTGTAGAGATAAAAAGATAAAAAAGATAAAAAAAGTGTAAAAACCTTTTTTTTTTTTTTTTTTTTTTGAAAAAAAAAACAATGCTTGAAGTAATTGTTACTTTTATATATTACATTTCACTGCATAATATTTATATTCCCATACATCATGCGAGTCTGCAGCTAGTTTCCTATAAAAACTGAATGATTCTATAAGTCTTCTATTGGGAATAAATTCTAATCTTAGGTTGCTAAATGCAAATGTAGTAGAAACATGGTGAGAGAGAATAATGGGTTGTGCTTATGGTTAGTGTAATAAGCATGTGATATGATTGTGGGCTTCCCTTTATAATAGGATCTTTTGTTACTCTTAGAGCAAACAAAATGACGCCCTTATCCCCACCCAAAATGTTTTCCTCTAATGACAAGCTTTATCTTTTAACCTCTAAGAAATGCAATGCAATGGCCAAAGGATATGCCCCTTTAATATCTTGTCTCTAATCAAATAAACAAAGGCTCATGTCCCCTTTAGGTACAAGTTTATACAGAATTCAATTGTTTTAAATTTTTTCTTTTCTCTGTAAGAAAGAACCATCAACCTTAACTAACCAAAAAAAAAAAAAAAAACCATCAACATTAATTAGAGTTATAAGAAAGAGCAAAAAAAGGATAACATTTAACAATTAAAGAGAAAAAAAAAAACCAATTTAAAAAACAAATCTAAATGGCATTAACCAATGTGGAGTTTTAAAGAACTCTTGGTTTACCTAGAATATAATAGAGAAAATAAAAATGAGACTAATACTAATTCTAGGAAACATATATAGAGAAATAGAAATAACGATGCTAATTAAAGAACATTGGCAATACCATCAATCCCGTTTGAAGCTTAATCATAGCTCCACTAATTTGTTGACTTTCAACTTTTGGCTAGTATATATTTAGGCGTTCTCCAATGCCGTAAAATTCCTTATTGTATGGTTTTACTTGAATTCCTGCAAACTACCCAATTAAATTAAGTGAGAGAATGAGCATAATGATTCTAGTGTAGAAAAAAAAAAATTCCCAAAAATTAGTAATTTGGCATAAATAGAAGAATGTATAAAAAATTCATCGAAAAATTGAGTGAGAAAGAGAGAGAGAACATTTTTTTTAACTCTGACAAACTACCCGATTAAATTAAGTGAGAAATGAGCATAATGATTCTAGTGTAGAAAAACAAAGAAGAAAAAAAGAAAAGAAAGGATTCCCAAAAGATTAGTAATTTGGCATAAATAGAAGAATGTATAAAAAAAATCATCGAAAAATTGAGAGAGAGAGAGAGAACCGTTTTTTGTGCGAGAAAACCATGCATAGAATGGAATAGATAGTTACCAATTTATAGTAAGAGAGTGTGAATAAGAAAAGACAAAATAAAGGAATATGAAGAGAAATAAGAATAATAATATTTATGTAGAGGATAGTAAGGAGATGAAAAGAAGAATAATAATATTTATGTAGAGTGTAGTGGGGAGATGAAAAGGTAAGGATGAAGAAAGGTTGGAAAAAATGTAAATATTAAAATATAATAAAAAGAAAAGTAAATGTTAAAAACAATTATAGGAAAATTGGAAAGAAAAAGATAATGAGGTGGACGCTGATGTGGCTCAACTGGAGCGTAGCAACAATAAATGCTACGCTTCAGCTTTTAGTAATATATAGATATGTAACTATGCTTCTACTACGTGAGGATCTTATGCATGGGTCATTTTTTTTTTTTTACTAGTTGGACATTTTCTTAATACATTTTTTGCTTAAGATGTTGCCTTAAGAATCATGGCTACCCTTCTTTTTATTCAAAGTTTCAAACATTGCAGACTTTGAGCTAACATTTTGTTTTTAGCTTTTATTTTTCCTAGTTGAACAACCATTTAGTATGAATAAAACTATGCTTAAAGTTTCCTGCATTACGTAAACAGTGACCACCGATAATATCTTTGGATAATAAGGAGGCTCTTAAAATTCTTTATCCTCAGTTATTTTTGAGTTCAGCCAATAAGATGGCTTGTATTTCTGATTTGTTAAGCCCTCCAGTGGGTGATAATGACAGAGTGTGGAGTTTAAGATTTCATAGGGAATTCAATGATTGGGAGTTGGCAGCTTCCTACTCCCTTCTTCATTTCATCCAAACCCGAATTCCTAGGGGTGGAGGGTGTGACAGGCTTTGTTGGGATCTTAATGGCAGTGGGAAGTTTGATACTCGGTCTTTTTATCATAAGATTCGAAATGCAACTCCTTCCACTATCCCTTGGAAAGGAATTTGGAAAGTTAAGGGCCTGTTTGGTACGTGTGTTTGAACAACAGTTTTCAATTTTTTTGGAAATACGTGTGGGTAAAAAAATGTGTGTAAATTCGTGTAATGTTGTTTAAAAACTAAAAACATGTGTTTAAACAAATCTACCAAAAAGCCTTTAAGGTTCCTAAAAAGGTGGCTTTTTTTATGTGGATAGCAGCCCATGGTCAGATTCTAACTTTAGATAATCTTATGCTTCGTGGTCGTCCTTTGGCGAATCATTGTTGTTTATGTTGTTGCAATGCAGAATCTGTGGATCACCTATAACCTTTTTGTCCGATAGCTCATTCTTTGTGAATGTATATGCTTCGGTTGTTTGGGATCGATTGGATCATGCCAGGTTTAGTTGTGGACTTATCATTTTGTTGGTATCATTGGCTTGGGAAGCATAGTTCTGATATTTGGGATTTGGTTCCAGGCTGCTTAAGGTGAACTATTTGGACTGAACGGAATCGGCGGTCTTTTGAGGATGAGGGGAAAACTGTGGTTCAGTTATTAGAATTTTGCCAGCAGACCCTCTTTGATTTGTCTCGATGTTGGGGTTTTTTGGATTGTTCTACCCTTTTGGATTTTCTTTCATCTATTAGAATAGATTAGGGGCTGCTTCTGTCTTTTTGTTCCTTTTTTCCTTTGTTCACTACCGTGAACTCTTTAGGTTTCTCTTGCTATTCTTTTATTAATAATATTCTCTTCTTACTTATCAAAAAAAAAAAGATGCAGTGCTTTCTCATCAGTAATGTTGCTAGGATAAAGGATTTTCCTTTTCATTTCCTCTGGCTGTCATTAAAGAGTACCCCACAGCACAGATGTGCACATGCACACTTTTTCTTTTTCACATATATTTTTTCCCTTCATGAAATGATGTTAATACTGTCGTCATGAGCTAAATAAAATGTTACTGGGTTACATAGGTTGTTAACACTTTCATCATGAAGTAAATAAAATGTTAGTAGGTAACATAGGTTGTAGAACATAATTCATATTTATCAGTGAACATTGAACAGGATAATTTTTTAGTACCTCTCATTAAAAAAATGACATTTTGAATGAGAGTCTAGATTGAGTTTTATACAAAGAATGGGTTTGATTTGTGCTTGATTTATGGTAATGAAAGTTGGAATGATAGATCAAGTTGTTTGGACTTAAAATTAGAGATCAACAATAATGCCCTTTGGATGGGGATTGATTGTAATTGGGAATATACAATATCCAACTTGGGAGTCTCAAAATCTTCTTATAGAAAAATAAAAATTCTACAACTTTGTAAGCCCAAAGATGTTCTCAAAAAGTTCAGAGAACCATCAAGGAGTAGTTGAGGAGAGGCCATGTGTAGTCAAAACATATATGAGTATTGAGGAGGAGTTGGGAAGCTTGCTGGTTGGTGTAACCCTAGATGGCAGAAACTTGTAATGCACTGTCTAAAGAGTGTTTTACTTAAGCACTCTTTACTTATAAATACCACAAAAAAAAAAAAAAAAAAAAAGATAGAAAGCACTACGCAGTCTGTCCTGATGCTCTCTATGTCTCTGTTTTATAGGTACTCAGTGCTTTTGAACAACTCAGGCTTTGCAACCTCATGATGAAAGACCAGAGAGGCCTGTTAAGAGTGTGCACAGCTCCTGATAGTTGACAATTGGTGATCACCGCTAAAGGGTTTTGGCAAGTTTCTTCTGAGATGGAGAGGTGGCCGGGGTGGCATGCCAGCTTTTGTGGTCAAATCACAGGTAGGGAAAAGAAAAAGACTACTGAGATATTTGGCAATCAATTTTTTTTTTTTTCCCTGAGAGCTAAGCCTAAAGAAGAGAAGGCTACCTTGAAGATTAGAAGTGATAATGGAAGACACTTCTGACTTGCTGAAGCAGGGGATGCAAGTGTTATTTGCTGTTCATAACAGGTATTAACTGAGGCTAGGGTTCTTCATTGTACCAGCCCTTTTTGTTGTATCAATAGAAAAAAAAAAATTTAAAAATTAATTGTATGTCCATCCTAGTTAATATAGCTTTTTAGGTGGGTTTGGGCTTATGATTATAAACTTCAACCCAAGAAGATAAAAGCCACCTTTTCTCCCTTCTAACACACTATTTGACAGTAATTTACTCAAGGTGGATTTTGACTTATGCTTTATCTATTTACACATCATTATAAACTTGGTAGAAATTTTGTTTTTAATTTTAATGTTGTTAGAAAAATCAAATACTTGAATATGAATTGGGTTTTGTTCTCTGAATCAGTTGTTTACTTACGCCTCTATTCAGCACAGTGCTTCCATAGCAAAACCTCTTCAGGGTTGTTCTGCTTTTTTTCCTCTTCTAAATTTGGTAGGCTTGACTGCCACACAAATTGTTTAGTTCTGTGTTGTAATCTTGCAGTGTGATTTGTAATCTTGCAGTGTGATTACAATAGAGAGGATTGGTTAAATGATGCTTTTATTTTCTCACAAAAGTCGAGTGTGTGTGTGTGTGTTTGTCTGTGTGTACAAACATACATAACTATTTATTTAGAAATAGCACACATTCCATTAAATAGAGCCATTTTAAAATCTTGTCTTATTTTAGAAAATAAATTGATCCAGAAATTGTTAAAGCCTTTGAATTAATATAAAATCTGGACCTATCAAGTAGGGGATGTTGAGTAGTGGAGGAATTAGAACGTTCAATTGTTTGTATTCTTGACGCTATTGCAAGGGAAAAAAGAAGGTTCTTCTTTGACAAGTGTTAGAACATATGTAGTTCACTTGTTAAGGACATATGTCACTCTTTTACGTAATTGGCTAATCCTTTGACAAAACACACTTTACTTGTATTTGGGTAGATCTAGGATGTGTGGAAATACTTGAAGAAACTATGTTTCAAGATCAAGTGTGGAAGCCTTCAAGTCTGTCCAAGAAAACAAGCTGAAAGTGCAAGGTTACTAAAGCTTGACAACTAGTATGTGTCGAGGTTTAGAAAGCTGTTCCAACCCGTAAGCTCGACACCTGCTTGACAGCTTCTCTACAGCTTCTATCTGTCGAGGTTTATAAAAATCAAAATTTCTGATCTGATTTCTTGGGATCCGTGAATGTGTCTTTGGGCCTTCTTTTCTCCTAACCCTAGACATATAAAAGGATTGTTCTAAGGGCCGTCAAAGGGGACATAAGTTGCACAAGCATTGAAAAAACTCTGTTGAAGCAAATTGTGACCAAAGACAAAGTTCTGCCCTTGTTCATCTCTTCTGAAAAAGTTGTTGTATATGTGCACCTTTGGGTTTTGTGACCAAGCATCTTCTTGATTTTCATCATGTAGGATGAACTGAAGAACTTTGCAGCCAACCTCTCTTTCTAGTTGGTGTTGAAGTCGCGTACTGGGATCCGTGCAAATTGGTTAGTCACGTACTTGGGAGCCGTGCATCAAAAGGGGAAACTGTCACTACAGAACAAGTCCAATTGGGTATTGGGGTAAGGGTTCAACTGTAGGTTGGTAAGGTACTTCGGATTCCTTTACTTGTAACCGCTTGTTGTGATAATAGTGGAGTTTCGGGAGTGGTGACCTGAAAATCACCTGGTGGGGTTTTTACCGCTAGGTTTTCCCCATTCATAAACAAATCACCCATGTCATTTAATTTTCGCTGTATATTTAGTTATTTGGTGATTTGTTTGTGCTACCATGTATTTGCATGATAAATTGATTAATTAATAACTTGGCTAATTAATTAATTAATTTCTATCACAAGGGGTCGTTCAGTTTGTGGCCTATCAAGTGGAATCATAGCAGGCACACTCTGATTAGGTTTTAATCTTTGCTGTGTTTGATCCATTGACCCCTGTTTGTCATGGATAGAGGACAGTCATTAATTATACCTCCTTTATTTGATGGAACTAACTATGCATACTGGAAAGTACGCATAAGAGCTTTCTTGTAGTCTTTAGATGAGAAAGTGTCGCAAGCTGTAGAGATTGGCTGGACTAAGCCAAAAGAAGCGCGGCCGATTGGGATGATGCCAAGATCAAGGCGGCAAGCTTCAATAGTAGGGCATTGAATGCGTTGTTCAGTGCGGCCACCAATGAAGAGTTTAAGAAGATATCCTCGACTGAAACTACTAAAAAGGCTTGGACCATTCTCCAGACAACCTATGAGGGAACCAAGGCTATCAAAGATTCAAAGCTTCAGAGGCTCATTGCAAGCTTTGAAGAGATTAAGATGGAGGAGGATGAGTCGTTTGATGAGTTCTATGCCAACCTGAAGGGCATAGTGTACTTTGCTTTCAATCTTGGGGAAACCATTCCTCAACCCAAGATTGTGAGGAAAGTGCTTAGATCTCTACCCGAGAGATTTCATGCCAAGATTACGGCAATTGAGGAATCAAAAGATATTGACAAGATTCCTTTGACTGAATTGGTTGGAAACTTACAAACCTATGAGCTAGGGTTGACCAGAATTGGCAAGATGGGTAAAGGAAAGAGCATGGCACTAAAGGCCAAAATCAGTGAGACAGATGAGTCTTCGGACGATGAAGATTCCAAGATGAAGTCCTGCATCACCAAGAAGTTCAAGAAATTTATGAAGAATGCCAATGGAAAGGGTTTTGACAATGACCGCAGGCAATCCAGTTCTTCTCAGTTTAAGAGCCAAGACAAAGGGAAAAAGGATGCAAAGGAAGGTGGTCAGTACACTGTTCCCACAAGACCTAAGTGTTTTGGGTGTCATGGCTTCGGTCATATGAAACAGGAGTGCCCCACATATCTCAAAAGCATTGGGAAGAGCAAGGCACTTGCTGCTACCTTAAGTGACACTGAGCCTGAAGATGATTCTGATAGTGAGGATGACAGAATCTTAAATGCCTTCACTACCACAGTCAATCCTACTAAAGGGATTGTTAATGAAGTGGAAGAAGAAGAAGAATTGGTGGATTCTAAGTGTGAGAAGATGGATGAACAAGATGATATCCATTCAGCCTATGAGAAACTATACAAACTGTCTGAGAAACATGAGAAACTATATAGGCTGACCACCAAGAAGTTCAGCGATGTGGAACTTGATCGTGAAGAGTTGTCCACAAAGTTTGATGAGGCAAATCAGACTATTGGATCGCTGAAATTCGAGAACAATTTCTTGGCTGAGAAGATCAAGAAGCTTGAGGGGAGCTATTTCAAGTTAGAGCTCAGTTGGAGAGGACCTCGAGTGCAAAGCTTGATGAGATGCTCAGCATTCAGAAATCTGCTTTAGATCGAACAGGTTTAGGGTATGGTCTTTCTTCCTCTAATATTGCTCTACTAGGTTTACTGTTTTTGTTCCACCCGCTAATAATATTGAAATTGAAAACAATGATGCTAAAACTGAATTAGCTAGTGGGAACTTAGACAAGGGTAAATCTATCTTAGGAGCACCCCCTAAGCAAGATAAGAAAGATGTTAAAAACCCTAGGGCTAAGAAGGCTATCTCTCAAAAGCCTAAACAGAAGAAGCAGCATCTCTGTCATCATTGTGGTATTGCCAGTCATACTCGACCAAATTGCTATAAGTGGTTAGCCACTCAACAGAGAAACGGCATGATAGCATCTGGAAGCCAAAATCAGCTTCAATCCTCTCTTGCTCCTCTTGGAGATCTTCTGAAAGCCCTCATGTTCCTTTCGAACTTGAACAGGTTCAATTCTTCCCCTTCACTGCCAGTTCAAGGATTCAATCAAAGGGAAGGTTCTTCCAAGGTGTGGAAGAAAAAGGACTCTAAGTGATTATATCACTTTCTTCTATTTTCTTGTTTTTGTTTGTTGCATTACTTGTGTGTTTTGCTTTTATTCTGAGTCAGTCTAGTTCTATGCTTTGCATTGATAGCATGTTTTTGTTTGTTTATTTTCAGTTTTGTTTATTTTGTTTTTTGATATAAAAATTAAAAAAAAATTGAAAAATCAGAAAATACAAAAACAGTATGTGCTCTGTGTACATTGGTACTTGTGTACCTTGGATGGCCATTGAAACAAAGTTTTCTAAACATTGTATCTTTTGTAGCTTAGATGAGAATCTCTATGCACAACTAAGCAAATGAGCTTTGTGGCTCTTGTTTGTAATGAGTAAGATTAAGTTATCTCTTGAACTTAACACTCGTATCACTCTTTCTGACAGGTAGGACTAGAAAATCCTAAGAGAAAGGAACAAATAACCATCTCACCACTGTTACCCGCCAATCATAAAATGACACCTGTATGCTTCAGCATAGCAAAAGTACAGTGTCAATGACATTTGCATGCTTCGGCAAAGCAAAATTAGAATGTCAAATATCAGTGGGTATTTCTTTTCTCTCTCTTATATGCCCATGCATGATATGCTTAAAAAGAAAATATGCAAAGAAAATGAAAAGCAAAAAGATTAAAAATGCTTTAAATATGATTGCAAGCATGTATTCTAGGAGATGTGGGAGTTATAGGATGTACCTCGAAGGTGATAGTCCCCATCAAACAGTTATGATTGTGTGTGAGTTAAAGTGATTTTCTCATATCTCAAATCGTCATAACATGTACACACTTATGCAATCTTGCGATGTTTTTCACACACAACATGCAATATTCTTTGCTACTCTTGATACATGTGCAGGTACAATGTGATTTGGCCATCACTAGGTTTACATGTGCTTATGTATGCTCACTAAACTGTCTTGACTTGTTTTTGAAATATAAAATTGGTTAGACTTGTTTAGTGTGTGTGTGTGTGTGTTTTTGGGATCCATGTGCTTAAATTTTTTTTTTTTAGAGTTGATTTTGAGAACCTATTATGTGGATTGGATCATTGTTGAATTGCATGTTGGATTGCATTCATGTCTGTGTTTTTCACTCTCGAAAAACTGTTTTTGAATGCTGGCTCGACACCTCCTCGATACCTAGCTATCTGTCGAGCTTCTCAAGCTTTTTCTTATCGCAATCTTATCACTTCCTCGACACCTGGTGGATCGATCGAGAAACTTCCTGCCTCCTCGATAGCTTCTCAACACCTGGTAGATCAATCGAGCTTCTGTTCTTGGTTCTGGTGTTTATTCCTCGATACCTCATCGACACCTGTATCTGTCGATGACCATTTTCCTCAACACCTCTCTCGACACCCCTCGATACCTGTATCTATCAAGCTTTACTGAGGATCTATTTAAGCTCTTCATGCGATCCGGTTCTCATTTTCTCGATCTCTCTCGATCTGTTCGCACCTGTTCACCTCCCAAACTCTCTTTTCTCACTCAAAACCTTCAATCCACGTGATTTTTGGCCCTTCTTTGCTTCAAATCACTTGGTATGATCTCTTTTCCTTTCATTCTTCATGCATTTCATGTTTTTGAATCTTAGGTTTTGGGGTTTTTTGAAAATTTTGGGGTTTTTCAAAATTAATGAGTGTTTTTTGAAATTTTGGGATGGGTTTTCATCTAAAGGTGTTCAAAATCTCATGCATTGCATCACATTTGCATTATGATGGTATTTTCATGCATTTAGATGTGTGTAATATGTTTTTGTGCTGGAAGGATTGGATTGGGCTAAGCCCATGATGATATTTCTTTTGCATGTCACATGTTCATACATACGTACTCTCTATTCAATATACTTGTTAAATTTGAATTGCTTTGGGACTTTTCTGATTGTCTCTTTCTCCCTCTCTCTCATTTTGTTTACGTTAGTAGTGTCTATGGCACCTAAGCGTAAATCTACTCCGGCTCAGAACCCTCTTCGTTCTGGAGCCTCTTCATCTTCTGATTCTGCTCCTCTTACTCTTCGATTCCGTGATGATGATGCCCACAAGGCATTCTGGGAGAACTTTTCTAGACAAGGTGTTCATTCGGAACGCCAAGTCATTTTGGCGGACTTCACTGACATTGACCTTTTCGATGTCATTCACAATCGGGGATGGGAGTCACTGTGTGACGTCCCGGTCACATGTCCTCTTGTGCTTATTCAGGAGTTTTACTCCAACATGCACAGGATTGATCATTCAGTACCTCTTTTCTTCACTCGCGTTCGAGGTATGCGCATTCTTGTCACACCGCAGCTTGTTGCGGATGTGCTTCGGGTTCCTAGGAAGGTTTAACATCAATTAAGACAGATATCATGTGCTTTCTTATGATATAAAAGCCATGGAAGAGTTGGGTTTTTGGCTTTACACTGTTCATGGAATAATGTAATTAGTTTTGTAGTTTCGTATATTTGATAGTCTTCAATTTGTTTGTTCTATCTATTTTTTATGTTATTGTTGTTGTTTGTTGTGTTACAAGAACTGTTCAATGTGTAAATAAGTTGTATATTTCTGTTTTAAACTATTAATTTCTTTTATTTATAATAACAATCGTTAATATCTTAGACATTATTCAGTAGAAAAAAAAATCCTATATCTTAGACATTGATACATGAGGTGTGGATTTCTGACTTGGCTTTGATTGTTTGAACTATTTGATGTGCTCATCCCACACTTAGGATTGTTCATTATCGGTTTTATGGTACATTCTAATGTTCAGATTTTGTGCACACCATGTGTTTGACAAAATGTCTTACTTACTCTTGCATTAGTTTATATCCACTTCATGGTTTGTGCTTGTTGGTTTTAGTTGCCATTGGTCATTGCATTTTTTCTAATGTGCATTTAGGCATACTATGTCATCAACATAAGTGGCAATTTAGTACTATGTACACTAGAACTTTCCATCATCAAAACCCAAGTTGCAACATTAGAAAATTTAATAACCTTCTTAAATAGGAATGAATTCTGGACTATACCTTCTTTATTAATATATGTATATAACTAAACAGTTACAACTTTAAATTTGATTGAGATCATCTAGATAGGCATGTTTTATAAATTAATTGCGGTAAAGTGAAACAAAAAATTACATCTAATTATATGTAGCCATTCTTTGACCTCATACTCCTATTAGTGGCCCGCATCTTTCCTAAATATCTAAGTCAAGTTAATTACATTTCAAATGGATGCAATTCATATCACTTCCTGGTGGTAGTTTCTTATTTGATGTGTTGTTTAAGAAAATAGGGCAATGATTAGTGAAGGAAAAGACAATTCAATTTTGGTTAGTAGAGATAGAGGTGCTGGTAAAATTGAGACAACAAAGCCTAACTGATTGCAAATGGATATGATTTTCAGTTTAAGCAAGCAGAAGAAACAGCATTGAAAGCTTGATTTGGACAGGCGTTAATATGTTGTTACTTATGCAGTGAGCAACATCAAGTGCAGTTTCTACTCATTATAATGTCTATCAATATTGTATCCTTTGTTTGAGGACTTAGGCTATGTTGTAAAGCTATTTGTACCATAAAATTGTTCATTTCCCTGCCTTTGTATTGATTAATAACAGCGGCTAGATAAATGTGTGGCCTAGCAAAATGCCGCATGTTGAAGTTATCACTTCTTTAAACTTTAAAGTTCACCTGTTAAGGCAACATGGAGCAGTTGTAAGTTATTAATGAAAAGAGAATATGGACGCACTAATATAGGTGAGTGAGTAATGGGGATACTTTGTCATGGACAATGGGAATTAAATTGCGAGAACCATGATTGGGGCTAGGGGGTTTGGTGTCATGGTGAAGAATAAGTTTTTATTTAATTTTTTTGGTTATCTTATAATCATTATCAAGGAATAGGATATTTTCGTGATAGCTGAATGAGCACCCTTTTAAATATTAATTGTTTAGTAACCAATACCAATCAAGCTTTATACTCAATAACAAAAATTCAATTCCTTAATTAAAAGATTAGGGTTATTCTATAAAAATTCAATTCATAATATATTTGAATTGTCATTGTAAATATGAGACTTCTTTTTTGTTCGTTTGTTTGTGTTTGAATTTAATTTAAGTTTATGGATTGTGTTTTTGTTAATTGTAATTTAAGTTTCATTGATATTTTTGATTTAATAAATTAATGTTTCATATCAAAAGTAGGAATTTTTTAGACTAGAATTCAATGTACAATCAAAGAGGAAGAAACAAAGAATTGTTTAAATTTTCATACACAATAACTTTCCTGTGCATTGCACGGGTTAGCAACTAGTTATAGTAAAACACAAAACCATTAACTTATTTCAAAAAACAAATGATCTAGCATAAAACATAGCCCAAACTTGAAACCATATAACTTATTTCAATGTAAAAAATTGGAGTGGCATTTCGTGAATTTGCACAAATAAGTCATTCTATCCAATATAGTGACAATTTTTTACTGCAGTATTATACAAAATATGAATGGTTTTGATTCATGGGCAACTAAAAAGGCCTAAGAGATGTGCCTAATGAGGGAAACATGCCAAGAAAAATCCATTATCAGATCAAATGTTATTTGCCTTAGTCAAATAGTTCGATAGTTGATAGATTCATAATCTCTCTGCAACTTAAAGTAATGGCTTATAGGTATTTATCATTACCAACTCTGGAATGTGACAGAGGCTAATTTTACAACAAAAGGCTTGCATTTCTCCTCAGCGTCAAAATCAAGGTTATTGTTTCAAATCTATTGTAGATTAATATAACATCATGGTATCAACTATCAACCAAACTCACTCAAGCCCTTAACATGTGGATTTGACACAAGTTAAGAGAAGTGTTTAGTTGGTGAATGGTGATATCCTATGTGATTTATATGTGGGCTCTATAAAGTTAGAGGAAGCACTAAACATCATGTACTTGTGTTCGTAAAAGCAAGAACTTCTCATAGCGTAAAAATACAAGCAAAATTTTTTATTTTTGGGAAATACCTGTTGGGGAATGAGTCATGGGCAACCTTGTAATCATTGTGGATTTGAAAAATCTTATCCCTTCTTGGCCTATGTTTGCTCCACTGCCTTCTCTCTCTTCTTCTCTAATAACCCAAATAACAAACCGGAAAAGTTAAAAAAAAGAAAAAAAGAAAAAAAAAAGAACATGAAACTGAAACTCATGAAAGCAAAGGAACAAAACCCAGAAACCGAAAAAAATCCAAATAACAATTCAAGTAGAATTTGATCATTTAGGTTGTTTCCCTAATTTCAACAAATCCCTAAATTGCCAGCAAACCTATATGAAGACAATAGGATAAGCGATTAGTTGAAGACAATAGGATGAGAGATTAGTTGAAAATTACTGAGAAAAATGTTCTGATATCAAGCCTGGGTCAAAGATTGAAAAAGTTGCACCCATGGTCATACCCTAGCACCATCCTCAAGTTTTCAAGAAATTAACTGACAACTATGTGGAATTGGAAGATGGAGGGAGATTGGATTGACAGTAGTGAAGAGGCCTCCCTCAAATCTCTCTCCAACACTCTCTGCATCATATCAGATTTCTCTCTTTGTGACTCACGGATGCTCCCTAATCTCTATCGATATATGTTCATTTATCTCTTTCTCTGACAGTTTTTTTTTTAATATATATCCTGTGCCATACGTTTAGCAAACTTTATTAAAAAAAAAAAACGTTTAGCAAACAGTGAAAGTCAAACGTTTGTCGATTATATCTCTTTCTCCAGCAGATATATGTTCGTTTATCTCTTTCTCTGGCAATTTTTTTTTTAATATATATCCTGTGTTAAACATTTAGCAGACTTTATAAAAAAAAAAATGTTTAGCAGACAGTGAAACTCAAACATTTGTCGATTATATCTCTTTCTCTAGCAGATATATGTTCGTTTATCTCTCTCTCTGGTAGTTTTTTTCTTAATATACATCTTGCGCCAAACGTTTAGCAGACTTTATCAAAAAAAAAAAATGTTTAGCAAACAGTGAAACTCAAACGTTTGTCGATTATATCTCTTTCTCTAGCAATTTTTCTTTTTTACTTTATATCCTGTGCCAAATGGTTAGCAGACGGTGAAACTCAAACGTTTGCATCACATTTTGCCACTAAGAATTAATTTTGAAATAAACAATCAATAAAGATTAAAAAAAAAAAAAAGTGACGTGCTTGCAACAAAAGGAAAGGAAGAAAACAAAAGGTTTAACAAAGGTTTTGATGGAAAAGGCTTTGGATTTGTGCTTTATGGTAAAATTAAATATGTAAGAAGTGGGCTTTATGATAGAGATAGGGCTGGAAATTATTTTAGATTTATTTGTATTTTAAAATTGATAAAACTATTTTAAAATTGCAGGATAAATTCAGAAAATATGATGCAAATGACATGGCTGCTGATGTGGCTCAACGTGAGCATAGCGACATTAATTGCTACGCTTCAGCTTTTAGTATTATATAGATGTGGTGCTTAAGTAAAAATCACTCTTTAGATAGTGCATTAGAAAGTAAGGTCAACAACTTTCTGCCTTCTAGGGTTATACCAATTAGCAAGCTTCCCAACTCTGAACTACTCCTTGATGACCTCTCCCCAATACACACATACGGGGCTTACAAAGTAGTAGATTTTTGTTTTTTCTCTCATAAGATTTTCAAACTCCCAATTATCATCAATCTCCATCCAAAGGGCATAATCTCAAAGGTTACCATTTCTCCTGATCTTAAGACAACCCTCTCTGTTCAAGAAGAACCTTTGTATCATTACATTGCCACCTCAAATGTTTCTATCTATGCCTTAGAGTATCTTTGTGATGGTGAGACCAAATTTCCCATTGAATAGTCTGACCATTTCAATCCAAGCCTCGGCCACGAATCCATCACCAACTTTATTATTGTTAAGCAAATGATCCATTTTTTATGTCTGATTTATTCTTGGACATTCACCAATCAGCACAGGAATGGCGTTCTTTTATGCACCAACAGGAATGATAAAATTTCTTTATGGGGGGATAAAAATTCATTTAACAAAGCATTTGAGAATGCACTTGCCAGGACAAGGCTCTTCATTGCAACACCTAATTGGTAAAAGTAGTCTTTATCACAGACTAACTAAAATGTTAAAAAATACATGTGAACAAAGCAATGGATAAAGCATCAAATTTACTAGGGATGACAAGTGGATCTGAGAAAAGGAATATCCTTCTCCAAGCCTATGTCAGGGAAAGAGAGGAAAACTATTAGAGAAAAGCTTTTTTTTTTTTTTTTAAATTCGATTTTACAACTATTTGATATGATTCTTAGAAAGGCATAAAATATAATTATCAAATAAATCAACAACAAATAATGATAATAATAATAATAATAAAAGGAAATAGCAATTCAGTTTATCTTACATATTTGCCACATGGGTCAGCACACTGAAGAGATAAGGAAAATGGGTCGGCAAGCTCTAAAATACTCTAAAAAGGGCAATCCACCATCCTTTTGTCAAATATAATTTCTGCCAATCACAATGTCCACAGTTGTTCAATCAGCACATTCCAAACTACCGTTATTTTAGCATGAGAAGAGAACCAACCTTATAGCCTTGAACACTTTCCAGTACTCTCCCACCAAAACGAAGTCAGTTGAACCCATTTTCATTTTGTAAATTGGGAGTCTTAAAGCAAATAAGCATACAACTAAGATAGCTTAGCCCAGTTGTACATCCCCACAAGACGATGATCGGTCCATAGAGAAGTGTGAATCACCATTCCCTTTCCCACCTGAAAACTGAATTAGATGCCTCATGTTGCTCCTACAATCCCCTTTATTCAAACCCCTATCATGCTGAAGATGCCAGTTGGGGGTCTGTTCATAAGAATTGAGAATTTCACAGTGGAGAGTGTTGACATAAGCTAAAGTCCATCTTGCCCTGTAACCATATTTGTAAAAAAAACAAAGAATTTTGACAAGTTTCACAACAGTACACAAAATAAAAACAAAAGAGAGCACCCAGAATGCAATCCAAATCAGCATTCATGTATCATACGTTCCACTTTGCCATTCTTCTCAATACACCCATATCACTGGCTACCATTGTGTTCTTATTTCCAAAAATAATTTATAAAAAAATAAAGAAAAAGGCTAATTTATGAAAGAATTATTGTTCTAAACTTTCAAAGGTAAGATAAGTTAGTTTCACACGGTAGTGAAGTAATTTGTATAAGTGTAAAATTTTACAAAAGCTTCTTTTCATCCTTATTCTTTTTTAATATAGAGATAATAGAAAATTATTAATAATTACAAATAATTGTCCATTGGAGGCTGGAATCTCCTCCAACCACCTATAATCCCCACCAAATTTAAAGGTAATTGTAAGGTTGAAATTTATCAACCATCTTATTGGCTTTATTCCGTGCCAATTTGCTTGTAATTTAGCACTTAGTAACCCTGTATTTAGGTGGGATTCATGTAAGGGTAGTGTGTGAAGAGAGTGTGAAGAATTGCTCAACTTTGTGCCAAGAAGCAGGGACTCGTGGCTAGGACTCGCGACTGACTCGCGGCTTGCAAGCCGCCAACTGCTGCACACATGAGAAGCATGCGAGGAGGTGAAGGGTCACGCCAGCTGTCGCACTACAGGGCAAAAGTCCCAGGCTGGCCAAGCCGTTATCTCACGGCTTGAACTTCCGACTTGGACAAGTCGCAAGGCCAAGCCGCCAACTAGCCTTGTTTGGGAAAAACTGACTCTTCGTATTCCAAACACACACCACTATATATAGACCCTTATAGCCACGAAATGAAGAGAGCTTCTAGAGAGAATTTTGTGAGAGAAACCCTAGAAAAAAACAAGATTGCCTTATCCCCAATCTTCACTAAGAGACTCTTTAAATTCCTTTACTCTCTTCCTCTCCATTGATACATCCATGAGAGGTTCTTGACCAAATCTTTTTCTCATCACACCCACATCTATGAGAAGGTTCATTTGGTGCTAAGGGAAGCAGTTTGGAAGGGACCAACGGCTATTGGTTGATGCTATGGGTTATAGCGGAATCCGGTAAGCTAGAAAAGAAAAAGGTTTGGCACAACCTCATAGGAGCAAGAAGCTTAGAGGGCTTAGGTACCTGGGTAGATTAGGCTTGGAGGGTCTATTGCTGTTCATGTATCCCAACTACATTTTCTAGTGGATTATTGACTGCTTAGAGGGCGGCGGAGAGGTTTTACGCCGAGGGCTTCGGTTTCCTCTTCGATAACACATCGCATGTTGTCCTTGTGTTTACATCTCTCTTCCCTTTATCTTTACCATTTAATTACTACTTTGATTGTGATTATTTATGATTTAGATTGTTTATCAATTCTGTTATAAGCCTGTTATCATTTTCCGCACATACATTATTTGATATAAAGCTTGAATTGGTATTTTTGTAATTGGGGGTCTGAACATTCATAGTGTTTTCAACGCTATTTGAACATTCAATTGGTATCAGAGCGGGTGCACTTGTTGCAGTTTAAATACCCTAGTGCGATCCTTGACCCCGTTTTGAGATGGATAGGTCTCAATCCTTAAATGTGCCACCATTTTTTTATGGTAATAATTATGCATTTTGGAAAGTCCGTATAAGGGCGTTTTTGTGTTCTATTGTTGATGCTATGTGGAATGCTGTTGAGGTTGGTTGGACTAGGCTGGAGGCTGCCTTATCCACTTGGGATAAGGCAGCTCTTGCGGCAGCTAATGCTAACAGTAAAGCCTTGAATGCTATTTTATGTGGTGTCTCTCCAGAAGAATTTCACAGGATTTCACATATCACCATTGCTAAGGAAGCATGGGAAATTATGGAGACAACTTATGAGGGGACTAAGAAGGTGAAGGACAACAAACTCCAGATGCTGACCACTCACTTTGAGGAGCTAAGGATGAGTGAGGATGAGTCTTTTGACTCTTTTTACAGTAAGCTAAACGAGGTGGTCGTCGGCAAATTTAACTTGGGAGAAAAGACGGAGGATTCTAAGATTGTAAGGAAGATCCTTTGGTCACTGCTAGAAAGTTTTCGTGCCAAAGTAATAGCTATTGAAAAGAGCAAAGATCTTGACGACATTAAAGTTTAAGAGCTGGTTGGTTCATTGCAGACGTATGAATTGTCGCTGCCCGCACAGAAGAAGAACAAATCTCTTGCTCTTAAAAAAATTGATGAGAGAATGGCATCTCATGACCCTTCGAAAGAGGATGTAGTAGATAAAGATGTGGCGTACCTTGTAAAGAACTTCCAGAAATTCTAGAAACTCAAGAACGGTGGGAAATTTGGCGACAAAGGAAAATTTCAGAGTTCCGGGAAGGGGAAGAAAGAATTTCGAAGGAAAGATGATAGAGATCCCAATCTTCTCAAGGAATCACATGCTTCGAGTGTAATGGACATGGACACTTCAAAAAGGAATGTCCCAACTATTTGAAGTCGAAAGGAAAGGTCTATTCTACTACTTGAGTGATACTGATTCATCAAACTCTGACTCTGAAGAGAGCTGTGATGGAGAAGGAAATTACTCTGCATTCATGACCCTTGCACATGTGGAATCCTCAGATGATTTGGGTTCACTTGTGAAGGAGCTTGGCGAGCATTCTTATTTGGAGTCTATCGGGGTTGTTGAAGAATCAGAGGCTGAAGAAGATGAAGATACATCTGGTCTTCAAGAGAATTACGCCTTACTTCTTGAGAAATCGGGTGAGTATGCAAAGGTGGCAAAGGTGGCTGTGAAGAAGATGAAGAGAGCTGAGGAAGATTACAAAAGTCTGCTGGTACAATACAAGGAGGCAAAGTGTGAGACTGAAGCACTTAATGGTGAGCTATCAGAAGCTTACACAAAAGTAAGATTTCTTGAGCAAGAGGTAGTGCAAGCTCATGCCAAGATAGATAGGGCCTCCTCCAAGAAGCTAGATGATGTTATTTCATCTCAAAAACATGCCTCAGACAAGTCCGGGTTGGGATATACCAGAGGAAGTAGCTCATTAGCCAATGTCACCAAAGAAGTGAAGTTTGTAAAGGCCAAAGAGACGGCTGTGGATAAGCCTATTCCTGAGAAAGTTAAGGCTAAGAGGAAGAAGAATGTGGCTGATCAACGGGTGTTTAACAAGTCCCGTAATCAATCAGAAGCCAGATTTGGAGCTAAAGGAAGATTACTTCCAAGATCACTACAGGGTCCTAGAACGAACTATCTATGTCACTATTGCGGATTACAAGGACATACTAGACCAAACTGTCACAAGCTGAGAGCATTGAACAATGCAAGCGCTCTTCGATCAAGAGGAAGGAGAAATGACGAGAGGTCTTGGGGTGGAGAGCAACCAAGAAGTCAAAACCGTGATCCAGGAATGATGGACGTTATGAAGATGATCGGTGCATTCACAAATTGCTTGGAAAGCTTCACAAGAAGGTTTGAAAGTCCTAACTCTCGTACCCAATCTGTCAAGGATATCACCCCAAACACACGTGACGTGTGGGTGACGAAGGGTACTCATGCATAAGCATTACAACATGTCCATGCATTAATACTTCCCATGTTTGTGAATATGCTTGGTTGTGTGCTTCTTACAAGTTTTTAGGTTGTTATATTGTTTGTGTGTTTGTATTTGGTTCAAATGTTTTTACATTGTTATTTTAGTTTCTTTTGTTATTTTTTACAGATTTTGTGTCAAAAATCCAAAAACACATAAAAAGTAGAAAATCCTAAAAAGTTTGATCATCTTTGTTAAGTCTTGTCTCAAAGCAAGTTTTGCCTTGTACCTTTGTACTAATGGCTTTGTGCATTTAACAAGCTTAGCTTGTCTCTTATGCACTCATATCATTATGGAAGAAATTCTGAAATCTACGTGACTGTTGTAAAAAGATCTTCAACCTTGTCATGAATGATTAGTGAATGGTTTTGTTATCTTGAGACATGCATAGACTTGTGCCCCACTTTTATTTTATTTCTTTACTCAAAGAGCTCACCAAATGTAAATCTCCAAATGAAAAGAGATATTGAGCTGCAAAAGCCCGTCGCACATACTAGTATTTGACTAGGAAAAAGAGAAAGCGACCAAAATAAATTGTATGATGCCCAAAAAGCCAAAGGCTAACCCATTAAATTGAAATATTCAAAATTTCAGGCATTGATCTCACAATGATATATGTTTATTCAAAAAGATCAAATGATATGTTGAAAATGGAGCCAAATGAAAAGCTTCAACGAAATGTACTCAAGTTTGTGTGGGAGGTCATATATGCATACTTCAATAATTGAGATGGGTCACATTATCTAGTGCTAGTTGTGTATGCCTTGATTGAATTGATCATTGAAGCTTCACATTAGACTAAGGACTATCTCATTTTTGATATCCACACACAACACACAAGTCTATGTTCAAGAAATGCCATATTCATTTGTGTGATTGTACTTGTTTAAATGTGTTTTCACAAGCTCAATCTTTATTGATCAAACACAAAAATATTTTTGAGTGTTTTAGTTTGTTTTTGGAAAGTGTTTTGTTTTTTACAAAAATATCAAAAATTTCAAAAACAGTGTTGCCCTGTTTTGGCGACTCAGTCGCGGGTAGGTCCAGTCGCATGTTCCAGTCCCGAGCTCACTCCGAGATTTTTCGCAGCTCACTGGCGAGTCATGGTCTCAATCGCAAAAAATACTTAGAAAATTTTTCAAAATTTGAGTTTTTATATTTTTCACGGCTCAGTGTGGCGACTTGTTTGCGGGTGGAAGGTCCAGTCGCGAGGGGTACTCAGAGATTTTTGCGGCTCATCTTGCGACTATCTCGCGGGTAAACCTTCCAGTTGCGAAAAACACTTAGAAGATTTTTTGAAAATCTTGGTTTCACAGTGTTTCACGGCTTACCATGGCTACTGACTGGCGACTTAATCCAATCGCGAAAAACGCGTGTTTTGCGT
Organism: Quercus ilex subsp. ballota; assembly: GCA_032727855.1. Classification (NCBI taxonomy): domain Eukaryota; kingdom Viridiplantae; phylum Streptophyta; class Magnoliopsida; order Fagales; family Fagaceae; genus Quercus; species Quercus ilex. The sequence continues at coordinate 5,145,079 of CM064910.1, read as the reverse complement.
TTTAAAGACAGTTTTTAAACTTGTTTTTCAATTTTTCCATCGAATTTCAGTGACTGTTCATTGTCTTCCCCATTTCTCTCTCTCAAACACTCCGTGTCTCTCTGAATAAGATCTCATTCTTTCATCATGTCTTCATCAAACACCAAGCAAAAGGTATGGGTTATTTCTATCTCACTTCATTGTACTTGGTTCGAGTATTTTTTTCTATTGTGTGAAGTGTTTCTGTTTGGTTGAGATTTAATGGGTTCAAAATTAGTTTGGGGGTTTGTGAGTTTTGAGTTTTGATGTTCTTGTCTTGCCTTTACTTTGTTTCTCATTCTACATGTGTGTTTTCATATTTCTGTCTTTTGAGAGACTGTGCTCTATGTTGTGGTTCATGAATGTGTTGCTCCATTCATATCATGTTCTTGGTATTTTTGTCATTTGTGACATTGTGATGCACATTGCCCATTTGACTCTAAGTTGTTACTGTTATTCATCATATCTGTTTGCCTATTTCTTTTGTCTGTGTTGTTTATGCCTTTTTGGTGTTAAACTTGTTCATGTTTCTATGATTCTGTGAAATTTTTTTTCACACTCTTATATCTGAATCTAATCATACTAATGTGTGTATCCTGTGGCATTGCATTTGGTTCTCTGTTGTGTGTTTGATGTCTTTTTTCAGTTGACTCGTTGTTCCTCCAAAGGCAAAGACATTGTAACCGATGACCCGTCCACCCCGGTTGCTAAACGAACACGACAGTCATCTAAGTCATCTAGGGACTCTTCCATTGAGAGATTCAAGACACCTATTGACTCAAAGACGTACACAGACACTTTCAAAAAGGCTTCTGCCATTGTGGAAAGAGTTGTCAAGTTTGATACCCTAGGGACAACATTTATCCCTAAGATTTTTTAAGAAAGAGATTGGGCTGACCTTTTTGGAAATTTTGAGGATCCAATTGAAGAATTGGTCAAGGAATTCTTCTCAAATGCCAGATACACAAGGGTCGAGTTGAAATGCTGGGTACAAGGAACAAAATTTTCCATGAATGCATACTACATTGCTAAGGTACTTCGCATCACCAAACCAAAAAATTTGGATCGAACTCCATACGATGACAGAGAACTTCAGGCACAAGACATTCTTCAAGTTCTTGGGAATGAACATGAAGTGGGAAGCACAGGATCAGCTATAAGTACTGCATTGTTTTCGCCTGAACTGACAACTCTAAAGCTGATCATGTTTTCCAATCTCTATCCACTGTCAAACACTGCCTTCATCAGTCTTGGAAGGGCTAAATTTTTGTGTGACCTCATTACCGGTGCCCCGATTGACATCTGTGCTCACATATTCCAGATCATTGGGAAAAGAGCGGCTCGTTCAGCAACACGAACAATTCTTCCATTTTGCAGTCTAATCATGAAGATTGTACTTCATGAAGGTGTTAGTCCTTCATCAGATGAGAAAATCCTGCCTCGTCCCCGACCAATATCAATATACACTCTCCAAGCAAGCAAGAGTCACTCCTCCAAGAAACCTAAGAGTGAGCCATCCACACATGCATCTCCATTTGCTCATGCTACAGTTACTCCTGCACAATCAACCGGCACCCCGTCTATTCCTCCTGGATTCCAAACTCCCAAGCAAAGTTACTTCATCGAAAATGTGCTTCATCGGATTTCTGATTTGGAACGGCTTCTCAACTCCTTTCACAGTCAAACTCAAATGTGTCTCGGAACCATTGAGTTACAATTAGATAACATACAACAGAAGCTGGAAGACAGCCTTTAGCTATTCGTGCCAAAAAGGGAGAGAGCAACACAGTAAGGGGGAGAGAAGCTTAAGAATGAAAAATAATGTGCATACTGAAAGGGGGAGTTTTATAGTTGCTACATACTCTGTTGTGTTTATTATAGTTTTTATCCTGTGTTGATATGGTTTCTATACTTTTGGAAAACTTGTGGTTCACTGGTACAGTTATTTATTTCTGTAGTTATTCAGTATATATTATGATGTTATTCAGCATATCTTACTTTCATGTTTTGGTTTGTACTTGGTACCTTTGTAGGTTTTTAAGGTTTCTGTTTATGTTTTGTACCCATATTGTTTTTGTAAGCTTTTAGGGTTTGTTTCTATGCACTTTGTAGGCTTTATGGTCTGTACCTTGCTTTATGCAACCTGTGTACTTTGCTAAATCAGTACTTATAACTAAATGTTATGCATTTCTTTTTAAGTACTGTCACTCTTGTGCCCGTGTAGGACTTTATTCCTAGATGCATATACTTCATGTACTGCGCATTGGTTGAGTGTTGGCCATTCAAGTGATTTGCCTTGTGTTTGTCAGCTTGAATGTCCAGATGTTCATTCCAAGTGTGAATGAACATTGTGATCACTTGTTTATAGTGATTGCTTATTTTGGTCTTACCATGGTTTATTGCTTTATTCCATTGTGCTTGCTCCATTTGCATTACAAGTTTTCTGCATACAATGAACTTATTGTTTTGTTGTGTTTCAGGAGTAACTTGTTCTTATGGCTCAAAAGCTTCACAGATTCTAGAGTTAGGTATGAGTGAGTTTTCCAACTGTTCCCAACTCACGCGTTAAGTCTAGAGTTTGTTATAGGGTTTTGTCACGGAATAGCCAAAAGGGGGAGATTGTAAAGTTGAAATTTATCAACCATCTTGTTGGCTTTATTCCGTGCCAATTTGCTTATAATTTAGCACATAGTAACCCTGTATTTAGGTGGGATTCATGTAAGGGTAGTGTGTGAAGAGAGTGTGAAGAATTGCTCAACTTTGTGCCAAGAAGCAGGGACTCGCGGCTAGGACTCGCGATTGACTCACGGCTTGCAAGCCGCCAACTGCTGCACACATGAGAAGCATGCGGGGAGGTGAAGGGTCACGCCAGCTGTCGCACTACAGGACAAAAGTCCCAGGTTGGCCAGGCCGTTATCTCGCGACTTGGACAAGTCGCAAGGCCAAGCTGCCAACCAGCCCTGTTTGAGAAAAACTAACTTTTCATATTCCAAACACACACCACTATATATAGACCCTTATACCCACGAAATGAAGAGAGTTTCTAGAGAGAATTTTGTGAGAGAAACCCTAGAGAAAAACAAGATTGCCTCATCCCCAATCTTCACTAAGAGACTCTTCAAATTCCTCTACTCTCTTCCTCTCCATTGATACATCCTTGAGAGGTTCTTGACCAAATCATTTTCTCATCACACCCACGTCTGTGAGAAGGTTCATTTGGTGCTAAGGGAAGCAGTTTGGAAGGGACCAATGGTTATTGGTTGATGCTATGGGTTATAGCGGAATCCGGTAAGCTAGAAAAGAAAAAAGTTCGGCGCAACCTCGTTGGAGCAAGAAGCTTGGAGGGCTTAGGTACCTAGGTAGATTAGGCTTGGAGGGTCTATTGTTGTTCATGTATCCCAACTACATTTTCTAGTGGATTATTGACCGCTTGGAGGGCGGCGGAGAGGTTTTACACCGAGGGCTTCGGTTTCCTCTTCAATAACACATCACGTGTTGTCCTTGTGTTTGCATCTCTCTTCCCTTTATCTTTATCATTTAATTACTGCTTTGATTGTGATTATTTATGGTTTAGATTGTTTAGCAATTCTGTTATAAGCTTGTTATCATTTTCCGCACATACATTGTTTGATATAAAGCTTGAATTGGTATTTTTGTAATTGGGGGTCTGAACGTTCATAGTGTTTTCAACGCTATTTGAACATTTAGTAATGACAGGTTTCTAATCCATACTAATATATTCCAAAAGAAAAAAAAAGAAGAAAAAAGGATTACACCGTTTTATGATACTATATGATTTCTTCCTTAACACCAAATTTTGTAGACCCATTACTCCTAGGTTTGAGCGCCGCACGAATTTTAATAATTAATTCTATTATTTATTTTACCTTGTCATTTTCTTAATTTCCCAATATTGCTTATATTTTGTTAGCATTAATGTAAGACTTGTGCAGATTATCAAAAAAGAAAAAAAAAAGTGTAAGACTTGTGCAAAGTGCACATCAGAAATCTAAGCCATACCATAATATCTTTTTAGCAAGTTACGAAAACCTATCAGGGTATGTAAATGGGTTGATGTGCTGTAGTAAATTTAAGAATTCCTAATATAGCTCTTGTTTCGTTAAAACCAAATACAAATACACATCTCCCTCTTTCCTCATTAACCTTGAAAAATAGCTTATGTGCAACTCCTTTCACAATACTCCAAAGTAGGATTTTTCTTCCATAAGCCATTTCCTATCTCAAATATCCAACTTTCAACCCATAAATCCATATATATATAAAATATTGAAAATAATTTGTATTAACTTTTTAAATATTATTCTTATTGTATCTTAGAAGAGGACGAGACGATAACTACTTAACCGCTTATTGTATTCTTCCTAGCAAAATGATTGCCATTACCAAATCCAGTAGGCCTCATTTGGCAACTACCACTCTGCCCCTTCAAATCCCATAAGAAACTATGCTCAACTAATCAAACCAATAATTCCAATTCAGTACAAGTAATGTTGATCTTCATCAATGTAAAATATTATTTTCATTTTGGCTTTACTTGTCCATTAAGTTGCACAACTTTATTCTTTTTGCTAAAAGAATTTTAAAAACTTCTTTTCCATTAAAAGGAATGCAACTCAGCAACATATCATGTTACTAATTTCTTTCATAAGTTCTGTTCTTTTGTTTGCATTACTATATCCTTTCAAATTGGCTTAATACCCCTTTAATGATGAGTGTGTTAATATAATGAAAGAGAGTGCAAAGTGACAAAGATGAAAATAAAACAATACAATTAAAGAGGGAGACATACTCTGGCATTCAACAACTCAAAAGAAATCAAACAAAGATGATGCAAAGGAAAACAGTTTCAAAGTAATAACAGTACCTTGCCATGTTTCCTTGACATTTGATCAAGAGGTTGTAATTTTCTCTGACTGTGGTTTTGAATTGAAAATGGAATCATCGTTCACCAAGGGATAGGCCAGTGATGAAGAACCCAAAATTAACCCATGTCCAACAGTTAAAGCAAATCTCATATCAAAGTTAGACCCACTTGTCACGTCTATTGGAAGTCCTGAATCAGATGGCAAAGAAAGGTGCACAATGTTATCAAGGACAATCTAAGCCACTAGATGATCTACATTCATAGGGATAGGTAGTTGATACCAATACCAAATCACAGCTATCATTGTGAAAGCCCTTCAAATTTGACAGAACCAAATCACAAATGCATTCTATATGGACCCCTATCACTTCTTTAATCTTTGTGCTTTTGAACATTCATTTACTTACCACTGATGGAAATGACAACATGATAATCAGATCCAATGGGAAAAGACTTCCCCCTAGGTAGGTGATTAGGGGCTTGCATTTGGTACCCCCACCATATTCACGCATTGACTGACATGATATAAAAACACACCAATAGACTCAAATTAGTTAATGACTTTTCAAGAACTTTGAACTGCAATCTCTCCTCTCTCTTTATTGTTTTCTCTCAACTACCCAAAAAAAAAAAAAAAAAAAACCCATTTGTACTTTGACATCTAAAACTTCAAATACAATCACAGATCATTTTGGAAAGTCTTAATAAAAAAAAAAAACAATATAACTTTGTCTAAATTCCATCAGTTAACAAACAAATAAAATATTATACAAACATCTTTCATTCTTAGTTCCACCTGAATGATCAAAGAACAACAATATTCTACGTACCTCTATTGATCCACTAATTTACTAATCATCTCATCTCTTTTTCTTGTCATGGTAAGCCTTTCCTTAATTGAATAAAAATCTGACACTTTCTAGATGCTGCAAAAACACCATGAAAATAATAACTACACAAAACCCACAAATAACTTGACCCAAACATAGATGTCACTCAATCTAGGCATTGATAATCAAAGGTTATTCACATACAAAAATATTTTCCTTTAATTAAGATGTTGTACAGCCTAATATTGAATAAGAATGAAGAGCAATTCACTCTAGGGAAAAAAAGAAAAAGGAAAAGAGCAATCCACATTGCTAGCATGAAAGAACTAGATTTATTTTCAAATTCAACTAAAAGCAAATGCAACTACGTCTTTACGTAATGCAGGAAACTTTAAGCACATTTTTATTCATACTAAAAAATTGTACAACTAGGGAAAAGAAAAAAGCTGAAAACAAAATGTTAGTTCGAAGTCTACAAAGTTTGAAACTTTGAATAAAAAGAAGGATAGCCATGCATAAGATTTCTCACTTGGTAGAAGGCAACATCTTAAGCAGAAAATGTATTAAGAAAATGTCCAACTAGTAAAAAAAATAACCCATGCATAAGATTTCTCACTTGGTAGAAGCATAGTTACATATTTATTTAAATACCTAATTAGAGGCCAACTTCAAAGAGTGACAGATCACCAATGCCAAGTATTCTTACCCTGCAAAGCTATAAGCCATGAGATGATATTTGTTGATCAAATTACTTATTTCTATTTATTAATACTATTATTTTCTTCACATTACCATATCCTTTCAAATTGGGTCGGCACCTAGTACGACTGAGGGAGTTAATTTAGTGAGACAGATCGAAAAGTGATAAAGATACCCAAAGATGCAAATCAAACAATACAACTAAAGTGGGTGACATACTTTATCATTCAACAAGGCGAAAGAAATTGAACTATAGCGATGCAAAGGAAATCAGTTTCAATTTAATAACAGTACCTTGTCATGTTTTCTAGGAATTTGATCAAGAGGTTCTCATTTTCTTCAACTGTGGATATGGATTAAAGTCTAAATCATAGTTTACAGAGGAATAGGCCATTGAAGAGGAAACTGTTAGGTTCTAAGACTTTAGGAACTAAATGTATTAGAACTTCAATGTGTAATGTGTTGGCAAACCATGATCAAAACTTAGAGTCTAGATTTAGGTTGCTCAAAGTGTGTTTATTTATAAAGTTGGAATTGAGTGATTGCAGAATTTACTGGACTAAATCTACAATGCTCGATCAGTCGAAAATTAGACTCTACCGATCGAACCTCATGCAGATTGTTTTTTCTGCAGAATTTCCAACTCAGCCCAAGCCCATATGACGTGTGGGGTTTTATGTTTTGCTTCAAATATAAAAAGAAAAACCCTAGCCACATTTTAGAGGTTGTTGACATGCTCTGTGTGTGAATCTTCTGTGAGATCTAGAGGTGTTTACCTTCATACACACTTAGGATTATCAAGATCAAGATTGATGTCGAGAACTTGGTGATCTCTTCAATTGCTGTTTCAAGAGCTTAAAAAAAACACAAGTAGGAGAACTTGTGGTTGCTGTGGATCAAGGAAAGAAGTAGTCAGTGTACTCAGAGCTGTCACGTGGTCGTGGTAGTACTTGAGATAGCAATAGGATGTTAGTGGTCTAAGTCTTATTATACAAACTTCAATTCTTTCATAGTGGATCTGTTTTACCTTGAGGATAGCTAGGTTAAATCCTCCCCAAGTTTTTTACCGGTTTGATTTTCCTGGGTTATCATATCGTGTGTTCTTTATATTTTCGCATTATTTACATGATATGATTTAAATGTGTTAACCTAGATCTGAATAATTTATCTAAGTAATCACTTGGCTAAATAACTAGGTTAAACAACTTGTGTTTTAAGGGGTCTAAAAACGTATAAGTGGTATTAAAGCGGGTTAGCTCTTGTATTTAGATCCTTTGATCTAAGAGTTGATCCTTGACCCCTGTTATCATGGAACACGATCATTCTCTTGTGATCCCACCTCACTTTGATGGGAACAACTATGCCTACTGGAAAGTAAGGATGAAAGCATTCCTGAAATCTATTGATGAGAGAGTTTGGAATTCCGTTGAATACGAATGGGAGAAGCCGACTACTCCTGTAAGCGAGTGGTAAACTATTTAGAAAGAAGCAGCCGCTTTTAATAGCAAAGCCATGAATGCTATTTTTAATGCTGTTTCTATGGAGAAATTCAAGAGAATCTCTAATGTTGAGGTTGCTCATACTGCATAGAATATTCTCCAAACTATGCATGAAGGCACAAAGGTAGTTAAGATTAACAAACTGCAGCAGTTAACTACTAGATTTGAAAGTATTAGAATGTCTGATGATGAATGTTTTGATGAATTCTATGCTAAACTGAATGATATTGTTAACTTTGCTTATAATTTGGTTGAAATCTATGATCAACCTAAGATTGTTAGGAAGATACTTAGATCCTTGACTGAGGATTTTAGACCTAAAGTGACTGCCATTACTAAAAGCAAGGATGTGGACTCCATCCCTATTGATAACCTTGTAGGATCTCTCTAGTCCTATGAGTTAGACCTACCTAAAATAAACAAATCCAAATCAATGGCTCTAAAGTTAGTTGATGATGTTGATAGTAATGGATTTGATGATGAACTCACTACTACAGAGATTGCATATCTTGTCAAGAACTTTAGAAACTTTCTTAGGAACAATAACAGAAGGGCAAGAGGCAAAAACAATGATGAACCTAGGAATTTTAAGAGGAATGAACCAACTAAAGTGAATAATACTGATAAATCTAAAAAGAAAATAGGTCAAACCTCTAATAATTCTTTGGGTCAACAATGTTTTGGTTGTCAAGGGTATGGTCATGTGAAATCAGAATGTCCTACACTCTTGAGATCAAAGGGTAAAGCTATGGCTGTAACCCTTAGTGATGATGAAGTTTCTAATCATGAATCTGGTAGTGAAGCAAACGGATTATGGAATTTACATCAACCAAGCAAAGTATGCTAAAAATCTAGTCAAGAGATTTGGACTTTACAAGGCTGCACATGCTAGAACACCAATGGCTGCTAATGCAAAGTTAACCAATGATCCATCGGGTGAGTCTGTTGATGTTACATTCTATAGGAGCATTATTGGTTGTCTATTGTATTTAACTGCAAGTAGTCCTGATATTGCTTTCAGTGTTGGTGTATGTTCTAGGTTTCAATCTAATCCTAAGATTTCACATTTGAATGCTGTTAAAAGAATCATAAATTATGTTAGTGGAACTAGTGATTATGGATTGTTTTATAGCAAAGAGTCAAATCTGTTTCTTGCTGGATTCTCAAATTTAGATTGGGCCGACAATTCTGGTGATAGAAAAAGCACCACTGGTGGGTGTTTTTATGTAGGAGCCAATCTTATTGCTTGGATGAGTAAAAAGCAAAATTCTGTCTCTCTGTCTACTACAGAAGCAGAATATATTGTATATTGCTGCTAAAAGTTGCTGTTCACAGCTTCTTTAGATGAAAAATCTTTTGCGTGATTATGGGATATCACAAGACACCATGGTTGTCTATTGTAATAATTCTAGTGCTATCGATATCTCTAAGAACCCTGTTCAGCACTTTAAGACTAAGCACATAGAGATTAGATATCACTTTATTAGGGATCTGGTTGAAAGAAAGATTGTGGCTCTTGAATATATCCCTACTGAATGTCAGAATGCTGACATCTTCACCAAACCTCTTAATAGAAGTAAGTTTGTGACACTTCGTCAAGTAATTGGTGTGATTCTGTGTCCCTAGTCATCTTTGGCTCTTATAATCCTTGTGCTTCATCTCTCTACTCTTTGTGACCATTCTTTTTTGCTGTTTCATTTCTTTTTGTTTTTAGGATTTGCATTGCATAACATTCATGTATTTTATGATAGGTTGTTTTGTTATTCTTTTCAAAAATAAAAATTAAAAAAAAAAACCAAAAAAAAAAAAAGGAAAAGGAAGGAAAAATGTGTTTTACATTATTTTTCTTGGACTTGAAATCAAGGTTAGCCATATTATCTCTACATAACATGTTTATGTACCTTGTTTAGCTTGGATGAGCTTATTTTACTGCACCTTGCTAGTTTTAGCTTTGTAGTGCATGTTGTGTGAGAGTTGTTTATAGTTTTTGATCACTTGATCTTGATCTTGAAGTCACATGCTTTTGATTGTTGGACTTGAACTTAATGAAAAAGGCATAAATAACCATCTCACCACTGTTTACTAGCCAATCATGAACACCTTAGTGCATATCATAAGATTTTGTGCTCGAGAAAGTGTAGCACATGCACAAAAAGAACATAAGGTGTAGCCTCGGATTAATGCTAAAATTGGTGTATACATTATTGGGCTATAATAAATTCAAAATGAAATAAAATTGGTGTGTACATTATCTTGGCTATTCTAATAATTTCCAAATCAAATAAAATTAGTGTGTAAATTATGAGACAAAACAAGAACTTACATGATTGCAAGCTTGTTTTCTAGGAGATATGAGAGTTATATGTTGTACCTCTTTAGGTGATTGTCTCTTTCAAACTTATGTGATGAATTTTGTAGAAATTGTGATTGATTACTATCTACATATCACCTCACATGTCTCTCAAGCAATTGCCAGTTGCACACACTACACAAGTTGTTAGGACATATGTGTGTTCACTTGTTAAGAACATATGTCACTTATTTATGTAAATTGGCTAATCCTTTTGACAAAACGCACTCTACTTGTAATTGGGTAGTTCTAGGTGTTTTTAATACTTCAAGAAACAAGGTTTCAAGATCAAGTGTTGAAGTCATCAAGTCTGTCCAAGAAAAAGCAAGCTGAAGTGCAAGTTCATTAAATCTCGACACCTGCTCGATAGCTACCTCGACACCTGCTATCTGTCGAGAATTATAAAATCATTTTTTCTGATTTGATTTTCTTGGGATCCGTGAATATGCTTTTGGGCCTTTTTTTCTTCTAACCCTAAACATATAAAAGGATTGTTTTAAGAGCCGTCAAATTGTACACAAGTTGCAAAAAAGTATTGAGCAATCTTTGTTCAAGCAAATTGTGATCAAAAGACGAAGTTCTTAACCTAGTTCATCTTCTCTCAAGAAGTTGTTGTGTATTTGCACCATAGGTTTTTGTAACCAAGCATCTTCCTGATCTTCATCGTGTATGATGAACTGAAGAACTTTGCAGCCAACCTCTCCTTCTTAGTTGGTATTTGAAGTCGCGTACTAGGATCCGCGCATTGGTTAGTCACGTACTTGGGAGCCGTGCATCAAAGGTGGAAATTGTCACTACAGATCAAGTCCAATTGGGTATTGGGATAAGGGTTCAACTGTAGGTTGGTAAGGTACTTGGGATTCCTTTACTTGTAACCGCTTGATTTGATAATAGTAGAGTTTCAGGAGTGGTGACCTGAAAATCACCCGGTGGGGTTTTTGCCGTTAGGGTTTTCCCCATTCGTAAACAAATCACCTTGTTATTTAATTTCCACTGCATATTTAGTATTTGGTAATTTGTTTGTGCTTCCACATATTTGCATGTTAAATTGATTAATTAATAACTTGGCTAATTAATTAATTGATTTTATCACAAGGGGTCATTCAGTTTGTGGCCTATCAAGTGGTATCAGAGCAGGCACACTCTGATTAGGTTTAATCTTTGCTGTGTTGATCCATTGACCCCTGTTTGTCATGGATAGAGGACAATCTTTAATCATTCCTCCTTTATTTGATGGCACTAACTATGCATACTGGAAGGTACGCATGAGAGCTTTCTTGCAGTCTTTAGATGAGAAGGTGTGGCAAGCTGTAGAGATTGGCTGGACTAAGCCAAAAGAAGAACCGGCCGATTGGGATGATGCTAAGATCAAAGCGGCTAACTTCAATAGCAAAGCGCTAAATGCCCTATTTAGCGCAGTCACCAATGAGGAGTTCAAGAAGATATCCTCAACTGAAACTGCTAAGGAGGCTTGGACCATCCTCCAGACAACCTATGAAGGAACAAAGGCTGTCAAAGATTCAAAGCTTCAGAGGCTCACTACAAGCTTTGAAGAAATTAATATGGAGGAGGATGAGTCGTTTGATGAGTTCTATGCCAAACTCAAGGACATAGTGAACTCAGCCTTCAATCTTGGGGAAACCATCCCTGAACCCAAGATTGTAAGGAAGGTGCTCAGATCTCTACCTGAGAGATTTCATGCCAAGATTACGGCAATTGAGGAATCAAAAGATATAGACAAGATTCCTTTGACTGAGCTGGTTGGAAACTTGCAAACCTATGAGGTTATCTAGGATTGGCAAGTCAAGTAAAGGCAAAAGCATGGCCTTGAAGGCAAAGAGCAGTGACACAGATGAGTCTTCTAATGATGAAGATTCCAAGATGAAGTCCTACATTACCCGGCAGTTCAAGAAGTTTATGAAGAATGCTAATGGAAGGAGCTTCGACAAGGACCGCAGGCAGTTCAGTTCTTCTCAGTTTAAAAGCCATGACAAAGGGAAGAAGGATGCTAAGGAAGGCGGTCAGTATACTGTTCCTGTAGGACTAAAGTGCTTTGGGTGTCATGGGTTCGGACACATGAAACATGATTGTCCTACATATCTCAAGAGCATTGGGAAAAGCAAGGCACTTGCTGTAACCCTAAGTGACACTAAGCCTGAAGATGATTCCGACAATGAGGATGATGGAATCTTAAATGCCTTCACTGCCACAGTCAATCCTACTGAAGGGATTGTTGAAGAAATGGATGAAGAAGAAGAACTGGTGGAGTCCAAATTTGAGAAGATGGATGATCAAGATGATATCCATTCAGCCTATGAGAAGCTTTACAAGCTCTTTGAAAAGCATGAGAAATTATATAGGCTGGCCACCAAGAAGCTCAGTGATGTGGAACTTGATCGTGAAGAGTTGTCCACGAAGTTTGATGAGACGAATCAAACTATTGGAGCACTGAGATTTGAGAACAACTTTTTGGCCAAGAAGACCAATAAGCTTGAAGCAGAGCTGTTTCAAGTCAGAGCTCAACTGGAGAGGACTTCAAGTGCAAAGCTTAATGAGATGCTTAGCAGTTAGAAATCTGCTTCGGATCGAACTGGTTTGGGGTATGGTATTTCTTTCTCTAATACTGCTTCTACTAGCAATCTGTTTTTGTTCCTCCTGCTAATAACACTGAAATTGAGAACATTGATGTTAAAACTGAATTAGCTAGTGAGAACTTAGACAAGGGTAAATCTATCTTAGGAGCACCCCCTAAGCAAGATAAGAATACTGCTAAAAATCCTAGGGCTAAGAAGACTAACTCTCAAAAGCCTAAACAGAAGAAGTAGCATCTCTGTCATCATTATGGAGCTGCCGGTCATACTCGACCAAATTCCTATAAGTAGTTAGCCACTCAACAGAGCAATGGCATGATAGCATCTGGAAGCCAAAATCAGCTTCAATCTTCTCTTGCTCCTCTTGGAGATCTTCTAAAAGCCCTCATGTTCCTTTCGAACTTGAACGGTTTAAATTCTTCCCCCTTACCGCCTGTTCAAGGATTGAATCAAAGGAAAGGTTCTTCCAAGGTGTGGAAGAAAAAGGACTCTAAGTGATTTCATCACTTTCTTTTCCCTTCTTGTTTTTCTTATTTGTTGCATTGCTTGTGTGTTTTTCTTTTCTGCTGAGTCAGTCTAGTTTTTGCTTTGCTTTGATAACATGTTTTTGTTTGTTTATTTTCAGTTTTGTTTATTTTGTTTTTGATATAAAAATTTAAAAAAAAATGGAAAAAAATGAAAAATACAAAAACAGTATGTGTTATGTGTACTTTGGTACTTGTGTACCTTGGATGGCCAATGAAACAAAGTTTTCTAAACTTTGTATCTCTTGTAGCTTAGATGAGCATCTCTATGCACAACTAAGCAAGTGAGCTTTGTGGCTCTTGTTTGTGATGAGTAAGATTAAGTTATCTCTTAAACTTAACACTCATATCACTCTTTTTGATGGGTAGGACTAGAAAATCCTAAGAGAAAGGCATAAATGACCATCTCACCACTGTTGCCCGCCAATCATAGTATGACACCTGTATGCTTCGGCATAGCAAAAGTGCAGTGTCATAGACACATGTATGCTTCGGCATAGCAAAAGTGCAGTGTCAAAGACATCCGTATGCTTCGGCATAGCAAAAGTGCAATGTCTATGCTTAACATGTTGGGTATTTCTTTTTTCTCTTTTTATGCCCATGCATGATATGCTTAAAAGAAAATATGCAAAATAAAGCTAAAAGACTAAAATGCTTTAAATATGATTGCAAGCGTGTTTTCTAGGAGATGTGGGAGTCATAGGATGTACCTCAAAAGTGATAGTCCCCATCAAACAGTTATGATTGTGTGTGAGTTAAAGTTATTTTCTCATATCTCAGATCGTCATAACTTGTATACACATATGCAATCTTGCAATGTTTTTCACAAACAACACGCAATATTCTTTGCTACTTTTGATACATGTGCAGGTACAATGTGATTTGGCCATCACAAGTGTTTACATATGCTAATGTATGCTCACTAAACTGTCTTGACTTGATTTTGAAATATAAAATTGGTTAGACTTGTTTAGTGTGTGTGTGTGTTTTTGAAGATCCATGTGCTAAATTTCTTTTTGAGAGATGATTTTGAGAGCTTTTTATGTTGAGTGGATCATTGGTTGAGGTGCTTATTGGATTGCATTCATGTTTGTGTTTTTTACTTTTCGAAAAACTGCTTTTCACTGATGGCTCGACACCTCCTCGACACCTTCTCGATACCTGGTCATCTGTCAAGCTTCTTATGCCTTTTCTAATCGCAATCTCGACACCTGTCTCGACACCTGGTGGATCGATCGAGAAATCTTCTATCTTCTCGATACCTTGTCGATTGATCGAGCTTCTTATATCTGAAATTGGTCTTGCACCTCGACAACTCTCGATACCTGAAGCTGTCGAAGGCAAATTTCTCGACACCTTCCTCGATAGCTTACTCGATACCTCTCGACACCTCAGCTGTCGAGAATTACTGAGGTGTCTATAAAAGGTCAGATCGCAATTTTCCTCTCATTCTGTCGATCTCTCTCGATCTATCCGAAGACTTTTCACCTCCCAAACAAGTTTCTCTCACTCAAATCTTCAAATCTTCATCATTTTTGGTCTTCCCTTGATTTCCATCACCTGGTATGTTCATTTTGCCTTCCTTTTTCATGCATTTCATGTTTTGAAACCTAGGTTTTGGGATTTTTTTGAAATTTTTTGGGTTTTTCAAAATTGATGAGTTTTTCTTCAAATTTTGGGTTGGGTTTGCACTTAAATGTTTTCAAAATGTCATACATTGCATTTCATGTGCATTAGAATGGTATTTACATGCATTTAGATGTGTGCTCTATGTTTGTGTGTTGCTAGGATTGGATTGGGCTGAGCCCGTGATGTTTTTTCCTTTACATGTCACATATTCATGCATTCCCATGCATACGTACTTGTTGTTCAATATGTTTGATCTATTTGAACTGTGTTGGGACTTTTCTGATTGTCTCCCTCTCTATCTATTTCACATTCTTTTACGTTAGTAGTGTCTATGGCACCCAAACGTAAATCCACTCCTGCTCGGAACCCTCTGCATTCTAGAGCATCATCTTCTTCTGATTCTGCTCCTCTTAACCTTCGGTTCCGTGATGGAGATGCCCACAAGGCATTTTCGGAGAACTTTTCTCGATGAGGTGTTCATTCGGAATGCCAAGTCATTCTGGCGGACTTCGCCGACACTGACCTTCCTTCTATCATTCACAGTAGGGGATGGGAGTCACTGTGTGACATCCCGGTCACCTGTCCTCTCGTGCTGATACAGGAGTTTTACTCCAACATGCACGGGATAGATCGTTCAGTACCTCTCTTTTTCACTCGCGTTCGAGGTACGCGCATTCCTGTCACACCGCAGCTAGTTGCGGATGTGCTCAGGGTACCTAGGATAGATTTTCCTGATTATCCTTCCTGTGAGCGTCTGAGGACTGTGTCCAAAGATGAGCTCATCTCTGCCTTCTGTCAGCGTCCTGCTGATTGGGTGAGCATCAGTACACATCATGTAGGTCTTTTGCTAAAGGTCCTAGATTTCTAAACATGGTGATGACCTTTGTACTCCATCCACTCTCTCACTACAACTCTATCACAGAGCCTCGTGCTCGATTTTTGCTATCACTTCTAGAGCATCTTACTATAGATTTTCCTTCTCACTTCATCCTTTCTATCATAGATGTCCATCTAGATTCGGCGTCCCGTGATAAGCTCATCTTTCCTTCCGCTATCACGAGGATCTTACGCCATTTTTCTATCCCTTTTCCTGTGTCCGACCACTTCACTCACATCTATGCCATAGATGCCGCTACCGTAAAACGTAGTGAGGCTCGGTTTAGGTCGCGACAGACGGATTCCACTCCTCCCTCCCATTCGGCTCCGTCCAGATCAGCTCCATCCAGATCCGCTCCTTCTACATCTGCTCCTTCTTCCTCTACGGGCGATGTATCTCTTGGAGACATTATGGCGCAGCTGCAGCGCATGGACGCTCGCCTCGATACACTCTCCACTGAGTTGTATCAGGTGAATGTTCGTGTTGGTCGTATTGCACGACGGCAGGCGACCATGGGTGGTTTTGCTCCAGAGGCTACTCCTTCACCACCTACTCCAGCAGCTTCAGATTCTGAGGATGAGGATGATGAGGATGGGGATGCTAGCTCTACTGATAAGATGTTTACATGACACTCTACCCTTTGTCACTCGTGACAAAAAGGGGGAGTAGCTTTGGGTTATGAGAGTAGTCATCTTAGGGGGAGAGTTAGTATAGGACATTTTGATAGGGGGAGTGTTGATATTTTTGAGGGATGTAGTGAGGTTTTGATGTATCTTTTCTTTTCTATTCTTTATAGATACATTGATCTTGTATATGAGGTCTTTTGACCAGTTTTACATACATTGTACTTATCTTCTACATATGTGGATGTATGTTTCTTTCACCTCTCTCTTCATGTGTTGTTTCTTCTCTATCTTTATACACATGTTCTTTATACTTGTATGCAATCTATTTATTTCAGTTTCACACAAGATGCCCTGATGAGTTTTGTTTAAAGTGTTTCAGAAATACAGCTTGTCAAAATCTACTTGCCATAAACTCTCTTCTTGGAAAGTTTTTCAAGAGTTTGTGTTAGGATAGATTTTATTGTATTCAACAAGTGAATATGAGTTGAGTGATTTATGACTTCTCTCATATGTTCATTTGTTTGTTGTGGTTTTGTCACGGATTGCCAAAGGGGGAGATTGTTAGGACATATGTGTATTCACTTGTTAAGAACATATGTCACTTATTTATGTAAATTGGCTAATCCTTTTGACAAAACGCACTCTACTTGTAATTGGGTAGTTCTAGGTGTTTTTAATACTTCAAGAAACAAGGTTTCAAGATCAAGTGTTGAAGTCATCAAGTCTGTCCAAGAAAAAGCAAGCTGAAGTGCAAGTTCATTAAATCTCGACACCTGCTCGATAGCTACCTCGACACCTGCTATCTGTCGAGAATTATAAAATCAGTTTTTCTGATTTGATTTTCTTGGGATCCGTGAATATGCTTTTGGGCCTTCTTTTCTTCTAACCCTAAACATATAAAAGGATTGTTTTAAGAGCCGTCAAATTGTACACAAGTTGCAAAAAAGTATTGAGCAATCTTTGTTCAAGCAAATTGTGATCAAAAGACGAAGTTCTTAACCTAGTTCATCTTCTCTCAAGAAGTTGCTGTGTATTTGCAACATAGGGTTTTGTAACCAAGCATCTTCCTGATCTTCATCGTGTATGATGAACTGAAGAACTTTGCAGCCAACCTCTCCTTCTTAGTTGGTGTTTGAAGTCGCATACTGGGATCCACGCATTGGTTAGTCACGTACTTGGGAGCCGTGCATCAAAGGTGAAAATTGTCACTACAGATCAAGTCCAATTGAGTATTGGGGTAAGGGTTCAACTGTAGGTTGGTAAGGTACTTGGGATTCCTTTACTTGTAACCGCTTGATTTCATAATAGTGGAGTTTCAGGAGTGGTGACCTGAAAATCACCCGGTGAGGTTTTTGCCGTTAGGGTTTTCCCCATTCGTAAACAAATCACCGTGTTATTTAATTTCCGCTGCATATTTAGTATTTGGTGATTTGTTTGTGCTTCCACGTATTTGCATGTTAAATTGATTAATTAATAACTTGGCTAATTAATTAATTGATTTTATCACAAGGGGTCATTCAGTTTGTGGCCTATCACAAGTTATTTTTTGCTAAACTTAGTACATGATATTGTGTGTGATCATGTTGTGGCCATCTAAGATTAAAAGTTCCTTGATTTTAATGCAAAATGTGTTAAATGTTTGAGCTTTGAGGACAAATTGGTTGAAAAACTTGTTTTTGGAAGATCTGGGTTGAATTCAAGTGTTTTTGGAAAACTTTTAAACTCATACTCATGCATTTTATTCATAAAACATTGTGCTTTGAGGAGTTTCTACATTAAAATGCTCTGTTTTTCAAAAATCTGATTTTTTTTTTTTCAGATTTTCGATCGATCAAACCTGTTGCTCGACCGATCAAAATTGCAATAAAAATTTAGCTTTGAATTTGCCTAGCACAATCGATGCTCGATTGATGCTGGATCGATCAAATATGTCTTTCGATCAATCGAATCTAATTTTCGACTGATCGAAATTCGAAAGTTGAGTTTTTTAAAAAGCTTTCTTTTCACGTGTTCTTCACTATTCTCAAAAGCTTTTCACTCTTTTCTCACTTTCTCTAATCAACTGATCCAATCTAAAAAAAAATATTGTCGTTTTCTGCCTCAATCTTTCAAGGGTTTTTGTCTTCTAATGCTAGTAAGTCTCTTTTACCCTTTCTTCTTCATTTTATTCACAGTTTTCATGCATTTTTCATGCATTTTCCATGAAATTTTTGAACTCAATATTCTGAGGGTTTTTTATTTTTAAGTTGTTTTCTTTCACATTTGATCATTGGGTTTTTTCTCTAGATGATATTAACATGATTCCCATGCATTAATTTGATTAATTTTGCGATTTGGGAAAATTTTAAAATTCTAGGGCTTGAAACTTGGTGAAATTGGGGATTTTGTTCAATTAGGCTTCAATTGGTAAAATTGACTTGTGTAATTGATTGATTAATTCATTATATGCTGTTTTCTAACTAGTATGATGATTAATTGCTCAATTTGGTTTAATTTTTAAAATTGGATTTTTCAAAATTTGGGGTTTTTTTGTTCTAAAACTCTATGTTCAAGTCAATTGTTGGTTTATACAGTATAATTGAACAAATTTCATTGCATTAGAGCTTGCATCATATGTGCATTCATTACATGCATCATACAATTTGTTATTTATTGAGATTTTTGTGCTCTAATCTTGTCTAATGCAGTCTGCCCTTGGTTTTGTTTTCTTTCTTTGGTTTCTGTTTTTGTCTTTCCTTTCCAACCATCAGCATCATGGTTAGGAAGACTAGAGCCAACAAGAAAACCACCTCCACCTCTACCCCAGCCTTTAAGAGTGATAGGTTTAGGTTTAAGAAAAACCAAGAAACCTATGAGAAGCTAGACATATTTAGGTCTGTCTGGGCTGAGAGAAAGGTCTTTTTAGATGAGTTAGATCTAGAGCTTATGAGAAACTTTGAGCGTAGGGGTTGGTTGCCTTTGTTGGATATAGATCATCCTCCTTCGGCTACCTTGATTAGAGAGTTCTACTCGAACCTTTCTGTCCACTTCAATGATTCCAACGTCCAGTATGTGATGAGTTGGATAAAGGGTGAAGAGTATGTCATTACTCCTCCAGTAGTGGCCTCTGCTCTTGGGGTGCTTTTGGTACGACAGCCTGTGAACCCTTATTCTGAGACCCCTCCTCTTAATGACATTATGTCATATCTCACCGGTACTTCCATTCAGTGGGGTACTAATCGTTGTATCACCTCCCATGAGCTTACTGAACTCAATTACTTGTTTTTCTGGATTTATTGCCATTCTATCTGGCCTATCTCTCATTTGGGCAACATTCCTATTGAGAGATGTGCATTTTTGTATTCCCTTGTGACCGATGCTCCTATGAGTTTTCCTACTCTTTTCATTCGTTCTTTGGTTGAGGTTCATAGGAGTAGTTCTAAATCACATGGTCTTTTCTTCCCTATTTTTATTCATAGGATTTTGTTACGTTTAGGTTTAGAGGATTTTCCCGCGACTGAGCCCATACATATTATAGCTCCCATAGGTGCCACCTTCCTTAGGCAGAGAGTAGCTCAGATGAAAGCTAGCTCTAAACGCCTTAAAGTAGAGTCTTCCACAGGTGCTGCATCTCATCCTCCTTCTGGTGATCCCACTGCTGAGGAGTATGTCAATCCCACTGCCGCTGTAGATCCTCCACCTTCTTCTTCGAGTAATTCATCCATTTGGAGTATGTTGGATACTATCAAGACCATTCAGGAGGTGCATGGACAGCTTTTGGTGGATGTGCTCACGGAGCTTCAGGCTTTGTGTGCTGATTTGGCGAGTGCTCGGCAGTCTACTCTACCACCTCCTTTTGATGATGAGCCGTGATTGCCCTTTGGCAATTCGTCACAAAAAGAGGGAGTATATATTGATGGAGATAGGGGGAGATTTTGAGTTTTTGGAGCTTTGGAGTTTTAGATTATATCTAGGAGCTTCATGATGTATATTTTTTTTGGCTCATGATGTATTTATTTTTTATGGGTTGTATATGTTAGAGGGAGATACTATGTTTTATGTTTCTTTTATTGTTTCTTGTTTCACGTGTGCTACATTGGTTATTGATTTATATTATGAGGTTATTCATGATATATGTCTTTTATTTTTTGTTTTGTGAAATCAAGAATTTATTTTGTTTTACTTGTATTTTCCACACATGCGTTTATTTGTTTGTTGAGTGTTTTAGGAATATACAGGTTTATTCAGTCATGCTACTGTCTACACTGACAACTAATAAATAGTAGTTAGGTTGAATTGTTTTTGGGCATGTTTAATGTTTAATGGGCTATTTGTAACTTTGAGCATTTCAATTTTGTTATGTGTTTTGTCACAGATTGCCAAAGGGGGAGTTTGTTAGGTTCTAAGACTTTAGGAACTAAATGTATTAGAACTTCAATGTGTAATGTGTTGGCAAACCATGATCAAAACTTACAGTCTAGATTTAGGCTACTCAAAGTGTGTTTATTTGTAAAGTTGGAATTGAATGATTGCAGAATTTACTAGATAAAATCTGCAAGGCTCAATTGATCGAAAATTAGACTCGACTGATCGAACCTCGTGCAGATTGTTTTTTCTGCAGAATTTCCAACTCAACCCAAGCCCATATAACGTGTAGGGTTTTATGTTTTGCATCAAGTATAAAAAGAAAAACTCTAGCGACGTTTTAGAGGTTGTTGACATGCTGTGTATGTGAATCTTCTGTGAGATCTAAAGGTGTTTACCTTCATACACACTTAGGGTTATCAAGATCAAGATTGATGTCGAGAACTTGGTGATCTCTTCAGTTGCTGTTTCAAGAGCTTAAAGAAAAACACAAGTAGGAGAAGCAAACCAAGAAGATTGACTTCTTGCTTCATCCATAAGCAAACCAATCACATTTTCCAAGCAAATTTTCTATATGGACCAATTTATCCACATCAAGAACTAGAAGAATCCTAAAACAAGAAATTCTTTCTTTTATCATATTGATTCCTCTAGATTTGTTACCCACCTTTAAATTTTTAACTCTTAAGATCTCCGAATGAAATGTCTCTTGTAGTTTGATTACGCCATCATTTGTCCCTGAATTTTCTCTAAAATTCTCTAGATAACAAAATCCATCAAAATGATCACAAATTCTATTAAAAATAGCTCTTGCAATTGTTGGCTTACCTATTCCACTAGGGCCATAGATCCCCATCATGTGAACATCGTTTGACTCAATATCTGAAAATATACACTTTACAGGGTAATTTATTCCAACCGGGTATTGAGCAACAAATAATGGCGTGCGATTTAATTTAAAATTTGAGATCTCATCAACAATTTCTTGGATAAATTCAGATTTGCTACAACTATCATTCACAGAACATGAAAACAATACACGATTTAGGACACATTTGGTAGACTGTAATAGTAATTACATAGGAATATGAATAGATATTATAAGAAATACAAAATGCTATAATGTAATGCTTATTACAATTCATTTGTTTGGTGACAACACAATAATAGAACCATGAAGACAATGGAATGAAAGCATTTTAAATCAAATTTAAGATATATTTTAGGAAATATCTTACTCATTTAATTATATTTCCTAAAAGATAATATTTTTTAAATTTGAAAAGATATTAGTTATTTTTTATGATTTTTTTTATTTTCGTAATTGTTATGTGCATATGGAAAGTTGTTTATTTAGAAATATATTAATGGTAGAAATTAATACACCTACTAAGGAATAGCTATTACGTCCCTTTTAGAGATGAAGTTATTCCTCATTTTAAAGAATAGTTATTCATAAGGAATGACTATTCCCTGTAATAAAAACATTACCAAACTACTAAATAACTAAACTATAGGAATAACTATTGTATTACAGTGTCTATTACAGTCTACCAAACATACCCTTAGATTTATATCATATATATACACACACAATTTAGAGAAGAAAATAGTAATATGAAAATGAACGATTAAATTTGAATAATTATCATATAAAGTAAGTAGCATGTACAAATTCATAAATCTATAACTATAATTATGTTAGCATTTATATATATATATATATATATATATATTAGTTTTAGGGTTCTAGGCATAGTTGTCATGGCATGTTGAGCATTAAATCATCAAAGAGTGGTATGGTAGTTCACTGGATCAACCATTAGATGATTGACTCAATCGTTGTACTAATGATAAATTTATTTTAAATATGAACAAATTAAAGTAAATTGAAAAAAATAAAGAAGATAAACTATAAAAAGATGAACTTACATTCAATTTAAACATAAATATGTAGGCATTACATAGATTGAAATTAATAGGATATTATTGTTCATATATTGAATTTATATATTTTTATATAAATAATGACTAAATAATAAGATACTTGAATTGATCATTTGACTTCTTATTTCAAGTTTAAAAGCTACAGACTAAAAAGACCATGAATAAAAGTGCATAATTGAAGGAAAGTATAGTTACTAATTTGACCAAAAAAACTAACATTAAAGACCAAACGATTTGAATAAAACCATGTGGTTCCGTATTTTTCTTTTCCTTTTTTTTTTTTAAGAAAAAAACCAACAATTTTCATGATTTAAATCAGCTTTTTGGTTGTGAAACTAACGTTTCTGTCATAACGTCTGGATTTTCATATTGTCTACCAATTTGAGGATTCAACCATTGTTTAACTATACATTTAGCACAAAGTTGCAATGAAAATCTTTTTTTTTTTTTTTTTTTTTGAGTGAATGTTCAAAAAGTGTGTAAAACACTATGAACATTTAGACCTCCAAATTACAAAATATCAATTCAAGTTTACTATCAAAAAATGTATGTGTGGAAAATGAACATAAGCTATTAACAGAATTGATAATCAATCTAAACCAATTAAAATCACATCCATAACAGAAATTAAATGGCAAAGATTAAGGGAAGAGAGATGCAAACACAAGGACAACACAACAATGTGTTATTGAAGAGGAAACCGAAGCCCTCGGCGTAAAACCTCTTCGCCGCCCTCCAAGCAGTCAATAATCCACTATAAAATGTAGTTGGGATACATGAACAGCAATAGACCCTCCAAGCCTAATCTACCCAGTGTACCTAAGCCCTCCAAGCTTCTTGCTCCAACAAGGTTGCGTCGAACCTTTTCCTTTTCTAGCTTATCGGATTCCGTTATAGCCCATAGCAACAACCAATATGAATTGGTCCCTTCCTAACTGCTTCCCAAAGCACTAAACAGCCTTCTCACAGATACGGGTATGGTGAGAAAAGTTTTTGGTAATGTACCTCTCAAGGATGTAACAATGGAGAGGAAGAGAGTAGAGGAATTTGAAGTGTCTCTATGTGAAGATTAAGGATGAGTCAATCTTGTTTTTCTCTAGGGTTTCTCTCTCAAAATTCTCTCTGGAAGCTCTCTAAATTTCGTGGGTATAAGGGTTATTTATACTAGGGTGAGAAAGGAATGTGAGGAGTCAGGTTTTTCATAACAAGGCTGGCTGGCAGCTTGGCCTCGCGACTTGACTGAGTCATGAGTTCAAGTCGCGAGCTAACGGTCTGGCCAGTCTGGACTTTTTGTCCTGTAGTGCTCCAACTGGCATGACTGTTCATCTTCCTACATGCTTCACTCGTGTGCTGCAGTTGGCGGCTTGCCAGTCGTGAGTCACCCGCGAGTCCCAGCCGCGAGTCTCTGCATCCTTGCACAGACTTGAGCATTTATTCACACTCTCTCACTCACTACCCTTACATAAATCCCACCTAAATACAGGGTTTCTAATTGCTAAATTAGAAGCAAATTTGGCACGGAATAAAGTCAACACAATGGTTGATTAAATTCAACCTTACATTGAGTGTGAGTTGCAATGAAAATCTAATTACTGATAATTGAAACTTGTTACAACTTACAACTCATTTTTAATAATAGAACTAAATTATTAAGGATATTTTTGGGAAACGGTTTATAAATAAATAATATGTGGGAGAAACACCTATTTAATTGGTAAGCTAATTTTTTATTTTATTTTTTAAATCTTTCTATTTCTACATTGCCAGCTAACTTCTATAGTAGTGCTTTCTCAACCAAAAAAAAAACCCTTCTATAGGATTAGGAGTGGATATGAAGAAAAAAAAAATTATTCATAATTTGGCCAAAAAACTAACACTGATAAATTAGTGGTAATTGTTGTTTCACAATAAAATTAGTTATCATAACAAACCAGTGAAACTCATAAAAGTACAATAGTTGTCATTAAATACATACCCATGCTTTTCTCAAAATAAAAAAAGAAAAAAAAATACCTATGCTTGTAATGCCAACTAGATATATTTGCAGCTTCAAATAAAGCTTCCCTCCAGCTCTGTACCTTGTAATCCTTTAATTTTTCTTCATGTTTAGATAGTGCTTCTCCAAACTTTCCTTTTTGGTTATGAACTTCTGATGAATCTATGTTGTGAAAAATCGGTAGCACTAACTGGTCTTTTTTCTTACACTCAACAATCTTCGCAAGTTCATCCAAGTACCATTTGGAGGATGCATAGTTTTCAGAGAAAACAATTATTGAAATCCTTGAATTTTCAATGACTTTGAGAAGTCCTACAGAAATTTCTTCCCCACTTTGAAGGTTATCATCAATAAAGGTGTTAATATTCCGTTGACACAAAGCATTATACAAATGGCCTATAAAACCAAGACGGGTATCTTCACATCTGAAACTCAAGAAGACATCAAACTTCTTGGGTTGGTTGGTGAAAAGAAGAAGATGAGGCTCCTTGGTAGGTCACAAGAGCCATCAAGATTTATGAGCAAACTGTTGTAAAGATCTGAAAGGAGGAAAAAAAAAAAAAAAAAATGAGACGGGATTGTAATATAACTTGGGAAAGTGAATGACAAATTAGGAAGAGGGTGAATGCAAGCAAGAGGAGCCTTTAAAGGTGGTTGCTTTCGGTGTGTCCAGCGACTCTTTAAACTTTAAAGTGCCATATTGATGCTTACATTGCTTTTGGTGTGACCAATAACTCTTCGAACTTTCCAAGAACCGTAGATGCTTTTTTATTGCAATATCATGCAAGTTTCCATGTGAAACCTAAAATAAATTTTGTGACTTTCTAAGCACCATACCGGTAATTGTGGTCAAACAAAATGGTAATTTCCTATCTTATTAGTCATTCAAAAGTGAGATGTAATAAACAAAGGGAAATGTTAATAAAAGTAGATATCCCTCTTCCATGCAATCCAACAAAATTGAAAGAGAGGTCCACACGGTTATAACTGTGGATATGGATTGAAGTCGAAATCATCATTTACAGAGGGATAGACCAATGAAGAGGAACCCAAATTAAACCCATGAGCAACGGTTAAGTCAAATCGCCAACCAAAGTCAGACCCATTTGTCACATTCATTGGGAGCCCTGAATCGGATGGCAAAGAAAGGTGTTCAATGTCATGAGGAACTAGAGGAGGTTGACTTTCTGTTAAATATGAGTCATTATATGCAGTGTTCAAAGAGATGGGCAATTGACGATAATACCAAATCACAGCTATCATTGTGAAAGCCCATCAAACTTGAGTGAAGCCCCCTATTTGTATCTTCCATTGAAAGCCCCAAAGTTTCAACACTGTTGAAACTGTAAGAAGATATGGTTCCTATTCAACTGCATTTAAGACAACATCATAAATATTCATATTAATTTCCCCCTTGTAAAATCAACGGGAGCAAAATCTATTCTTTAGATTTTAAGTCACTCCTGGTGAAATTCTTAGTTCTGCCAAATCCTGTATACCAGACATATTTGTAAAATTGTTTAACCCTCATACAACTTTGAAATTGTACCAAATTAACACTGTAATGACTTTATGAGTGGACCATATAATTTGAATTTGAATTTGAATTCAACGACAAATCAAATGTCCATCGATTCTGCTTTTTCTTTGCATAAATGTCCTTTCAAATTGAATTAGTACCCCGTATGAAAGAGACTATTAATTTAGAGAAAGAGATTGGGTAGTGACAAATCAAACAATTCAAAAGAAGAAGACATACTCTAGCATTCAACAACGAAGAAAATAAATAAAATAAAGGCGATGCAAGATAAAATGGTTTCAATGTAAAATTAATACCTGGGCAAATTTCTTAAGAGATTCTTAGTTTCTTTGACGGTGGATATGGATTGAAGATGAAGTCAACTTTTTATAAAGGGATGGGCCATTGAAGAAGAACCCAAATTAAACCCATCACCATTAATTGAGTCAATACCCAAATTTCGTCAAACCCATTTGCTATATCCATTGAATCAGATGTAAATGAAAGCACCTAGTGTCTTCAGGGACTGGAGGACATTGAGGAACTGCTGCATCCGAGTCCGTCGAAACTGCCATGATCCATATGTGAACAATTAGAAGTGGAGAAAGGAAGTAGTAAAGGTGTGAGCTCTGTGTCAACAGAGTTATCATCCACATTTTCAGATCTATCGCAAGAAATAGAATTCAACAACAATATGAGAAAGAACCCCAAAGCTGCAAATCAAACAATGCAAAACACAGAAGCGAATTTTCAATGTAAAGATGACGGAATGGAAGATAGTTTCAATGTAAAAATAATTCTGGGCATATTTCTTGGAAATTTAATAAAGAGATTGAAAATGGAGTCATATTTTTATAAAGGGGTTGGCTGTTGAAGAAGAACCCAAATCAAACCCATTACCATATACTGAGTCAATACCTAAACATAAGTCAAGCCCATTTTCTATATCCACTGGACACCTTGAATCAGATGTCATCAGGGACTAGGGTAGCTTGAAGGGTCTCCTGCGTCTGAGTCCGTTGAGACACCCAAGATTCGTATGTGAACCATGTTGAGATAGTAAAGGTGCAAGCTCTGTGTCGTCATCAATATTTTTGAAAATTGTGTTGGATGATAACGGAATTCTGAGAAGGACATATGCATTCCACATGTACCCCCATCCTTGCAATCACAGGTGCGTATTTTCCGTTTCCCCTTGTCCAATGAGAGATTTTACATGAAATCTCAACATAATTCTGACCACCTTGCATCAAGTCTCTGAAATTCCTCTATAATTGACTATGAGGTTCACCTTAAAACCACAGATGATCACACTTCAAATCATAAAAATGCCCCGTAACCATGTGACGTCGCTTACGACTATCGGTAAAAATGTGGATATCACAAACCCAATCGATTAAATCATCACGAATAGAACCGTACTTATCATTATTAGCATAACTGTCCTTCAACGGAACTAGATGAAAAGCAACACAAACAACAAATGATAGAAATTCAGGACCAACCCAGAATGATATGGAACTTTCAATGCTTTGATGATTGATCCAATTCGGCATCTTCTTTCCTGGTACTGTAATATCATATCTCTCTCCACAATCAATCAGATGCGTATCTAGAGTGGGAAATAACTCATCTTGAATTGCCCTTAACTTGGAATGGGAGACCTAGGAAGAGTAATCAATCTAATGTGATAATTTGTGATGTGAATGCGAATCCATTAATGCGTTTTATTTCACACCTGAACATTTCATATTTGTTGAAAGCCCTAAATTTCTTCCAAACTGCAAGAATTTGGAGAAATTGAAGTTTAACAAATCTAGTAAATGTATTTGCAAAGGTAACCAAAATTATTTCTATTATTACTTTAAGAGAGAGAGAGAGTAACCTGAAGGATTAATTTTCTTAATGATTTTGAATTCAACGAGATGCAGTTTGATGCATCTACTCGTCTTATACATTTTGGAAGCTTTGGAATTTTATTAAGGAACTTGGAATCATCCATTCGAAGATCCTGTAATCTATTGAATCTAATAATGCGTTCTCGGAGGTTCAAATCTTCACTCCCTAATAATAAACATTTCTCTGAGTGGGTGAAACATGAAGTCAACTTTTTTAGAAAATTCAACTTCTGAATACAATATTTTGAAAAGCCACCATAAGAATTGCATGATGCTTGTCTACCAATTCCCACGCCCTTTGAAAATTGGACATTGCCAAAAAGCAAGAGTTGGTGAAGATGTTGCAATTTATAAATGCTACTTGGAAGATGGCATGAATAAAAATACGAATAGAACTAGGAACCTATCTCTAATTGCTCAAGCCTAGAGAGATTTCCAATTGATGGAGGAAGCTCTCTAATGGCAATGTGTTCCAGACTTAGATACTTTAAATTTTCCATTTCCTATGGAATATCGGGGAATCTCTTAACCCTTTCGCAACCATGAAGACTTAAATATTTAAGAGATTTCATCACAATACAGCTTGGAAGAATTTGTAGTTCAACGCAACCCCGAAGGTCCCAGCTTTCAAGTTTATCAAGACATCCAATAGAGTCAAGAACCTTGACTAATTTTCTACACTCATGGAGATCCAATTTCTTTATGTTTGGAGTGGCACTCGACAAGTTTGGTAATTCCCTAATGTATTGATTGGAATTGAAATTCATATATGTCAATTTTTTGCATTGTATCCTCTATAGAAAAAAAATTAAAATTTTTAACTCCAACAATCGTTATTAAAATATAGTTTAATAAAGTAATAATAATTTATAAATAAATAAAAATGATTGTGCCTTGAAAAGCTTGTCTAATGTAATCCGACTTTCTGGCATGTTAACTGCAATGAGTTTTTGAGGATGAAAACTGGATGGTAAGGAAGATAAAGAAAATCCGGACCAATCAAAAACCCTTAATTCATTAGGAAGATATTTGAGACCTCTACAAATATCTACATTACAAACCACAAGAAACTTGAGATTTTTCATCCTTTCAAGACATTTATCTTCTAATTTCATCTTTGATGGTTCAAGTGAGCATATCATTATGTCTCGAATTTTTTCGGATCCCTAATTAGAAAAATGCATCAAGTCAATCATACTATACAATAAAATTCACCATAAGCATAATGACAGTTAAATTTAAACAAAAACTAAACTAATAAACTTAAATTTTCTTCAACATTTAAATGGAAAATAATCACTACATTTGCCATTTGAAAAAAGGTAGAAAATGAAACAAAATGATGCATACCATATTTTCAGTTAGTACTTTATGAATATCCTCATAACACCATAGCCTACTACGCTCTCCAGGCATTCTTGGTGATTCTTGTCGAACAATGTCACTACTCATTTGTTGTAGCAAGTCATGCATCAACAATTTATCATATTGATCAATGGTTATTAGGCACTTATCGATAAGTCTTCGAATTCCATAAATTGGAAATAAATCGCAAGCATCCAGTATATCAATGACATACTCCTTAAGAAATCCCTTAAAGAAGCATGCAATATCAAGGAAAATTTCTTTTTCCGTTTTATCCAATCCTTCAAAACTTATTTCAAGTACTTTTTGAATTTCTTCATTAGAAATTCTTCCATACTTTTCTACTGCACTTTTCCATTCAAGTTTAGTTCTTCCATACAAATCAAAACCATTATTACTAGAGCTAATGGCAGTCCCTTGGCATATTGAATAACTCTGTCTACTAGTTCCAAATAATCGTCTTTGGGTTTGTTGCTTTGGAAGGCATGCATACTAAGGAGTTCAAGGGCTTCATCTTGATCTAATTCCTTAACCGCGTAGGTTGAACAACATTTTCTAAGAGTAGCTACCAAGTTTCTGTCTATTGTTGTTATAATGATTTTGCTTCCAGAAGCAAACCAATCACATCTTCCAAGCAAAATTTCTATTTGGATCCATTTATCCACATCATCAAGAACTAAAAGGATCCTCATAAATGAAAGTCTTTTCTTTACCATATTGATTCCTTTAGATTTGTTACCCACCTTTAAATTTGTATCTCATAAGATCTCAAAAAGAAGTGTCTCTTGAAGTTTGATTACACCATCATTTGTCCCCAATCATTCTCTTAAATTTTCTAGATAACAAAATCCATCAAAATGATCACAAATTCTATTAAAAATAACCTTTGCGATTGTTGTCTTACCTATTCCACCAGGACCATATATACCTATTATATGACCATCATTTGACTCAATATCTGAAAGAATGGTCTTTACACGATAATTTATTCCAACAGGGTATCATGCAACAAATAATGGC
The DNA here is from genome assembly GCA_032727855.1 of Quercus ilex subsp. ballota. NCBI lineage: Eukaryota > Viridiplantae > Streptophyta > Magnoliopsida > Fagales > Fagaceae > Quercus > Quercus ilex. The sequence goes on along the minus strand of CM064910.1, from coordinate 5,114,462 downwards.
GTGCGATTAAATTTAGAATTTGAGATCTCTTCAACAATTCCTTGGATAAATTTGAACTCGTTGCAACTGTCATTCACATAACATTAAAAAATATATATGAGTTAGACCAGAAAATAGAAATGTGAAGATCAACTAAATTTAAGATGTTCGGCTTGTGCATAAAATTTTTTAACATTGTCAATTAAAGTAAGTGGCTTGTATTAATTCTTATATATGACATTCAATTTAAACATAAATATGCATGCATAACATAAATTGAAATTAATAGGATATTATTATAGAAAATTTATTCATATATAGAATTCATAAGTGTTTATATTTAAAAATTGAATAATAATAAGAAACTTGAAAGTTTGAAAATTGACTACTTATTTCAAGTTTGAAAGTTAAAGACTAAAAGGACCATAAATAAAAGTGAAAAATTGATGGAAAGTATGGTTATTTGATCAAAATGACTTAACATTAAAAACCAAACCGTTCGTTTTGATATATATATATATATATATATATATATATTAAGTCAAATTTTCATGATTTAGTCTTTTTTTTTTTTTTTTTTTTTTTGTGAAACATTTTTTTGGTTGTGAAACTAAAGCTAAAGTTTCTGTCATTATAATCCTAAATTTCTTATAGTTTACCAGTTTAACGGTTCAACCCTTGATTCGGTATTCGGTGTGATTCTGAGTACTCAAGTCCGGCCCTAGGCCTAGGCCACTTAGGCCATTGCCTAGGGCCCCCCACTAGAAAAAGGCCCACAAATTTTGGGGCCAAAATTAATATATCTGAAAGTTTCAGATTTGTGTGAAACCACAAGAGCTTGTTCAGACCCCCAATTAAAAATTATGGCTAGATTACTTTTACTTTAACTTAAACAAAGTGCAGAACAAGAGTAAATATGCGCAATGAATCGATAACACTACTCTAAGCCATATCCATCCACAATCAACAATAAAATGAAAGTTTAAAGAGTAGGGAAGAGAGATGCAAATACAAGATAACACCAAGGTGTGTTATCAAAGAGGAAACCGAAGAACTCGGCAAAAAAACCTCTTCACAACCCTCCAAGTTGAAATCGATTTACTAGAGAATAAAGTTGGAGTACACCAATAACAAAAGACCCTCCAAGCCTAGTCTACCCCATGTATTTGAGCCCTCTAAGCTCCTGGTACCAACGGACTTCTCGGAGTCTTGTCTTCTCTAGCGTTCCGGATCCCGCAATTTAGCTTGATTGCATCTGCCGCTAAATGGCTCCTTCCAAAACTTCCTAACAGTACCAAAGCCTCACTTAACACTCAAATTGGGTGTGGTACGTGTTTGGGGTATGAACCTCTCAAGGATCTAGAGATGGAGAGGTAGGAGTTGAGGAAAACCACAAGGAAATGTGTAGATGATTGTGAGTATGACAATCTCTAACTCTCAAGTGTATTTGCTAGGGTTTTCTGTCTGAAAAGAAATCCTTACAATCCGTGGGTAATGAGGGTATTTATAGTATGGGTAAAGAATTTGGTAAAACACTTTATCTTTTTAAAAAACAGAGACTTTCGCGATACCTCGCGGGATGGCCCTTCTTGCGAAACACTCGCAAACTTGACAGCCTGGCATGACTCTTCAACTTCCAGTCATGTGCTTCACACATGGCCTTTTTACGAGTTACTTCTCACGAGCTAGACGCAAATTGCACTGATTCATCTTTTAAACTTGATTCTTCACCAATCTCTCACACTCATCCCTTACAAATAAACCCACATACATATAGGGAAATGATTGAAGAAATTACAATCAAATTTGGCACGGAATTAAAGCCAACACAAGCTAGTTAAAAATCACAACTATACAATATCTATTTGAAAAAATATTTTTTTGGAGATCTAGGAAAAAAATAGTTTTACATTTTTTTTTCTACTTTTAAGAAGTCCTGAAGAATTGAGTAATGCTAAAGATAATACAACTTTAAATACATGAGTCTTACAAATATATGTGTCAATAATCATAAGAAATAATTTAAATAGGAAAATGCTAGAAATACTATAAGTTTTAGTTCAAAGCCTTTACAAATTGATGTGACAATTAATATGATTTATGTACGTCAACAACCTATTAAATACATTTTTGAATTACTTTTTGTGATTGGTGATACATCTTTATAAGTCTCATATTGTAAAATTTATCATATTCCTAACATCATTCATTCAAATACTTGTTTATTATTTTCTTGAAGTGTCACTAATTACATCATTGCTATATCATTTGTAAGAGTTTTTGTAGTAAAATTTGTTATACCTTTAACATTTTTCCAACAAAAAAAAAAAACATATTACAAAATTTTAAAAGAAAAATGTTATAAAAAATTATGATATTAAATACTAGTTTAAATATTACTTAAGTGATAACATTAAAGCCTCATTTAAATATATCGCCTTAGGCCTCTGAATTTGTTGAGCTGCCACTGTGAGTACTATACATCTAGAATGAAGTTTCATGGAAAATTTAAGTTACTGATAATTGAAACTTGTTAAAACTCACTTTTAATACTAGAACTAAATTATTAAGGATATTTTTGGGAAAATTCTTAAATGAATAATATGTGGAAGAAAGAAACTCCTATATTTTTTTTTATATATAAATGACACTCCTATTTAATTAGTAAGGTTTTTTTTTTTTTCAACGTTGCTAGCTAGTTAACCTCTACAGTCATGTATATGAAGAAAATAAAATACATACATAATTTGACCAAAAGACTAATACATAATTGTTGTTTAACAATAAATTAGTGATCATAACATAGCACTGAATGTTATAAATAATATATATACTACGAAAAATAAATATTCGCTATAATTTTTTATAATTCAATTATTACAAAATTTGAAGGTGGGATAGGTATTTGAACGTTGGATATCCTTATAATGTAGATCAGACAATGCATCTGAACTACAAGGTTCTTGGCCATTTTTTCTATAATTAAATGTATAAAAAACATATTAAAATTTTCATGTATTATACTTGTACAAGAATACTTCAACTAGACTTAATTTTAATACTTTTATCAACAGCTTATTATACATGACAATTGTGGGGTCTGCTTTTGCGGCCCAGAGCCCAAAGGGTATGGGTCCAGGGCCCATCGAACCCCGCAATGAATTTGTAGAGAGTGGTTCGAAGGTCTAGGCGCTGGCCGGCGTTTCACGAGGCGTGAACGCCGTTCTCTTTTTATTGAATAAATACTTGGAGCCTCTTTACAGTTGGGGGATGCTCCTCGGCCCACGGCCGAGGAGGCTTTCTTCCCTTTTGTTTCGCTCCTCCTCCAGGAGGGATTTCCTTACATTATATACTCTTTACCTAACCAATTCTAGCCCTACACGTGTTGGGTGATTTGGACAATACTTCAGATGCTCGTCCCATCAGCCGCCGTCTCAGTCTCTTTGAGAGTCGCGGCAACCAAGGTGACGTTGGTGCAGGGTTTTTTCATCATTAATGCGGCCAGGGCGGTAGTCAGGTACATTAAATGTGGAGGTGACTGCTTGTCACGAGCTTGTCCCTCGAGTTCGTGGACGTCCAACGATTGGGTCATCCTCGGACTTGGGGCGCCTCCTCGTCCCGGGCCTTCAGCCTAGGAACGAAGTGGGCTGGGCCGTAGGATTCTTTGGCCCCACAATAGCCCCTCAAAATCTTTGCTGTTCGCATCCTCGGGCGGAGAGGAAGATTTTGATGTCCTCGGTTCTGCCACGCGTCCCATTGAGTCTGGTCCTCTGTCAGTACTGGAGCCTTTTCATCTACCCCAGACGCGTTAATGGCGCCTCGAAGCGCGCAATGCCCCTTTCATTAATTCATGACTGCTCCGTGCCCCCCACGTCCAACGGGAGGATGATAATCCAACGGTGGGGATTCGCCTAGCAGTTAGGGACGGGAAAACCCGCCCGGTTCCTTGATTTGGGCTATAAATACCCATTCGAAAGCCCGGTTCCTCTGTCCAATCGCACTCAAGAGTCTACATCTCCCGCATAAAAAGCCTGTCCGAGGAGCTTCTACTCATTTCTGTAAGTCACTCTATCTCTCTTCGAACTTTTTCCTTCTACATCTCTGCCTCTTTTTCATTCGCTCTCTCTTAGCTCGCTTAGGCATCATTTGGGATGGGTATATTTAAGAAGTATGTATTCACTGAGGAGGCGATGGAGAAATTCATCGCCGATTATAAGATACCGGCCAACGTGGGCTTGAGGTATTGTGCAGAGGGTGAGTGGCGCTTCCGGAGGCAGGAGGGTGAGGTGGTAATTCCCATCGTTGCCTTCGTTGAAGGTGGCATGAGGATACCCATGGGGCCGGTGATGAGGGACTACCTGATGCACTTCCGGCTAGCCCCCACCCAGTGTGCCATCAACGTCTTTAGGATTCTGGGCTGTGTGGATGCCTTAAATGAGAAGATGGGACTGAGACTAACCCACCATGACGTCAACTGGTGTTATAACCTCCAGTGCCTGAGGGGCGAAACTTACTATCTGAAGACCAGGGATGACAGGGTTCGGCTTATTCAGTGCCTTCTTGAGTCCAGCAAGGGGTTGAACAAGGACTTCCTCATCGTGTCTGGAGAATGGCATGATGGCCTTCACTGCCCAACGACAGAGGGGACCCCAGGTGGGCAGTGGGAAAATGGGGGGAGAGTCCTAGGATCCTGATCAGTTCCATCCTTTACTTCATCCATTTCTTTTTGTCCCGTCTGGTTTCTCACGTGAATGTGTTTCCTCTCGCAGATCCGCACGCCTTCACGCGCCACTTCAGCCTGATCAACCGAGAAGACTTGCAAAAGGCGCTGAGGGCAGAGGTTTTCGTGAACGAGGCCGACAATCAGGTTAGGGCCGCTCACCAGATCTTGAAATACGACCCGGCTCACAAGTCATTTGCGGCGCCGAAGTACGTGATCAGGGCAAAGGATCCTCGGCTTCGGAAAATAACCGTGATCGAGGACAGGTTCCGGTTCCCCGAGGTGCCCTCCACATCAGAGGGCGTAGTACCTGCGGGTCCCTCTTCCTCCCTTAGATCCTCAGAGGCTGCAGAAGAAGGCCTAGAGAGGGAAGTGGAAGTTGCTAACTTTGGTCCCGCCGAGGACGAATTTGGCGTGTTTGAACAAGTCTTTCAGTCCGAGGACCCTCTAGGAGACTTGGGTGACCCTCGTCTGTCTAAAGCAGACTTCTCAGTGTCCAAGTCCTCTTCCAGGCACGAGATGGGTTACAAGAAGAGGCCTCAACCTAGCCTGTCGGATCTGATTGAAGGCCAGCCGGGGAAATCGAAGCCAGAGCTTCCTCCTCCTCCTCCAAAAACTCGTTCTGCTCAGGGCAGGTCGGCCTCTGCCCAGTCGAGGCTTCCTCCTTCTCCGTCTAAGACGAGTCTGCCTTCTAGGCATGAGCCCTCCGATCCCAAGCAGAAAAAGGATAAGGGCAAAAGGCCGGCTGAAGAAAAGTCCAGGTCCCCACGGGAGGGGGATGATACTCGGCGGCCATCCAAGCAGCTGAAGATAAGCTCCCAAGGCCAGGAAAAGCAGGTTGACTCCGAGCCAGAGCCTCAGGCCTGGCTTCCTAGCCCAATGCTCCATGGGGGGCCGCTGAGGGAAGACTCCTCCCTTAGGGATTTCAAAGAGGGCGAAGGCGCGTACGTGGCCGACGCAGTGGGAAGGTGCCTGCTACTCCCAGCCGACATGGCGGAGCTGGCGACTATGAGGAGCAGGGAGGTCTTCCTCTGCCTCAAGCGGTACTTGGGAATGGTAAGTCTCTCGTCATTTATGACTTATTCGAGTCATAGCTTCTCTCTTTTCCTTTCTGAGCTCGGCTAACCGCGTACTTGTTTTGCCTGCCAGGCCGCTCAGGCCACTTATAGGTTGGAGGACGCTGCCCGTGACCAGGGGAAAGCCATGGACGTGGAGCGTGAGAAACGCTTGGAGGCCACTCGGGTCCTTAAGAACTTTGAGGCTGACCTTGCCAAGGCCCGGGAGGAGCTGAGTGCAATGACCAGTGCTCGGGATACTGCCCTGTCGGGTCTCGTCGGCTTCTAGAAGCAGGCCGAAGATTACTCGAAGCGCCTGGCTGAGGCAGAGGAGCAGCTGAAGACTGCAAAAGAGCTGCTTGCTGATCTGCCAAAGAAGTTGGCTGCCGCCAAATCGGACAAGCGGGCAGCTGAGTGGGCGAGGGACGAGGCTGTGCGGGCCAAGTTTGAGGCTGATCAGGGCAGGGAGGAAGCCCTGGCCACTAAGCAGGAAGCCGAGGAGGAGGCTTATGCTACGGGGATGGCAGAGACAGAGGCAGCCTTTAAGGCTCAAGTCCCTGGGTTGTGCAGGCGCTACTCTGCCGAGGTTTGGAGGGAGGCCCTCAGACAGGCTGGGGTCGAGGCCTCGTCCGACTTATGGAAGGAGGAGAATGTGTACTACCCTCCTGCTATCCGCGAGGCAGCTCCAATGGGCGCTGAGGCCGAGGAGGGTGCAGAGGGAGCTGGCGCTGCTACGGGTGAGGACACCTCAATTGCTGCGCCCGGGGGCGAGCTCGTCCAAGGAAGTGACCCTCCCAAGGTAGCAGAATTAGGTGAGGGCCCCGTTGAGGAGGCGCCTCAGGAGGTTGTGAAGCCTACCTCAGAAGCTGAAGTTTCTGCTGCTGAGGGGGCAGCCGTTCCTACCGCGCCTTCGCAGGCTGTCCCTTCCGGCCAAAGCTCAGAAGGCCTTGAAGCTGCTATAGTCCAGCCCCCAGCTGAGGGAGGAAAATAAGTGGGCAGGGCAGGCCCCTCGACGCCGTCGTCTCTCGTCTTTTGTATCTTTCTTTTTCTTTTATTATTATTTATTTTTTTTTACTTACTCTCTTTTTTTTTGTTGTTGCTTTTTTCTTAGATTGTAATGTAATTCCTATTTTGTAACTCTTTTTGGGCTTAAAGAAATATGAGTTTTCTTTCTTTCCCTGCTGGTTGTGGGCGCTTGCTTGCTTGCACGCTATTCGTTTTTTCTTTACTTGTATGGTTTTAACTTCAATTGCATCTCGGCCAATCGCGGCATCAGTTATTATAGTGAGGGCGTGTATGCTTGGGTGGACCCATTGTTCTCTAAGAGCCAGGTAGGAAATGCTTTGTGTAGGCACTTAGGATCCCCTTGAGGTAGTTGGCTTCCCCTCAGGCTCGAATCCGAGGCCCGTACAGTGCTTTTGGTTCTGTCCAACACTTAGAATCCTCTGAAGGAGTTAGTTTCCCCATAGGTCTGAGTCCTGGGAGCATACAGTGCTTTTGGTTCTGTCTAACACTTAGAGTCCTCTGAAGGAGTTAGTTTCCCCATAGGTCTGAGTCCTGGGAGCAAACAGTGCTTTTGGTTCTGTCTAACACCTGGAATCCTCTGAAGGAGTTAGTTTCCCCATAGGCCTGAGTCCTGGGACCATGCAGTGCCTTGGTTCTGTCTAACTCTTAGGATCATCTGAGGTGGCTAGTTTCCCCTTGAGCCTGAGTCCGAGGGCCATGCAGAGCCTTGGTTCTGTCTAACACTTAGGATCATCTGAAGTAGTTAGTTTCCCCATAGGCCTGAGTCCGAGGACCATGCAGAGCCTTGGTTCTGTCTAACCCTTGTCCTTCTGGAGCGGTTAGTTTCCCCATAGGCCTGAGTCCGTGGACCATGCAGTGCCTTGGTTCTGTCTAGCGCTTGTTCTTTCTGGAGCGGTTAGTTTCCCCATAGGCCTGAGTCCGTAGACCATGCAGAGCCTTGGTTCTGTCTAACGCTTGGCCTTCTGGAGCGGTTAGTTTCCCCATAGGCCTGAGTCCGAGGACCATGCAGAGCCTTGGTTCTGTCTAACGCTTGGCCTTCTGGAGCGGTTAGTTTCCCCATAGGCCTGAGTCCGTGGACCATGCAGTGCCTTGGTTCTGTCTAACGCTTGGCCTTCTGGAGCGGTTAGTTTCCCCATAGGCCTGAGTCCGAGGACCATGCAGAGCCTTGGTTCTGTCTAACGCTTGCCCTTCTGGGGCGGTTAGTTTCCCCATAGGCCTGAGTCCGAGGACCATGGAGAGCCTTGGTTCTGTCTAACGCTTGGCCTTCTGGAGCGGTTAGTTTCCCCATAGGCCTGAGTCCGAGGACCATGCAGAGCCTTGGTTCTGTCTAACGCTTGGCCTTCTGGAGCGGTTAGTTCCCCCATAGGCCTGAGTCCGTGGACCATGCAGTGCCTTGGTTCTGTCTAACACTTGGCCTTTTGGAGCGGTTAGTTTCCCCATAGGCCTGAGTCTGAGGACCATGCAGAGCCTTGGTTCTGTCTAACGCTTGGCCTTCTGGAGCGGTTAGTTTCCCCATAGGCCTGAGTCCGAGGACCATGCAGAGCCTTGGTTCTGTCTAACGCTTGGCCTTCTGGAGCGGTTAGTTTCCCCATAGGCCTGAGTCCGTGGACCATGCAGTGCCTTGGTTCTGTCTAACGCTTGGCCTTCTGGAGCGGTTAGTTTCCCCATAGGCCTAAGTCCGAGGACCATGCAGAGCCTTGGTTCTGTCTAACGCTTGGCCTTCTGGAGCGGTTAGTTTCCCCATAGGCCTGAGTCCGAGGACCATGCAGAGTCTTGGTTCTGTCTAACGCTTGGCCTTCTAGAGCGGTTAGTTTCCCCATAGGCCTGAGTCCGAGGACCATGCAGAGCCTTGGTTCTGTCTAACGCTTGGCCTTCTGGAGCGGTTAGTTTCCCCATAGGCCTGAGTCCGAGGACCATGCAGAGCCTTGGTTCTGTCTAACACCTGCTCGTCTGAAGTGGTTAGTTTCCCCCATAGACTTGAGTCCGAAGACCATGCAAAGCCTTGGTTCTGTCTAACACTTGGCCTTCTGGAGTGGTTAGTTTCCCCATAGGCCTGAGTCCGTGGACCATGCAGTGCCTTGGTTCTGTCTAACGATTGGCCTTCTGGAGCGGTTAGTTTCCCCATAGGCCTGAGTCCGAGGACCATGCAGAGCCTTGGTTCTGTCTAACGCTTGGCCTTCTAGAGCGGTTAGTTTCCCCATAGGCCTGAGTCCGTGGACCATGCAGTGCCTTGGTTCTGTCTAACGCTTGGCCTTCTGGAGCGGTTAGTTTCCCCATAGGCCTGAGTCCGAGGACCATGCAGAGCCTTGGTTCTGTCTAACGCTTGGCCTTCTGGAGCGGTTAGTTTCCCCATAGGCCTGAGTCCGAGGACCATGCAGAGCCTTGGTTCTGTCTAACGCTTGGCCTTCTGAAGCGGTTAGTTTCCCCATAGGCCTGAGTCCGTTGACCATGCAGTGCCTTGGTTCTGTCTAACGCTTGGCCTTCTGTGTAAGTAGGAGTTTGTCCTCGGATTGCTTTACTGGGGACGATTCCTCCTTCGGACGGACCATGATCTCGCACGTGGCATTGATCTTGCCTCCATCTCGAGCCCCCATCTTTCTCTTTGCGAAGCGTCCCTTGGCCGTTCGTGTTCCGCGCCTGACGCTTCGGTACGCGAGACGCGTCTTCATTAATGGCCTCGTGAATGAACCTAAGTCCAACGGTCTACGGCCCCCCTTGGAATCTGGTAGCTTCATTATTACCCACTCCTTTCGAATTCTGCGTGAATTAATTCTCACCAACCCCCATCCTCTATAAAAGGCTTTCCGGGGGGATGGTTTCTCCACACTCCATGAACTTCCCAACGCAAGCAGAAAGAACACACCCTTTCAGCTCCCCAAGCCCCTTTAATAACCCCGCCGGAATTGCAACCGGAGCTAGTTGGTATGAGGCGGCTTTGGGCGGGTGTGAGGACATCCGTGCCAAGAGCCGTGGTGGCCGCAGCCCCCACTAGGCTTCCGGTGCGGCAGAGTCTAGGCGTAACCCCGATGGCGCCATGCACGGTGGCCCGGAGGGATGTCGTTGAAGTACCTAACATCTCTCCTCTAAGCGCACCCCTGACGGAGGAGACGTGCGAACTCACATCATGGGCGGTGCCCGAGTGTTGCCGTCACCAACGGCCAACGCTCGTGGGGGTTGTAGAGAATCAAGGGAACATCATGGGGAGGGCGTCCCGGAGCCCCTATATCTGCTCCTCGCTTTGTTCAAGCTCCGCCGCTCCGAGAAAGGAGAAGTTGGTGGCGTTGGGACGAGCTAGCCCCAGCCCCCCTCCGCCCGCTTATTGTCAAGTTCTCCCATTCTCTTGATGCCAATAAGAGCACGGGTTGACACTTCCCTCTAGCTAGTTTTAGGACGGATCCGCCTGGGCCTCTGATTGTAGGACTAGCTGGTAGGAATAGTTGTAAAACAAGCCTGCCTGAGCCTCTGATTGTAATCTGTAACCCTTTTTCTTTTTATGAAATAATATAAAGTCTCTTTTTTTTTGCTGTTGAATTTTCTGTCTCGAGCTTTTATCTTTCTGCAATATTTGTTTGGTAGTTCTTTCTTTTTTTGCATCACCACCGATCTTCTGTAGAATATCTATTTAGAACAGTCGCCTGTTTCGCCGGCCGGTGCACTAATCCTCCCCACAGACGGCGCCAATTGTGGGGTCTGCTTTTGCGGCCCAGAGCCCAAAGGGTATGGGTCCAGGGCCCATCGAACCCCGTAATGAATTTGTAGAGAGTGGTTCGAAGGTCTAGGCGCTGGCCGGTGTTTCACGAGGTGTGAACGCCGTTCTCTTTTTATTGAATAAATACTTGGAGCCTCTTTACAGTTGGGGGATGCTCCTCGGCCCACGGCCGAGGAGGCTTTCTTCCCTTTTGTTTCGCTCCTCCTCCAGGAGGGATTTCCTTACATTATATACTCTTTACCTAACCAATTCTAGCCCTACACGTGTTGGGTGATTTGGACAATACTTCAGATGCTCGTCCCATCAGCCGCCGTCTCAGTCTCTTTGAGAGTCGCGGCAACCAAGGTGACGTTGGTGCAGGGTCCTTTCATCATTAATGCGGCCAGGGCGGTAGTCAGGTACATTAAATGTGGAGGTGACTGCTTGTCACGAGCTTGTCCCTCGAGTTCGTGGACGTCCGACGATGGGGTCATCCTCGGACTTGGGGCGCCTCCTCGGCCCGGGCCTTCGGCCCAGGAACGAAGTGGGCTGGGTCGTAGGATTCTTTGGCCCCACAACAATGAAATTATCAAATTCAATATTTTTAGTTTCATCAATTAATATTTAGATTAAACATCAAAAATTCTATATTTTTATAATAATCTTGATTTTTTAAACTATTGAGATTTTTCTATAAATTGAATGGTAAGATCTTATTGTTTATATATGTGTGTGTGCACACGCGACATGTATGTATGTGTTTATATTATATTTTAAATAAACAAAAAAATTTAGTTATATTAACACAAGAAAATAATAATTTTTTGTTATTTTGCCTTTTTTGTTTGCTATGAAATTAAATGGAGGAATATATGAAATGTCATCTTTTTATTTTTCTTTTCTTTTTGTATAAAAAAATATTATTTTCTTTATTAACTGCTACATATTTTACTTGAAAACACAACTAAAATTTGATAAAGAAAAATTAAATAAACTATTAAATTAGAATATACTAATATTAGCGATAAAAATAACACACACAAACAATGATAGTTGGGTTGTTGTTTAACCCTAATTTGACAAAGTTTGGTAACAATTTTAGTTAGACCCTTAGGCTTCAAACTACTATAAAAGCTAACATGTGTACTTGTCATGTAAACATGTATAATGCATATGACTCACTTAACCCAACTAACATGACTCATTTAAGTGAGTTATTTGCACTACACATGAAAAGTACATATTCAAATTTTTAGAGTACTTTGAAGTTTGAAGCCTAAAGTGCTCTAACCAAGTTTGCAGTCAAATTTTGTCCAACTTAAAATTAGTGGTCAAAACAACCACTATAACTCAAAAAGGATAAGAGATGTTATTAAATAAACAACTAAGTTTGGCTTTATTTATTAAATTATAAAAAATAAAAAATAAATAAAAATAAAAATAAAAACTAAGTTTGGCTCCAAACATTTTGAAGCCTGCTCCAACCATGAATAGGAGATGACGTTAGTCCATGTCGTGTGCATTGCACATGAATCACCTAACTCAACAAATTTAGTGAGTCTTGTGCATTGCACATAATGGGACACATATCATCTTCCTATTAATGGCTGAAGCCTAAGGCTCAAAACATATTTGAAGCCAAATATTTTCCTTAATTATATACTCATGCTTGTAATGCCAGCTAGATATATTGGCTACTTCACATAGAGCTTCTCTCCACCTCTGCACCTTATTGTTTTCCTTAAACTTTTCTTCATGTTTAGTAAGTGCTTCCCCAAACTTTCCCTTTTGGTTACGAACTTCTGATGGATCCACATTATAGAAAACTGGCCACACTAATTGGTTATTCTTCTTACACTCAACAATCTTGGCAAACTCATCCAAACACCAAGTGGATGATGCATATGTTTTAGATAATACAATTATTGAAATCATTGAACTCTCAATGACTTTGAGAAGTTCGGGAGAAATTTGTTCTTCCCTATGGAGATTATCATCAATGAAGGTGTGAATACCACGCTGAATCAAAGCGTTATACAAATGACTTATGAAACCAAGGTAGGTATCTTCACCTCTAAAACCCAAGAAGACATCAAAGTTCTTGGGTCGGTGAGTGAAAGTGGAAGATGAGGCTCGTTGCAAGTCACAACTCACAAAAGCCATCAAAGTTAAGGAGAAGATGGTCAAGAAGAGCTGATTAGAGGAGGGGAAACTAAGAAAGAAAGAAATTAAGATGTTGATTGGATGTGCAATTGATTCCTGGTACTAAATTGTACTCCCTCCGTCCCAGTTTGTTTGTCCTCTATTCCATTTTGGGATGTCCCAAAATATTGTCCGGTTTCTAAAAATAAAAGTTATTAATTACTAATGTTCCTATTATATCCCTACTTTATTTTCAAAAATATTTGAAAAGAAAACTAACAAATATTTTTTTTTTTTAAATCAATCTAATTGGGGCACCTTTTTAGTTGTCTCATTAAGAATGACTTTTTTTTTTTTTTTAAAGCTGATAAATTTATTAAAGAGTAGTTTTGTAAATTTATATATTTTTATGAGGCAGACAAGACAATTAATGATGTTTCCTTAAAAAGTTTGACATTTCAAACAGGGCAAATAAATTGGGATTGAGGGAGTAACCTTTTAAATGACTTTTCTACTCCCTCCGTCCCAATTTTTTTGTCATGTTTGAAAAGTCAAACTTTTTAAGGGAACATCATTTATTATCTTGTCTACCTTTTAAAAATGTATAAGTTTCCAAAGCTACCCTTAAAAAAATTTATTAAAAAATTGAATTAGTAAATTAATAGGGGTATAATAGGAACATTAGTAAATTAATAACTTTTATTTTTAGAAACAGGACAATATTTTGGGACATCTCAAAATGGAATAGAGGACAAAAAAAATGGGACGGAGGGAGTAACTTTCGAGAGCCGTTGACCTAAACATAATTGCAATTTCCTTGTAACTTCTAAAGTTTCCTCACGCATTATTTTCATGCCAGTTTGGATGAGAGGAAAGTCAATGCTCACATAATTCCTGGTATAACGGAAACGTAATTAACTCGTAAATGACTTTTCCAACTTTCTAAGGGCCGTTGATCTTAATAAATAATATAAACTGCAACTTCCTAGTATATTTTTAATATTCCTCACGCATTATTAAAAAATAATAATAATAAACCATTGACCTTATTGTGATTATCTCTGAAAGAATGATGCTTTGAGAATGGTAGTACATATAATTCCTGAAACAACAAGCTGAAATTTTAATTGGTCCTATACAGGTTGAAATGACCCGGTACAAACTTTGACTTTGAGAATGTCAGGGATGTACAGCTGACGGGCGAGTTTAAATTACAATTAAGGGAATGTGGTACTTAGAAATTAATAAATAACAACATGTTTGGTATACTATAATAGGCCTTATAATAGAATGGTTATTACATAAGAATATAATAATTAAGACTAAAATGTAAAATTTATCTTTCAAGTTTTACTAAAATTTATTTTAATTCTCTAACTTTGGTTTTGTTCAACTTAATTCTTTAAATTTCAATAGTGTTCAATTGAATCATCCGTTGGACCTCAGTTCTATAACTTTGATTTTGTTTAATTTAGTTCTCTAAATTTCAATAGTATTCAATTAGATCCTCCGTTAGACCTCTGTTTATCTTTGCCATTAACTGTTTTTTATTTTTTAACCCAAAAAAAAAAAAAAAAAAAAAAACCCATAAATTAAGGATTTAAGGGATTGTTCCAAAAGGTGATATGAAGTTCCAAATTTTGGGAAAATTTAGGCTCTTTGAGGTTTCAAATCTGTCCTACGTCAAAGCTCTTCCTTAGAAGTGGAGGTTTTGACCCTTTTTTGGTGTCCCTGTTATGCAAGAAAAAATTGTAAATTTGATTTTAATGGTGCTTACAGTAAAAATAAAATATCATATATAACTATGATTATCATGTGCTTGCATAAGCTTTGGATGTAGAAGAGCAGTATAATCTGATATGAAGTTCTCAATCTCTCTCTCTCTCTCTTAGTCGTTGGGTTTAGGGGTTTGGTGGGACTAGTCGTTTTTTTTTTTTTTTTTTTTTTTTTTTTTTTTTTAAGATTTAGGCTCAGTTGGGTACGATGGTCCGTCTATGTTCATCGCAGGGACCCCATAATGTGAAAGAGAGTGAGACCCAAGAATGAGATTACTTGATTTACTACTATCGCTGGATGATCGCACAAAGCTTTTTGGTTTCAAACACGCAATGGGCATGTGAGAACTGAAAATAGATAGAAGACATTAAAGCAACTAGAGAGGAACCAGATCTTTAATTCTGTTCTATAAAAAAAGTAAAAAATAAAAACTTTATTTCTGGTTAAAAAAAAAAAACACTGAAACAACTTTGTTTTTGGGGAATAAATGGAAGATATAAATGGAGGTTTAATGGAGGATTGAATTGAACATTTCTTTTTTTTAGAAATGCTACGTCTACAATAATTTTACAACATTTTTACAACAAATCACAGGTGGTTAGAGCATTCTCATCAAGTGTGCCAAATGCCAAATATTTGGCATTTGGCACACCAAACACCAAAAACAGCCACTCATGAGGCGTGCTAAATGTCTCAAAATTATGAGACATGCTACAGTACGCTCTCAAATATGAGAGCGTACGGACAAGAATGCTATAATTCTTTTGATTATTTTATTTACTTTTCTCTCTCCTCCCAACACACATCTCTCTCCGTCTGCAACACAGCTCTCTCTCTCTCCTCTCTGGTCTCCATCTCTCCGTTGCTCCCTATTTCTTTCTCACTTTCATTTTTTTTATCTCTCACTCTCTTCCTCTCTGCGCCTCTTTCTCTCTCTTTTTTTTTTCCTGTCACTATCTCTCTCTCTTTCTTTTCCTGTCATGAAGAAGAAGCCGATTCTGATCTGAAGCAGAGCTCGCCAATCTGAAGCTCTGCTCGCCCAGGGGCAGTCGCCGATCTTTGCTCGTCGTCCTCCATAGTCGCCGATCTTTGCTTCTTGTCACGAAGAAGAAGGCGATTCTGATCTGACGCAAAGCTTGCCGATTGAAGCTCACCAATCTGAACCTCTGCTCGCCGATCTGAAGCTTTGCTCACCCAGGGGCAGTCACTGATCTTTGCTCGTCGTCCTCCACAGCTCTCGCCGCCAATCTCGCCGCCGATGGTTGGTTGAGTTTGGTCATTGATTGATCTGTTGGGTTGGGGTTTTGTTGAAGATTTTGAGTTTTTTTATTTTTTTATTTTGTTGAGGTTTTTGAATTTGGAATTTGTTGGAGGATCCGGTGATTGTGGTTGTAGTTTGTGGCGGTGGTTGTAGCAGTGGTTGTTGTTATGGCGGTGGTTGTAGCGGTGGCTATTGGTTCTTAGGTGGTGGCGACTGCCACTAGCTGTGCATTTGTATATTTGCTGGGTTTTGGGTAAATATATTATTTTAATGTGTAGTAAATATTATTTTAATGTATAGAATTGAAGAATAGAACATCTGATAAATGAGATATTGTAAAATGATGTGCTAAAATGATAAAGTAGGTTTTTGATGTGTCAAAATGACATTTTTTATGAGAGAGCTGATGAGAATGCTCTTAGTTGTTATTAGTTCAAATTTGAAACTAACACTAAGATTACTTTTTTGCCCCAACAATAACAACCAGTAACAACCAGTAACAACCTGCCACTTAGGATTTGTTGTAAAAATGTTGTAGACATATCATTTCTCTTTTTTTTAACTTAAAGAATTGAATTAAACGAAAGCAAAGTTAGAGAACTGAAATGAATTTTAGTGAAACTTAGAGAGTAAGTATTGCATTTTGGCCTATAATCAATACAACAATTTGGTTGTATTTCTATTACAAGGTATAACAATTTCTTGAAATAAAGAAAAACTATTATCTACCAAAATTGTTGTGATTGTTGTTCTATAACCTTTTAAACTTAATTTCTATAAATAAATAAAAGGCTAAAATGCAAAATTAATCCTTTTAAGTTTTTTTAAATTTCATTTCAATCCTCTAATTTTTCTTTTATTCATTTCAATCCTCTAACTTTCAAGTTTATTCAATTAAGCTTTTCTATTAACTTTCGTTATAAGTTGTGGTTAATTTTTCAATTTTTTAAAAAAATTTCTTCAAATTTTTTAAATTAAAAAAATTCAATTAATGATTGAAAAATATTTTCCAAATTTTTTTTCACAAAATTTTAACAAAAGTTATCGAAAATGCCTTAATTGAATAAATCTGAAACTTAGATAATTGAAATGAATGAAAGCAAAACTAGAGGACTGAAATGAAATTTGAAGAAAGTTAGAGGGTCAGTTTGCATTTTAGGCAAAAAAAAAACTACATATAAATAATAGCTAAAAAAAAATCCAAAATGCTCAATGCAATTGCATCTCTGCTCTTCTATGTAGGTTACCTCTCTCCCTCTCTCTCAAACAATAATAATTTTTTCAATCCTTCAGATAGGGAGATCAGATTTTGATTTGGTGTTACCTATTACATACTAGGCCAAGTACTTTGGTATTAATTAATTTCTAACATGACCGGTTAAGTTCTTTTAAGGACATGGTTTGGTGTTTATTGATGGATGAAAAAAGCTCACCGGAAAACTTGGAGTTGCTGCTAACTGGTGCATGGGCGTTGTGGGGAAACCGGAATGAAGTTAGATGTGGCGGGAAGAGAAAGGATGGTAGGATGCTTCTTCATTGGGCGACTCAATATCTGGAGGAATACCGATCTGTCATTATTCCGTCACCAGTTACAAATAGTTCCGTTTCTCTTATTCAAAGATGGAACCCGCCACCCACATTGTGTTTTAAATGTCACATTGATGCTGCTGTGTTTGCTGAGTTGAAGTCTGTAGGAATTGGTGTGATTGTAAGGGACTAGCATGGGCACTTTGTAGCAGCTATGTGCAAGAAGTTACACGCACCACTGGGACCTCTTGAAGCGGAATCGAAGGCTGTTGAAATTGGTATGCAGTTCGCAAAGCAGCTGGGTTTATCGGACATAATCATGGAGGGTGACTCGTTATTGGTTTCTAGAGCGTTGAATCAGTCATCTTCACCACCGGCCTCAATTGATGCGATAATAATGGGGATTAGTTTAGCTTCATTGGAGTTCCAAAATGTGTATTTTTCTCATGTAAAGCGTAATGCTAATTCCCCAGCTCATTTGTTAGCAAAGTATGCCAAGGGCATAGTTAATCAATGTATGTGGATGGAGAATTGTCCTAGTTTCTTAGAGCTTGCAATTCTTCATGATGTAAACTCTAATGTTGTTTAATATTAAGTGTGTGATTTCCTATCCAAAAAAAAAAAAAAAAATTTAATTTCTAACATGTAAAATAATTTTTGTAATTTTTTCATTATAAAAAATGTCATATCATTAAAAAAATGCCATGTCACTATCACGTTAGATGCGTAAGCAATATCATTAATAGCTATTAACATAAGTACTACTAATACTACTCATTTTTAAAATTTGAGAGACTAGTAATACTCACTTTCAACTTGAGGAACCAATTATGACTACAGGGTAAATTTCAAAGACCAACCATGTAGTTTCGCTTTTGAATTTTAAATGTCACCTAAATTTAGGCATTTTTTTAGGGAAAATTTAAATGTTTGAAATATATAATTTTTCTTTTTTTGATCATATTATTT
Organism: Quercus ilex subsp. ballota; assembly: GCA_032727855.1. Classification (NCBI taxonomy): domain Eukaryota; kingdom Viridiplantae; phylum Streptophyta; class Magnoliopsida; order Fagales; family Fagaceae; genus Quercus; species Quercus ilex. The sequence continues at coordinate 5,096,319 of CM064910.1, read as the reverse complement.
GATTTTTTATAAAATTTTATTGTGATCAACGGTTGAGGGTATTTTGGATCATTTAAAAAATAATGGCAATGGATTCTTATTCTCTTAATAATAAGTTGATGACTAGCATTATTGTACATGCAATGTGTGCTTATAGGCTTTTTTTTTTTTTTTTTTTTCAATGTCAAAATTTTCCATATTGCAACTGGAGGTTTATGCGTTTGTCATTGTCATAGTTAGGGTGCTATCGTCTTTTTCAAGAAAAAAGATTGGTGAAATTTATACGTTTAGCAATCAATGCAATAATCAATTCAAAGGTGAGAACTCCTGTTCAAATTTTCTTTAAAGTTAAGTAATAAATGAAAATTTTAGATGGACCTTACTTTGAACCAGTTCTGCACATTATATTATCTTCTGTCTTTTTGTTTCTTATAAGATAATTGATAATTTGTTCAACTCAATGCCACACTAACAGAAGAAACGAAAGAGTCTATAATAGAGCCGCTCCTTATCATTGAGTGAGGAAATAAAATGAGAGAGTACAGTCAATAGATTACACCTCTGTTCTGTACAATACAGTGAAACAGAGTCAGACGAAGTAAAAATCTGTAACAGAACTCAACGTCTACTAACAAAATCTTGACACGTAATCAGGCTTAATTATAACAGACAAAAAATAAATTAACTCGTTTCTTCTTCACGTGACTTCGGCATGTTTCACTTAAGTAAAGCGGCACCGTTTTGCACTTGTTCCTTTTATGAAACGTGAGGATCTCTGGCATAAAACGATGGTGTTTTGTTGCCGCCTTCTTTGTTGAGATCAGCATCAGAGTTGAGAATGCTCAATGACCTATCTTCAACAAAGTTAATGCTTATTCACTTAGGGTCCGTTTGTTTTGGGTGAAAATGATTTCAGGAAATCATTTTCCGTAAAATAGGCTGTTTGGTTGGTTTTGAAAATTGAATTTTCCAGAAATCATTTTCATTTGACCGAAAACAAGGAGATTTACCACTGAAATGCATTTCCGTCCCTATTTTCACTTCAAATGATTTTCGGAAAAAGAGAGAGAGAGAGAGAGAGAGAGAGAGAGCGAGAGGAAGAAGAGGAGCCCAGATCACGCCGGAGACGTCGCCGGCGAACCCCGAGCACCGCGCCGATCTCGCCTTCGATCGCACCGCGCCGATCTCGCCTTCGATCGCCTCCGCTCGATCTCGCCTCTGCGGCGCGATCTTGCCATGAACCCAAAACTCATCGTCGATCGTCGATCGCCATGAACCCAGAATCCATCGCCTTCGCATCGGCGAACCCAGAACCCGTCGCGAGTTGCACCGCACCGATCGAACCCAGTCGCCTCACACGCCTTCGCCTTCGCCTTCAAACCCAGTCGCCTCACCGCAACGATCTGACTGGATTTGATATTTTTTTTTCTTTGGTTTTGTTTCTACTTTTGATTGCTGGAGTTTGCTATGATTTTGAAATTTTTTGTAATAAAATTTGTTTGGATGCTAAGAAAATAGCTGAGAAAATGTGAAAAATGTGTAGGAAAATAGCATTTTCAGAATAGAACCAAACACATGAAAATATTTTCTACAACAATTTTCATTATGCAACCAAACACTTGAAAATATTTTCCTTTCCCGAAAATAGCATTTCCGAAAAATAGGCTATTTTTCGGAAAATATTTTACGGGAACCAAACACAGCCTTAGTCTCACCTTAGCAACCACATCAGTTCTTCCAAATTTTCTGTCTATTTTGCGAGTAAAAACTTACTTTTTCTATTTTACACATCTACTTTTACAATACAACCACATCAGTTATCTATTTTACACATTTATTCAATAAAATATTCATTCTTTTTATATTTTTTATTATTTCCTTTCCTCTCCTCTCTGCAACCCTCTCACAGACCCAACACAAATTCAAAATCACCCACACCCAGCCACCGTCTTCTCCGTCAAGCTACAGACCCAACACAAACCCAAAATCACCCACACCCAGCCGCTAGCCACCGAGTTAAGGGCATTCTGGACATTTCGCATAGCCGAAAGTAGCTACGAGATCAGCCCTTGGTCCATCGAGGTCACGACCTCGTTCCCGACGGTGATGAGCGTAATGTTCCTAGCCGGATAGTAAGGCAACACATTCGAGTTCTCCCACTAAGTAGCTGCGTTCGGATCGGAAGCCAGAGTCGAAATGTTGCCGTTGGCAGCTCCAATAACGATTCCGATTCCAGTGTTCGCGAGTGCTTTGATGATCACACCATCAACACCGTAGAGTTGAACCTTTCTGATCGCACCATCGACTCCCAAAGCAATTTCGCAGAAGAGAACAAATGTAAGAGCTGTGATATGAAATGAGAAAGAGAGAGTTCAGATGAGAGTCAGACGTAGGAGAGAGAATAAATTATTAAAATAGTATATACATGAGCTACAGTGTCCATGCATATATGCACGGGTACTGTAGCATTTGTATATTTATCCACAACTTTACACTGACTGATGTAGGTGTTTTTTTTTTGCTAAAATGTGTAAAATGATGAAGTTTTTGTATTATAGAAGAGTATCCACCAACTTTACACAACTTTACACCCACTTATGTGATAGCTTTCTTTTTAAATACTTTTTCCCCTTGGGCTTAGTTTTCCCCTTTTCCTAGTTACACAATAAAGTTATAGCCTTTGTTCAAGTTTTGTTTCTGGCTGAAGAAATTGATACGTGGGTTATATCCAAGCACCGCCCTCCAACCACCATCACTCCACCACCAGATAAACCTGACAGATCTAAAATCCATGAACAATCCAACACATTCAGTACCAACATTTCCATATTATTTGAAAATTTAACAAGAAAGTTGAGAGATCTAAAAGATTTGGATTTGAGAAAAAAAAAGTCTTGCTTTGAATGATGGTGATTCTAGATCTGTTGGTGTTTTTGGTGGAGTGATGTTGGTTGGTGAGGGGCAGTGAGATGTTCGGCATGGTATAGATCGGGTGATAGTTTTTTCCGTGACAGGAGAAGCCGAGGGCGGCAACTGACAGTGCTAGCATGTTTGGTGGTGGTGGCAGTAGAGGTGTTTGTGTTTTGTTTTATCTTATTTTATTTAGTAGTTAAAATAAAAATAATAAGTCATAATGGTCGTATTTAATTAATTAGGTGAAAATGTGGCTACTTTTTATTGGTGGGGTATAGAGTGGAGTAGGAAAAATGAGACAAAAGATTTGGACTCGCTTATTTTTGCTACTATTCATAGGTCCTACTACACATTTTGATACTATTTATAGGTCTCATTTTACTATTTCAGTTAACTTTTACCTTTATTTACAATATTTTCAACAAAAAATTTTGCCACTTATTTCTTTATTTTTTTATTTTAAATTTAAGTGAAACTTAACATTAGCAATGTCGAGTTTCACTTAAAAATTTACATATAATTCAATTTTGTTAAAATCGAGTTTCAAAAATAAGGACATTTTGCTAAATAGTTTCAAAACATAAATATTGTGCTAGATTCTTTTAAAAATAAGGGCAAAAACCCATTTTCCCCCTTAGGGCTTTTGCAATGGCCATATCAGCAACAAATATGCCCATAACAAACTCATAACACATGTTATAAGCCTATAAACACTACAATCATCTACTTAATTCTTAAGGGGCCAAGGTGAAGAACTGCAAGAGGAGCTGTCCAAGAGTACATTAGATTGAAGAGGGAAATAAGTGCATGAAAGGAGGACAAAAAATGGGATGATCAAATGGCTATGAAAGGTCAATATTGTAGGTGCAGTTTGTGGAATTGTGAGCTTTAAAAGAAACGAGACAAGATGCTCCCATACTTCTAACATCAATTGAAGAAAGCTACTTAAATTTGATTCTTAAAACAAAACAATCTGAACACAAACATTGAGTTTCATGATATGTCCCAGTGGAAGGAGATTAGAAGAGAAATAATAATATAATGATGTATATAGGGTCTGATGTGAATCCCTCCCATGGCAGGCACGGCCTTCTCTCTTCAACAGTCCCTCAATCAAAGCCACTGCATTCTTAAAAACCAACTCACTCATACCAAAAATAGAATTAACACAACTTAACAAAGTTTTAACAATCAAAGAAACTAGTCGCAAAGAAAATTTGGGGTAATAAGTAATAACACTCTCCCATTTTGTTTATATTAATAACAAAATATTTTAAATTTATTTAAGAAATTGTTTATAAATGTTTAACCATGGTTAGTAAAAACATTACTCATAACTTTAGAATTAAAATACAAATTTATAAAATACCTAAATATTTGAAATGACAAATCTCTCTATAACTCATTGGGAAAAGAAAAAGGAAAAAAGAAAAATAAAATCAAAAGACATTACTTAATATTTTGAAATACACTTTAATTTAAATTTTAAAATTAAGGATAATTTTGGAACCTATCTTAAGCACAGGCAGGTTAGTACACAATTGTAGGGTCTAGGTTTTCGGTGCCCAAGCCCAAGGGATACTGGTCCAAGGCCCATCGAACCCTTAACAATGAATTTGCAGAGAGTGGGTCGAAGGTTTAGGCGCTGGCCGGCGTTCACGAGGCGTGAACTCTGGTCTCTTTTATTTAAAGAAATACTTAGAACAATTTACAAATGGGGATGCTCCTCGGCCATGGGCCGAGGAGGCTTTTCTCCCCTTTTTCCTCTTTCCTTTCTCTTTTTCTCTTCTTTCTTTTTTCCCATCCATCTGTCCCCCCCCCCCCTCAGGAGGGATTCCCTTACATTATATATCCTTTACCCAACCAATCCTAGCCCTACACTTGTTGAGCGATTTGGACCTTACTCAGGTGCTTGTCCCATCAGCCGCCTTCCCTGCCTCTTTGGGAGTCGCGGCGACCGAGGCAACGCTGGTGCGGGGTCCTTTCCTCATTAATGCGGCCAGGGCGGTAGTCAGGTACATTTAATGTGAAAGTGACTGCTTGTCATGAACTTGTCCCTCAAGTTCTCGGACGTCCGATGATGGGGTCGTCCTCGGACTTAGGTGCCTCCTCGGCTCGGGCCTTCGGCCCAGGAATGAAGTGGGCTGGGCCGTAGGATTATTTGGCCCCACAATAGCCCCTCAAAATTTTGCTGTCCGCATCCTCGGGCGGAGAGGAGGATTTTGATGTCCTCGGGCATGCGACGCGTCCCATCGAGTTTGGCCCTCTGTGAGTACAAGAGTCTTTTTGTCTGCCCCAGAAGCGTTACTGACGCCTCGAACGGCGCGACGTTCCCTTCATTAAATCCAGGCGGCTCTGCGCTCCCCACGTTCAACGGGAGGATGACAATCCAACGGTGGGGATTCGCCTAGCAGTTGGGGGTGGGAAAACCCGCACGGTTCCTTGATTTGGGGGTATAAATACCCATTTGAAAAACCGGTTCATCTGTTCACTCGCACCCAAGAGTCTACATCTCCAGCATAAAAAGTCTGTCCGAGGAGCTTCTACACATTTCTGTAAGTCACCCTATCTCTCTTTGAACTTTCTCCTTCTCCATTTCTTCTTTTTCTTTTATTTGCTCTCTCTTAGCTCACTTAGGCACCATTCGGGATGGGTAGATTTAAGAAATACGTTTTCACTGAGGAGGCGATGGAGAAATTCATCGCCGATTATAAGATACCGGCCAATGTGGGCTTGAGGTATTGTGCGGAGGGCGAGTGGCGCTTTCGGAGGCAGGAGGGTGAAGTGGTGATTCCCATCGTTGCCTTCGTTGAAGGTGGCATGAGGATACCCATGGGGCCGGTGATGAGGGACTACCTGACGCACTTCCGGCTAGCCCCCACCCAGTGTGCCATCAACGTCTTTAGGATTCTGGGCTGTGTGGATGCCCTGAACGAGAAGATGGGACTGAGGTTGACCCACCATGACGTCAATTGGTGTTATAACCTCCAGTGCCTGAAGGGCGAAACTTACTATCTGAAGCCCAGGGATGACAGGGTCCGGCTCATTCAGTGCCTCCCTGAGTCCAGCAAGGGGTTAAACAAAGACTTCCTCATCGTGTCTGGAGAGTGGCACGATGGCCTTCACTGCCCGACGACGGAGGGGACCCCAGGTGGGGCAATGGGAATATGGAGAGAGGGTTCTAGGACCCTAATCAGTTCCATCCTTTACTTCGTCCATTTCTTTTTACACCGTCTGATTTTTAATGTGAATGTGTTTCCTTTTGCAGATCCGCACGCTTTCACGCGCCACTTCAGCCTGATCAACCGGGAAGACTTGCAAAAGGCGCTGAGGGCAGAGGTTTTCGTGAATGAAGCTGACAATCAGGTGAGGGCCGCTCACCAGATCTTGAAATACGACCCGGCTCACAAGTCATTTGCGGCGCCGAAGTACGTGATCAGAGCAAAGGATCCTCGGCTCCGGAAAATAACCGTGACCGAGGACGGATTCCGGTTCCCCGAGGTGCCCTCCACATCAGAGGGCGTAGCACCTGCGGGCCCCTCGTCCTCCCTTAGGCTCTCGGAGCCCGCCGAAGTAGGCTTAGAGAGGGAAGTGGAAGTCGCCGATTTCGGCCCTGCTGAGGACGAGTTTGACGTCTTTGAACAAGCTCACCAGTTCGAGGACCCTCCAGGAGACTTGGGTGACCCTCGTCTGACTGAAGCAGACTTCTCAGTGTCCAAGTCCTCTTCCCGGCACGAAATGGGTTACAAAAAGAGGCCTCAACCTAGCCTGTCGGATCTGATTGAAGGCCAACCTAGGAAATCAAAGCCAGAGCTTCCTCCTCCTCCTCTAAAAACTTGTTCTGCTCAGGGCAGGTCGGCCTCTACCCAATCAAAGCTTCCTCCTTCTCCGTCCAAGACGAGTCTGCCTTCTAGGCATGAGCCATCCGATCCCAAGCAGAAAAAGGATAAGGGCAAAAGGCCGGCTGAGGAAAAGTCCGGGTCCCCACGGGAGGAGGATGATAATCGGCAGCCATCCAAACAGCTGAAGATAGGCTCCCGAGGCCAAGATAAACAGGTTGACGACCAGCCCGAGCCTCAGGCCTGGCTTCCTACCCCAATGCTCCATGGGGGGCCGCTGAGGGAAGACTCCTCCCTTAGGGATTTCAAAGAGGGCGAAAGGGCGTACGTGGCCGACGCGGTGGGAAGTTGCCTGCTACTCCCAGCTGACATGGCGGAGCTGGCGACTATGAGGAGCAGGGAGGTCTTCCTCTGCCTCAAGTGGTACTTGGGAATGGTAAGTCTCTCGTCATTTATGACTTATTCGAGTCGTAGCTTCTCTCCTCCCCTTTTCTAAGCTCGGCTAACCGCGTACTTGTTTTGCCTGCCAGGCCGTTCAGGCCACTTATAGGTTGGAGGACGCTGCCCGTGACCAGGGGAAAGCCATGGACGTGGAGCGTGAGAAACGCTTGGAGGCCACTCGGGTCCTTAAAAACTCTGAGGATGATCTTGCCAAGGCTCGGGAAGAGCTGGGGGCAATGACCAGTGCTCGGGACAATACCCTGTCCGGCCTCGCCGGCTTCCAGAAGCAGGCCGAAGATTACTCAAAGCGCCTGGCTGAGGCAGAGGGGCAGCTGAAGACCGCAAAGGAACTGCTTGCGGATCTGCCAAAGAAGGTGGCTGCCGCCGAATCTGACAAGAGGGCAGCTGAGTGGGCGAGGGACGAGGCCGTGAGGGCCAAGTTTGAGGCTGACCAGGGTAGGGAGGAAGCCCTGGCCACTAAGCAGGAAGCCGAGGAGGAGGCTTATGCTACGGGGATGGCAGAGACAGAGGCAGCCTTTAAGGCTCAAGTCCCCGGGTTGTGCAGGCGCTACTCTGCCGAGGTTTGGAGGGAGGCTCTCAGACAGGCTGGGGTCGAGGCCTCGTCCGACTTGTGGAAGGAGGAGAATGTGTACTACCCTCCTGCTATCCGCGAGGCAACTCCAATTGGCGCTGAGGCCGAGGAGGCTGCAGAGGAAGCCGGTGCTGCTACGGGTGAGGACACTTCAATTGCTGCGCCCGTGGGTGAGCTCGTCCAAGGAAGTGACCCTCCCAAGGTAGCAGAATTAGGTGAGGGCCTCGTTGAGGAGGCGCCTCAGGAGGTTGTGAAGCCTACCTCTGAAGCTGAAGTTCCTGCTGCTGAGGAGGCAGCCGTTCCTGCCGCGCCTTCGCAGGCTGTCCCTTCTGGCCAAAGCTCAGAAGGCCCTGAAACTGCTGTGGTCCAGTCCCCTGCCGAGGGAGGAAAATAAGTGGGCAGGACAGGCTCCTCAACGCCGTCGCCTCTCGTCTTTTGTATCTTTCCCTTTTTTTTTTAGACTGTAATGTGGTGTTCACCATGTAACCTTTGTGGATTTAATGAAATACGAGTTTTATTTCTTTTCCTGCTGATTGTGGTTGCTCGCTTATTCGTACGCTATCCGTTTTTTCTTTACTTGTATGATTTTAACTTCAATTGCATCTCGGCCAATCGCGGCATCAGTTATTATAGCGAGGGCATGTATGCTTGGGTGGACTCATCGCTCCCTAAGGGCCAGGTAGGAAATTCTTTGTGTAGACACTTAGGATCCCCTTGAAGTAGTTGGCTTCCTCACAGGCTTGAGTCCGAGGACCATACAGTGCTTTTGGTTCTGTCTAACACATAGAATCCTTTGAAAGAGTTAGTTTCCCCATAGGTCTGAGTTCTGGGATCATACAGTGCTTTTGGTTCTGTCTAACACCTAGAATCCTCTGAAGGAGTTAGTTTCCCCATAGGCCTGAGTCCTGGGACCATGCAGTGCCTTGGTTCTGTCTAACTCTTAGGATCATTTAAAGTGGTTAGTTTCCCCGTGAGCCTGAGTCCGAGGGCCATGCAGAGCCTTGGTTCTGTCTAACACTTAGGATCATCTGAAGTAGTTAGTTTCCCCATAGGCCTGAGTCCGAGGACCATGCAGAGCCTTGGTTCTGTCTAACACTTGGCCGTCTGAAGTGGTTAGTTTCCCCATAGGCCTGAGTCCGAGGACCATGCAGAGCCTTGGTTCTGTCTAACACTTGACCTTCTGAAGTGGTTAGTTTCCCCATAGGCCTGAGTCCGAGGACCATGCAGAGCCTTGGTTCTGTCTAACACTTGACCTTCTGAAGTGGTTAGTTTCCCCATAGGCCTGAGTCCGAGGACCATGCAGAGCCTTGGTTCTGTCTAACACTTGGCCTTCTGAAGTGGTTAGTTTCCCCATAGGCCTAAGTCCGAGGACCATGCAGAGGCTTGGTTCTGTCATCCACTTGGCTTTCTGAAGTGGTTAGTTTCCCCATAGGCCTGAGTTCGAGGACCATGCAGAGTCTTGGTTCTGTCTAACACTTGCTCGTCTGAAGTGGTTAGTTCCCCCATAGGCCTGAGTCCGAGGACCATGCAGAGCCTTGGTTCTGTCTAACACTTGCTCGTCTGAAGTGGTTAGTTTCCCCATAGACCTGGGTCCGAGGACCATGCAGAGCCTTGGTTCTGTCTAACACTTGGCCGTCTGAAATGGTTAGTTTCCCCATAGGCCTGAGTCCGAGGACCATGCAGAGCCTTAGTTCTGTCTAACACTTGGCCTTCTGAAGTGGTTAGTTTCCCCATAGGCCTGAGTCCGAGGACCATGCAGAGCCTTGGTTCTGTCTAACACCTGCTCGTCTGAAGTGGTTAGTTTCCCCATAGACTTGAGTCCGAGGACCATGCAAAGCCTTGGTTCTGTCTAACACTTGGCCTTCTGAAGTGGTTAGTTTCCCCATAGGCCTGAGTCCGAGGACCATGTAGAGCCTTGGTTCTGTCTAACACTTGGCCGTCTGAAGTGGTTAGTTTCCCCATAGGCCTGAGTCCGAGGACCATGCAGAGCCTTGGTTCTGTCTAACACTTGGCCTTCTGAAGTGGTTAGTTTCCCCATAGGCCTGAGTCCGTGGACCATGCAGAGCCTTGGTTCTGTCTAACACCTGCTCGTCTGAAGTGGTTAGTTTCCCCATAGGCCTGAGTCCGAGGACCATGCAGAGCCTTGGTTCTGTCTAACACTTGGCCTTCTGAAGTGGTTAGTTTCCCCATAGGCCTGAGTCCGAGGACCATGCAGAGCCTTGGTTCTGTCTAACACTTGCTCGTCTGAAGTGGTTAGTTCCCCCATAGGCCTGAGTCCGAGGACCATACAAAGCCTTGGTTATGTCTAACACTTGGCCTTCTGAAGTGGTTAGTTTCCCCATAGGCCTGAGTCCGAGGACCATGCAGAGTCTTGGTTCTGTCTAACACTTGGCCTTCTGAAGTGGTTAGTTTCCCCATAGGCCTGAGTCCGAGGACCATGCAGAGCCTTGGTTCTGTCTAACACTTGGCCTTCTGAAGTGGTTAGTTTCCCCATAGGCCTGAGTCCGAGGACCATGCAGAGCCTTGGTTCTGTCTAACACTTGGCCTTCTGAAGTGGTTAGTTTCCCCATAGGCCTGAGTCCGTGGACCATGCAGAGCCTTGGTTCTGTCTAACACCTGCTCGTCTGAAGTGGTTAGTTTCCCCATAGGCCTGAGTCCGAGGACCATGCAGAGCCTTGGTTCTGTCTAACACTTGGCCTTCTGAAGTGGTTAGTTTCCCCATAGGCCTGAGTCCGAGGACCATGCAGAGCCTTGGTTCTGTCTAACACTTGCTCGTCTGAAGTGGTTAGTTCCCCCATAGGCCTGAGTCCGAGGACCATACAAAGCCTTGGTTCTGTCTAACACTTGGCCTTCTGAAGTGGTTAGTTTCCCCATAGGCCTGAGTCCGAGGACCATGCAGAGCCTTAGTTCTGTCTAACACTTGGCCTTCTGAAGTGGTTAGTTTCCCCATAGGCCTGAGTCCGAGGACCATGCAGAGCCTTGGTTCTGTCTAACACTTGGCCTTCTGAAGTGGTTAGTTTCCCCATAGGCCTGAGTCCGAGGACCATGCAGAGCCTTGGTTCTGTCTAACACTTTCATTCCTCTGTAAGTAGGGGTTTGTTCTCGGACTGCTTTACTGGAGACGATTCCTCCTCTTTCTTATTCGCGAGGCGTCCTCTGGCCGTTCGTATTCCGCGCTTGACGCTTCGGTGCGCGAGACGCGCCTTCATTAATGGCCTCGTGAATGGACATAAGTCCAACGGTCTACGGCCCCCCTTGGAATCCGGTAGCTTCATTATTATCCACCCTTTTCGAATTCTGCGTGGATTAATTCTCACCCACCCTCACCCTCTATAAAAGGCTTTCCGGGAGGATGGTTTTTCCACACTCCATGAACTTCCCAACACAAACAGAAAGAACACACCCTTTCAGCTCCCCAAGCCCCTTTAATAACCCCGCCGGAATTGTGACCGGAGTTAGGAGACATGGGGCGGCTTTGGACGGGTGTGAGGACATCCGTGCCAAGAGCCGTTGTGGCCGCAGCCCCCACTGGGCTTCCGGTGCGGCAGAGTCTAGGCGTAACCCCGATGGCGCCATGCACGGTAGCCCGGAGGGACGTCGTTGAAGTACCTAACGTCTCTCCTCAGAGCGCACCCCCGACGGGGGAGACATGCGAACTCACATTATGGGCGGTGCCCGAGTGCTGCCGTCTCCAACGGCCAGCGCTCGTGGGGGTTGGAGAAAATCGAGGGGACATCATGAGGGAGGGCGTCCCGGAGCCCCTGCATCTGCTCCTCGCTTTGTTCAAGCTCCGCCGCTCCAAGAAAGGAGTTGTTGGTGGCCTTGGAACAAGCCAGCCTCAGCCCCCTTCCGTCCTCTTATTGTCAAGTTCTCCCATTCTCTTGATGCCGGTAAGGGTACGAGTTGACACTTCCCTCTAGTTAGTTTTAGGACGGGCCCGCCTGGGCCTCTGATTGTAGGACTAGCTGGTAGGAACAGTTGTAAAACACGCCTGCCTGAGCCTCTGATTGTAATCTGTAACCTTTTTTCTTTTAATGAAATAATATCCAGTTTTTTTTTTTTTACTGTTGAATCTTCTGTCTTCGAGCTTTTATCTTTCTGCAGTGTTTGTTTGACAGTTCTTCTTTTTTTTTCGCATCACCACCAATCTTCCGTAGAATATCTATTTAGAACAGTCGCCTGTTGCGCCGGCCGGCGCACTAATCCTTCCCACAGACGGCGCCAATTGTAGGGTCTAGGTTTTCGGTGCCCAAGCCCAAGGGATATTGGTCCAAGGCCCATCGAACCCTTAACAATGAATTTGTAGAGAGTGGGTCGAAGGTCTAGGCGCTGGCCGGCGTTCACGAGGCGTGAACTCCGGTCTCTTTTATTTAAAGAAATACTTAGAACAATTTACAAATGGGGATACTCCTCGGCCCATGGCCGAGGAGGCTTTTCTCCCCTTTTTCCTCCTTCCTTTCTCTTTTTCTCTTCTTTCTTTTTTCCCATCCATCTGTCCCCCCCCCCCCCAGGAGGGATTCCCTTACATTATATATCCTTTACCCAACCAATCCTAACCCTACACTTGTTGAGCGATTTGGACCTTACTCAGGTGCTTGTCCCATCAGCCGCCTTCCCTGCCTCTTTGGGAGTCGCGGCGACCGAGGCAACGCTGGTGCGGGGTCCTTTCCTCATTAATGCGGCCAGGGCGGTAGTCAGGTACATTTAATGTGAAAGTGACTGCTTGTCATGAACATGTCCCTCAAGTTCTCGGACGTCCGATGATGGGGTCGTCCTCGGACTTAGGTGCCTCCTCGGCTTGGGCCTTCGGCCCAGGAATGAAGTGGGCTGGGCCGTAGGATTATTTGGCCCCACAACAATATTTTAATAATAATTAAACAAAGTTTGGTTAAACAAATGTAAAGAGTGAAAATATTTTTTCCTTTGAAGTTTGGGGTAGAGTGTCATTTCTTCAAACCTCAAGGAAGAGGAATGTAATTACCCCTATATTATTTTTTTTTTTTATTATTATTATTCTTGTTGCTGTTGTTAATAATTGATTTTTCATTTTCTTTTAAGTTAATAAAAACCTTACATATACTTTTTCATTTATTTATAGAATATACATTTTTTTTTAAACTTTACATATCTTTTTTTTTTTTAATGTGAATCTTTACATATACCTTAAGTAAACTCTATATATTCCAATTCTTTAGATGTGTAAAATCATATACTACTACTTCATAATGATAGTAGCTAATTAGTTTTATCACTTTTTTATCATAATTTCATTTATAACACTTTTTACTATTATCATATATTTACTGGCTAATGATTCTCATAACAGAGGTGTTAAATGAGATGTAGCATTGTTTATTATATTTTTAAATGCAATTGTGTATGAAGATTACATATACACATACATACATACATACATATACATATATATATATATATATATATAAAGTTAAATGAAATGTCAAAAAAGGGATTTTAAAATTTTCTAACTTTATTTCTTATGTAATTTCTATTATTACATGAGAACATCTCCTTTTAGTTATGAATTAGAGTTTGATTAGTTTTTAGTTTAAATATATTGCTATGATTGTGTATAATTATTGATTATTGATTCAATTTTTTAAGTGAATGTAATAGTTGATTTTATTGCACTATAAAGTTTTTAATGTTCTCCATATTGATCATATTTATTTTTTATTTTTACTTCTCCTTACAACCTCTTTGTTTTCCAATTAATAGTTACTAATTGACATTTGATTTTTTTTTCTTTACCATCTCTCTCTCTCTCTCTCTCTCTCTCTCTCTCTCCATAGGCAACCTACTGTTTTCCAAAATTTGATGATGATTTTATTACATTAAATTTGCATTGTAGTTTTTTTTTTTTTTTTTTCATTTAATTTTGCTACCCTTAAGTTAGTATATCCATAACTATTAGTTTCTTTATATTATATTTGGATTGATGTCCTCATTATTATTATTATTATTTTAATTTAGTGTTTCCTAATTGGCATTTGTTTTGTATTATATTTTTTCTTTGATGTATTGGGTTTGAGAATGAGTGTGTCCCTAGTATTACTCCACTTTATGATGACACTTTTATTTATTGAAATTAAGTATAATTTTTAATTTTTAATTTTTTAAATAAAAAGGAGAAAAAAATATAAATAATTTAATGATATGGAAGATGTGGGGAGATGAATAGTGATATTAAGGTAGAAGGTAGTGGGGAGATGAAAAGAAAAAGGTAAGGAAAAAGCTTGGACAAAGTGTAAATGTAAAAATAAAAAAAATAAATAAATAAAGAGTACAATTTTTTAAAGATAATTTTATTATTTAAATAAAATATTCCATGTTTAATTATTAAAAATAAAAAAGAGAGAAAATATAAATGGTGTAGAAGATGTGACTGAATTTAACTGTTGAATAACATAAGATAAGGAAAAAAAAAGTAAAAATAAAATATATAACAATAAATACCAATAAAGAGAACAATTGCACATAAAAGATTTTTGTTCTTTCTTATAACGCAAATTAAGATTTATGGTTTTTTTTTTTTTTAAATATGTGTTTTAGGATTGTGCTTTTTTTAATTTCCCATAAGAAAGTCTTTTCTTTCCCTTTTATAATTTTGATTGAATTTTGGTTTGGATTAATACTTAGTTGTTTTTGGAAATATAAATTTGAATATGCCTGCCAATTTTTTGATAATAAATTATTATAAAATCTATTTTTTATTTCTTTAGTTTTATTTTAATTTTGGTTAAGTTAAAACTGTAATTTTGTGATGATTTTTTATTATTATAATAATTTCCTTATTCCTTAATAGATGAGTTGTATATTAAGCAAATGTAGCACACTACAACAAAGTTAGAAGAATATTGTTCACCTTAAAAATTATTAATGAAATACACAAAAAAAATATTAAAATGATATATTTGTAGAGATAAAAAGATAAAAAAGAAAAAAAAAAGTGTAAAAACCTTTTTTTTTTTTTGAAAAAAAAACAATGCTTGAAGTAATTGTTACTTTTTATATATTACATTTCACTGCATAATATTTATATTCCCACACATCATGCGAGTCTGCAGCTAGTTTCCTATAAAAACTGAATGATTCTATAAGTCTTCTATTGGGAATAAATTCTAATCTTAGGTTGCTAAATGCAAATGTAGTAGAAACATGGTGAGAGAGAATAATGGGTTGTGCTTATGGTTAGTGTAATAAGCATGTGATATGATTGTGGGCTTCCCTTTATAATAGGATCTTTTGTTACTCTTAGAGCAAACAAAATGACGCCCTTATCCCCACCCAAAATGTTTTCCTCTAATGACAAGCTTTATCTTTTAACCTCTAAGAAATGCAATGCAATGGCCAAAGGATATGCCCCTTTAATATCTTGTCTCTAATCAAATAAACAAAGGCTCCTATCCCCTTTAGGTACAAGTTTATACAGAATTCAATTGTTTTAAATTTTTTCTTTTCTCTGTAAGAAAGAACCATCAACCTTAACTAACCAAAAAAAAAAAAAAAACCATCAACATTAATTAGAGTTATAAGAAAGAGCAAAAAAAGGATAACATTTAACAATTAAAGAGAAAAAAAAACCAATTTAAAAAACAAATCTAAATGGCATTAACCAATGTGGAGTTTTAAAGAACTCTTGGTTTACCTAGAATATAATAGAGAAAATAAAAATGAGACTAATACTAATTCTAGGAAACATATATAGAGAAATAGAAATAACGATGCTAATTAAAGAACATTGGCAATACCATCAATCCCGTTTGAAGCTTAATCATAGCTCCACTAATTTGTTGACTTTCAACTTTTGGCTAGTATATATTTAGGCGTTCTCCAATGCCGTAAAATTCCTTATTGTATGGTTTTACTTGAATTCCTGCAAACTACCCAATTAAATTAAGTGAGAAAATGAGCATAATGATTCCAGTGTAGAAAAAAAAATTCCCAAAAATTAGTAATTTGGCATAAATAGAAGAATGTATAAAAAATTCATCGAAAAATTGAGTGAGAAAGAGAGAGAGAACATTTTTTTGAACTCTGACAAACTACCCAATTAAATTAAGTGAGAAATGAGCATAATGATTCTAGTGTAGAAAAACAAAGAAGAAAAAAAGAAAAGAAAGGATTCCCAAAAGATTAGTAATTTGGCATAAATAGAAGAATGTATAAAAAAAAATATCAAAATTGAGAGAGAGAGAGAGAGAACCTTTTTTTGTGCGAGAAAACCATGCATAGAATGGAATAGATAGTTACCAATTTATAGTAAGAGAGTGTGAATAAGAAAAGACAAAATAAAGGAAGATGAAGAGAAATAAGAATAATAATATTTATGTAGAGGATAGTAAGGAGATGAAAAGAAGAATAATAATATTTATGTAGAGTGTAGTGGGGAGATGAAAAGGTAAGGATGAAGAAAGGTTGGAAAAAATGTAAATATTAAAATATAATAAAAAGAAAAGTAAATGTTAAAAACAATTATAGGAAAATTGGAAAGAAAAAGATAATGAGGTGGACGCTGATGTGGCTTAACTGGAGCGTAGCAACAATAAATGTTACGCTTCAGCTTTTAGTAATATATAGATTAGAATTGGTAATTTATATAGTGTATCTGGCTCTCTATATCTCTTTTAATCTTTTGACAATTTGAAAATGTAGGGAGAATAAATAAGTAACTTTTATACTCTTGGGTTGAAGTTTATAAGCAATAGCATAATCCCCATCCACCTAAAATAGGTACTTTTAACGACACAGAATTTTTTGCTTTTTTAGATATATATATATATATATATATATATATGTATATATATATATTTTTATACAATCAAAATGAAGGGTTGGTTCAAGTTTCTATTACAAGGCCAGGAGATATTCATATGTGATTTAGAAGCCAATTTAGCTAAAGCCCTAGCCTCAGTTAGTGCCCTTGTTATGAATAGCAAAAAACACTGCCATCCACTGCTTCCATGAGTCAGAAGTGATTTTATTTTATTTTATTTATTCATCAAAGAAGCCTTCTCTTCTTTGTGTAGATATATCCTCCAATGTGACTTGCAATAAACAGGACAAGGAGAGAGAATTCTTTAAGAGTAGCTGTGAAAAGAGATTTTATTTATTTATTTATTTTCAACCCGAAACATATAGCTTTCTTTTTGTACAGAATGTATTGCAGGCTGAAGCAACCAGAAAACAGTTTTGACATTTTTCCTCCAACTTAGAAGAATCTTTCGAAAACCCTTCAGCACTGATCACCAACTGCCAATTATCAGGAGCTGTGCACACCCAAACAGGCCTCTCTGTCTTTGAACTTAAGATTGCAAAGCCTGAATTGTTACTAAAGTACCTGCAAAACATAGACTTAGAAAGCATTAGGACTGATTGCATAGTGCTTTCTATCCTTCTAACAAAAAATCGGATGCTTAGGTAAATCACTATTTAGACATTGCACTAGAAAGAAAGAAATAAAAGTCAATAATTTTTTTGCCTTTTAGGTTTATAGCAATTAGTAACCTTCCCATTAGGGGTGTCAATGTTCGACCCAACCCGCGAACACGACACGAACCCGACACGGGTTTTTTCGGGTTAGGGTTGGGTCTTAATGGGTTTAGGTCATAAACGAGTCGACCCGAAAGCGACACGATAAAAAATGAGTCATAAATGGGTCAACCCGTGTAACCCGCAATAGACACGTTTGACACGCCAATTTATTTGTGTCAACCCGAAATGACCCACTTAACACAACCCGTTTAACTCATAAAACAAATAAATATTTATTTTATTTTAGATTTGTTAAATATCTTTTATATCCAACATATATTTTAAATTTAAAAAGAAAAGTGAGTAATTACAAAAATTTACAAGGGATATAATTGGAAATTAAAACTTTACAGACCTTAGAACTACTAGTTTTTTTTTTTTTTTTTTTTTTTTGTGGCATAGAACTTACATAAATGAAATTGGATGAGCTTGTGGAAGATGTTATGAATTTGGACATCAATAAAGAATCTATAGATGATAATCGTGGTTATAATCAGGATTAGTCTACTGTTTGCTAAAATTCTTTTAATATTGATACTTAGCATTTGGCGAGTTCCAAGAATATTATATTTTTGTTGAACTATGTTATTTTATTTTGTGAAACTTTGTTATTTTGAATTTGGGTTGAAGTGTATGCACTTCTTTTGAAGTGTAAAGAACTTATTTCTAGATGAATGTTATATTTTTGTTGAATTATATTATTTTGAATGTGAGTTGAAGACTTGAAGTGTATGTACTACTTTTTGGGATGTAAAAATAATTATTTCTAGATAGATGTTATATTTAATATTATGCAAGTTGAAATGGGTTATGTTTCATTCGTGTCAACTCAACACGACTTGTTTATTAAGCGTGTCAAATGGGTTGGGTCAGGTTAACCCGCTTTATTAACAGGTCGGGTTAGGGTTGAAAGATCATGACACGATTATTAAATGGGTTGGGTTAGGGTTGAGCCATTTAGTCGAATACCCCTACCTCGACACGACACGAACCCGACACGCTAACCCGAATTGACACCCCTACTTCCCATTTCCACCTGACCACTCAGTACTCACATGTTTTGATTACAGCTTCTCCTCATTTACTTCTTGTATTCCTTGATTATTCTCTGAACTTTTTGACCGCATGCTGAGGTTTATGAAGTTGCAGATTTTCATTTATTCTCTGATGAGATACTTCAAACGCCCAAGTTGGATATTGCATATCCCCAATTATCATCAATCCCCATCCAAAGAGCATTGTTGTCGATCTCCATATTTATTTTCAAACAACTTGATCTATCATTCCAACTTTCATTACCATAACCAAAGCACAGATTACATACAACAATTTAGGATCATTTCTCAAGGTGATCAAATAAATGCATATATGATTGCATAAATACCACCTATTAACAAACAAATAATTTTCCACATTTTAAAAATATGATTTCACACGTCTTTCATTCTAGTGCCACCTGAATAACAAAAGCACCAGAATATTGTATTTACTTCTTATTATCTCCTCACATCCCAACAAGCTCCTCATTTTTTTTTTTCTTTTTAAGGTAAGGTAAGTCGGGTGCTAATAAGCTTTGCCCGAACTAAATTGAAATCTGACACATCTTAATGCTATGTAGACACCGTTATATTGAGTACTGCACAAAACCCACAGATAACTTAACCGAAACATAGATGCCGCTTAATCTGCATATAAATAATAAGAGGCCATTAGCATCTAAAAATGGGAAATGCATTTCAGTTGCATTTACAATTAGAAATCTAATAAGAATGCTTCATGTTGCTTTTACAATCATTCTTCTAACGTCTTCATAACAAAAAAACACAACAGAGGGGATCTAGGATTACCTCAATAATGCTGAAGACACCAGTTGGGCATCTGTTCCCAAGAACTGAGAATGTCAGAGTGTAGAGTGGAGAAATAAGCTGAAGTCTTATCTCACCCCATAACCGAATCTGTTAAACAAATATGAAGGAATTTAACAAATTTCACACCCCTACACAAAACAAAAACAAAAACAAAAGAGAGCATCCAGACTTCAAATCCAAAACAACACACATGTATCTCAAGTTCCAGTAACACTTCCTAAGAATCCCATATTACTGGCTACCATTGTGTTCTGATTCCTAATACAGAAATCATTACTAACTAAATAGTATTGCAGTCTTTATTCCAAAATTCAGAAATAGTTTCCACCGAGTCAGAATCAGAGCAGATTAACAATGTTCCACATGATCCAGTGCACGGGACCTACTTCTAATATTCCAAGTGAAAATTCTCTTGTTAACATTTATTCTATCTACTTAGTCAAGCTTGGCATATCTAGGAGCAAGAAAATATCGAGGTACACCTTTCAAAATCACCTTACAGCTGCATTCTTTCTTCAGACCCTAAATCTGAAAAATAAGAAAATATTTTCACTATAGAACTGCCTATTCTTGAACCCCTGTAATGAATAAGCCTTCGATTTATACTGCTCACCAGGTACTTTAATGATGTTTTACCTCAAATAATATATTGAACAACATCACATTGTTTCCATGACCCTCGTATACAGAGAGAGCCAAAAATTGAACTCCCTTTCATGCTTTGGCTCCAAAGAATCACATATGCCCTTGTTCATATTTTCTTTGGTCAAAGAAGAACCTTCTTTTTATCCCCTGCATTAGCATCAACTACCTAGTCAACTTGATGTTCTAATATCTCTACTACTCAACATCCTGCATTTGATAGTTTTAATTTTACAATAATTCAGAGGTTTTAAAAGCCTTATTATGGAACTGCCTTCAAGAAAATAACATTCACCTATATACCAAAACAAAAAGGCAGATATACATAGAAATACATACATGTATGCATGTGTGTGTGTGTAAAAGAGAGAGAGGGTATCAGACTGTCGAGTTTGTAACGATTGAATACATTTAGCTAGATCTCATTTAACATAGACTCCATCTCCAAACTTTTTTCCACTCCAATAGCTGGGTTACCAAGTAATGTAATTATGTAACTCCCATCTAATTCCCCAAAACCAGTTTCCAAAGGACACATGATTACTAAATTAAGCTCATTCTCATAGAAAATAAACCAGCAGAACACATAGAGCACAAGATATATACATAAACTTTAAAAGCATTCAAACAAAAACAAACATCACATCTCAAATATACCATTCCAAGAGCTCGACAGGACCCAAACCAGGCTTCACTTCCTCCAAATTTCCTGAAACCTCTCCAATCTAGCAGTCTTGTTCAACCAAACCTCTCTCCACCTCACCTTCCCCTGATGAAACTCACCTCAGTACCCCTCTTCCATCATAATGACAATCCACACTCCACACTAAAACAGAGCAAAAAATTGTTAGTTCAAAGTCTAAAAAGTTTTAATTGAAAGAAAAGGCCTAGGAATGAAAGGCAAACAACTTATGCAGCGAGTGAATAAAGAACGTGTTCCACCGGCAAACAGCTGACTCAAAGTTAGAATAATTTTGAAAAGTTCTTTTACCATTAAAAGAGAATGAACTCTGCATGTCCTTTGCAATTGTATTAATACCCCTTACGCGTAAACCTGTTCATTTAGAGAGAGAGAGAGAGAGAAGTGACAAAGACACCCAAAGGTTCAAATGAAATAATGCAACTAAAGAAAATTATTTGAAAAAAAAAAAAGTCATAAGAGTACTTTACCTAGGCATATTTCTTCATTTTTTTTTTAATTTATCAAGATCTCCTCATTTTCTTTGATCTTGTTCTATTTTGGGTAGAGTGACTTATTTTTGGTATTTCTGGTTTACCAATTGGCATGTCTCTAATCCGACTGTCCGAATTGCTGGACCGCACTGAAGTTAATCCCTCCAAATATGTAGAGCCCAACTCTTTTGAACAATAGCCATGCTCTTGAGCTCCATACAAACATATGCAGCTCTTGGCTACTAAGAGCCTCTTTCTCTTGCTGCTGTTGCTGTTATGGATTTTTCTTGCTTTTAGTAGTTGTCGACGAGAAGTACTCTGGATTGGGCACTGGGTATGGTACAGTCTGCGTAGGATAAAGCTGGGACCTCGGTTAAGAAACCGTCTGAGTCGTTGGTGCACAATCCTCTTTGAAATTTGACGGTTTTGTGGTTGGACCAGTTCAGGGACGGAAAAGGATTTAAACCGCCGGGGGGGGGTGGGGAAAGCTTAAAACAATTTTTTTTTAATCTATATATTACTAAAAGCTGAAGCGTAGCATTTAATGTTGCTACGCTCACATTAAGCCACGTCAGCAGCCACATCATTTCCATCATCTTTTCTGAATTTTTAATTTAATTTTAAAATACATTTTACCAATTTTAAAATTCTAATAAAACTAAAATTATTTCCAGCCATGTCTCCACTTTAAAATCCACTTCTTTTACATTTATTTCCACTATAAATCCCAAGCCCACACCCAAAGCCTTTTCAACTAATACCCTTTGTCAAACCTAATGTTTTTTCACGGTTACAACTTCCTGTCTCCCAGTCCCACGTTTTGTTTCATTGTTTCAGGTTTAGTCCCTTCCCCTTCCCTTTCCCCACTTTTTGATTCTCATGGTTTCAGCTTCTGTTCTACTGTTTCACTCACGGTTTCATCTTCCTGTTCTACGGTTTCAGCTTTCGTTTAGGCTTCTAACGGCAGCCTCTCTGTCTTCCTTCCTTCCTTCCTTCCTCTCCTCACATCAAATTGGTATATTTGGGTTGTTTTGATTTTGGATTTCACCTTATAATTCAAAGAAAGATGAAGTTTTGCTTTCCACACATCATGCACAATGAGTTATGAATGTATTTTAGAATCATTTATTATTATGTTTGTGAGTTTTGTTTTGTTAATTTTCAAAATCTGTTTATTATTAAAAAATTCTGCCTTTCTTATGTTATTTTTAGTCTATTCTATTTAGTTATTAAGTTAATTTACCAAGAATTTTATTTCATATAATTTAATATTTTATACCTAATTTATCATATTTGCCTTCTGTTTTGAAGATATTGGGAGTGTCACCCATGATTTTAATAGTTAAATCTGAAAGCTTAATTCTGACCCTGTAATTCTATTGAAATTACAAATTTGTTGAGATCTTTGTCAATTACAACACTTGGGTAACTTCCAAGAAGAGTTGCTAGAACAAACTGATAGGTTAGGATGGTCTGATTTCCCTTCTACTAATCTCATACTTCGTATTAGATTTTGTCCATTTAGTGTAGTTGTGTTTCAATTGATTCTGATTTGCATGTTTTAGCAAGCTTTTTTCTTTACAGATTGATTTTATTAGCCAAATCTGAAGTTTAGAGTGAAGATTTTGTTAAACTCTGTGTTACTGCATATTAAGGAATTATTTACCTGAGATTTTGATCTTGATATTCATATTCAAGCTAATGAGGACAATGTAATCGTTAACTGCAACTGCCATATGATTTGCTGCTCTGCCTCATCTCTTCTCTGCAACATTATTTTTTAAAGGTTAGCACTCTTTTTTTTACATCAAATAGTCTTTTTCGCTGAAACTTCTCACCACTGCATTTAGTTTGCGAATTATCATATTAAATCTCCAATATACATACGTTTCTGTTTTAAACTGTTTAAAATCTGAATTGTCAACCGTTGTTCTTTGACCCCTTTCAAAAAATAGATGGGTTCTGCCATTGTTTTTCCTACTGTTTGGCATGAAATGTAAAAAACGTATGCATAAAGGGAGATAGGGAGACATCTTAGGCCAGCATCACCGTCGGACTCTAACCACCAAAAAACTGGCTTCTCTCAACCGGCGGTACACTATTACAGGGTGAGTTTTTATTTATTTATTTTTCCTTTCTTTGTTTTCTGATTTTATTTTAATTTTTAAAAGAAAAAACCAAAATCTTGCGATAACTATGATTTATGTTTGGCAGTTTGGGTATTTGCTTTGTTTTGATCTAGGCATTTCGGTTATTTATGGTTTCGATAAAGGTTTTTCGGTTACAATTTGGTTTTTTCTTAGCGTTTTGTATGTTTTAGATATTTGAAAGAATTCTGTTCCGCTTCTTCTTTGCAAGACCGTATAACTTAGTTTAAGCATAACATTGTTAATTATCCTCTTCGAATACTTTTCCTTCCCCAAATACGGTTTCTGTTGTCTATAATTTACTACAATTGCTTTTCCTTAGCACCTGAATTTTTTAATATCTACACTCCTAATCATTAAAACCTACCGATCCACACTTTATTTTTATTTTTTTTTTTAAAAACCTTAAAATGAGAGCCCATAACCGTTAATAAACTTTAAACATAGAAATATGAAGGTCAGCCCCTCTGTCAAGCCAGCTTCCTGCCAACGTGTACCCTCCCACCACTGACTCGCCAGGACTGCTAACAGTAAGGTTTCCTCTTTATTTTTAAATTTATGCATTAAATATGATCTTTTTTTCCCCCTAAATATGTTATTTGTTCTTTATGAGATGTATATGTGTTGATTGTGATTTTTATGTTGCAAAAGCCACTGAGAGTAGGGAATAATCCTTAAAATTGCTTCTAATACTGTTGCATTTGGATTATTTAAAAGTCATATAAGGCATGGTTTTATGCATAAATTTGTGATGTTTCTTTTGCTGCTTTTACGTGTTTGAGATTTTGACATCTTATTTTTAGATTAAATGATCTATGAGATTTTACTCCTTCGTGTATCTGTGTGTTTTAATGTGCTGTATGTGTTCTATATACTTTCAGCCTCAACAATTTCATTCGAAGTACTGGCAATTGCAATTTGGAGAACTTAGTCTACCAAAGGATTTAGTTGCTGGGTTTTGAGTTGAATGTATTTGTAGGTAGTTCTTTGATAAGATTATATGCAGCAGTGGTTGCAATAATAATGCATGATGTGTGTTTGATAAAATGCCTGCCTTGAAAAGATTATATTATGTGGAATATTTTGCTAAATGGTTTACTTATTGTAGTAATTCTCTAGAACTTTTTTTGAAATCAAATCAGCATGTGCATGAAATGCTTACTTATTGGATTAATAATAGATTGTTAGTGCTTAATTGGAAGAAAAACTAAACTTGAAATTGATCCAATCAAACTTATCCAACATAGGCATTTCTGCAGTAGATGCAACTGTTAGGTCCTAATAATGGACTTAAGTTCAAGACTTCAAGTTTTGTACAAGCTGCCTCGAGGTCCACTTAAGTTTGTTGCCTAAGATATATGGTTATTTATATTTGTATAATTGGGGCACGTGAGGATTGGTTTGAAAGTATGTACGCAATCAACTATATGTTCTGATTCAACAATTACAGGGTGTGGCCTGCATGATTGAATTTATGTTCTATGGGACCAAGGTTAGAGTTAGATTTTGGCCTTATTCCCAATGTTAACCATGCAATTCATTTTGTTATGAGTTTTCCTTGATAAGTTATTGATAGCATGGTCCTTAGAAATCTACTATTTTTAAATTTGTGATTACCCCTTCCTGCTGCTTGCAGTTCATTTGTACAGCCATGTTGTAGTTTTTGAAAGTTTTTGAGCACCATGCTTTGTAGCCCAAAAAAAAAAAAAAAAAAAAAATCAATGTTATGCAGAATGTAGAAGTGTTTAAGAATATGAAACTGCCTTCAGTACTGTTTCTTTTTTGAGAATTTTGGTTAAGAAGGTCAATGATAGGAGGGTTTAAACCTTTCTCTGCAATTAAGGCCATTGCAACATGTAGGAAAACTCCCCACTTAAAAATCTGCCACTTTGTTCCGTTTCTTCTTTCTCCTCTGGGTTTGTATCAGTTTGTTTTATATTTTCCTTTTGTTTTTATGTAATTAGTAATGTACTTCATATATTATAATTGTTTTCTTAATTTTGTAATCACTATGAAATTAGAGGGTGGGGTTAAATATGATCTGTCATGATTTATTATTGCATAATATTCTCCTTGAGTTTGGCAAAGATTATATTAGATTTGATGCAATGATTTTCTATGTTCGGGTTTTTACCAGAATGAGACTGATTTTCAAGATTTATGATGGCTGAACCAATGCTCATGATTGGTGGCAATAATGCTCAACTTAAGTTGCTACATAACTCATGTTGGTGCTGCTGCTGGAGGCTTAAGTAGTTGCATAATTGCTGGTGTTGTTGCTTAAAGTCAAATTCTTTTTTCAGATACTATATGCTTAAATATACTACATTATTTAAGTCAAGTTCTTTTTTAGAAAGAGCATGTAATTCAGTAACCTATCACTATGTTTAGCTATTTAATTCCGTGAAATTTCAGGTCAATTGAGCCACAAGTGAAAGGAAAAGATTTACTTTGACTGTGATATTGCTTTAAGTCCTTTCTCTTTTGGGTTTGCTTTCTACTAAATTATCTCTATCTTTATCTTTTTTATAATTCTTTTGTTAGCATTGTATAGATTTTCATTATTAACATAATAAAGCATTGTATTAAAGTTACCTAATATATGTGTTAGATGAAGATGACGTTGCCAGTTTTATTTTTGTGCAGCAATTGGTTATATGATTATTTACTAAATTCAACTTTTGAATGGTGAAACTAGAGAAAGAGATTATTTAATTTATTAAGAGGAAATTTTCTTTTCTATTTCTTTGAGGAAATTAATAAGATTTTTTTTTCCCCGAAGGTGTGTGAGCTCTACACTTTTGGGAGCATATAAGTCACCATGGGAAAGGAAGAACTCAGCCAAGAGCTTGGAAACCACTTTTTATTGTACTTTGAGACCACGATTTAACTTTGCCCTGTCTTGTGGTGAAAAAAGAGACTACAACATACGGTGGTGCAATGTATACAATAAATGATCATTGTCATTCATGACAAGTGGAAGCCATGTATAATAACAAATCAAATTAGTTTTATATTTATTGGGATGTGATGTGAGTTTTCGTTATTAAAATTATTTCCTCATCTAGAAGGATTATATGGTATGGTGTAGCCAATGTTTCATATCAAAAAAGTTTACTGGGAATAACATAAACTTGATGTTATGCACAGACATAAATTGATGTACCAATTCAACACTACAATGTCATTAATATAATTGTCTTAAAGGATGAATGTCAGATGTGCCATGTGACCAATAGTTGTTCTGAGTTTTGACGCCCTTAATCTTTCTTATACAAGCTTTGATATTTTGACATGGTGGTAATGCATGCTTAATATGTATAATTATTACAGTGTAATAATTTGTATAAAATGAAAATTATGGCATATTGGCTCTTACTTTTATCAAACTTCATTACTTCACTTTCTTTTCTTTTCTTTGAACTTATATCAAACTTCATTACTTCAATAATCTCTTTCTTTTCTTTTCTTTTTTTCTATTTTTTTAAGGCACATGCCTCATTTTGAATAAATTAGAGAAAATACAATTATGTGTATCATTTCAATAATTTTCCCGTGCATCGCACGGGTTTGAGGCTAGTGAAAATAAAAACCAACACCTATTTCATATTCAACAAAATACAACATATAAAATAAGTGTTTCTTAAACATTTGATATTATAAAAATGTCGACAAAGTATAACATACAAAATAAGTGTTTTTTAAACATTTCAACACATTTATCAAAATGGAACTCGACGCTCTTTTTTTAAGTCTCGAAAGTCGTCTATGATTGAACAAAATAATAATAATGAACAAAAGTAATGAACAAAAAAAAGTTGGAAAAGAAATAAATTTAAATGATAGATTTAAAATCTTACCGAAACCTAAAAGAAGAAGTTCTGTTGGGGACATTATTCAAGAAATGAAATACATACTTAAAACTACCCCCACAAACTCTATAGTCTATGGCATGTGAAAGAGATGAAGTTACGAGTAAAAAACGGCAAGTAGATGATTGGTACAATTTCAAGTTCGCAACAAAAGAGAGAATAGCTCACCTTGAATTCAATGAAACTTCCAAAATGAGAGCCATGTTTTGACCAATATTTTTAGCTTTTATTTATTTTTTTTTGGGGGTACTATCTTTTTTTTTAGGGGGGGGGGGGGTGCCCCTATGTAGGTCCGTCCCTGGACCAGTTCATAGTTTTCACTAATAATAATGGAATTCTGAGGATGACAAATGCATTCCACATGGATGCCCATCCTTGCAATGATCGGAGCATTTTCTCCGCCAGTTTTAGTAGTCCAATTAGAGATTTTACATGAAACTTCAACAAGATTCTGATCACCTTGAAGCAAGTCTCGAAATTCTTGCTGCAATTGGCTATGAGGTACACCATAAAACCACAGATGACCACACTCCAAATTATCAAAGAGTCTTTGCCTGAGCAATCGCTTATAACCATTGATGAAAATGTCGACAACACAAATATAACTGTATGTATCTGTATCCCTCATCCCATCTAGACAAAAGCTAGACACAGGGCAAATGTTGGAAATTCTAGACCAATCCAGAATGATATGGAACCATTGACACTCTGATGGTTGAACTTCTTTGGAATCTCATTTCCTGGTAATATAATCTGATATTCGCATCTAGTGTCATCTTCAACATAATTTTGTGACACATTTATAGGGTCGTAGAAGTTAGTTTGAATGATAGAAAACTCAGTGGGGGAGAGCCTAGTAGATGATTGTGAATCCAGTAATATGTCACCTTTCACACCTAAACATGTCATAATTTTTGGAAGCCTTAACATTCTTCCAAACTGCATGCAATTAGGATATTCAAGAAATTGGCATTTAGCAAATCTAGTGAAGTATTGGAAAGGTAACAAAAAATATTTTTTATAAAGAGAGAGAGATACCTGAAGCAATAATTTTTGTATTGAATGTGAATCTAACGAGAAGCAGTTTGATGCATCTACTTCTCTTACACTTTCTGGAAGCTTTGGAATTTCCTCAACAAACATACAATCCCTAATTTCAAGCCAATGTAACGAACTGAATCTATTAATGCTTTCTGGGAGGCTAATATCTTTGCTCCATATGGATAAACGTTTCAGTGAGGGTGGGCAACAAGAAGTCAAAATGAAATCTATTTCTTCACAATTTTTAGAACAACAAAGAAATAGGAAATTCAAGCTCTGAAACCCATAATTGGAAAATCCACCATAGCTCAGTGCTTGTCTACTTCTCGCCATGTCCTTCGGAAATTCGACACCACCAAAAAGATAGAGTAGGCGAAGATGTTGCAATTTATAGATGCTACTTGGAAGATGAACAGAGCAAAAATTGGAACTTAGGTATAATTGCTCGAGCCCAATGAGATTCCCAAATGATGGTGGCAACTCTCTAATAGCAGTGTCAAACAAATCTAGAACCTTTAAACCATCCATTTCTTGTGGAATATTGGGAAACTTCTCAAGCCTTATGCAACCAAAAAGGCGAAAATATTTTAGAGATTTCATCGTGAGGGAGCTTGGAAGAATTTGAAGTTCACTACAATCTGTGAGATCCCACTTTTCAAGCTTATCAAGACGTCCAACCGACTCATGAACTTCGACTAAATTTCTACATTCACGAAGATCCAATTTCTTTATGTTTGGGGTGGTGATCGATAAGTCAGGCAATTTTCTAATGTAATGACAGTGACTGACATTCATATATGCCAAGCTTGTCAGCTGTGTCCATGGGGAAAAAAAGCCAAATCAAAATTTGGCCAAAACAGAATTTTCTTTATTGAGAACAAACTTTAAAATAGGAGTAAAACTTATATTCTTTTTCCACTTTGTACCTTAATTTCCCCAATTAATTAAATTCAATTATGTAGTCGTACATATCAATGAATTATAAGCTTGAATTTTAACTTCTTTAGAAAAAATAGCATTGTTTTTGTTGCATTGGTTAATACAAAAATGTGGATGAATTCAATTGTAAAATCTAAGGTACAACACCAAAAGATAATACCTCAAGAAAAAGTTATCAGTTTTGCCTTTAAGATATAGTTTATTAAAGGAATAAGCTATAAATAAATAAAAATTATTATACCTCTAGAAGCTTGTCCAATATAATGTGACTTTGTGGCACGTTGAATGCAATGAGTTTGTGAGGACAAAAGGTGGATGGCAGGGAAGAGAAAGGAAATCTGGGCCAACCAATCAACCGTAATCCATTGGGAAGATATTCAAGGTCTCCACAAAAATGTACATTATCAACTATAAGGAATTTGAGATTTTTCATCCGTTGAAGACATTTAGCTTCTAATTTCATCTTTGCTGGTCCTGGCGAGCATAACATTATGCCTCGAATTTTTTCTGACCCCTAGTTGGAAAAAGCAATGAGTGAATTACATTATACCCAAAAAAAAAAAAAATTCATCTACCCAACAAACAAAATGGAGAAGGTGAAGGGAATTAACTTATACCATATTTTCAGTTACTACTTCAAGAACATCCTCATAACACCATAGCCTACTACGTCTTCCAAGCATTTGCGGGGATTCTTGTCGAACAATTTCCCTACCCATTTGTTGTACCAAGTCATGCATAGACAGTGCATTATATTCGCTTAAAGTAATGAGTGACTTATCAACAAGTTTTTGAATACCAAAAAGTGGGTATAAATTGCAAGCATTTAGTATATCTACAACATAATTCTTGTCAAGTCCCTTGAAGAAACATGCAATATCAAGGAAAATATCCTTTTCATTTTCATCCAATCCTTCATAACTTATTTGGAGTATTTTATGAATATCTTTCTTAGGAATCCTTTCATACTTAGATAATGCACTTTTCCATTCTTGCGTAGTTCTTCCATACAATTCAGCACCCATTATTTCTAGAGCTAATGGAAGGCCTTTGGCGTAATGAATAGCTTGGTATGCAAGTTCCAAATAATCTTCTTCAGGTTTGTTTCCATGGCAAGCATGCATACTAAAGAGTTCAAGAGCTTCGTCATTATCTAATTCCTTTACCTCAAAGGTTGAACAACCTTTTCCAAGAGTAGCTAGCAAGTGTTTGTCTCTTGTTGTGATAATGATTCTACTTCCAAAGGCAAACCAATCACATCCTCCAAGCACATTTTCTACCTAAACCCATTTATCCACATCATCGATATCTAAAAGAATCCTCTTACAAGAAAGTCTTTCCTTTATCACATTGATTCCTCGAAATTTGTTTCCCACCTTCAAATTTTTATCCCCTATGATCTCAAAAATAAGTGTCTCTTGTAGTTCAATTACACTAGCATTTGTCCCTGACTTTTCTTTAACATTCTCTAGATAGCTAAACAAATTCTATTAAAAATAGCTTTTGCAATTGTTGTCTTACCTATTCCACCAGGGCCATAAATCCCGATCATGTGAGTATCATTCGACTCAATATCTGAAAGTATGGTCTTTACACGATAATTTACTCCAACCGGGTATCGAGCAACAAATAATGGTGTGCGATTTACTTTAGAATTTGAGATCTCCTCAACAATTCCTTGAATAAATTTGAACTCACTGCACCTATCATTCAAAGAGCATATACGCATGCGATGAGTTTGACTCTAAAATAAAAATAAGAAGGGGTAAAATGGTGGGGCCCACACTTGAATTTATTGTTTGGCTAATATTTTCTAAGTATAGTTTTCAAAAAACTGTATCCTATTTTCCTGGTTTAGAACAGGATTTTGAAAATGGCTAAAGGGGTGTTTTCAGGATACAAAAAATGTTTTTAATGAAATAGGTGTAAATAAATTGAAAACAATGGACCCCACGTAACTCTTTTATCTCTTAAGTTTAAATTAAGGAGCTTATCTTTATCCCAAAAAGAATTCTCACCCTTTAAATTTGAAACTTATCATTTAAAAAAAAAATACGCTATAAGCTCTATTCCCTTATCATTATCCACACCAAAAAAAAATTAAAAATTAAAAAGTAATCTACAGATTCTACACATTACTTTTTATAATTTTTTTTAAATCTCAAAAATAGAAATGGTCTCCCAAACAAATATTTTTTGTTTTTAGTATTTTGAAAATTGTTCTTAAAAGTGGGAGCCAAACACATAAAACATAAAAACTATCATCTAAAAACTAGTTTCAAGTTCAATTTTGTGAAAAAAAAAATTATATTGCTTTGAAAACAAAAACAAAAACAAAAATTCTCCTACCAATCAAGCCTTAATGTGTATAAAAATTACTTCAATATTTTTTAGCACAAATAAAAAGTTCTTAATTTTTTAGATACATAGTTGTTTAAATTTTTGATAAATTTGTTCAAAGGTAATTCAATAACTTCAAATTTTAAATAAAATAAATAAATAAATAAATAAAAAACAAGATAAGACATCTAACGATGTTCCCCTAAATTTTTCTAATCAGGGTAAACAATTTAGCAATAAAATTCAGAAATCAGCGGCGATTCTAAGGAAGGAACAAAATGTAATTTATCAAATGAAAAAAAAAAAAAAAAAAAAAAAAAAAAAAAGAAGATTGCACTTAAGTTTATCTAACACTGAAGAGAGAGGAAAATAGACTGTGGCATATGAACTCTAAAGAGTACTCTTAAAAGAGCAATCTTGCTTAGCTTTGACAAATATAATTTCTGACAACCACGATGTCCACGTTTGTTCAATCATTACATTCCAAACATAGTTATAATGCTGACAAATGCCAGTTGGTAGTGGAGTGAGTTGACAAGAACTGAGAATGTCACTCTCAAAAAGTGGAGAGACATAAGCTGAAGTCCATCTTGTCCCGTAACCAAATGCGTTACAGTTAAAGTTGTTAGACAGATACAAAGAATTTTCACAAATAAAAACTAAAGAGTAATCACTAATATATATGCACCATAGAATCATTGAAACTCATAAAATACATTATACATACTCGGTGGGTGAAAGAGGAAGAGGAAGTTGAAAATTCATGAGGAGATCTGAGAGGCGTATGTATGTATGTAGCTCTGAGAAGATTACTTTTCCTTACCTTTTTCTTCTTTTAATAAAGTAGGATTGAAATTAAATGCTTCGATCGATGTCTTAAAAGTTGAAAATTTCCCTATGGATACAGGCTGAATGTGAAATGGCCCAATAAAATCGTTGACATGACCCAGTAGAAATTTCAGTATTCATTGTGGCCCATGAACGAATTTACAATGAAGGGAATGGAACCAATTTTCACAACAATAAAAAAAGAATTTGAAAAATGAAAAAAATATATCTTTTTTTTTTTGAGGTAAAAATATATATATATATATATATATATATTGATGCTCCTGTGTTTTTGTTTTTGCTTTTTTTTTTTCCCCCAAAGTTTTACACTTAACCCAATTCAAGGTTTATTAAATTTCCCATTCAAGTTTTCAAAACTAATTAGGGATATCAAAAAATAAAACCAAAATGCAATCCAACCAAATTATTATACAAAATTCAATCGGCATTTTGAAAAAACAAATACAATAATTGAGGATCTGATGTCTTTGGTAGCCTATTTCAATTTTTTTTTTAAAGGAAATTTGCCATTAAAATATGAAATAAATAGTTTTTTGTTTACAGTATATATAAAGTACTAAAAATATAATTTGTGATCTTAAATACAAAACACAAATGGATTACTAGTTATGCTTTTTTTTTTTTTTTTTTGGTGAAAGATTATTACTTATGTTATGTACCTTTCATTCTCCAAAATTTAATCTCTCAGAAATCTTATTGGTAGACTCTCCTTTTACCATATCACTTACGTATCCCACCATTACATACTTATATCAATCATGATAATCACCCCTCTCTTTTCTTTTCTTTTTTTTCTTTTGATAGAATGATAATCACCACCTTAAGCATTTTAAGTTGTCCAAATGCAATCATACAACTTCCTTTTGCCCTTCCCTAATTTTTGCCTAAGGATTAATATCATAAAATTTTATGTACAAGGGTTTTTTTTTTGCAATTCACTCAAAACCCAAGAGGTCTTTTTGCAATCTGGCCTTAGTTTTTACATTTTGACTTTAGGGATTATATTTATAGGGCAAGGGCTGAGACATCAGACATGACAATAACCATCATGAGTTCCACCCATTATCCCAAGAAGAGATTATGGGAGTGTGTGAGAAAGAGAGAAGGAATTGGAATTGATCAAGCGTTTGAATACGGATTGTGATTTAGCATCAATAGTAAAGAAATTCATTGTATTGAGTTATCATGACATTTCTTCATTTTTAACCCACTAGAGAAAACAATTGGACCATTTATCAGTTGAGCTTCGGCTTACAATATATTGAATTTGATAGTAATGGCCACCCCTGTATGTACGATAAGGATTGAGATAGGAATAAATAAGCCAACAAACATAACTGCAGAGAAGCATGAAGTAAAGACAACTGGAATATGAGTATTCTCTTGTGACAAAAAATTATACTCATATTGCTCTTTGCCACCTATTATTTTTATAAGTTTGCATTAACAAATTGCAAACCTATAAAAGGGATAGGTGGCAAAGAGCAATATTGGATGATGCATAGAATCTGCTCCTTTATGAAGATGTGGTTTGAGGAAATTTGAGTGTGACACTCTTGTGTGCAATTTAAGAAAATCAGATCAACACAATCAGAAGAACTCCACTCACAATTTTCTCTCTTTTCTAGAAGAACTCTACTCACAATTGATTCCTGTAGAAACTAAAAAATAGTAACTTAAATAGATTTTGTAAGCCTTTTTTTTTTTTTTAATCTATAAGTGAACCTGACCATAGACTTTCATGGTGTCTCCCAATGCAAAGAGATCAGAAGTTACAATGATGTATAAAGTTCTAGTTCCAGATTGCAAGCATTTTCTTTTATCACTTTTTTCTGTTGCTTGTTCTTTTTGGGGATTTTATGGAGGGATTTGGGAAACGCTGTTAGAGAAGGGCCATATGCATCAAGCTAAACAAAGAAATTAGTGTTTTACATGTTGACCCTCATTTCATTAACCTAGTTTATAAATCATCATAGGTTATACAATTTATGTTCTACAAAAGCAGGCAGATAACATTAGTATCCGAAAATAACTACACTAGGTTACTGATCTGGAGACCCCAATGTCATTCAATGCCAATAAGTTGATCAGTTCCTTTGATTACATATATATTTTGACATGTACCTCTTGTTTTACCAGCTCTTCCAAATTGGCAATTAGCTATGTTGATTATTATCAACTTACGACAGAGCTAATTGACTATAAGCACTTAAAACATTATCAAGCAGATTAACATTGTTCCACATGGTCCAGTGCATGAGACAGCTACCTACTTCTAAAGTTCCAAGTGTCAACACTCTTCAAGTCTAAACATCTCTTCCATCCACCAAGTCAACCTTGTTATATCCTGGAGCAAGAAAATATTTGGGTAAACCTCAAATCTATGAAAAAAAAATCTTCACTATAAAACTTCTGACTTTTCTTGAACCATTCAAGATATTAGATTTTACAATTCATATTGCAGGCCAGTATCTTAATTGTTTTTTGCCCCAGTTCTTATGTTGACCAACATTCCTATGTTTTTGTGCTTTTGATCCAGAAAATCATATTTGGTATTTTTCCATCTTGTCCTTGTCAAAGAAGAACCTTCTTTTTTCCCTTGCATTAGCATCAAGTATACAGACAATTGAACATTCTAATTCCACTACTCAACATCCCCGATTTGATAGGTCCAGATTTTATATTAATTTAGAGGTTTTAACAGTTTTTGGATCAATTTATTTTCTAAAATAAGACAGAAGATTTTTAAATGGTTCTATTTAATGGAATGTGTGCTATTTCTAAATAAATAGTTATATATGTTTGTGTACACAGACAAACACACACACACACGTGCACGCACACTCAACTTTTGTGAGAAAATAAAAGCATCATTTCGTTTTCCACCATTTGTATTTCAATTAACCAAGCCAATTAACCAATACTCTCTATTGTAATCACATTGCAAGATTACAACACAGAACTAAACAATTTGTGTTGCAGTCAAGCCTACCAAATTCAGAAGAGGAAAAAAAGCAGAATAACCCTAAAGAGGTTTTGCGATGGAAGCACTGTGCTGAATAGAGGCATAAGTAAACAACTGATTCAGAGAACAAAACCCTATTCATATTCAAGTATTTGATTTTTTTGACAACATTAAAATTAAAAACAAATTTTCTACGAAGTTTATAATGATGTATAAATACTAAATAGATAATGCGTAAGTCAAAATCCACCTTGAGTAAATTACTGTCAAATAATGTGTTAGAAGGGAGAAAAGGTGGCTTTTATCTTCTTGGGTTGAAGTTTATAATCATAAGCCCAAACCCACCTAAAAAGCTATATTAACTAGAATGGACATATAGTTAATTTTTTTAAAATTTATTTTTCTATTGATACAACAAAAAGGGCTGGTACAACGAAGAACCCTAGCCTCAGTTAATACCTGTTATGAACAGCAAATAACACTTGCATCCCCTGCTTCAGCAAGTCAGAAGTGTCTTCCATTATCACTTCTAATCTTCAAGGTAGCATTCTCTTCTTCAGCAAATAACACTTGCATCCTCTAATATCTGACTTGCAATAAAGAGGACAAGTTAAGAAAATCCTTTAGGCTTAGCTCTCATAAAAAAAATTTTGATTGCCAAATATCTTAGCAGTCTTTTTCTTTCCCTACCTGTGATTTGACCACAAAAGCTGGCATGCCACCCCGGCCACCTCTCCATCTCGGAAGAAGCTTGCCAAAACCCTTTAGCGGTGATCACCAATTGTCAACTATCAGGAGCTGTTCACACTCTTAACAGGCCTCTCTGATCTTTCATAATGAGGTTGCAAAGCCTGAGTTGTTCAAAAGCACTGAGTACCTATAAAACAGAGACATAGAGAACATCAGGACAGATTGCATAGAGTTTTCTATCTTTTTTTTTTTTTTTTTTTGCAATTTATAAGTAAAAAGTGCTTAAAACACTATTTAGATAGTGCATTACAACTTTCTGCCATCTAGGGTTACACCAACCAGCAAGCTTCCTAACTCCTCCTCAATACTCTCATATGTTTTGACTACACATGGCCTCTCCTCAACTACTCCTTGATGGTTCTCTGAACTTTTTGAGAACGTGTTTGGGCTTACAAAGTTGTAGAATTTTTATTTTTCTCTGAGAAGATTTTGCGACTCCCAAGCTGGATATTGTATATTCCCAATTACAATCAATCCCCATCCAAAGGGCATTATTGATGATCTCTAATTTTATGTCCAAACAACTTGATCTATCATTCCAACTTTCATTACCATAAATCAAGGACAAATCAAATCCATTCTTTGTATAAAACTCCATCTGGACTCTATTTCAAAATGTCATTTTTTTTAATGAGAGCTACTAAAAAATCATCCCGTTCAATGTTCACTGATAAATATGAATTATGTTCTACAACCTATGTTACCTACTAACATTTTATTTACTTCATGATGAACATTTTATTTAGTTCATGACGACAGTATTACCGTCATTTCATCATGGGAAAAAATATATGTGAAAAAGGAAAAGTGTGCATGTGCACATCTGTGCTATGGGGTACTCTTTAATGACAGCCAGAGGAAATGAAAAAGGAAAATCCTTTATCCTAGCAACATTACTGATGAGAAAGCACTGCACCTTGATATAAGTTATAAAAAGATATCATCAGTGGTCACTGTTTGGCAAATTTCATCACCAGTGAAGCCATTCCGAATGGGGAGATCCTTTATTTCCGTGTAATCTTCATTAAGCTTAAATTTTAATCATCTAGTACATCTTCACTACTAGCAGATATTGGTCATCCTCTTCACATACAACTTCAAAATAACTCCCATTACATGCAAGAATTTATTTTAAAGGGCACCAAAGCAAAATTGGAACAATTATATTGTTTCGTATCGTTTAACAAAATCAATCTCCAACATTACATGAAATGATATGACACTTTCAGGAATTCTAAATGCAGTAATTGCATTATTGTGAAATTAAAACTTATGACAACACTAGTCAAAGTTTTTACATTAACTTATGCTAGTGTAGTTTTCGCATGGCCTTCATCTATAATTATGCAGATGATCATAAAGTATCTATCAAGTCATAAATTGAATGTAACAATCCTTTCAACCTATAGGTAGTATTGAGAGAGAGAGAGAGAGAGAGAGATCATCCGTCCCAGCTCAAAGTCCTCAATGTCCAGTGAGTGACTTTAGTAATTTTGCCTTTCAATGGTGTTGCCATTTCCATATATCAAAAACAAATATTTGAAATTTGGGAAATTTCTATTATGGTATGTTTATTCATGAGATCTTGATTTGAAACTTATGAGAGTGATATGAAATTTTACACCTTCAGAAGAATTCTAAAAAGAGTAAATATGGGGAAAATCTCACCAAATGCTGTAGCTTGTTATAGGCTTGTGAAAAGAAAATCTCACTGGCTCCATTACATGCAACCAATATCTTGAACCACTTGGTTATACCCTCCAACAGAAGCTGGATTTCCATTAATCAAGCAGAAATAAGCATAATTATCAGTTCTATGACACCAGACTTTAGATAGTAATGACAGAAAATGACATGATGCAACTAAAAGAAGGTTGATATAGTAAGTTAAGGAACAAAACAATGAAATATGAATATATAAGCAGGCAATAATATTCTTTGAATTATTTGGGAAGCTCTCAATTCTGAAACAAGAAATATACCAATCATCAAATTGGGGTCTTCATTATTGAAATCTGCATTGCATGAAGAAATTCAGCATCTTCATTAGAAACCCCTTCAACATATATAACAGCAATTTGTAACAACTCAGAGCATATTAATTTCTATGAGACCAAGCATCAGGATGCACCTAGATTTTTCTATGATATATAAGTAGCACAATAGAACAATAAAATAATCTAAAGATACAAGAATGGATAAATGGCAATTCACCTTGGTATAAGAATCCTAGACATAATCTCAGTGGTTACCATTTCTCCTGTTTCATCCCAACATAACCCACTCTATTGAAGAACCTTTATGTCATTATATTGCCTTCTCAAATGTTTGTATCTATGCCTGAGAGCATCTTGACCATTTCAGTCCAAGCTTTGGCAATGAGTCCATGACCTACTTTATTCCCTCCAAGTACCTGTTTTCATGACAAATCAATGAGGTAATGATCCATTGTTGATGTCGAGCTCATTCTTAGACATTCACTATTGGGAATGATAAATCTATTGGGTCCCAACAATCTTATTATGGAGATAACTATTCACTCATCAAAACATTTCAAAGTTCTCTTATCTTGAATGCACTTAACTTGCTGGGACAAGGCTATTCATTGTAATACCTAATTGGTGATTAGCCTTTATTCATTAAAAGCAGATGATACTTCTTGAAATACACATCACCACATGCTAAAACATAACCAATATAATTTAAATTAGTCATACTGCCTTTAGATCTTATCTAGTTAATAAAGCAACAAATTTAAAAGAGAAAAAAAATTACAATTACTTCCAGAAGCAATCAAAAAGGAAAAAAGACCCATCAAGACCAGTCCAATCAATCATGAATTTGCAAAGCCAAATACCCTATACTCATTTCTCTATAACACTTTTCTTTATCCCTTTTTTTTTTTTTTTTTTTTTTGTGTTATTGGGCCGGGGGATTAAAAGTGTTATTTTTTCCCATAATAAAGACAAGTTTGCAAAATATGTATTATCATTAGGTACTAGTTATGTCATAATTGGCTTAGGTTACAATAAACTATAAACATATTACTGATCCTCGTGCAAAGCAGACCATAGTTGACTGGCCATTAGCATATAGATTTTGGAGATGCTAAAAGGCCATATTTCTTCAAAATATATTAAACTCTTGTGGGAAAAGAGTCTGTCTATGTTTGACATGACTCATAATAAGAGATGGGGTGGGGGGTGGTGGGGGGGTGTTTTAAGCATGCTTTCTAGAGTAATAATAATAAATAAATAAATCTTTTGAATAACCAAATTTATCACCACCCACAGCAGGATCAATATAAGCATAATACTAATATCAACATTTCAATGCCAATGAGAAATACAAAATTATGACATGATATAAAAACACACCTATATTCAATTCTTGAATAGCATGATATCACCAATATCCGCCAAAGAAAGGGTCTAGCAATGAGTTCTAAGGCAAACATCTTAAACAGAAACCTTTTTCTTTTTCTCTTTTTTTTAACCACAATGATCCTCCAAGGTGTGCCAATCATTAACATTTTCTATAAATTTCACCAATGCCGCTGCCTTGTTCATCATCAATGGTCCTCCAGGGTGTGCCAACCTGTAAGTTTTTAAACAATTAAATCAAATTCTCGAATTAATTTTTTTTTTTCCTACTTTTCGGGTAGAGAGGAAAAATATGGAGATGGCCTGATAGTTAGAGCTCCTGTGCTCCACATACATTGACTTCAAGCTATTGACCATATTGAAGAAAACAAACCCAAATCATACCAAAAACAGAATTGTTGCACCTCAACGAAGGTTAAGCAATCAAAGAAATTATAACCAGGGAGGTATGTTCTGAATGTTTCAATGTAATAACAACCGCAAAAGATATCAGACAAAGACATACAAAGGAAAACAGTTTCAATGTAATAACAGTACCTTGCCATGTTTCTTCGAAAATTTGATCAAGAGGTTCTCCTTTTCTTTGACTGTGGATACTGATCACCAATGGTTTGAGTCAAATTCCAAACCCAAGTCAAGACCCATTTTTCACATCCATTGAAAGCCCTGAATTAGAAACCGAGGATGACCCACCACCATTCATAGCACTTGAGATAATCCGACTTTTCAAATTGCTCGAATGCACTGAAACTGGTCCAGCTGAATATGTGGAGCCAACCTCCTTGGGACACCGACAACGGGTTTGAGCTCCACACAAACATTTGCGGCACCTTGCTACTAAGGGTCTTTTTTTGTTGCTGATTTTTCTTGCTTTTAGTAATGGTTGAAGAGAAGTACTTGGGATTGGCCACAGTGTACGACGGTACTGGGTATTGTACAGTCTACGCAGGATAAAATTTGGACCTTTGAGAAGAGATGGTCTAAGCCGTTGGTGCACATTTCTCTTTGAAATTCGACGGCCTCGGGGTTGGATATTGGATTTTTGAGGACAAATGCATTGTACATAGACTCCTATCCATTTAACATTAGGAGATTTTTCGAATGGAGGAAGAGAAAAGGTTTCACAGAAGATCTCAACAAGATTCTGATCACCAAGATTGAAGCCCTCAAATAGTTCCAGCAACGAGCTAGAAGAAAAATAAATGCGCTCATCACCGAAAAAGTCATCAATCATTATGTTTTCGGTCGTTCGTTTACTACCATTGATGGAAATGATGGCACGATAATAAAAATTCTGAAAAAGTGATTCAAAATGAACACAGAGAGCAATTGTTGGAAATTCCGGACCAATTAAGAATGATATTAAATTTCCTTTCCTTAAATGGTTGACATAACTTGTAATCTCATTGTTGACATAATTGCCATATGGGAAAGCACTTGCACGGGATATTGTAGTAGATGAGGGAGTACCCATTAACATGTGGCTTGTCATACCTAGACATGGTGGTAGATTTGGTGGAACCCCTATCAATTCTTGAAACTGCATGCAATTAACGAACTCATCAAATTACATCTTAGCAAATCAAGTCATGTAGTATTTGGAAGGTAACAAAAACTGTTTCTAAATTAGTTTAAGTTTAAGAGAGATACCCGATGAAAGATTGATTTTTTTATTTTTTTGGTGGAAGAATGAAAAGAAGGCCAATTTGATACAGCTAAATATCTTAAACTTCGTGGAAGCCTAGGAATTTCCCGAAACTCATAGCAAGTTGGAATACGAAGCCAATGTAATCTCTCACATCTGCTTATACTTTCTGGGAGGGCAACTTTGCTATCGGAGAAGTATAATTTTTCCAATGTGACGGGGCAACAATAATTCAAAATAAAATCTATTTCTGATTGATTAGAAAAGTAATGA
This sequence comes from Quercus ilex subsp. ballota, assembly GCA_032727855.1. Lineage (NCBI taxonomy): Eukaryota > Viridiplantae > Streptophyta > Magnoliopsida > Fagales > Fagaceae > Quercus > Quercus ilex. Next base: position 5,055,116 of record CM064910.1, on the reverse strand, counting down.
AGACGTAGGTTTTTCAAGCTTGGAAAAACATATTTGGAAAAGCCTCCAAGAGCATTGCACAGTGGCTGTCTATCAATCTCCACGTCCTTTGCAAATATCAAATTGCCATAAAGATGGAGTGTCTCTATATGTTGTAAATTATAGATGCTACCTGGAAGATGACTTGGCTCTTCATTCGTTCCAATATGCAACTCCCTAACCCCAATCAAATTCCCAAATGACAGATTTTGACAGTACAGCTCCCACTCTCCTCTAATCCATTTATATCCCAAATGGTGTCTTAATAAGGCCAGTTGTTCATGACTTCTCATCAAGACGCCCAGCGGAGTTTTTCGAGGAGTTCGAAGGCTAAAGCAAAGCGCAAAGTTGCCGCTCCACATTTCAAGCTTATCAAGACGCCCCACGGAGTCTTCAATCTCAACTAAATTATTACACCCACCAAGATCCAATTTCTTTATGTTTGGACACATTGATAAGTCAGGTATTTTCCTAATCAATGGACAACATCTGAAGTCCACATGTGTCACGAATTCAAATGCACGAATCTGTTGAAGAAAAAAAAAATTGAAATTTAGAATATATTTTAATCTTAAAAGAAGTATTTATTAAAAAATAAATAAAATATAAAAACTTTAAAAATATAATATATATATATATATATATATATAAAATAATTTACAAATAAATACTAATGACCATACCTGCATTAATGGCTCCTCTATTCGGTTACAAGGCATTTTGAGCGCAACTAGTTTTTTAGGACAAAAACTGGATGGCAATGAAGAAAAAGGATATGTATCCCAATCAAGCAATCTTAATCCATTGGGAAGATATTCAAGGCCTCCATGCCCATGGAAATGTACATTATGAATTATTAGGAATCTCAGATTTTTCATCTTACGAAATATTTGTGCCTCTAATTGCACCGTTGTTGATTTTGATTCAGGCAACCGCAACATTATGCCTCGAATTTTATCCGATCCCTAATTGAACAAATTGAACAAAGGGGTAAGTAAATCACCAAAAAAGAAATTACAATTATTAAATTTTAAACAAAAACACATTGAGAATTTTGAATTTTCTTCCACATTAAAAGGGATAAAAAAAAAAATGTGATTACGACTTTCATGTGAGAAAAATGGAGAAAATGAATCAAAACAACTTTACCATGTCTTCAGTTAGTACATCAAGAGCCTCCTCGTAATTCCATAGTCTGCTACGTTGTCCCGAGTTTTCTTGTGATTCTTGTCGAACAATTTCCCTACCCATTTGTTGTAGCAAGTCATGCATCCACAATGTATTTTCTTTAGTCAAAAGACACTTATCAATAAGTTTTTGAATACCAGATACTGGGTATAAATCGCAAGCGCCTAGTATATCTACAACCTCATCATAATTGTATCCCTTGAAGAAACACACAATATCGAGGAAAATTTGTTTTTCGGTTTGGTCTAATCCATCATAACTTATTTGTAGTATTTTTTGAATATCCCCACTAAGAATTTGTTCATACTTATTTAAGGCACTTTCCCATTCAAGTTTAGTTCTTCCATACAAATCAGCACCCATTACTACTAGAGCTAGTGGAAGGCCTTTAGCATAGCGTATAACTTGGTTCACAAGTTCCAAATAATCTTTGTTTGGTTTGTTGCTTCGAAAGGCATGCTTGCTAAAGAGTTCAATAGATTCATCTTCATCTAATTCCTTAACTCGATAGGTTAAGACACCATTTCCAATAGTGTCTATCAAGCGTTTTTCTCTTGTTGTCATAATTATTCTACTTCCAGAAGCAAACCAATCACATTTTCCAAGCAATTTTTTTATCTGGTCCAAATTATCCACGTCATCAAGAACGATAAGAACCCTTTTTCGACAAAGACTTTTAATTATCATGTTGGTTCCACTAGACATGTTATGCACCTTCAAATTCTTACTCCCTAAGATCTCAGAAAGAAGTGTCTCTTGTAAGTGGATTATGTCTTTTGTTATTGACTTCTTTCTAACATTCTCTAGAAAAAATTTTGCTTTGAAATGATTTAAAATTTTATTATAAATAGCTTTTGCAATTGTAGTTTTGCCTACTCCACCAAGGCCATAAATCCCTACTATGCTAATATCATCATTTGATTCAATATTTGAAGATCTTAGAACATCCTCTACGCGAGAATTTATTCCAACTACATGTTCAGCAACAGGTAATGGCATCTGATTTAAAATAGACTTTGAGATATCTTCAACAATGTTTTGGACAAGTTCAGATTCATCGCGGCTACCATTCACAAACCATTTAACACATGTAACAAGTTTGATTATATAAACAAAACTAGTCACTAACCCATGCGATGCACGGAAAAACTATTAACTGGAAAAAAATCCAACTATGAGTAAATAGAAATTCTGAAAAAAATAATAATTAACTGAAATTAATCCAAACAAATAATTAATCAACCAAAAATATAGCTTTTATTAAGAAAACTAAAAATCACATGAACCTAAATAAAAGCATTTGAGGTGAAGAATTAAGATCAACCTACTGAGACGCAAATACCAAAAACCCCAAGACTTAAAACTCAAAAATTTATAGAATCCCCAAATTCTTCTTCAGAACCAAACCAAATTTAACAAATTTATATATTACATACCAAATAAAAATTTATCGTTCCTTAGGATAGAAGACATAGGTTGCATCTTTAATTTTTTTTTTTTAAAATAGAGATTATTTATCTACCAAATACAATATAAAAAAATAATTAGTAGAAATTTCAACCCAAAAACCAAACCCACGATTATGAACGCGAGTCTATTTTTTTTCAACGTTAGTCTTTTTTTTTGTTCTTTTTCTTTTTTTGAGTCCTATCATAATTTTTGTTTTTATATAGATTATCAATATTTGAGTTTGAGTTTAAATTAGACTTGTTAGAAAGTTAGAGTTTCACTCATTGTCAAGTTTTGATTAAACAAAAATAATCTTATTTAAAAAAAAATGATAATGATGAGTCTGAGTTTTTTTTTTTTTTTTTTGACTTATTAGAGAGATAGAGTTTCACTCCTGGTTAAGTTTAAACTAAAAAAAATAATTTTATTTAAATATTGTGTTGACATGAAAAATTATGAGAGTTTCAGAATCTTCAATTTTATATATATATATATATATATATATATATATATATATATATATATATAAGTGCGTGAGCTAAAATCATAATTGAAGTTTTGCTAAATAAAGTAAGAGGCATGTAAATCATGATTTGAAAAAATATTACTTTATTCACTTTTTGTGTGTAGCAAATTAGCTTTTGATACGAAGTTGCATAAAAAGTCAAGTTAAAGGAGGTCGTAATCATATTGGAATACCATATTATATATATATAAAATGTGTAAGTTAGCTCTAGGTGTTTTTTGGAGATTTTTTTTTTTTTTTTTTTTTCATGTGCATATTCTAATTAAATTCTGAATTGAAGCATAATTTTGTGCCACGTGTCTTATCTAATTTTTAAATTTGTATGTCAAGTGAATTATTAAGTACAAAAATCAAAGAGTCTAAATTCAATTAGATTCTAAATTTAATTTTAATTGGAATTCAATTTTACATCATGTGTGCCATCTAATTTTTTAATTTTTGTGACATGTGAATTATTAGTTGCAAAAACCAAAGTGTCTAGATCCTATATATTATATTTATAGCTTAAAAAATGTGTAAGTTATAATTCTTACACCAAGTTTAATTTAAACTCATATATTTGTAATTATATTTGTTTTCAAATGTACCCGTGTATATGCACAGAGTTACACACTAGTATATATTAAAAGTTAAAACTTAGAGGAAATTCAACTATATTTTAATTAGATTCTCAATTTTGCGCCATGTGTCCCATCCAATTTTTAATTTTTATACCAAGTGAATTATTAAGAGTAAAAATCGAAAAATCTAAATCCAATTAGATTCTAAATTAGATTTCAATTGGAGTCCAATTTTGCGCCACATGTCCACATTTAATTTTTTAATTTTTGTGAAATTTGAATTATTGGATGCAAAAATCAAAAAGTTTAAATTCAATTAAATTCTAAATCATATATATATATACACATATATATAATATGAGAAATCATTACATATTTTAGAAATATATGGTTTAAAAAAAATATAAGCTAATACTATGTATAATTTTAACCTTCTAAAAAAAGTATAATTTGAACCGTGTAATTGTAATTATTTTCAAAACAAAATTTAGCTACAAAATTTGTTGTAATCTTACATATTTTGAAAATTTAACCATTAAATTGTATGTTATTTGCGTTCTTAATACACATATCAAATTTTGTATCAATTGGATATTATTTACTATATGATATATAAGTTTATATTTTATGCATAATTTTAAATTACAACTTACAATTTAAACAATTTATTGATGAGATAGCTATTAATATTTAATTTTCTAGGAATTTTGTAAGTATGGAGAATACATGAAGATATAATCCAATAGTGAATTTGTCAAAATTCACCTCCGATAAAAAGATATTAAATAAGATTTTAATCTTACATTACAACTAATTTTATAACTAAACTTTATTCTATTTTTAATTGTAATCATACATATGCAAGGGATTACACACTAATTATTTTAAAATACTAATGACTTAAATTTTTCTTTTAAATTTTTTATATAATATGCGGCAAAAATTCCTAATTAATAATTGATAAAATAATTTAATATTAAGTTCTTTTACTTCCATCTTTATTACTATAATAACTGTGGGGCCAAAGAATCCTACGGCCCAGCCCACTTCGTTCCTGGGCCGAAGGCCCGGGCCGAGGAGTCATCCAAAGTCCGAGGATGACCCCATCATCGGACGTCCGAGAACTTGAGGGACAAGCTCATGACAAGCAGTCACCTCCACATTAAATGTACCTGACTACCGCCCTGGCCGCATTAATGAGGAAAGGACCCTGCACCAACGTCACCTTGGTTGCCGCGACTCTCAAAGAGACTGAGAAGGCGGCTGATAAGACAGGCACCTGAGTATGGTCCGGATCGCTCAACAAGTGTAATGCTAGAATTGGTTAGGTAAAGAGTATATAATGTAAGGGAACCCTTCTTGGAGAAGGGGGGGAGAAGAAGGGGGAGGCGAAACAAAAGGGAAGAAAGCCTCCTCGGCCATGGGCCGAGGAGCACCCCCCAACTGTAAAGATGCTCTAAGTATTTCTTCAATAAAAAGAGAATGGCGTTCACGCCTCGTGAAACGCCGGCCAGCGCCTAGACCTTCGAACCACTCTCTACAAATTCATTGTTGTGGGTTCGATGGGCCCTTGACCCATACCCTTTGGGCTATGGGCCGCAAAAGCAGACCCTACAATTGGCGCCGTCTGTGGGAAGGATTAGTGCGCCTGCCGGCGGAACAGGCGACTGTTCTAAATTGACATTCTACAGAAGATCGGTGGTGATGCAAAAAAAAAGAAAAAAGAACTACCAAACAAACATTGCAGAAAGACAAAAGTGCGAGATAGAAAATTCAACAGCAAAAAAAAAACATGATATTATTTCATAAAAAGAAAAAGGGTTACAGATTACAATCAGAGGCTCAGGCAGGCGTGTTTTACAACTGTTCCTACCAGCTAGTCCTACAATCAGAGGCCCAGGCGGACCCGTCCTAAAACTAGCTAGAGGGAAGTGTCAACCCGTACTCTTATTGGCATCAAGAGAATGGGAGAACTTGACAATAAGCGGGCGGAAGGGGGCTGGGGCTGGCTCGTTCCAAGGCCACCAACAACTCCTTTCTCGGAGCGGCGGAGCTTGAACAAAGCGAGGAGCAGATACAGGGGCTCCGGGACGCCCTCCCCATGATGTTCCCTTGATTTTCTCCAACCCCCACGAGCGTTGGCCGTTGGAGATGGCAACACTCGAGCACCGCCCATGATGTGAGTTCGCATGTCTCCTCCGTCGGGGGTGCGCTCAGAGGAGAGACGTTAGGTACTTCAACGACATCCTTCCGGGCCACCGTGCATGGCGCCATCGGGGTTACGCCTAGACTCTGCCGCACCGGAAGCCCAGTGGGGGCTGCGGCCACAACGGCTCTTGGCACGGATATCCTCACATCCGTCCAAAGCTGCCCCATATCTCCTAACTCCGGTCGCAATTCCGGCGGGGTTATTGAAGGGGCTTGGGGAACTGAAAGGGTGTGTTCTTTCTGTTTGTGTTGGGAAGTTCATGGAGTATGGAGAAACCATCCCCCCGGAAAGCCTTATATAGAGGATGAGGGTTGGTGAGAATTAATTCACGCAGAATTCGAAAAGAGCGTTGCCGAAGCGTTGGATAATAATGAGGCTGCCAGATTCCAAGGGGGCCGCAGACCGTTGGACTTATGTTGATTTACGAGGCTATTAATGAAGGCGCGTCTCGCGCACCGAAGCGTCAGGCGCGGAACACGAACGGCCAAGGGACGCTTCGCAAGTAAAAAAGATGGGGGCTCGAGATGGAGGCGAGATCAATGCCACGTGTAAGACCATGATCCGTCCGAAGGAAGAATCGTCTCCAGTAAAGCAGTCTAAGGACAAACCCCTACTTACAAAGAAATGAAAGTGTTAGACAGAACCAAGGCTCTGCATGGTCCTCGGACTCAGGCCTATGGGGAAACTAACCACTTCAGACGACCAAGTGTTAGACAGAACCAAGGCTCTGCATGGTCCTCGGACTCAGGCCTATGGGGAAACTAACCACTTCAGACGAACAAGTGTTAGACAGAACCAAGGCTCTGCATGGTCCTCGGACTCAGGCCTATGGGGAAACTAACCACTTCAGACGAACAAGTGTTAGACAGAACCAAGGCTCTGCATGGTCCTCGGACTCAGGCCTATGGGGAAACTAACCACTTCAGAAGACCAAGTGTTAGACAGAACCAAGGCTCTGCATGGTCCTCGGACTCAGGCCTATGGGGAAACTAACCATTTCAGAAGATCAAGTGTTAGACAGAACCAAGGCTCTGCATGGTCCTCGGACTCAGGCCTATGGGGAAACTAACCACTTCAGATGAACAAGTGTTAGACAGAACCAAGGCTCTGCATGGTCCTCGGACTCAGGCCTATGGGGAAACTAACCACTTCAGAAGACCAAGTGTTAGACAGAACCAAGGCTCTGCATGGTCCTCGGACTCAGGCCTATGGGGAAACTAACCACTTCAGAAGACCAAGTGTTAGACAGAACCAAGGCTCTGCATGGTCCTCGGACTCAGGCCTATGGGGAAACTAACCACTTCAGACGAATAAGTGTTAGACAGAACCAAGGCTCTGCATGGTCCTCGGACTCAGGCCTATGGGGAAACTAACCACTTCAGAAGACCAAGTGTTAGACAGAACCAAGGCTCTGCATGGTCCTCGGACTCAGGCCTATGGGGAAACTAACCACTTCAGATGAACAAGTGTTAGACAGAACCAAGGCTCTGCATGGTCCTCGGACTCAGGCCTATGGGGAAACTAGCCACTACAGACGAACAAGTGTTAGACAGAACCAAGGCTCTGCATGGTCCTCGGACTCAGGCCTATGGGGAAACTAACCACTTCAGACGAACAAGTGTTAGACAGAACCAAGGCTCTGCATGGTCCTCGGACTCAGGCCTATGGGGAAACTAACCACTTCAGAAGACCAAGTGTTAGACAGAACCAAGGCTCTGCATGGTCCTCGGACTCAGGCCTATGGGGAAATTAACCACTTCAGACGACCAAGTGTTAGACAGAACCAAGGCTCTGCATGGTCCTCGGACTCAGGCCTATGGGAAAATTAACCACTTCAGAAGACCAAGTGTTAGACAGAACCAAGGCTCTGCATGGTCCTCGGACTCAGGCCTATGGGGAAACTAACCACTTCAGACGAACAAGTGTTAGACAGAACCAAGGCTCTGCATGGTCCTCGGACTCAGGCCTGTGGGGAAACTAACCACTTCAAAGACCAAGTGTTAGACAGAACCAAGGCTCTGCATGGTCCTCGGACTCAGGCCTATGGGAAAACTAACCACTTCAAAGACCAAGTGTTAGACAGAACCAAGGCTCTGCATGGTCCTCGGACTCAGGCCTATGGGGAAACTAACCACTTCAGACGAACAAGTGTTAGACAGAACCAAGGCTCTGCATGGTCCTCGGACTCAGGCCTATGGGGAAACTAACCACTTACAGAGAGATACAAGTGTTAGACAGAACCAAGGCTCTGCATGGTCCTCGGACTCAGGCCTATGGGGAAACTAACCACTTCAGACGAACAAGTGTTAGACAGAACCAAGGCTCTGCATGGTCCTCGGACTCAGGCCTATGGGGAAACTAACCACTTCAGAAGACCAAGTGTTAGACAGAACCAAGGCTCTGCATGGTCCTCGGACTCAGGCCTATGGGGAAACTAACCACTTCAGACGACCAAGTGTTAGACAGAACCAAGGCTCTGCATGGTCCTCGGACTCAGGCCTATGGGGAAACTAACCACTTCAGAAGAACAAGTGTTAGACAGAACCAAGGCTCTGCATGGTCCTCGGACTCAGGCCTATGGGGAAACTAACCACTTCAGACGAACAAGTGTTAGACAGAACCAAGGCTCTGCATGGTCCTCGGACTCAGGCCTATGGGGAAACTAACCACTTCAAAGACCAAGTGTTAGACAGAACCAAGGCTCTGCATGGTCCTCGGACTCAGGCCTATGGGGAAACTAACTACTTCAAAGGCCAAGTGTTAGACAGAACCAAGGCTCTGCATGGTCCTCGGACTCAGGCCTATGGGGAAACTAACCACTTCAGAAGAACAAGTGTTAGACAGAACCAAGGCTCTGCATGGTCCTCGGACTCAGGCCTATGGGGAAACTAACTACTTCAAAGACCAAGTGTTAGACAGAACCAAGGCTCTGCATGGTCCTCGGACTCAGGCCTATGGGGAAACTAACCACTTCAGAAGACCAAGTGTTAGACAGAACCAATGCTCTGCATGGTCCTCGGACTCAGGCCTATGGGGAAACTAACCACTTCGAAGCCCAAGTGTTAGACAGAACCAAGGCTCTGCATGGTTCTCGGACTCAGGCCTATGGGGAAACTAACCACTTCAAAGACCAAGTGTTAGACAGAACCAAGGCTCTGCATGGTCCTCGGACTCAGGCCTATGGGGAAACTAACCACTTCGAAGCCCAAGTGTTAGACAGAACCAAGGCTCTGCATGGTCCTCGGACTCAGGCCTATGGGGAAACTAACTACTTCAAAGATCAAGTGTTAGACAGAACCAAGGCTCTGCATGGTCCTCGGACTCAGGCCTATGGGGAAACTAACCACTTCAGACGAACAAGTGTTAGACAGAACCAAGGCTCTGCATGGTCCTCGGACTCAGGCCTATGGGGAAACTAACCACCTCAGACGAACAAGTGTTGGACAGAACCAAGGCTCTGCTTGGTCCTCGGACTCAGGCTCACGGGGAAACTAACCACCTCAGATGATCCTAAGTGTTAGACAGAACCAAGGCTCTGCATGGTCCTCGGACTCAGGCTCACGGGGAAACTAACCACCTCAGATGATCCTAAGTGTTAGACAGAACCAAGGCACTGCATGGTCCCAGGACTCAGGCCTATGGGGAAACTAACTCCTTCAGAGGATTCAAGGTGTTAGACAGAACCAAAAGCACTGCATGGTCCCAGGACTCAGACCTATGGGAAAACTAACTCCTTCAGAGGATTCTAAGTGTTAGACAGAACCAAAAGCACTGTATGGTCCTCGGACTCAAGCCTGTGGGGAAGCCAACTACTTCAAAGAGATCCTAAGTGTCTACTCAAAGAATTTTCTACCTGGCCCTTAGGAAACGGAGGGTCCACCCAAGCATACCTGCCCTCGTTATGATAATTGATGCCGCGATTGGTCGAGATGCAATTGAAATTAAAATCATATAAGTAAAGAAAAAGCGGATAGCGTGCAAGTAAGTAAACTACCACAACAAACAGAAAAAGAAGCAAAGCTCGCATTTCATTAAGTCCAGAAAAAGTTACACGGTAGGAATTACACTACAATCTAAAAAAAAATGCAAAAGGAAAGAGAAACGACGGCGTCAAGGGGCCTGCCCTGCCCACTTATTTTCCTCCCTCGGCAGGGGGCTGGACCATAGCAGCTTCAGAACCTTCTGAGCCTTGGCCAGAAGGGGCAGCCTGCGAAGGCGTGGCAGGAATGGCTGCCTCCTCAGCAGCAGGAACTTCAACTTCAGAGCTGGGCTTCGCAACCTCCTGGGGCGCCGCCTCAGCGGGACCCTCACCTGATTCAGCTACCTGGGGAGGGTCACTTCCTTGGGCAAGCTCGTCCGTGGGTTCAGCGGTTGAGGTGTCCTCGCCCGCAGCGGCACCGACTTCCCCTGCAACCTCCCCGGCCTCAGCGCCACTTGGAGTTGCCTCGCGAATGGCAGGAGGGTAGTACACACTTTCCTCCTTCCACAAGTCAGACGAGGCCTCAACCCCAGCCTGCCTGAGAGCCTCCATCCAAACTTCAGCGGAGTAACGCCTGCACAACCCGGGGACTTGAGCCTTGAAGGCTGTGGCTGTCTCTGCCATCCCCGCAGCATAGGCCTCCTCCTCGGCTTCCCACTTAGTGGCCAGGGCGTCCTCTCTGCCGTGGTCAGCCTCAAACTTGGCCCTAACGGCCTCGTCCCTGGCCTCCTCTGCCACCCTCTTGGCTTCCTCAGCAGCAGCCACCTTCCTTGGCAGATCAGCAAGCAGCTCCTTTGCCATCTTCAGCTGCTCCTCCGCCTCGCCCAGGCGCTTTGTTTGATCTTCGGCCTGCTTCTGGAAACCGGCGAGTCCTGACAGGGCAGTATCCCGAGCACTGGTCATTGCACTCAGCTCCTCCCGGGCCTTGGCAAGATCAGCCTTGGAGTTTCTAAGGATCCGTGAGGCCTCCAGGTGCTTCTCACGCTCCACGTCCGCGGCTTTCCCCTGGTCACGGGCCACGTCCTCCAACCTGTAAGTAGCCTGAATGGCCTGCCCAACAAAACAAGCACACGGTTAGCCGAGACCAGAAAAGGGTTGGAGAAAGCTAAAACTGGAAAAGTCATAAGTGTTGAGGGACTTGCCATTCCCAGATACCGCTTGAGGCAGAGAAAAACCTCCCTGCTCTTCATAGCTCCCAGCTCCGCCATGTCAGCTGGGAGTAGCAGGCACCTTTCCAGCGCGTCGGCCACGTACGCGCCTTCGCCTTCCTTGAAGTCCCTAAGGGAGGAGTCTTCCCTCAGCGGCCCCCCATGGAGTATTGGGGCAGGAAGCCAGGCCTGAGGCTCGGGCTGGGCGTCAACCCTTTTATCCTGACCTCGGGAGCCTATCTTCAGCTGTTTGGATGGCCGCCGAGTATCATCCTCCTCCCGTGGGGACCCGGACCTCTCCTTAGCTGGCCTTTTGCCCTTATCCTTTTTCTGCTTGGGGTCAGAGGGCTCGCGCCTAGGAGGCAGACTCGTCTTGGGCGGAGAAGGAGGAAGCCTTGACTGGGTAGAGGCCGACCTGCCCTGAGCAGAACGAGTTTTTGGAGGAGGAGGAGGAAGCTCCGGCTTGGATTTCCCCGATTGGCCTTCGATCAGATCCGCCAGGCTGGGTTGGGGCCTCTTCTTGTAACCCATCTCGCGCCGAGGGGGAGACTTAGGCGTTTGGAAATCCGCTTCTGTCAGACAAGGGTCACCCAAATCCCCTGGGGGGTCCTCGGACTAATGGACCTGTTCAAACACGTCAAACTCGTCCTCGGCAGGGCTAAAATCAGCAACTTCCTCTTCCCTCTCTAGGCCTTCTTCGGCTGCCTCTGAGGATCTAAGGGAGGAGGAGGGACCCGCAGGTGTTACGCTTTCTGATGTGGAGGGTGCCTCAGGGAACCGGAACCCGTCCTCGGTCACGGTTATTTTTCGAAGCCGAGGATCCTTTGCTCTGATTACGTACTTCGGCGCCGCAAATGACTTGTGAGTCGGGTCGTATTTCAAGATCTGGTGAGCGGCCCTAACCTGATTGTTGGCCTCGTTCACGAAAACCTCCGCCCTCAGCGCCTTTTGCAAGTCTTCCCGGTTGATCAAGCTAAAGTGGCGCGTGAAGGCGTGCGGATCTGCAAGAGGAAACACATTCACATTAGAAACCAGGCGGTGCAAAAAGAAATGGACGAAGTAAAGGATGGAACTGATTAGGATCCTAGAACCCTTTCCCCATTTTCCTACTGCCCACCTGGGGTCCCCTCCGTCGTTGGGCAGTGAAGGCCATCGTGCCACTCTCCAGACACGATGAGGAAGTCCTTGTTCAGTCCCTTGCTGGACTCAGGGAGGCACTGAATAAGCCGGACCCTGTCATCCCTGGTCTTCAGATAATAAGTTTCGCCCTTCAGGCACTGGAGGTTATAACACCAGTTGACGTCATGGTGGGTCAATCTCAGTCCCATCTTCTCATTTAGGGCATCCACACAGCCCAGAATCCTAAAGACGTTGATGGCACACTGGGTGGGGGCTAGCCGGAAGTGCGTCAGGTAGTCCCTCATCACCGGCCCCATGGGTATCCTCATGCCACCTTCCACGAAGGCAACGATGGGAATCACCACCTCACCCTCCTGCCTCCGAAAGCGCCACTTGCCCTCCGCACAATACCTCAAGCCCACATTGGCCGGTATCTTATAATCGGCGATGAATTTCTCCATCGCCTCCTCAGTGAAGACATACTTCTTAAATACACCCATCCCAAATGATGCCTAAGCAAGCTAAGAGAGAGCAAACGAAAAAGAGGCAGAGATGGAGAGGGAGAAAGTTCGAAGAGAGATAGAGTGACTTACAGAAATGAGTAGAAGCTCCTCGGACAGGCTTTTTATGCTGGTGATGTAGGCTCTTGGGTGCGAGTGAACAGAGAAACTGGCTTTTCGAACGGGTATTTATACCCCAAATCAAGGAACCGGGCGGGTTTTCCCGTCCCTAACTGCTAGGCGAATCCCCACCGTTGGATTATCATCCTCCCGTTGAACGTGGGGGGCACAGAGCTGTTTTGATTTAATGAAAGGCGCATTGCGCGCTTCGAGGCGCCATAAACGCGTCTGGGGTAGATGAAAAGGCTCCAGTACTGACAGAGGACCAGACTCAATGGGATGCGTGGCAGGTCCGAGGACATCAAAATCCTCCTCTCCACCCGAGGATGCGGACAGCAAAGATTTTGAGGGGCTATTGTGGGGCCAAAGAATCCTACGGCCCAGCCCACTTCGTTCCTGGGCCGAAGGCCCGGGCCGAGGAAGCAACCTAAGTCCGAGGATGACCCCATCGTCGGACGTCCGAGAACCTGAGGGACAAGCTCATGACAAGCAGTCACCTCCACATTAAATGTACCTGACTACCGTCCTAGCCGCATTAATGAGGAAAGGACCCTGCACCAACGTCACCTTGGTTGCCGCGACTCTCAAAGAGACTGAGAAGGCGGCTGATGGGACAAGCATCTGAGTATGGTCCGGATCGCTCAACAAGTGTAGGGCTAGAATTGGTTAGGTAAAGAGTATATAATGTAAGGGAACCCTTCCTGGAGAAGGGGGGGGAGAAGAAGGGGGAGGCGAAACAAAAGGGAAGAAAGCCTCCTCGGTCATGGGCCGAGGAGCATCCCCCAACTGTAAAGATGCTCTAAGTATTTCTTCAATAAAAAGAGAATGGCGTTCACGCCTCGTGAAACGCCGGCCAGCGCCTAGACCTTCGAACCACTCTCTACAAATTCATTGTTGTGGGTTCGATGGGCCCTTGACCCATACCCTTTGGGCTCTGGGCCGCAAAAGCAGACCCTACAATAACATAATATGGAAAAGAAAAGAATACTTTCATAATTTAGTAAAATTATATAATAAAAAAATAATATCAAACAATTAATGGTAGTCCTTATTTAATAATATATATATATATATATATATATATATTAAAAGCTAAACCTCAAATAAAATTCAATTAAATTTCACTTGGATTCTCAATTTTACGCCATGTGTCTCATCCAATTTTTAATTTTGTACCAAGTGAATTATTGAGTGTAAAAATCGAAGAGTCTAAATCAACTTAGATTCTAAATTGAATTTTAATTGGAATCCAATTTTGCGCCCGTATCCATCAAATTTTTTAAATTTTTATGGCAACTAAATTATTGGGCGTAAAAACTGAAAAATCTAAATCCAATTCAATTAAAAATTATATGACGACCGTGCACCCTTAGTACAGTGGTTACTCTACCAGAATAAATACTTAAGGAGTGTAGGAGCAAGGGCCGAGTTCAAGTAAACTCACACATATATACACTTAAATTAAGTTAAAGTAGAAATTCTATTTAGTATCAAAAAATGTATGGTTTAAAAAATGTGTAAATTAATTCCAGGAATAATTTGAACTTCTCAAAAAAAAAAAAAAAAGGTAAAATTTGAATAGTGTGTTTGTGATTATTTGTAATTGCACCATGGATATGCGTTACACACCAGTAAACTTTAATGGTGATCACAAAAACAAATAAAATTTTTTAAGAACTTGCATATAAAAATAAATAAACTCCTCAAGAACAACTAACAAGAGTAATCACTAAGTAAATACCTATTTTTGGAGTCCCAACCAGAGAGACTGGCTGCTTCACATAGAGCTTTCCTCCACCTTAGTATCTTCTTTTTATCATTAAATTTTTCTTCATGCATAGTTAATGCTTCCCCATACTTTCCTTCTTGCTTACGAACTTCTGATGGATCCACTTTGTAAAAAACCGGTAGCACTGATTGCTTATTTGTTCTACACTCAACAATCTTAGCAAGTTTTTCCAAACACCAAGTGGAGGATGCATAATTTTCAGAAAATACTATTATTGACGAGGTTGAGTTCTCAATGGTTTTGAGAAGTTCTAAAGAAATTTCTTCTCCTCTAGGGAGATCATTATCGATGAAGGTGTGAATACCTCTCTGACACAGAGCTGTATACAAATGGCTTATAAAACTATGCCGGGTATCTTCACCTTTGAAACTCAAGAAGACATCAAAGGTTTTGGGTTGGTGGGTCAAACAGGAAGATGAGGCCATTGGGATTTAAGAGTAGAAAGATGAGAAGATCTGTAGTAAGGAGAAGGAGAGCTGGGATTTACGAATAGACGGATGAGAAGATCTGAAGGGAGGAGAAGGAGAGCTGTGGAAGGGTTTGTCAATATAATTGAAGTAAGTGAAAAAGGAATTAGGAAGAGGGTGACTGAATGCAAGCAAGAGGAGACTCTACTATAGTCCTAAGACCATCATCAAGTTAAAAGAGGGGGAAACCGGAAACCCGGAGGAAAGAAGAGAACTTTTTTTGTTCATGTCAGTACTTTTTCTTTTCTCTTTTTTGGCCTAGTACTTCACGTAACTATGTAAATACTTAATCAAACTGTGAGCATGCATTTAAGGGGAATTTTTTTTTTATCTACTTTTCTTTTTAAAATATAGGCGAAAATACTATTTTGGTCCATACATTTTGGGCTCACATTCAATTTAGTTCCTATATTTTAGTAGCGGTCAATTTAGTCCATGTTATTTTCAAGTTGTAGTTAATTTGGTCCATATCGTTAACTCACTAACGGAAAATATCTACGTGGCAAACGGTTTACATTGTTACGCACATGTGACTAATATAATAATATAATATTAAATAATTAAATATTTTAAAAGTCACCTAAGCATTTTAATTAAAACAAAACGCCAGTAAAAAAACTAAAAATATTAATTGAAAGCAAAAAATGATTATATTTTAGAAAAATCCTCAATTTCTTTTATTTTTTCTACTATATTCTTAAAACATTTTCTTAGCTACTAACCATAATTTCCAGCAACACAGCAATCTAAAACTTAACAATAATCACACAGTTATTAAAACTCAATTTTTTTTTTTTTTTCAATTATCTCTTTTTATCTATTTTCCTAGCAACTTTACACAACCATCAAAACCCCCACAGTCAGATTCGACCATTTACAGCCACCATCAACATCCAAACCATTGAAGGTTGAACCACCCAAGACTGAAATCCTCAACCACCGGAAATCAGCTTTTCATTTCCAATCCAACAAAACATTCAAAACAGCAAGGCCTAGAACCGTATCCCTACCGCCGATATCGAAAGGACGAGACACACTCCTCCTCCTTGCGTTGCCCACGACGGCGTCCTCTGCATCTGTTGTTCCCCTTTGGCATTTGCTGCCAAAGCCTCACACGAAGTCACTGATGTCCGTTCTTGCTCCACCATGCTCAGCCATGGTTATTGGAATTCTGCTGCGTGTGTGTGAGAGGGAATGAGAGAGACAGAGGTAGGGAAGCTTATATTATTGAAAATAGATTGGATTTTTGTGTGTGTGTGTGAGAGTGAACCATGTCCTAGATTGTCAGAGAGGTAGAGAAATTTATATTGTTTGGTTTTAGATTGTGGTGTTGCTGGTTATTGTGTTTGGTATCTCAGAATGTGCAAGAAGGAAAAGAAAATAAAAGAAATTCAAGATTTATTATAAAAAAAAAAATCATTTTCTTTATTTTTGTTCTTTCAATTAATGTTTTAAATTAAAATGCTTAGGTGGCTTTTTTAATATTAAATTATTTAATATTATATTATTATGGTAGTCATGTGTGCGCCAACAATGCAAATCATTTGTCATGTAGATATTTTCCGTTAGTGAGTTAATGGTAGGGACCAAATTGACTGCAACTTGAAAATAACAGGGACCGAATTGACCTCTACTAAAATGTAGGAACCAAATTGACTATAACCCCAAAATATAGGGACCAAATTAGTGTTTTCGCCTAAAATATACAATAAAAGTAGATATCGTTATTCCTAAATATTATTCAATTTAACAACAAATTTATCAAAAAATATTTTATTAAGTGAAGTCCATAAGATATTTATTAATAAATATTTTAAAAAATAATTTTATAGAAAAATAGCTAATTCTTTTTATAAAATTTTATTTATACATACATATATTTTTTAAATTGATGATTGATAAATGATCTAAAGCATTCAAGAAACGGACTCATCAAAAATATAAATATTAAGTTCCGAGAGGTACCCACATGTTTTTGCTTTTTCTGAAAAAGTAGCTATCTTTAGGTCCGTTTGGTTCCCGTAAAATATTTTCTGAAAAATAATTATTTTCCGGAAATGCTATTTTCCGGAAAAGGAAAATATTTTTATGTGTTTGATTGTATTATGAAAATTGTTGTGAAAAATATTTTCATGTGTTTGGTTCTATTAGGAAAATGCTATTTTCCTACCATTTTTTCACATTTTCTGGCAACAACAACAACAACAAATTTCGGCAACAACAACAACAACAAAAAATTCCGACAACAACAACAAATTCCGGCAACAACAACAACAACAACAAAAAATTTCGGCAACAACAACAACAACACTGAGTCGTTGACGAGATTGAGGGCGATGGTTCGAAGTCGAAGGTCGAAGGCGATGGTTCGAAGTCGAAGGTCGAATGTGATGGTTCGTCGGTCGAAGGTCGAAGGCGATGGGTCGTCGGTCTCGGTCTGGGTCGACGGTCTCGGTCTGGGTCTGGGTCGTGGGTCTTCGTGGGTCGACGGCGAGTGGCGGTGGGTCGTGAGTCTTCATGGGTCGACGCCGAGTGGCGGTGGGTCGTGGGTCTTCGTGGGTCGACGCCGAGTGGCGGTGGGTCGCCGGAGCTGGGCTCTGGGTTCGTGGCTCTCTCTTCTTCTTCGTGGGTCGCTCCGTTTCTTCCTTCCTCTCTCTCCGTTTCTTCCTTCCTCTCTCTCTCTCTCTCTCTCTCTCTCTCTCTCTCTCTCTCAATTTTTTTCGGAAATACTTTGAAGTGAAAATAGGTACTGAAAATGATTTCCGTTGGGTTAGGGAAAATTGGAAGTGATTTTCCGGAACAGCCAAACACGCGAAAATGTGGAAAACCATTTCCGAAAATGATTTACTCCCAATTCAAACGCAGCCTTAGTCACCGCTCACTCAGATTTGAGATATCATCAAGTAAAGTTTTCTCTTTCTTACAGATTTCCCCTCTTTTTCCTTGAGATTGCCAAAGTCAGTTCTACTATGCACACATCATCAGATTTTCTCCCTTTATTTTCTTGACGTACACTCATTTTTATCGAAACTTTCTCCCTCTATCTCACATGGTCTCATCATAGATCATTAGAACCACCGCAACAAATAAGTGAGTTCCTCCTACAGAGAAAGAGCATGAAGCGTGCATTTGACATGTATAATTATGTTAGTTTATTTTACTATTTAATTTATTTTTATTTGCATATATTAAGGCTCCGTTTGGTGAGGTGTTTTCTAAATGAAAACTAGGGTTTTTGATCAAAAGCACTAGAAGATATGCGTTTGGCATTACATTTTTTGAAAAATTACGTTTTTGAAAACTCTGAAAATTCACGTTTGCGAAACACAATGGCAGATAGCTTTTTAAAAAACTAGGTAAAAACCGCAACTATCATAATCTGTTGAATCTTGAAATTCCTAAAATAACCTCACAAATACTAAAGTCTAGCCTGCTACCTTGCTATCATCTATCACCTCTAGGCCTTGCCACTATCTAATTTTGCTCGGCTTTGATGAAATTTCTTCTCTCTAGCTTTTTTCATTAATTGAATATTCTGGGCATGCAAAAATTACTTTGGTATGGGATGAGGTTGTGGGTGACGCAAAGAAGATGAGTCTAGAGAAACTTGGAAGCAATTGAATGAATTTTTTTTTTTTTGGAAATTACTAAGGTTAGATGCAGACCATGTGATTGGTAGTAGAGGATTTTTGTCCAGCTACCCAGCAAGTGAAGGAGAAGCTTGAGGTAGGAGGAGATAGACATTGGGAAAGATGAAAATTAAGTGTCCTTGTGTAATTTTTTATTATTATAATAACAAAAATAAATTACACTATTAAATGGAACCATATTATTATTATTATTATTATTACTTTTTTTATTAAATTTTTTATGGGACGTTTTCTTATTATTAAATTATTAAATAAAATAATATATATATATATATATATATTATTATATTATTATTCATATTATTATTATTACAGCATAGCCTGTCATGTCCTTTTTTGTAATTTTCTCAAAACAACAATTTTAGAACAACATGTTTTACCAAACACTCAAATATAGCTTTAAAAACTAAGTTTTCAAAATGCTCATTTTAAAAACGCTATTTTTTGAAAATGCACTTGTGCACACCCAAAATTGGAACCCGTTGAACTGGGCCTCACTTGGGCTCACAACTTACTTGTATATCGGGTTTGGATTTCCTACAATGGGTCGTTCTGAACGCCAAGGCCCAATGGAATCTCTTTCCTCTGCTCGGGGTCTGAACCACTTCCTCCCTCTGTTTTCTCTGTTTACACTCTTTCTCTAATCAATTTTCCAACCCCAATCTTCTCAAAACTTATTGTATTTATAGTCTACAGAATAGTGGAGAGGTCATAAATGTTTGCCACTGAGTGCCACCGGCGGTCCAGTATTATCGATCGTAAGTGGGTGGTTAGGTAGGCAGGGGAAGCGGTGAGGGTGGCGTTGGAACTTGGTTCCCACCTCCACGATAGTTCCCTGCAGCGGTGCCTCTCCGAGACACGGCCGGGTAGGTACTGGGTGGGGGGTCCCGCGAACTGTACGTTTAACACTGCTCGGGGAAGGTTTGCCGAGAAGCGGTGAAAGGGCGAAACTTGGGCCCGCAGCATGTGTGGCTCGGGGGTGGGCCGCTGGGCTGAGGGTGACACGCCTTATGGGCCATATACCCAGGTCAGGGCCCAAGGCCCGCTAGGGGCCATGGTACGGAGCCCGTACAATAGCCCCCCCTTGATTCGCTCCCCATTCCCGGGGATGAATCAAGGATCACGAGGGGTAGATGCGTCTGGGAAGTCGGAGGGTCAGCGCCCGGCCATTGTGGGGCGTATTAATGCGCGTCTCAAAAGACGCATTTGGAATTGATTGACGGCCTACCCGTCATTATTGTCTGACGGTTCGTGAACCGAGGCGTCGCGCGTGTGGCCATTTGAAGCGGCGTTTCGCGTGCTTTTGTTACAGTGGATCATTAAATGCCTCTTCTTCCATCTTCCCATGCTTATAAATAGTCCCTTTAGTCACTGGTTCTCACTTTTGCATTCTTCATCCTCCAGTATCTTACTCTGCCGAGCATCCCCCTTTCGTGGTTCATCTACTGGCCCAGAACTCACTCCCTCCCTAGAGCCCACAGTAAGTTCCTTTCCCTCTTCTCGCTTTTTTAGTTCAGCCATTTTAGTCTAATCTTTGGTAATCATAGCATTTCTTTTCCCTTTTATCAAAAAACACTCGTTTTGAAAAAAGAAAACATGAGTTACTCTTACCTCCTTTCTTCCGAGCATGCTTTGGCTAGGTTTAGGGAAGCGTATAAAGTTCCTAGGGACGTAGATATCGCCTACTGCAATATGGGTGATATCGACATCCAAAGGCGCCGTGGTGAAAACACGGTATTCTTTCCTTTGATGGCCATCTTAGAGGGTGGGCTTAGGTTCCCGGTTGACCCCCTAATTCTGAGTACCCTTAGATTTTACGGCCTTTGTCCCGACCAACTCCCTCCCAACTTTTACCGGGTAGTGAGTTGTGTGAGTAGGTTGAACCAGTTATATGGGTTGCAACTAAACCACCACGACATTAACCAAATGTATAGCCTGTGCGGCAATGTTGAGTCCGATTACTATATAAAGACTAGGGACGTGAGGGTACGGCTTATTTCATGCCTGCCAGATTCAAATCGTAACTCGGCAAAAGATTTTGTTCGGGTGAGCGGCAATTGGTTTGCCGAGGAGATCCCTTGCGCGTTTTCGCCGCGCGATGTTGGTCGGTGACTAAAATTTATTCACTTTGGTCTCTTTTTTGACTTGGGTTTGGTTATGTAATCGCTAACCCCTATTTCCTTTGTGCAGATACCAAAAGATTCAAGCCGGACATTAGAGTGGTGCATGTTCGGGACCTGAACTTCGTGCTCAGGTCGGAAATCTTCGTACATACGGACGGACAACTCCGAGCGTCCCATCTCATCCTCGGTGTCAACCCCGTCTACTCAACTTGGCAGGCGTTCAGCCAAGCTTTGCTAGTTGACAGCCCTCTCCTCTCATACATCGACGTCCGGCACGCAAACTTCCTTCCCCCTAAGCTAACCGTAGGCGAGGCGCGTGATCTCGGTCCCCGGTACATCTGTTCAGACGAGCGACCGCCTATCCGTGACGAATCAGCCGAGCGCGTGTCTGCCGAGCGTAGAAAACGTGCCCACGAGCAAATCCAGCAGGCTTCTGCTCAGCCCGAGAGAGCCGCGGAGCCCGAGAGAACCAGAGAGGTGGTTGTTGTCGCAGAACTGTCCGACTCTTCCGAAACAGGATCCGACCAAGGCAACGCGATGGTGGCCAGGAGGAAGATGACGATAGACCGCTTCGTCCCGAGTGCCCGGCCTACCGTGCAGCAACAACAAACCCCCGGCCGTGATGCTTCGCCCCCTGCTCCCCCACCGTCCCGGATTCGAAAAAGGCCGCGCACAACTGATCAGCCTCAGACAGGCTCGGGCAGCGTGCCCCCCCGACCCTCGGCCGGTATCGTCATCCGAGAACCGGTAGCGCAAACCGGGATAGACCTGGCATCTTCTTCCCGAGCTCCGGCGGCTTGGCGACCTTCCTTTCAACTCGGCGGCGAGCCTCTTCCATCGACGGCCAGTGCCCGGATATGGGACAAAGGTCACGGCGGCCATGTGGCGCAGAGCCTGGCGCGCGGCATCCTCTTGCCCGAGGACTTGCACGCCTTCATGGAGTCGACGGATGAGTCTTTGGGGAGGCGTTTGCAATGGCACACCATAGCGGTAACTATTTCTTCTTTCTTTACAGTTATCGGTCTCCTATCTGCTTACGTACGTGTATTTTCTATTTTTACCTTACGAAGTGAATATTGTGTGATCAGGCCGCGCAAATGTCGTACGTGGTGGACGGGAGGATGAAGGAGCTGGCCGAGGATGTTGAGCGGGAGAAGGCTCTGAAGGACGTTGCCGAGGCCACGGCGAAGGAGAAGTCGAAAATTGCCGCGGAGGCGGAGAGTAAAATAGCTGCAGCTGTGAAGGCCCAGGCCCTTGCTGAGACGAAGTCCGAGGAGCTGGAGCTGCAGCTGGGCGGCACCGAGCTCAAATTGGCGGAGGCTCAGAGCCTGACTACCATGCTGGAAGGGCAGCTGGCCGATTCGAAGGCGGCGCTGGAAGCTTGCGAAAACAAGTGGTATAACGAGGGGTTCGCGGATGCCGAGAACTCAGCGGAACCGGTCATTCACCAGGCCCACAGACTCGGATTTGAAGAGGGCTGGTTCGCTGCACTCCAAGTATTGGGGGTTCCCGAGGATTCTTCGTTGAGGGATCGCAGCAAGATCCCTTTCCCGAGCGTCCCTCAGACCGAAAATCCAGCGCCCCTTGTTATTGACGAGGAAGAGACCTCCAGCATGAGGGAATTGGTGAACGCCATCGACTCTCATGCCGTGCCGACCGACATGGAGGGGACCAGCCACCCCCATGTGGGGGACCGAACCGGGGAAGACATCCAGCCGCCAACTCCTCAATCCGACCAACACTCTCAAGGGGACGCCTCTTCTGCTCATGCCGCGGTTGTTTAGAGTTGAAAGTCAGCACCTCCTTATTTTTCTTCTTTCTTGAATGAGCGAAATTGCCTATGTCACCGGGTTGTGGTGACGGGATACATTGTTTACATTTTGTTTATGTTTTGTACTTGTTTTTGTGTTGCCGGGTTTTGGGCAACAAGACGTTGATTTAAGATTTATGTTTTAGTATGAATGCCTTATTATTTTACCGCGTTGTTCCTTCGTATGTGACCGAGTAATGAACTGTTGGTTGCCCTTATTATGATGTGTCCGACCATGGTAAGGCCTTCACATGCTCGGTGATAGTGATTTAACCGGGGGTCAGGGCTCCGGATGCTCGGCGCTAAGATCGAGCCGAGAGTCAAAATTCTATCCTTAGAATAGAATGGCTAAGGTTTCCACCTGCTCGGTGATTAGGATCGAACCGAGGGTCAGGTTTCTGTCCTTAGAATAAAATGGCTAAGGTTTCCACCTGCTCGGTGATTAGGATCGAACCGAGGGTCAGGTTTCTGTCCTTAGAATAAAATGGCTAAGGTTTCCACCTGCTCGGTGATTAGGATCGAACCGAGGGTCAGGTTTCTGTCCTTAGAATAAAATGGCTAAGGTTTCCACCTGCTCGGTGATTAGGATCGAACCGAGGGTCAGGTTTCTGTCCTTAGAATAAAATGGCTAAGGTTTCCACCTGCTCGGTGATTAGGATCGAACCGAGGATAAATAATGCTCAGTGAATATGATTGGCCCGGGAATTTTGGTTAGAACAGTGCGAATCTGCATGAAAAATGCCATTAGTATAACTAAAAACATATACATGTTGTGGTTTACTCTATGCACATTAATGATAGTACTTCCTGAGGTTATGCACGTTCCATGGTCGGGGCAGTTGTCTTTCGTCTAGGTCTTCCAAGAAATAAGCCCCGGTGCCGGCTACCGCCGTGACCCTATAGGGTCCCTCCCATGTCTGCGCCAATTTCCCAGCATTAGTGTCCTGCATGTTGCCCACGGCTCTTCTAAGAACCAGATCCCCGGAGACAAACTCCCTGGTCCTCACGCCTCGGTTGTACCTCTGGGCGAGCTTCTGTTGATATTCCGCGAGCCGTATCGTCACCATCTCGCGGTGCTCTTCCACCTTGTCCAAATATCCAACCATCATTTCGTTGTTTTGGGCGGGATCGAACCCCGCTACTCGCGCACTGCACAAATTTACCTCGGTAGGGATTACAGCTTCTGCCCCGTACGTAAGAGAGAAAGGGGTCTCCCCGGTTGACCGTCTAGGAGTGGTGCGGTACGCCCACAAGACTTTAGGGAGCTCCTCGGCCCAGTTTCCCTTCGCTCCCTCCAACCTTTTCTTCAGCCCACACACGATCACCTTATTTACGGCCTCGGCCTGACCGTTGCCCTGTGGGTAAGCCGGAGTTGAGTATCTGTTTCTGATGCCGAGACCGCTGCAAAACTCCCGGAATGCCCGGCTGTCGAACTGTAGTCCATTGTCAATATGATAGTGTTCGGCACCCCGAACCTGGTGATGATATTTTTCCATACGAATTTCTTTACTTCCACATCTCGTATGTTGGCCAACGCTTCGGCCTCCGCCCATTTGGTAAAATAATCGACGGCCACCAGAACGAACTTTCGGCCGCCTGTTGCCCGAGGAAACGGGCCGATGATGTCCATCCCCCATTGTGCAAAAGGCCAAGGGCTGCTGATCGGGTTCAGGTGGCCCGCAGGCTGATGGATCAGAGGGGCGTGCTTCTGACACTGCTCACACTTAAGCACATACTCGGCGGCGTCTTTCTGCATCCGAGGCCACCAAAATCCTTGAGTCATCGCTCGGTGCGCCAACGAACGTCCCCCGACATGGCCGCCGCAGTGTAGCTCCGCCAAGAGCTCGCCCACCTTCTCCGGGCGTAAGCACAATAGGTACGGCCCTCCGAAGGACCTTCGATATAAAGTCCGGTCCTCTGCCAACCAATACCGAGAAGCCGTCCTCCGGATCCTGATCCCCTCCTTCTCGTCACTTGGCAATCGGTCGTCAGCCAGAAAGTCCGTAATGGTGTCGATCCAGCACGGGGAGCTTGCTGCGATGGCCGTGACATCGATCCCTGTAGTTCCCGAGTTGCTCATTACATTGACACTCGGCTCTGAGATAAGCTCAATTTTGATTTGCCGAGGTATCTCCTCGGTCACCGATGACGCTAGCGTTGCTAAAGAATCGGCGTGCCTGTTCTGTGTTCGGGCTATGTGGAAAACCTTCACCGCGTTGAAGCCGGCCATAACCAGCCTTGCATGTTCCAAGTATGCTTTCATCCGGGGATCCCGGGCTTCAAAACTGCCGCGCACCTGATTAACAACCAGCCGCGAATCCGAATATAGCTCAATCTCTCGAGCCCCCAGGCTCAAAGCTACCCTCAGTCCGGCCAGAAAAGCCTCGTATTCCGCCTCGTTGTTGGACGCCCTGAAACCCAATCTAAACGAGTGTTCTAGTCGTATTCCCTCGGGGGTGATCATAACAACTCCTGAACCGGCACCCGTGGAGCTTGACGCGCCATCTACGAATATCTTCCACGGTCGAACTTCCAGTTGGCAAACCATCTCCCCCTTCTCCCTGGGCGAAAACTCAGCGATAAAATCTGCTAGGACCTGACCCTTCACCGAGCTTCGAGGTCGGTATCGTATGTCGAAGGAACCGAGCCGAGTCCCCCATTTGGCTATACGGCCCGTGAAATCTGACCTCTTCAGCAATGACTGTAATGGGTACTCGGTCAGGACGTGGACGGTGTGAGCTTGGAAATAATGCGGCAACTTTCTAGTGGCGTGGATCAGGGCTAATACGAGCTTCTCCAAGGGCAAGTATCTCGTCTCGGCGTCGACAAGAGTTTTGCTAACGTAGTACACGAGTTGCTGGATCCCATTGTCCCTAAGTAGCACGGCACTCACGGCATGCTCGGATACCGCCAGATACATAAACAAATCCTCACCTGCCTCCGGCGCCGCGAGCACGGGTGCTCGCGCCAAATAAGTCTTCAGGTCTACAAAGGCCTGTTCGCACTCCTTGCTCCACTGAAATCCAGTCCATTTCTTCAGCAGTTGGTAGAACGGCCGGCAGCGATCTGCGAATTTTGAGATGAACCGGTTTAGGGCGGCCAGCATCCCGGTTAGTATTTGCACTTCCTTCGGGTTGCTCGGTGGCTTCAGTCTCCTCACTGCTTCGATCTGGTCGGGGTTGACCTCAATCCCCCGTGTACTGATTAGGAAACCCAAGAACTTCCCGGCCCCGACACCAAACGCGCACTTCTCCGCATTAAGGCGCAACTTGTGTCGTCGGAGAACCTCGAAAACCTCTTGGAGGTCCCCCATATGCAGGGCTTCCTGCTTGCTCTTAACCACCATGTCGTCGATGTATACTTCCACCGTGCGCCCTATCTTGTCTCGGAACATTCTTGTCATCATTCGTTGGTAGGTGGCCCCGGCGTTCTTCAGTCCGAAAGGCATCCTTGTGTAGTGGTAATTTGCATCTGGGGAAATGAACGCCGTTTTTTCTTGGTCCTCGGGCGCCAGGGCGATCTGGTGATACCCCTGGAAAGCGTCCAGAAAGCTCATCCTCGGGTGCCCACAAGTGGCGTCCACCAGCTGATCAATCTTCGGCACGGGAAAAGGGTCTTTCGGGCAGGCTCGGTTCAGATCGGTGAAGTCGACGCAGACCCTCCACTTGCCGTTTTTCTTTTTCACTACCACGGTGTTTGCCAACCAATCCGGGAAGATGATTTCCCGAATTACCCCTGCTTCTTTCAATCTCTGAACTTCCACTTTCACTGCCTCGGAGTGCTCCCAGGCTGATCTCCTCGGCCTCTGCTTTTTAGGGGCGAACGAGGGGTCAACCCCAAGTCTATGCATGATGAATTCGGGATCCACCCCGGGCACCTCATATGGACTCCATGCAAATACGTCCACATTCTGTATGAGGAGTAGTAACATTTCGACTTTTTCCCGGTACTCCAGGCTCTCCCCTATCTGGAAGTACTTGTCCGTATCCGGCAACACCCTTACCTTGAGCATGTTCTCGGTGCGCGCGACCTCCGGCGGGCCCTGTAATTGCTATAAAGGCGTTCCCGACGACGAACGCTCGGGATCGACCGGGTCCTTCTGGCCGATCTGCTCCTTCCAGTCGACCATGGCGATCAAACACTGCCTGGCCGCCTGCTGACTTCCTTGTATCACCGCGACACCATAGTCGGTGTGAAACTTGACCCTTATGTGCAGAGTAGATGGGACAGCCCCCATTGCATGTATCCATGGCCTCCCTAAAATTGCCGTGTATGGGGAGTACGAGGCAACTACGAAGAAGCTCACCATCGCCTCCTTGCCCCCCATGTTCACGGGCAAACAGATTCGCCCCTCGGGCACCACCATTTTCCCGTCGAACCCAACTAGTGGAGTGCTGTACTTCGACAGATCCTCATTCCTTAACCCGAGCCCCCTGAATAGGTCCGGGTACATAACATCCGCTCCGCTTCCCTGGTCTATCATTACTCTCTTCACAACGAAACCACCTATCCTTGCCGTGACTATCAATGCGTCGTCGTGTGGCTGAATGGTTCCTTCCAAATCACTGTCATCGAAAGAGATCGGCTCTCGGGTAGGTCGGACCTTCTTCGCGGGAGGCGGCATGCCTGTACTTCCCCCTACTGGTATCATTGTCAGCACCTCCTTCCCCTTTGCCGTTGAAATGCCTTTCGGTGCAACGTGGATAACGTCAATTATCCCGAGAGGGGGCGGAAGGGGATTCCCCGTGTGTGGGGCGCCATGTCCTGTTCCCCGATTCCCGGCGTCCATCACAAAATCCTTGAGGTGTCCCGCCTTAGCCAACTGCCCGAGATGGTCCCTTAACACTCGGCACTGCTCGGTAGTATGCCCCCGGTCTTTGTGGTAGGTGCAGTATAGGTTTTGATTCCTCCTAGAGGGGTCGCCCGCCATCCGGTTCGGCCATCTGAAGTACGGCTTGTTCTTAATCTTGTCCACAATTTTATGCACGGGCTCCTTAAACGTCACGTTCACCTCCCCTGCTGGTGCTACTGGCTCTTGAATCCTCAAATTTCCCCGTGCCTTCTGTTGAAAACCGCTCAGCCGAGGACGATCTGTCACCTGTGCCTTGCCCTTACTTTGTATCCTGTCATCTTCCAACCGCTTGTACTCCTCGATGCGCCTCATCAGCTGCCTCATATCCTCGGGAGGTTTCTTGGTTAATGATTCCCTCAACCCTGACTCGTCAGGCAACCCCAATCTAAAAGTGCTCGCCGCGATCTTCTCATTCCCTCCGCCGATCTCGTTGTAGAGCTCCCAGTATCGGCTAGCGTAATCACGGAGGGTTTCCCCTGCCCTCATCTTCATAGACAGCAGCGCGTCCACCGGTTGTTGTTCCCGGCTGCACGTCACGAAACGGGAACCGAACTCTTGTATTAGCTCGGCGAAACTGTGAATGGAGCCCTTACGCAACCCGTTGAACCACCTCAAGGCCGTGGGACCGAGGCTGGAGGGAAAAACCTTGCACATCAGAGCGTCATTGCGGGCATGCAAAGACATCATCTGGATATAGTGGCTGACATGCTCCACGGGATCCGTTTTCCCCCCATACGAATTGAACGGCGGGCGTGTAAATCTGTCCGGCATCGGTGCTCGCTCAATGTCTGCTGAGAACGGTGACCGTGCTGCCCTGCGCAATGCGCGGCTCATAGCATCCATAGCTACATTCCTCGGTCGTCCCTCTGGAGATTCCGAGCCCCGATTTCCGTATTCCCGGGACCGGGAACGATTCGACCGCCGGTGAGATTCTGCTGAATGGGAGCGGTCTCGACGGCGACGGGACTCCCCTGAGTGCGAGCGCTCCCTCTGGTGGCGGGATCTCGGTCTTCTATCTCGGTCGTCTTGTCCGGCCCGGCGGCGCTCGTTTCGTGCTTCCAATTCCAGTTCCCGTACTAACCTCCGCAGCCGCTCAAGCTCTTCATCCCTGACGTCGGGTTGCTCACGCCTGGAAGCATGGGACACCGTTCTCCCCGTTTGATACGACCCTTCTCCAAGGCCGGACCGCTCCTCCAGTTGCTCGTAAACCGGATCCTCGCGTCTCTTTTGCCTCCGTTCCCGCCAGGTGGAGCCCCTGGAAGATCCTGCCGAGCCACTCCCGGCGCTACCTCTAGACATCTTTTCTGTACACTAGCCTTGGTGGAACTACTGCTTAGTAGGATTTCCCACAGACGGCGCCAATTGTGCACACCCAAAATTGGAACCCGTTGAACTGGGCCTCACTTGGGCTCACAACTTACTTGTATATCGGGTTTGGATTTCCTACAATGGGTCGTTCTGAACGCCAAGGCCCAATGGAATCTCTTTCCTCTGCTCGGGGTCTGAACCACTTCCTCCCTCTGTTTTCTCTGTTTACACTCTTTCTCTAATCAATTTTCCAACCCCAATCTTCTCAAAACTTATTGTATTTATAGTCTACAGAATAGTGGAGAGGTCATAAATGTTTGCCACTGAGTGCCACCGACGGTCCAGTATTATCGATCGTAAGTGGGTGGTTAGGTAGGCAGGGGAAGCGGTGAGGGTGGCGTTGGAACTTGGTTCCCACCTCCACGATAGTTCCCTGCAGCGGTGCCTCTCCGAGACACGGCCGGGTAGGTACTGGGTGGGGGGTCCCGCGAACTGTACGTTTAACACTGCTCGGGGAAGGTTTGCCGAGAAGCGGTGAAAGGGCGAAACTTGGGCCCGCAGCATGTGTGGCTCGGGGGTGGGCCGCTGGGCTGAGGGTGACACGCCTTATGGGCCATATACCCAGGTCAGGGCCCAAGGCCCGCTAGGGGCCATGGTACGGAGCCCGTACAGCACTTTTTAGAATAGCCTATCCAAACAGGCCCTAAGAGGATTTAAAAAGTTAGTTATTGGTTTTTTGGGGTCAAAAATACCTCTAAATTAATTAACTAATAACTTAAAAATAGAGTTAAAATAGTAAATTGGCAAAAGAAAGTTAGTTATTATATTTTTTTACTGTAAAAAATACTCCTACCTAAACCTTAAAAATGGGGTTAAAATAGTAAATTGATAAAAATAATAAATTCTTACTTCTACATTGAAATACCTTCCTACTTCTAATAAACTCCTACTTTTACGTTGATTTAAATTCCTACTTTTGCTCACTAACTCTCTACAAAATAGATCACTCTTTTGTTAGTTTTAAAACTCCTCCAAACTACAAAACTCACTCACGCATTTATTTTTATTTTTTTTACTTCATCACGATGTAATCTTTACTCAAAAAATAGAAGAGCCTCTAAATACGCACTCACGCACGTGCTCAGAGGCTAATTATTATTATTTATAAGTTTTATTATATCTTTTGATACTATTTATGAATCTTACTATATTATTTCAATTAATTTTTACCTTTATTTATAATATTTTTAATAAAAATAATTTCAACAAAATAAACAAATTTTAAATAAATCCAAAATCTCGCTTGGAGTGAGTAGGATATTAGTATGATTATAATCCTATTTAAATAGAAAAATCACACTAATATCAATCATTTTTAAGTAAAATTATGTAAATTTTACATATAATCTTATTATACATAAATGGATGTGACTGACGTAACATTCACTTTCGCGTTAATAATAAAAAGCATAAGCGTGCAACACATGGAACGAGGGTGAGTGATTAATGCAAGCAAGAGGAGACTTTGATGTTGTCTTGCTTTTGGTGTGGCCAGTAAACTTTTTTAATTTTTTTTTTTTTTTTTTTGAGAATGACTTTTTAACCTTTTCATAGTCACACTTTTACATTGCAATATCATGGAACTTTCTGGGTGAAACCCAAAATAACTCTTTGAAGTGTACATTCTTACAACCGTACCTGTCTTTTTTTTTTTGGTAGAAACAACCGTACCTGTTTTTTGTTAGAAACAACTGTACCTGTCACTGCGATCACATTTCACGTTGCAAAATCTATTCCTCACGCGTAAAATGGGCCCTTACATAAAATTCGACATTATTGTGAATTCATTTCCTGAGAACAGTAAACAGTTAATTGGATTCAGTCCGTTGTAGCGATTTTATATCTTGTACCCGGCAAGCCCGCCCCTCTATGAGGTACCCGGCATATATGCCGGGTACAGGGTATATTAGCTCCCGTTGAAGTTGAGTTAGTAACTTCTACACACTTTCCATATAATAAATGAAAATATTAAAGTTATAATCTACTTTTATAATAAATGAAAATATTAAAGTTATTATATATTTTACTATAAAATATAAACTAATGTGATAATTAGATATGGTAAAACGAGTCATAATTTTCTGACCCGACTCGACATAAAAAATACCTGATCCAAACTCGATTTTTTTGACTTGAAGCAAAAACAAGTTAACTAATGATCTAACTCATGTTTTTTGCGAGTCAACCCGACCCGACCCGAACTATTTTTTAAAACTTTTTTTTTTTTGTAAAAAAAAATTAAGAAATATTGGTTTAATAGTTTGTTGTGAGTTTTAAGAAAACAATTGAGACATTTACATAACTGCATGCAAATTAATTGAAAGATGAATGGTTGAGCATTCTGTAATGAGTAAAACATTTTAAATATAAAATAGCAAAGTACATGTCAAGATAATCTGGTTACAGTTGAGTTGAAAACATAGATTTAAAATTGTAGACATGTGTGAGAAACATTCACAAGTGTGAAAATTGTGAAGCCAGAGTATCAAATAGCATAAATTATGAATGCTTAGACCTATTTTTTAACAATTTATGTACAAAATAAACGATTTTTCAAAATAAATTTTGCTATTTCTTAGAGTGTGTGTTGCTTAACAGTAATATGATATTCATAAAAGAGACTATGTATAAATAAGTAAACAATCAAACTTTAATATATATCTCAAATTAAAATAGAGTGTCAACCACAATTGATAATAGATTATAAAATTAATTTTCAATATTGTAAATTTCTTATATTTTTTTTATTCTTTGTCAAATGAGTTATCCAATAAGTCAATTGTAATTTTGTTTTATATTTTGCGATATTGATATTATATAGAAATAAAAATTGTATATTTGTTTTACTTATTTTTGTGTTATTTTGTTTTAAATGGCAATGATAGGATTTGTATAATTTTAAAATTATTGAATAAGTATTAATAAGTTTAACTGATTTCATTCTTGATATAAGTGATGAATTCAAAGTAATGCATTTTACATCAAGTAATTTGTTGCATAACTTTCCAAATAGCAAATAAATATTATTTTATTTATTAAAAAAAAAATCATGTGAAAAATACGGGTCAACCTAACCCAACCCAACCCGCAATCTGATTGATTTGAACCCGTTTTTAACCCGCTTCAAATGACCCATTTTGACCTGCAACCCGATTAACCTGACCTGAACCCGACCGACCTGCCCGTTTTTGCATGTCTAGTGATAATGAATGTAATTGATGAATTCTTAAAATATAATAAATGAGCCCTAAAGCTAAAACCATAAATTAAACATTTTTGTTAAAATGGGCCTTGAATCCAACCTTCACCTTGACATAAATTAAGGGTAGATCAAAGTAATAGATGTACTATCAAAAAAAAAAAAAAAAAAGAGTAATATACGTAAATTTTTCTTAAAAAGTCATAATATACAGGACTGAGATCGGGTCGGGTCAGGTCGGTTTCATGGCCACCCATAGCCTAACTCGATAAAAATCGAGTATGCCAGAGAAGAACCCGACCCAACCCGAAATTTCGAGTCTTGGGTCAAGTCGGTTTATTGGGTATCAGGTCGGGTTTCTCTCTCTCCTTTTTTAAAAATTTTAAATGTGGTGGTCGGGTTGGGTTAAGATTCTTCCACTGGATTCTACATTTGAACAGACAAAATTGACAATATCCAAAAATAAGACAAATTTGCAAAGCACTAGTTCAATGGATATGTATGTTTCAATTCATATACTTTTAAGAATGCAAATGTGTTTTTCTAAGAAATTATGAGACTATTTTGGAGGTCACAAGTTATAGATTATGCAAGGCTGAATCACAGCACGATTTCCTTCTTCAATTTACTATTATTAGATTAATTTAATTTTTGTGACACATAATGAATGGCCAATTTTAAAATAGGATTCAAATTTGAAATCAAGATTTAATTGAGGAAGACAAGACTCAAAAGGTAACTTTAATTTTCAAAAGGTTTGCATTAGGAAAATTCAAAAGATGGTTAGGATTGGCAAATAATTTATGAAACATTCTAAGTTAAGAAGAACAGATATATTAGTAATTGTAGGGTCAGGATTTGTAGCCCAAGCCCAAAACAATGAATTTGTAGAGAGTGGGTGAAAGAGCTAGGTTGATTATGGAACTCGCAACGGTTAACTATAACCTCCAAGTGTAAACCAGCACAAATATACACGTAAAAACGGAGTGAGTTGAAGTCCGAAGAGGTTTATGATTAATTGAACAGTGATTACAGTTCCTAGAGCTACAGTAAAGCTTCTCTCTACTTCTCCTTCTATTTTTTCCGATCCCCCATTATTAGGAGCCTCTCTTCTTTATATAGCATCCTCTCCCATCATTTCCATCGTCCACCTGTTCTTCATCTGCGTACCTCCTTGAATATATGTCACGTCAAGTATCTTCTTTAACTCTTTGTGAGTAGCGGTAGCTGAGGTTACACTGTTCAGGGGTCTTCTCCACATAAATGCGGTCAGAAAAGTTGCTGCAGTGTATTAAATACGATGGTAGCAGCTTTTCCTTTAGATATTTCTTCGTTCTTATCATCTCCAGATATACCCAGATTTTATCTTTATCATTGGGGTTGCTAAGAAGATCATTCGGACCTTCCACACGTTTGATTGATCAAGAATATTCGTATTCGAGGAGTAAGACATCTTCGGACCACTGGTAACCTCTTCGGATTGTACTCCTCCTTTATTTCCAGGTATCTTTCTTCTAGATGAACTCCATCTCAACCGATTCCTTCTCTTCGGACACACAATAATTTTCAAATAGGGCCCTAGGCCCAATACGTAAGGTTGGGCTTTTACCCCCTCACAGTAATAAAGACAATTTGGCTACAAAATTAATTGTAGTCTAAGACTACAACCTTAATCAATAAAATAAATATTAATACATATTTTGAAAATCTAACCTTTGAATTACATGTTTTTTACGCTCTTAATACACATGTCAAATTTTGTGTCAATTAAATATTATTTACTATATGATCTATAAGTTCAGATTTTATGCATAATTTTAAACTATAAAAACTTGCAATTTAAACAATTTATTGATGACATAGCTATTAATCTTTAATCTTCTATAAATTTTGCAAGCATGGAGAATATAAAAAGAAGATGTGATCAAAAGATGGATTTGTTAAAATTTACCTTCAATAAAAAGATATTGAATAAAGTTGTATACTTAAGCTACAACCAATTTTATAGCTAAATTTTATTCTAGGAATAATTATTTTAGAACACTATATTTGGAATATAACATCATAATTTTTTCTTCTTAAATATATATGTCCATAAATGAGAAATATTACTCCTTAACTTGCTCCTGTCTTTTTTACCCTTCTTTGACTGGTTACGATGCTTTATACATTGAAGCAAATATCATATATCCTTAAATACATTAATTTCTTTCCATTTAAACAAATTTATTTAGTTTCATTTCCTAATTGTGATAAAGGAAATTTTCGTTTTAATGCATTTTCAACCAAATTTATGGCTTTGGTTTCTAATCTCTACTATAATTAATTAATAGCTTTTTAAATTTCACTTATTTCTATTTCAAATTATTCTCTCTCTCTCTCTCTCTCTCTCTCTCTCTCTCTCTCTCCCTTTTTTTTTTTTTTTTGGTGATAGGAAAGATAGAATATTATTATTGAGTAAAATCCACAAAAATACAATGTTAAAGAAATAGTAAGAGTATGAGAAGCTTTCAACAAGGCTTAGAACGCTTCCAAAAGCCAGCACAGGTAACTAAGGTAAGCATGGCAGCAAAACGAAAATAGTAAATTGTTCTCTTTTTAATTATTCATGTATGAATTTTATGAGCTTTATGTTCGAAGTTGAAAATCCCAAAATGAATTCAACCAACCGTGGCTGTGAATTTACTGATCAGAGTAAGTAAGGGTTTTTTTTTAAAATATTAATCGGTTAGGTTGGGTTGACCTGACCTTAATCCAAGATCCAAAATAAACCCAGTATTTGACCCAAGCCCGACTTGAGCATCCATGAGATCCGCCCAAGATCTTTTAGGTCGGGTGGGCCGGGTCTATGCTCAACCACTAATATATGCTTATGAAAAATTATCTTATGAGTCAATTTTATGAATTTCAGGATATGTATGGATTCCACATGAGTTTCACATGTTAATAGAGAAATCTCATGAGATGCAAGATGTCTTCTTGACTTAGATATCCATCTTCCACACAATCCTACTAATCAAAGTTCAAAGAGAGGCCCACACATTTTTAGCTTTTCAAGAAAATTAGCTACTAGTCTGTCATCAATCCCTAATGTATATATCAAAGCTTTTTTTTTTTTTTTCCTTTGTTTTCCTACGCATTTCCTCTCTTGTCCTTCTCGTTTTCCTTGTGATTTTCCAAAATCGATTATGGGTGTTATTATTATCAAACTACATGCCGCAATCATTACTTCCCATGTGATCCGTGTCGTTTACATAGAAATCAGCATTTGTTCCGCATACTACATCTACAAGTCCATGAATACTTATTTATAGTTTGGTTAAGTCTGACACATCACACATGTCACACTTATATTGGATAATTAGTTAGAAACTGATTTCTATTTCATAATTCAGTTATTACTGTTCATTGTGCAACACCATTCGTTTCTGCCTTTCTGGTATATAAACTCTACCGTATCCCTAATTCCGTAATTTACCATAATAAGAACACAGCCATAACTTTCACTCTCATTTTATTTCATCTGCTTCAATTTATCTCTCATCCCCAACTTAGGCCTCGCTTGGGAGGAGGGAATGGAATGGAATGGAAAAAAATGAAAAGAATAATTTTAGAATATTCTTTCATTCTCTTGTTTGGGAGTTTTAATGGAGCGAATGGAAAGTCAATTCCCTTGTTTGGAAGTTTAAGTAGAAAGGAATGAAATAGGTAGAAGGGAACACTTATTCCTCTTTATTCCCTTAAAATCTCAAATTTTTATTCCCCCCGAAATTGGGAGGAATGAGAGGAAATGAAATTAGATTTAATGATTTTTTTACTAAAACTCTCAAAATACCCCTATATATTCAACTCTTTGTTTTAAAATAGGAGTATAATGTAATATTGTCATAAAATGATTCTATTTCATTCCCTATATACTGCTCCCAAACAAGATTACTTACATTCCATTCATTTTCATTCATTTATTTTAAAACATCCAATCAAGGTTACTTAATTCTATTCCATTCCATTATTTTTCCTTACTTAAATACATTTCATTCAATTCTATTATTTTTCATTCCCTTATGATCATTCCATTCCATTCCATTCCATTCCCTTATGAACTCTCAAGCGGAGCCTTAGTATCACTCAATTTTTCAAATATATATTGTAGCTTCCCATCGGACCTCTCTCTCTGTTTTTTGATTGAGCAAAGTGCCATGACAATTTTGGGCCTTATGTCCACACTTTCTTTGGGATTTCTTTAACATTTTTATTTTTATTGATATCTATATGCAGTTAAAAAAAGCAAAAAGAATTAAACTTTGATCCATTTTTCTTGTATATAAAATTGTATGCTTCTCAATCATTCCATTCAGTTATGTGAAAAAAAGAATATTTTTTTGCATCATTAAAAAATCACTTTATCTATTTTATATAATCAATTTTATAATACATTATTCATCTGTTCTTCATTTTAAGATTCATGATGTTAAAATAAATAAATTTTTTTCTTTCTCACACAGAAATTTTTATTTTTTTTATTGCCTTTCTCACAGACAAATCACAAATCAACCCATCACAATAGTTCATTTTCTATGTTTGCATTTCAAAAGTGGGGCCGCTCACCACTTCGATAACTAAGTTAATTTTTTTTTTTTAAAAAGTCGATATTTCAAAATTTCTTTCTTACACAGAAATTTTTATTTTTTTTATTGCCTTTCTCACAGACAAATCACAAATCAACCCATCACAATAGTTCATTTTCTATGTTTGCATTTCAAAAGTGGGGCCGCTCACCACTTCGATAACTAAGTTAAATTTTTTTTTTTTAAGTCGATATTTCATCAAAACATAATCTATTGAGAAATAGTATATCAAAGTCTATGCAAACATGATGAGACTTTTCTAATTAATGTAGTCTTGCTTTTGGCGTGACATGTAACTTTTTAAACTTTCTAGGTATCATACTGAATGTTCAAATAGTGTGCCTATAAACGTTTAAATTCCTAATTTTTTTTTTTTTTGATGAGGTTTAAATTCCTAATTTACAAATTATCAACACAAACTTATAATAATGAATGAATAAATTCAACCTTATACATACTGATGCTGTAATTTTACATTGCAATATCATGGAAGTTTTTGTGTTAAAAGTTGGACCATATAGTCAATTCAATATTCATGTATTGAGAACAGTAAATAGAAAATAGCTAGCTTCTTATCAGTAGTATTATTTTTTTTTATAAAAATTAGAAACTTCTTCTCAGTGAGTTTTTTTTTTTTTTTTTTTTTTTTTTTTTTTTTTTTTTTTTAACTAGAAAGTTTTATTAAAAAACAGAGAAATTACAAAGGAGAAAACAAAAGAACCTCCTCCTTAAGAAAATCGCTCAGACACGAGGGAAGGGGCAACTGAAGGTGAGTTGTAACATTTTTTATTTTTATATTTAGATAGTTACAATAATTGAACTTTAGAATCTCACACACTTTGTGCATAAAAAAATATCAATTAAACTATAAGACTCTTGGCACTACTTATTAAAAGGTGAGTTGTAATTACTATCCAAGGTGATCATGCATTTACCCATAAGAAAAAATAATATTATTTTTAAAGATAAAACCCATAGAATCCAACCTAAGATCTTAGTAATGTCTTGGTTAAAATTAACCATAAACCTAAACGAATCAATCAAAAAAAAAAATTATGCTTCAAACGCGAATGTTTGAACTATTTTTTATTATTGGTAACAGATTTATGTACTAATATATATATATATATATATATATATAGAGATGGGTTCAAGTTATACCTGGTATAACTCCATAAGAGTTACACCTTTTTTAAGCCGTAGATTTCTAAAAGATCAAACGGTTAAAAGAAAATACTATTATTCATCATTATATCATTAATTACTTACCAAATTAATAGCATCCTCATTATCTTTTTCTTTATTAATTGCTCTCTTTCCTTATTAATTGCTAATTGTGTTTTTTTTCCTCTCTCTTTAGTCCTTATTAAGTCCTTTCACTGTAATCTTTTTTTTGTTCTTCTCCTGCAATTCATCCACGTCAACCCAACAAAAGATAAAGTAAAAAACAACATTGCTCGAGAATATTTTTTCTCCTTTGCATGGGCTGCTGCCTCCTCCTTCTCTAAGCTATCTATCTTCTCTCTAAGCCACGGCACCAATTCTCTACCACGTGCACATGTAGGAGGGTCAAGCCAAACAAAGTATCCACAAGTATCATCTTGCAAGCAAAAAAGAGATTAAACATAATTAATACTTAAATAACAGAGAGACAGAGAGATATTATTTTCAGATTCAATAAGTTTGGACACAATAAATTCTACAAATTGTTAAATCTGTATATTATTATTAGTGCTAATAAAAATAACATTATGTTATTCTAATAACAACTTGACATGTAGATTGTTATGAAAAAAAAAGTCATAGAAAATGCTATTAGATTGGCACAATACCCAATATTTTTCACACGCCCAAAACCTCCTCCCAGGGGCGTAGCTATGTGTAAGGGTGGGGAGCCATGCCGCCCGCCCGCCCCCCACCCCCCCCCCCCCCCCACCCCAATTTTGAATTTAAAAAATATATATATAATTATTTTAATGTTTTCAAAATTTAGTCTACAAAAATAAGAGTTAGTCCCCCCAAATATTTGATTTAGTCCAATGATTAATTGGTTTAATAGTTATAAAGACATAACATTATTTTTCGCAATTCTATTTTTTATTGTAAAATGTGATCTTATATCTATTAAATATTTGATAAAGTTTGGCACCAAATATGTTTGAATCTATATCTTTTCCAACCCGTCATGTGGCAA
Source organism: Quercus ilex subsp. ballota (assembly GCA_032727855.1). Taxonomy (NCBI): domain Eukaryota; kingdom Viridiplantae; phylum Streptophyta; class Magnoliopsida; order Fagales; family Fagaceae; genus Quercus; species Quercus ilex. The sequence continues at coordinate 5,016,220 of CM064910.1, read as the reverse complement.
TTAACAAGTCTTGACTCATTAAAAAAAATATTGTCACTAAAACTACACATGAAATGTCTCTTTAGTTTCCACATAATGAGTTAGAGCAAGATAACTTCAAATATGTTTGGAGCTTAACTTCTTCCTCAAAGTTTTAGATCATTTATGTTTTTAAAAATTTTATTAGTTCAATTGAAAGATTATTCGTTCCTCAAAAGAAAATTGAAAGATTATTTTACTTACTTTAGTATAAAATTTGATAATTTGTATAAAAAAAAAATGAAACTTTTTAAGAATTTCACTATAAAAATGATAAAAATGAATTTTATTTAATGAAAGATTGCTATCAAACATAATTGTGATTGAAAATACTAAGTTTTTTTTTTTTGGTGTGTGTATATATATAACTTATCAAATAAAAAAAAATGTGTGTATATAATAATAATTAAAAAAAAAAAAAAACATTTGTATATATGTGGCCCCCCAAACAAAAATTCCTGGCACCACCCTTGCCTCCTCCCTATGTTTTCACTAGTCCATGATGTTTTAACTGGTGCAATTTTTCCACAGTGACAAAACTGCATCCAAGGACTTCAAGTGCATCTGATGAAGTTGAGGAAGACGTGGTTGAGGGCTGATGGTGTTGGTGCAGCATATCCATATAATCTGAAGAAAATGGCACAAAGAAATGCTATTATAGGCCTTGGAAAGAGGTGGAATAAACCGAGCTTGTTTCATTCCAGTGCTTAAGATACGCACTTGTGATATATTAGAAACGTTTGATGAATTGCAGGAGAAGGGAAAAAAAAAAAAAATTTTACAGTGAAAGGACTTAATAAAGACTAAAGAGAGAGGAAAAAAAACACAATTAGCCATTAATAAGGAAAGAGAGCAATTAATAAGGAAAGAGATAATGAGGATGTTATTAATTTGGGAAGTAATTAATGATATAATGATGAACAATAGTGTTTTCTTTTAACCGTTTGATTTTTTAGAAATCTACGACTTAAAAAATGTGTAACTCTTATATATATATATATATATATATATAGGATACAAAATTAATTTTCAACTGTTTAGGGGATGTTTGGTACATGTGTTTGAAAAAATGTGTTTTGTTATTTGAAAATATATATTAAAATACGTGTGAGTGAAAAAGTTTATAAAAACATGTAATATTATTTAAAAATTAAAAATATATGTTTGAGTGAGTGTGCCAAATGTAGAGATCAATGCCCAACAAGAAACTGAAATGCCCAACAAGAATTTATCTACAAAATACCCTCTTTCACGCAATTCTACAGAGTTCAATGAGAGGTGTACGCGTTTTCTTGAAAGTAGTCATCTTAATGGTCAGTTTGACTATAGGCTTGTGGCCACGACACTGGCCTCTCTGGCCGGTTTGTAACTTTTGTTCTGCTTGTTCTGCTTTTATATTTTCAAGACTGTTAGAGCATCCGCATCAGATGTGGCAAAAATTATGCCATTTTGCCACACTAAAACCCTACTTTATTATTTTACCACATTATTTTACAACATTCCATTTATCAGATGTTTTATACTACAATTCTATATATTAAAATAATATTTCCTACACATTAAAATAATATAAACAACCTAATAAAATAATATATCTAACCCAATAAATAACAACCACAACAACCAAACACTGCTACCACCCGCCGCCGCCGCCACCACCACCGTGGCAGCCACAATCCATCGAAACAAATCAGAACAACAACAACAACAACAACAAACCAGAAACCCATGGGAACTCCCTGATCAACCAAATAACAAACAACTGCATCGGAACTCCCTGATCAACAACAACAAATCGGAACAAACAACAAATCGGAAATCAACAAACAAACTCATAGCCCACCAAAACCTTGACCCACAATCGGAAATCAACAACCTCGACCCACAATGCCGCCGACCTAAAACCTTGACCCACAACCCATAGCCCACCAAAACCAAATCGAAAGCCCCACCACCGCCACCCGCCACCACCTCAACCACAAACCCCGACAAACCCACCGCCTCCACACCCTCACCCACACCCGCTTCCAAACCCAAAACCTTCATAATCCAAGTCAACCCAGACTCCAAACCCACCATCTTCATTGCCGTCATCGTCATTGCCTAGCCCATCCGAACCCACCCACCTCCGTCGGAACCGAACCCATCAAAACACAGCCAAAAAAAAAAAAAAAAAAAAAAAACAGAAAAACCATTGCTAGAGAGAAATCGGCGTCGGCGTCGGCGTTGGCGTTGGCGTTGGCGTGGGCGTGGAAGAGCAATGATGAGGATTGGGGTGAGAGAGAGAGGAGAGGATTGAGGTGAGAATGACAGAGAGAGAAGATAGAATGATGGAGAGAGAAGAGAGAGAGGAATAAAAAAAGAAAAAAAATTTTGCCACACGCGTCCGTACCGTGGCAAATTTGTCACGGTACTGTTCAATGTTGCAAAAAATATGGGATATGGCACATCTGATAAATGGGATCAAATGGTGCTTGGTGTGCCAAATGTGCCAAATATTTAACATTTGGCACATATGGCACAACTGATAAAGATGCTCTTTTTCCCACCAATTTCTTCTCTTTTACTTTTCCTTTCCTTCGATTTCCCAAAAAAAATTGTGCTACATTACTTAACGGCACACCAATTATAAATGGTCATCTTAAAAAGTGAGTAATTAAGAGACTATTTGGATTATCAATTTTCATAACTCATAATTTTGTTTTTATAATTCATAACTTAAAATAGTAGGACTTATAGTGAGAAGTCTGTTTGAGAGCACCATAACTCTGTTTCCAGTTTTTTGTTTCCATCACTCAATTCTCTAATATGTTTTCAGTTTTCATAACGCATAACTCAATGGTATTTTTGTAATTAAACACACATGCGACTTACTAGTCATAACTAAGCCGCACCTTTTGATCAATCTACCTTCTTTTTTTTTTTTGATCATCTCGTCTTCTTCAGTTCTTCCTTCTTCTTCTTTTTCCCCCCTTCTTCTTTCACTGGGTTCGGTTTTTTTTTTTTTTTTTTTTTTTTTTTTTTTTTTTCACTAGGTTCAGGTTTCTAGGTTTCAGTTTTTTTTTTTTTCTTCTTCTTTCACTGGATTCGGTGATCTGGGTTTTTTTTTCCCCCCCTTTCTTCTTTCACTAGGTTCGGTGATCTAGGTACTGGAAAAAAAAAAAAAAAACCCACAAACAATGTGAAAAATATTGAGTGATGGCAAGTAAGTGATGGTGCCAAACGGGTATGGTATTTTAAAGTGATGAGTGATGAGTGACGGAAATTGAGTGATGGAAAAAAGTGATTCAAACAGCCTCCCTGGTTGGTAGAGGAGTTTAAGTAGTGTTGTTTGTAATTTTTTAAAATACGTATGAGTAAAAATGTGTGTAAAAATATATATAATATTATTTAAAAACTAAAAATGAGTGTTTAAAATGCCCTGATAAACGGGCCATTTCTACTATATTTCAACTCAATTGGGCCTACCGCAATAAAAAGTAAGTAATAGATCAAAGCCATTAAGATTGAGCAGATTTGTGATTATGTCGGTACATATGTTCTTTCCTCAAAGCTCCAATGCCAAAATATAACAAAGTAAATGTCAAATTTTTTTTTTTTTTTTTTGTAATTGCTGACATGTAATAGATCAAAGTAATAAATGTAAATAAAAATTATTTTATGACAATACACGTGACTCCCACTTGACAGAGCTCCGTGTCTCGACTCTGATGAGAAAGATGCCTTCCGAATCCACCCTCCACCGCTCCACGCACTATCTTCAAAAGTCCAAAAAGAAGCCCACGCGTTTTCTTGAAAACTGTCAACTTTTTCTATGACAATAAAAATTAGTCTTTCACCGTTCCCTATATATCAACTTTTTCTTCCTACCCATTTCCTCTCTTTTTATTTTCCTTTTGATTTCCCCAAAAGCAACTCTGCTACAGGCGCATTATTTATATAAATTCTTTTCCCTTCCACTACTATTATCACTTTTTTTTTTTTTTTTTTTGAGAAAGTACTATTATCACTTAATGCACGAAGGTTTAGAATCTAAACTAAATTTTTTTACTAAAAATAATATAATTAAAAGTAAAATCTAATTAAAATAGTACAATAAAATTTATAAGTAATATTAAAAAATACAGTGAGCTCATGAATAGTAACAAAAATAAGTTAAATAGTAAAATAAGTTAACTTTTTAAATTGGAGCCAAATGCATACTAATTATAAATTGTCATTTCAACAATTGTGAGCAATTATAATTTCTACTTTCAACTCAATTGGCCTACTATAACAAAAAGGAAGTAAGGCTGTAAATGAACAAAGTTATTTATAAAGAGCTAGAATTTGGTTGGGTCAAAAACTTGTTTATATTTGTTTGTTTAAAAAAACAATTTCAGTTCAAATCTTAAGTTTAGGTTCGATTATTAAACAAACAAAATTCAAACATAATAATGTGTTCATGAACAAACATGTAAATATAAGGGCTTAATTTAACTATATATGATGTTATATTTTTACATTGTATATTAGTCCAAAAATATATTTATATAGATTTTAAATTGAATTGTATAATTTTGTCAACAGGTTCATATGATATAAACTATTATTTGTAACTTATTAATAATATAAATGGTCCATTCATAGCAAAAATTCATAGAATTATGAAGAGATCAAACATTTTAATCATGGTTTCACCAGTGGCGGCTCCAGGATATATTTTTAGGGGGGTCAATAAAAAGATGCATTTTGAGTAAAAAATGAATTTTGAAGTCTACGTGATTTTTTTTATTACAAAGTGTTATATTTACAAAATTTTCATAACACTTTTCTAACAATTTTAGGTGATAATTTGTTATTAGTTTTAAATTACTTTTTTTTCCCATCAATAACAACTAGTAACATCTGTTACTTAAGATTTGTTATGAAAGTATTATAAACATAGCGTTTCTCATATAAAATAAACTATAAGTTTAATGTATATTGTTTGTTAATACGAATTTTTTATAATAGTTTATTGATATAATAAAGATACTAATTATTGTTGCTAAGATTAAATCTTGGAAATCATTTATTGTTTTTAAATACTATAAATATATGAATTATCGTTGTGGGGGGATAAAAGCCCAAACCTACACATTGGGCCTGGGGCCCTATTTGAAGATTACTATATGTCCGAAGAGAGTAAACTGGTTGTGCTAGAGCCCATCTGGAAGAAGGAAACCCGGAAATGGAGGGAGAGTACAATCCAAAGAGATCGCCATTGGTCCGAAGAGGTCTCACTCCTCAGATACACATCATCTTGGTCAAAGCAAGCGGGTGGAAAGTCCGAATAACCTTCTTAGCAACCCCAACGATAGGGATAAGCTCTGGGTATGTCTGGGAATGATAAGAATGAATAAATATCTCAAGGAAAAGCTGCTACCACCGTATTTAATGCACTGCAGCAACTTTTCTGGCCGCATTTATGTGGAGAAGACCCCTGAACAGTATAATTTCAGCTACCACCACTCACAGAGAGCTGAAAAAGGTGTCTGATGGGACATACACTCAAGTGGACGTCTAGATGAAGTACAAGTGGACGATGAAGATGAGGGAAGAAATGGCTATATAAAGAGGAAAGATCTCTATTAGTGGGGGGGAGGAAAAAATATCTTGGCTGGAGCACTAAGAGTTGTAAGGAGTTTCCAATAAAGAAAATACCTCTTCGGACATTCACGTGTTCAACTTTTCATGCATGATTTCATGTTATTTCACCCTTAAATACCATCATCAACTACTGTTTAATTCGTAACCGGCCCAGTTCTTTCATCCACTCTCTACAAATTCATTGTTTTGGGTTTGTTGGGTCCATAATCTAAATCCTTTGGGCTTGGGCCCCAAACAGAGACCCTACAATTGGCGCCGTCTGTGGGGAGAGCTTGTGCAGGGGAGAAAACAACAGTTGATGATGGCTGAACGAAATCAACAAAAAGCAGAATCTAGGGCATCCCAACACGTGGACCCTTTCCTTAATCTGGAGCAGAGACAAGATCGTGAAGGCAGTGCGCACACCGTGCACACTGGTCAAAGCCAGTCGCGTGATAGGAGTCATGTGTCCCATGCAGAGAAGAACCGGGATTTGCAGCTGGAGGTTGAAAAGCTAAAAAGAGAATTGCGCCATGCAAAGTGGAAACGGGTTCCTTCACATTCTGATGAGGAGTCTGATGACCAACAGGACTTCACTTACCAACGGGGATCGCGAATGCCATTCAGTGAGTCCTTCTCCTATGAAGAAGAGCACCATCATAAGAGGCAACCTCAGAGCCCACCATGTGGAGGTGTGGGGAACGATGCCATGAGCAGGGCCTTGAATCAAATCTCTAGATCGCCCTTCACACGTAGGGTTGAAGAAGTGAGACTCCCCCGGCGTTTTAATCAACCCATGTTCACCATCTATAATGGTAAGACAGACCCAGTGGAACACGTGAGTCATTTTAATCAAAGAATGGCGGTCTACTCCAGAGATGAAGCTCTGATGTGCAAGGTCTTCCCCTCCAGTCTTGGACCGGTTGCAATGAGGTAGTTTGACAGCCTGAAGCCAGATTCCATCAGCTCTTTCAAAGAGCTCACTCAAGCTTTTGGTTCACGTTTTGTCACCTACCGAAGAGTGGCCAGACCTTCGTCTTCTCTGCTATCCTTGAGCATGCAGGAGGGTGAAACCCTGAAGGCGTATTCAGATAGGTACTGGGAGATGTTTAACAATATGGAGGGCAACTTTGATGCAATGGCCCTCGACACGTTCAAGCTCGGCCTTCCTACTGACCACGGTTTAAGGGCGTCCTTGTCTAGTAAGCCAGTTACTAGCATGCGTCAGCTAATGGACCGTATTGAAAAGTACAAAAGAGTTGAAGAAGATCAACAACAAGGAAAAGGTAAGGAAAAGGTTATCCCCCAAGAGAGGAGGGATTTCAGGTCGGATCGATACAACAACAGTAAACCGCTTAGAGATTTTTCTGCGCAATCAGGGTCAACAAATCCCTAGGTAGTCAATACCGTATTCAGGGATCCAGTCCATCAGGTTTTGGAAAATGTTAAGAATGAACTGTTCTTTAAGTGGCCGAATAAGATGGTAGGGAACCCTGAGAGGCGTAACCGCAATCTCTACTGACAATACCACCAGGATCACGGACACACAACTGAAGATTGCAGAAACTTGTGGGATCATTTAGACCAGTTAGTCTGTGAAGGTAAATTGAGGCATCTCTTGCATCACACCAGTGGCCGAGGAAGTTAGGTGAACCCGGAATCCCGAAGAGATGACCCTTTAAAGCCTCCATTGGGAACTATCGATGTCATCTTTGCAGCCCCAGGGAGAACAGGATCCTGGCCATCCAAGGTCATGTCAGTAGCTCGGTTACCTGCAGGGGACTCCAGCCAGTGTCCGAAGAGGTCCAAACCTGATGACCAACCAATTTTAGGGTTCTCGGACATTGACAAGGTGGGAACTGTCCAACCTCAAGATGATGCGTTGGTCATCACCCTCAGAATTGGAGGGTATGACGTAAAGCGAGTAATGGTTGACCAGGGTAGTGCTGTAGAAATAATGTACCCTGATCTCTACAAAGGGCTGAATCTAAAGCCTGGTGACTTAACACCATATAGTTCTCCGCTGGTTAGTTTTGAAGGAAGAGCCGTCACCCCGAAAGGCCAAATACGATTACCCGTGCAGACTGGCTCAGAGGTGGTGGAGGTGGATTTCATAGTTGTAGACGTGTTTTCCCCCTACACGGCGATTGTAGCCAGACCTTGGCTTCATACGCTGGGGCCTGTTTCTTCTACCTTGCATCAGAAAGTCAAATATCCGTCCGAAGGCCAGGTTTGTGAAATCCGGGGGGATCAATCCATGGCCAGACAATGTCTGGTGGCTGCGATTCAGCATAAGCCCGAAACCGAGTCATTGGCCGAAGCCAAAAGGGGTTTATAGCAACCAAAGCATCGGTTACCGCCCGCCGAAGATCCGGACAAGGGCGCAAGGTGCGAAGATCTGACAAAGGTCATCATTGGGGACAATCCAGAGAAATTCTTTCAGGTTGGATCTCAGTTACCTCTGCAAGAGAAAGAGGAGTTAGTACAATTTCTTAAGAGAAACCTTGACATATTCGCTTGGAACGCTTACGAAGCCCCAGGGGTGGATCCGAAATTCATATGCCACCACTTGAAAGTAAACCCCATGATCACCCCTAAAAAATAGCCTCCTCGGCGCCCATCTAAGGAACATGTTGAGGCGATAAGAGAAGAAGTAGCAAAGCTCAAACAAGCTGAGCTATTAAAGAGGTTTTCTATCCAGAATGGTTGGTAAATACTGTGGTGGTGAAGAAAAAGAGCGGGAAATGGCGAGTATGCGTGGACTTCACTGATTTGAATAAGGCCTGCCCTAAAGACCCATTCCCTATGCCAAAAATCGATCAGCTAGTAGATGCCACTGTCGGCCACCCTCGGATGAGCTTCCTGGATGCTTTTCAAGGTTATCACCAGATACCATTAGCCCTAGATGACCAGGAGAAAACTGTTTTTGTCACTCCTATTGGTAACTACCACTATAAAGTGATGCCATTCGACTTGAAAAACGCGGGTTCTACATACCAAAGGATGATGACGAGGATGTTTGAACCACGGCTGGACAAGAATATCGAGATTTATATACATGACATAGTGGTGAAAAGCAAGGTTGTGGTCGAGCATGTGAAGGACCTGGAAAGTACCTTTGAGGTTCTCAGAAAATATAAGTTGCGCCTAAACGCTTCCAAGTGCTCGTTCAGTGTGGGGTCAGGCAAGTTTCTAGGATATATGGTGACTCACAGAGGAATTGAGGTCAACCCTGATCAGATAAAGGCCATCAACGAGTTACAAGCTCCTCGGAATCCTAAGGAGGTTCAGAAACTGACTGGAATGACTGCCGCTCTGAATCGATTTATCTCTCGATCAGCGGACAGGTGTCGGCCATTCTTTTCTTTGATTAACAAATGGAAGGGATTCGAGTGGACTGAAGAATGTGCTGTGGCTTTCCAACAGCTAAAAGATTATCTAGCTCGACCACCAATCATGTCCAGCCCTGAGCCAGATGAAGTCTTGTTTGCATATATTGCTGTAGCTCCCCATGCTGTGAGCTTGGTGTTGATCTGAGCAGATTATGGTGTGCAAAGACCAGTTTATTATGTGAGAAAGTTGCTGCATGAAGCCGAGATCCGTTACTTACCACTGGAAAAGGCCATTCTAGCAGTGGTGCTCGGTACATGAAAGCTACCGCATTATTTCCAAGCCCATACAGTCATTGTTCTCACTTAGCTCCCACTCAGGACTATACTCCGAAGTGTGGACTACACTGGAAGGATTGCTAAATGGGGTACGATCTTAGGGGCTTTTGATATCAAATACATGCCTCGCACATCGCTCAAGGGCCAGGTGCTTACTGATTTGGTAGCCGAGTTCACGGAACCCCAATTAGAAGAGGTAAAGCCGACATCGGACATGGATGAAAAATCGGTTGGCGTGATTTCTCAACAAGGCCCTTCCAGTTAGGAGGCGTACGTGGATGGTGCTGCGAACTAGAAAGGTTCTGGAGTGGAGCTAGTGCTGATATCCCCCGAAAGAATCATTATTGAAAAGTCGTTAAGGCTGGGTCTCTCGGCAACAAATAATGAGGCAGAGTACGAAGCCCTATTGAAGGGAATGTCTATGGTCCAAAGGATGGGAGGAAAAGCAGTAGAGCTGTTCTCGGACTTAAGGTTAGTTGTGGGTCAAGTACAGAGGGAGTTTGAGGCGAAGGATGAAAGGATGCAGGGATACTTAAGCCGAGTTAAGCGTCTGTAGTCGGAATTCGAATTTTTCAGCTTGCTGCATATTCCCAGAAGTGGTAAAGCACACGCTGACTCTTTGGCCACTCTCGCCACCTCTTTGGCATAAGACTTGCCAAGAGTAATCCTCGTCGAGGACTTGCATGGGCCTACCGAAGCAAGAGGAGAAGTAGTTCAAGTTCACCAAATCAGGGCTGGACTCAGCTGGATGGACCTTATAGTTAAGTTCCTAAAGGAGGATATTTTGCCTGAAGAAAAGGGGGAAGGTGACAAAGTTCGGAGGAAAGCAACCAGGTTCTGGTTATCTGAAGATCAGAAACTATACAAACGTTCCTACTTAGGACCGTACTTGTTATGCATGCATCCTGAAGCGGCTGAATTGCTACTAGAGGAACTGCATGAAGGAATCTGTGGAAGCCACATTGGAGGTAGGTCCTTGGCTCACCGAGCCATTACTCAGGGTTATTGGTGGCCAAACATGCAAAGAGAAGCCATCGATTACGTTAAAAAATGCGATCAATGTCAGCACTTTACCCCAAATATACATCAACTAGGAGGAACACTTAATCCGTTATCCAGCCCATGGCCTTTTGCCCAATGAGGCTTAGATATCGTGGGGCCATTCCCTAAGGCTGCAGAAAACAGGAAATATCTACTGGTCGGCACAGACTACTTCACCAAATGGGTCGAAGCTGAAACTCTGGCCAACATCAGAGACGTAGATGTACAGAAATTTGTGTGGAAGAATATTGTCACTCGGTTTGGGGTTCCTTATACTCTCATCTCGGATAATGGCCTACAATTTGATAGCAGAGCATTCAGGAATTATTGTAGCGAACTAGGAATCACAAACAGATACTCCACCTCAGCTTATCCCCAAGGTAATGGCCAAGCAGAAGCTGTCAACAAGGTCATTGTGAATGGCCTGAAGAAGAGACTAGACGATGCGAAGGGCAAATGGGTGGAAGAATTGCCACACGTACTTTGGGCTTATAGAACTACGCCTCGTAGATCTACTAGAGAGACCTCTTTTTCAATGACCTATGGGGCTGAAGCTGTAATATCGTTGGAGACTGGGTTCCCGACATTGAGATCTAGTTCATTCAGTCCGACCGACAACAATGAGTAGCTAGAAAAGAGTTTGGACCTGGTTGAGGAAAGAAGGGAAAGTGCAACGGTCCGGCTGGCACATTACCAACAAAAGCTCAGGTAGGATTATGACAACGTAAGGCCAAGACCTCTGGAACCTGGTAATTTGGTGCTGAGGAAAGTTGTCGGCACTGCAAAGAACCCAGCTTGGGGAAAGTTAGGGCCTAATTGGGAAGGGCCATATCGTATTACTTCAGGGGCTGGCATTGGGGCGTATTTCCTTGAAGACCTAGATAGTCATGTGATACCACGCCCTTGGAATGTAAATAACCTCAAAAGGTACTATTATTAATCGAATCTTCCTTTCAATCAGCATGCCAACTTGTCATATGAAGTGCATCCCTTAAGTGTCTAAACTTAAATCCAATCATGCCTGTAGTCCTCGGACCAGATGATTTGGGTTAGTTAACACTCGTTCACAATTACTCTAAGTGTTTAAACTTAAATCCAATCATGCCTGTAGTCCTTGGACCTGATGATTTGGGTTAGTTAACACTCGCTCACAATTTCTCTAAGTGTTTAAACTTAAATCTAATCATGCCTGTAGTCCTCGGACCAGATGATTTGGATTAGTTAACACTCGCTCACAATTTCTCTAAGTGTTTAAACTTAAATCCAATCATGCCTGTAGTCCTCGGATCAGATGATTTGGGTTAGTTAACACTCGTTCACAATTTCTCTAAGTGTTTAAACTTAAATCCAATCATGCCTGTAGTCCTCCGACCAGATGATTTGGGTTAGTTAACACTCGCTCACAATTTCTCTAAGTGTTTAAACTTAAACCCAATCATGCCAGTAGTCCTCGGACCAGATGATTTGGGTTAGTTGACACTTGCCTAGATGATTTGGATTAGTTAGTACTCATTTACAATTCTCCAAATGTTTAAATTTAAATTCAATCTTAACTGAAGTCCTCGGATCAAATCGTTTGGGCTAAGTAGCACCCCCATATTGTCATTATTAATGTTCAAATTTATTGGGCCTAAAATTCTTGAGTACATTCAACTCTAACTTATAATTAAATTCCTCAGCTAGAAATACTCTTTGCACACATTCAAGAAAGTCTCTGAAACTTTCGTCTCACTTACCATTTCCATTTTCATTATCTATTAACAATTCTTGTATAGTCTACTCTTTTTGGTACTCGTTGAAGTCATTGTCCTTATCGGCATGATATTACGGTTAAGTTCACCTACACTACTATGGTCATAAGAAATAAACTGTTCATAATAATGGCCAGACTCATAATATGAACAACAAGTATGGTGAAAGTAAAAGAAAAGGGGATTCCATTTATCAAGATAAAACAATTTACAAGTCCCTAAAAAACTGAACTGCATGAAAATATAAAACAAAAACTCCTAGTCATACAAAGTCTTCGTCTGAGCAGTCTGGGCAGCAGAGGGGTCGACCGTCTGACTAGGCTGGGCAACAGCAGCGTCTAGGGCCTGTTCCTTGTCTTTCTCTTTAGAACCCTCAGACTCTTTGACTGCTTCAGCTGGAACAGGAGGGGTAGGGCCAGTTGGGGGTTGCTCCTGAGCTTCTGGGAGTTGACGAATGTCTGGATCATAGTATATGCTCCCAGGAAGCCTCAAGGGGGAATCTGCAGGCACCCCAGCAGCATCCAGTGCCTTGGCCCAGGTGATGTCACAGTAATCCCTACCGACCGAGGCGAACTGCTCGGTGAGGCCTATCTCTGTCTCCTCCTTCCCCAACTGATACGCCGCCTTTCTCTCAACCTCGACTGCCTCTTTGGCCAGCTGGGCATCTTTCTGAGCTAGTTTGGCAGTCTCCTTGGCCTTCTGAAGGTCAGCTCGAAGTTGCTCCACAAGCGCTTTCTCTATGGCCAGATTAATTTCTGTCATGTTCAGCAGCTTGCGTTGCTCTTCGGCCTGCTTCTCAGCATTCCTCAGGCCCGCATTGAGACTGTTTCTCTGATTTGTCACCTCCTTAAACTGCTCAGACAGCTGGGAGTAGTCTTCCTTTAGACTACCCAAAGACTTTTCGATCTCGGACCGAGATTGGGCCTCCACTTGGGCTTCAATAAATGACTTTTTATTCCATTCTTCAGCCACGAAGACCTATTGAGCAATCTGCATAACAGAATGAAAGAAGTCCACGTAAAATAAACAAGAAAATTAATAAATAACCTAAAACCGAAGAGCTGGTTTAATTCACTCACCATGGCCAAGTCTCATTTCATGGACATGAAGAGTTCATACTGACTAAAACGCCTGTATGACTCCATGTCCTTGGGAAGAAGCAACGGTTGCTCCAAGGCTTCAGCAACCACTCCTGCTTTTCCTCCGTCATAGTTCCTGAGGGAGGTTTCCCAAAGAATTGGAGCGCCATCCAGCTCCAGTTTGGGGGACCATGTACGTGGTGCTCGGCGCACCTCGGCGAAGTGAGGGTCCTCTCGGCTCTCAGTAGACGAGGCGCTCTTGTTCCGGTGGCCTTTTGCCGCCTTCTGTTGCTTCGTCCCTTTGGGAGGCAACACCTCCCTCTCTTCAGCATCAAGGTGGGGCCTTTTCTTCTTCAGATCCTGTATGGGCTTTAGGCCAGGATCAGGAACCTGAGGTGGTGGTGGGGGCAGATTCACAACTGGTTGAGAAGTGCTGGTCCCCTTCGGCTCTGCCCTCCTGCCCCTATTCTTCATTAGATCCTTTAGGTTGGACATATCTTCTTCGTCCGAAGAGTCTTCGGGAAGAGTAGTTATCAAAACGGGTGGATGAACGCTAGATTGCCTATCAACCTCCCCCTCAGCGTCAGAAACTTGTATTACTTGAACCCCTCTTGAAGCCTCTCCTTCAAATTTGAACTTGTCAATCTGCTCGTCGAGGGAAGGGGTTGAAGAAGCAACTCTTTCACCTCCTGCTTCTGGTCCGAGGGCAACATGCTGGATTGACTGGAGAAGCAGGGGTACAGCCTGTGGATTGGGATGTGGCACGGATGCAAGGTCGTACGGTGCCAAAAAGCCTTTCCGACCCACGTCTATGCGGTTGAGGCGATAATCGCCCTGTGTTATCACGTTGCCGATCGGCTGAAAATCCTTCGGCTTCGCAGTGTATCCAAGAATAAGTGGAACCGACCAAAGCTGCCCGTCCTCGCTTACAAAGATTTTTGATCTTAGCAGATAGTTAAGCGCCGCAGTGTTTGTAAGGCTAAGCCGAGGAGCAACGTGATCTTTATCTGTTAAACATCACAGCAGAGCTTAGTCAGAAACATGAAAATAATAGAAAGAAAAGAAAGAGTTGTTAAAAGACAGAGATCCTAAGCCTACGATTAGTGAACCTAAATCTAGCATGTCCCACCTGTCTCTCCTGGCTTGGTCGGGCAATGAAAACCGTCATGCCATGCGCCTGAGATGATCACATAGTCGTCTTTCATCCCTTTATTAGACTTAGGGAGACAGGAGAGGAGCCTAACAACGTCGGAGTGGGATTTAAGATAATATCCCGCCCCTTGCTGGCTATGGCACTCGTACATATGCACCACGTCGAGCCAGGTGAGCCCCAATCCTAGGTGGCGGTTAAGATCTTCAACTGCTCCTAAGATCCTAAAGACATTAGGCGCACACTGCTCGGGGCTAAGCCTATGGTTTCGGAGATAATTACTGGTAATGGGGCCCATGGGGATAGTCATCCCCCCTTCTAGAAAGGCAATAAAGGGGATTACCACTTCGCCCGTTTTTCGATCTGTTAGTATTTTCTCTGGAGGGCAATACCTCACACCTACATTTGAGGGTATGCGATATGTGGCCCTAAACTCCTCCAATTGGTCAGGACTATCCACCAAATACTGAAATCTACCCATCGCGGTTAAACAGGAAGATGGGGGTACTAAACGTAGCAACTAAGGAGGGACTTCTTGAAGGCCGAGGAGAAAACTAAAGGATTGAAATGATGGGAACTTACAGGAACTAGACCGGAAGATGATCTCCGAACTCGCAGAAGGATTCTTAAAGACTCTGAGAAAGATTAGGATGGGTGATTGCGAGAGCTTGATGAAGTTGTGCGCTTGTTCTTGCTGGGTGGTCTGAGAATTTGCAAAGTGAGGAAGAAATAACTTCCCCTGAGACTTTATACGGCGTCAAGAAAAAGGGCGAAGGTTGTCTCGCACAAATCCCGGGAAAGAACCACACCCGTTAGATCAACAACCCACCGTTGGATACAAAGGACAAAACACCGCCTGGAGTAATTAATGCTGCGCGTTGGGAACACGGAAACAACTGCGGTAATGATGAAGCGCTTGTATCTAGGTGTACGCATGTGCCAGTCCAGATATTCGTGTACTCTCAAGCTTGTTCCTTCGTGGCAAGTCAAAATCCTATTTTTTCTCTTCGGATGCGAGGGAAAAATTAAGATTTTGAGGGGCTATTGTGGGGGGGTAAAAGCCCAAACCTACACATTGGGCCTGGGGCCCTATTTGAAGATTACTATGTGTCCGAAGAGAGTAAACTGGTTGTGCTAGAGCCCATCTAGAAGAAGGAAACCCGGAAATGGAGGGAGAGTACAATCCAAAGAGATCGCCATTGGTCCGAAGAGGTCTCACTCCTCGGATACGCATCATCTTGGTCAAAGCAAGCGGGTGGAAAGTCCGAATAACCTTCTTAGCAACCCTAACGATAGGGATAAGCTCTGGGTATGTCTGGGAATGATAAAAATGAAGAAATATCTCAAGGAAAAGCTGCTACCACCGTATTTAATGCACTGTAGCAACTTTTCTGGCCGCATTTATGTGGAGAAGACCCCTGAACAGTATAATTTCAGCTACCACCACTCACAGAGAGCTGAAAAAGGTGCCTGATGGGACATACACTCAAGTGGACGTCTAGATGAAGTACAAGTAGACGATGAAGATGAGGGAAGAAGTGGCTATATAAAGAGGAAAGATCTCTAGTAGTGGGGGGGAGGAAAAAATATCTTGGTTGGAGCACTAAGAGTTGTAAGGAGTTTCCAATAAAGAAAATACCTCTTCGGACATTCACGTGTTCAACTTTTCATGCATGATTTCATGTTATTTCACCCTTAAATACCATCATCAACTACTGTTTAATTCGTAACCGGCCCAGTTCTTTCATCCACTCTCTACAAATTCATTGTTTTGGGTTTGTTGGGTCCATAATCTAAACCCTTTGGGCTTGGGCCCCAAACAGAGACCCTACAATTGTTGTTAAGTAAACTCCAAGCGAGATCTAAATATAATAAACTTTTATGTATTAGTTTATTTCAAATTTTTAAGATCTAAATGATTTTTTTTTTTTTTTTTAATTTAAGAAGAATAAATTTATACTTTTGTTGTTAGGCTTACTGTTTCTCCCATATTTTAGAAAAAACTGGTTTGATATTGAGCTTTTTTTTTTTTTTTTTTTTTTAAGACCAAAATATTGTCAAGATAATCATAATCAAGTTCATTTCAACTAGGCTTTAAAAAAAATTAGGACTAGGGGGTTCAAAATTTTATTTTAAGAGGGTTAAAAAATAAATTATAAATAAATTTTTTCTTTTTTTGGCCAGCTCAGGGTGTTCATTTGAACCCCCTGAATTGTTCCTAGAGCCGCCCATGGGTTTCACAATATATGAAAAAAAAAAAAAATTAATCAAGTAACTCGTGAACAAGCTTGAACTTACTCAACAAGAAAATGAGCCTAGCTTGAACATATAATCTTCTTTAGTGATATCTCAAGCTCGGCTTGTGTTCAAAAAATTAATTTGAATGAACAAGCTTGAATTTTAAACACTTAGCTTGACTCAATCACAGTCTTAAAAGGAAGAAGAGAATGTGTGAAAAAACTTTTGGCAAATTTGGTGTCTATTAATTTAATGTATACCAATATGTTAGCTAAAAGAAAATGTAAACTTTGATTTTTTTTTCCTTGTAAATAAAATTTTACAATAAGTTAAGTCACAAAATATTTCACACTAAATTTCACAAATATCAAAATAATAAGTTATTAATAATGAATAATAAAATAGCATGAGTAATGAACTCATATAAGAATTAATAATAAATATTCCACTAACTGAACAGGTCTAAAAAGGGAATGTGTGAAAACTGTGTAGTCTGTACTGAATCTAATGATTGTATATGGATACGCCAGCTAAAAAGAGCAAAAGATTTAATTTAATTTTTTTTTTTTTTGAGAAAACAAAAGATTAAACTTTGATCCTCTTTTTCTTGTAGATGAAGTTTTATAATAAGTTTATATCACAATATATTTACTAATAAATCTCACAACTATTTGAAATAATAAGTTACTAATTAATGACGGATAATAAAATGGTATTGGTAGAAAACTCGTGGGCATTAATAATATATATTCTACCAATTCAAAAGTTCTAAAATTTATTGTGAAAATTGTTTTGATAACATTACACAAAATTTTACGCTTACTAACAGGGACACAAATAAGTCCACTTACTATCATACATGCGTTGAAAGATATAAGCATGTACATGAAATGTGATTTTAAAGCTTCAATCTTTTTTTTCTTTTTCTTTTTTTGGGAAAAATATCAGTAGAGAATGTATTATTTCATCAACAATCAACACTCTGCCTATATCATAAATTTTTTTGTTTCATCTTACATCTTGTCTCTATGTGCAACTACATCAGGATTCTCCTAAATGTCATTTTTAAATGAAAGTGCTCAAGATTATAAAATTTTTCCTATAGATTTTGCTTTGGACAGGTAATTACTTACATTAGTCTTTCACGATTAATGCCATGCTTGGTTTGAAGGAAAGGAAGGGACTAGAAAAGATTAAGGAGATGGAAAGTAGAAAAAAGGAAAGAAATTATTATTTTAGGTGCGTTTGGACCTAGAGAGAGAAAAATAATAAAATAATTACTTTAGTATTTTATCTTTATAAATTATAAGTTTTTTTTAGGAAGATTATAAATTATAAGTTAATAATTAATTATGAGAATATAAAGTAATTTCACAAAATATTAATAAAATTTCAAGTGCATAAGAGTAATTTTGTGGATTTGGAAGGAAAGTAAAAAATATAAAATTGGTGTGGCCCATAAAAACTATTTATTATCTTCACATTTTCTTTCTCTCATCTCTTTCCTTATAACCAAAAAAAGGAAAATGAATTCTTTCTCCACCGTTTTATCCCATTCCCCTTAACATACTATTTTCTCTCAACCATTTATGATTGATCATGTTAGAATTATGGAAAGAAAAAATTCATAGACACAAAAATTGTGGCCCAGATTCTCACTTTCGTTGAGACTCACAAAATCAATTTTGCTAAAAAGGGAATAAGTGAAAAGTTTGTTCAAAGATTTGGTCCCTATAGTCTATAGATTTATTGTATATCAATATGTCAGCCAAAAAGAAAAGAATAAACTTTGATTTTTTTTTTCCTTGTAAATAAAATTTTAGAAAAAAAATCTTATTACACACTTTCTATTGCACATTCCATATACACTGTCTTTTGAAATCGTGTTTTCAAAACACATTTTTAGTTAAAATTGTAATAAAACACTATTTCAATTAAAACTATGAATTTTAGTTTTTTTTTTTTTTTTGTGAGAAAGATGAATTTTAGTAATGTGGTTATGTGTGTAAGGTAAGCGTGTATAATTAATTAAAATTTTATACTTCCTCATTGACATGGACACAGATAAGTCTATTCTCTGTCATATATGCACACAAACATATGAGATGCAATGCTAAAAGCTTCAATCTATTTTTGTTTTGGAAAAACTATCTATTGAGAATGCATTTCATTACCAATCAATGCAATCAAAATACTCTGGCGAACTTTGCCTATGTCATAAAGTTTGTATACTATATTTTTTCAAAGCATGTTCCAGGCAGAAAAAAAATGAGGTTTGTGATAGATTATAGGTCTGTTTGGATACCGCTTATTGATGAAAACTGAAAATGCTGTAGCAAAATAATTTTTAAATGTGTGAATAGTGCCGTGGAACCCAGTTTTAAAATTGTTTTTGCTAAAAAAAGTACCTGCGGGTCTTGTGAATAGTGTACAGGACCTACTAAAAATGCTGAATGCTGAAAACTGAGTTTTCAACAACATCCAAACGTGCACTATCTCAATTACCATCACCATGCACCCAGCAAAAACAAGTTGAGTTATTTTCTCTTATTTATTTATTTTTAAAAATTTTAACAAGGAAATCATATAGGAAATTGCATTGAAAAATGCCTTTACATTAATGACCAACTAATGACCAATTTAATCGTTTCTCAAAAAGTAAATGACGAATTTAATCATTACTTTTATATATATATATATATATATATATATATATATATTAATATTTAACAAAATAAATCAAACACATTCAAATCGATTAAACTCAGGTTAACACATGATATATGAACCAAAATAATAATTTATTTTCATCATCTAGCCTAATCAACTTCATTTAAGTCAATATTATTATCATGTCCATAATCTTGTAAAATTATTTCTTCATTGACATGTTCTTCATCATCATCAACATTTACTATATCTTTTCTTGTTTTTTTAATCTAATAATTTTTTTTCTTTATATTTTATCTTGGCATTCTAGCTTCTTAAACTTATAACAATAATAGAAAAATAAAAAATAATTATATTTTCATTTAATTCATTATTCATAGTATAGAAAAGAAATTTGCAAATATAAAAAGCGAAGTGTCGTGTGTAGTCCAAATTTTGTTGGAGAAAGAAAAGAGGGGAAAAAAGACTCACAGACATGTTATTTTATTGGACTCAATTGAGCATCCCAATAATTTCGTGTTAAAACAAGTTTAACAACTTGTTTAAATCAAATAAAACCATGAACTTTAACCCAAAAAAAAAAAAACTCATTTTAAACTCATATGTCTATGTATCATACGATACATACAATTCAATGATGCGATACGATTCTTAAGATACACACATATATATCGTACAATTCATGAGCACTTATGATACGCCCTTATAATACATAAATTTTTGTACACAATACGATATGTATCGTAAACTTTGCTGAAACATCCTAGTTCCCATGATTAGAGTTTTCTCTATTATAATCGTACAATGCTAACAACTATGATCATAAATAATTCAAGTACATCAGTTTTTATAGAAATATTCACACTCTCTCTCACATGTTTCGACCCACCACTTCCAAAAGAAAATATTCCAATGTGCTAAAAAAGTCCCTTAATTTGTTTCTTTTCCTGAATATCTGTCAAAAGTCTCATATAAACAAAGACAATTATTATGGTCCATCCCTTTATGGAGAAATGATTACAACATTAATATATAAACGAGATTAAATTCTAAAAGAATATGGTGTAAAATTCAAGTTTTACATTCTCCAATCTCAACATGTCACATCATCATATCACATATTAAAAAATAGGCATAACTATTCCCAACCAATTCTAATGCACATTTGAAAATCCAAACCCAAGTGAGAGTTTATTGAGATATTATTAAGTATTGTAGGATGTATTGAGTTTTAAGTAAAAAAATTTGATGCGACAGAATTCTATAAAACCAGACAGACACATCAATTATACCTCTAATGGCTAAGTGAGACAGAATTCTATAAAACCAAACTTCCAAAGACAAAGAAAGGTAAAAACACTTATCACTACACTATAATACTTTTAATTTTCCTTACTATCTCACTCCACATCTGTGTCTTTGTTCTACATTTTTATTCTTTTGTCACAGGATCCATTTGATCGTTCATCTGGGATAGAGAAGGAGTCCAACTGACAACTTTGCCAGCTAAAAAGTCAAAAAAAAAAAAAAAAAAAAAACTTTGATCTATTTTTCTTGTATATAAAATCATAATATTATATGCTTCTTAGCATTCACGTTCAATAGTTGAAGGAAAAAAAAAGTATTTTGCATTATCAAAAAATTACTTTATCTATTTTAAACAACCAATTTTACAATGTACAATAAATCTGTTCTTCACTTAGGTTCATCATATTAAAATAAATTTTTTTCCTAATTTCTCACACAAATTTTTATTTTTTTATTGCCTCTCTCACAAACAAATCAACCCACCACAATAGTACATTTTCTAACTTAGCATTTTAATAGTGGGGCCACTCAGCTCTTCGATAACTAAAATGTATTTTCTTTTTAAGTCGATATTTAAAAATGAATAATGCTAAAAATACAAACTATTTTATAATATTTTTACAAACTATTGATGTGACAAATTCTTATTAATTCTAATTTGAGTTTACCACTAATATCACATTTTTATTTACCAATAATTATTAAAAAAAAATGCTAAAGCCACATAATAATTTATAAAATATTATAAAATAATTTATGTCTATAGTATTTTGTGTGAAAAAAAAAGAATGTATTAAGAAAAAGTATCTTGTACATCAATTGTATGCAAACAGAATAAGACTTCAATTAACGTAGTCTACCTTTCTGCGGGACAATTAACTTTTTTGACTTTCTAGGCTTCTAGCCTAAGAACCATACTTGTCCTAATTTTACGTAGTAATATCATGGAAGGTTTTTTGTGAAACCAAAATAACACTTCAAACTCCTCACGCGTAAGAGCATTCACAGCAGTGGAGGTATAATGCTATAATACTAAAATTTAGCTCCAAAATCACAAAAAATAGCTTACAGCAGTGGAGCTATAGCTATAAATTATACATGAATTGCTATAGTGCACATCTATAGATAGATGTGCACTGTAGCTCAAAGCTAAAAAAAATATATATTATTTTATTCTACCTGCTCCTTTTTTTATTCTTTCTTTTCACACCGTGCCTCTCTCTCTCTCTATCTCTCATTCACTCTCATTTCATCTCTGAAGCTCTCTCTCTCAAGCTCACTCTCTCAACTCCGGTCTCTCAACTCCGGTCTGAAGCTCATCAAAGCTCACCCACGCCGCCTTCAATCATACACGCCTAAACCTCTGATCTCTTCCTCACTTTCAGTTTATCTCTGCTTCCTTTTCTCTTCTTTCTTTCTCTCATTCTCTCTTCTTCCCTTTCTCTTTTCTTCGGATCGGCATTGGGTTTATGCAGTGGGTTTGTGTAGTGGTGGACGGGTTGTGCAGTGGGTTTATGCAGTGGATTTGTGTGGTGGTGGGTTTGAATCGGTGGTGGTTGTTTGGGTGTCGATGTGGTTCCCTTCGGTGGTGGCTGGGTTTGAATCGGTGGTGGTTGTTTGGGTGTTGGCTGGGTTGTTGAATCGGTGGTGGCTATGGGTTGTTGAATCGGTGCGGGCTGGGTTTGAATCGTTAGTTTTGAGTTGATCTGATTTGAGTTTATTTGTTGGTTTTGGGTGATTTTGGAATGTGTCTCTGTTTATTTTGGGTTGGTAGTCCTTTTTTTTTTTTTTTTGGGGTGGTGGTGGCGGTGGCGGTGGCTGTAGCTGTGGCTGATGGTAGAGATGGTTGTGGTTGGTGTTGTGGATTTTTTTTTGGTATTGGGTTATATTATTTTATTGTAGTGGTAATATTATTTTATTGTGATGTTTATATTATTTTATTGTGATGAAAGCTAAAATAGATCCACTGCTGCAGCATGTGTGTAGGTAAAATAGATAACGTAACTTTTGATGTTGCTAAATAGCTAAAATTATAGATCCACTGCTGTGAATGCTCTAACCTGGGCCCTTGTACTGAAAACAGTAAATAGTAAATAGTCTGCTTCTTGGAGCATGGATTTCATAAAAAATGTCATTTTGACACATCAAAAATCTAATTTATTATTTTACTACATTATTTTACAATATCTCATTTATCAGATGTTTTATCATTCAATTTTATACATTAAAATAATATTTACTACATATTAAAATAATATATTATCTCCTCCCCATTATCATCAACAACAGTAACAACATCAACGGTACAACCACCAACCACCAATATCTATTGCCGCAACAACACTGATAGCCACCACCGGCACAAACCTACATCCACCAGCGCCACCTTAAAAAAAAAAAAAAACACACACACACACACACAAAACTAGAAAAACCTCCAACAAATTCCAAATCTAAAAACCTCAAAAAAAAAAAAAAAAAAAGGACGCCGACCCAAACTCAACCAACCAACCAAACTCAACCAACCAACCAAACTCAACCAACGATCAGCCTAAAACCCCAGCCCAATTGACCCAAAACCTCGACCCACAACCCACACAACGCTGACCCAAAACCCACATTGAAACCCATCCCAAATCTCACACCCACAACTCGATTAAGATAGATCTGAAGGCCGGTGTTAAGGGCTGTGGATGTCGGTGGCGAGGGCTGGAGAATGAGGTCGCGAGATCGGTGGCGAGTTGTGGAGAATGAGGCGGCGAGGATTGGCAAGATTGGTGACGAGGACTGGAAAGATCGGCAGCGAGATCGCGACGAGGACTGGAGAGTGATCTTGAGCAACTTTCTTGAGCAGGGAGGAGAGGGAAGAGATAGAGAGTGATAGAGAAAGAAGAAATGAGATAGAGTCTGAGAGTGACAGAGAGAGAAGATAGAGAGAAGACAGAGAGAGATATCTGTGGAAGAGGAGAGAGAAAAATGTAATAAAATAATAATATTTATTTTTGCAATTGTTGTCCATACCATCTCATATTTGAGATGGTACTATAGCGGTGTGGCATATTTTTTGAGATTTGGAACATCTCATAATGCTTCGTTTTTGGTGTTTGGTGTGCCAAATGCCAAATATTTGGCATTTGGCACACCTGTTACGGATGCTCTTGTTAGAACTTTATTCGTCAATTGAAGATGAGTTGTAACATCTATCAAAGGTGATCATGCATTTACCCGTAAGAAAAAATAATATTATTTTTAAATATATAAACCATAGAATCCAACTTATACAAAGATCATAGACTCATAGTAATGTTAGGGTTAAAATTAACCATAAACCTAAACAAATCAATAAAAAAAAAAATTATGCTTCAAACATGAACGTTTGAACTATTTTTTTTAATTGGTAACAGATTTATGTATTAATATATATATATATATATATATATTAGGTAGAAAAATAATTTCTAAATGTATATTCTCCCAAGATCAAATAAACTAAAATGCATGGCAAGAATTTAAAATTTATCTACAAAATTAAGCAATGTCCAAGGTATACCCTCTTTCACGCAATTCTACAGAGTTCAATGAGAGGTCTACACGTTTTTTACTTTTGTGGAAAATTATCTTTTCTCTAGTCTTCCACCATTGACTCAGATAGGGCTGTCCATGGGTCGGGCGGGTCGGGTTTGTGTCCAACCTGCAACCAACCCGTAAGAGATCGGGTCTGCAAGAATCCAACCCGCAACGACCCATTAAGAGGGTCGGGTTTCGCGGGTCGGATGTCCGTCGGGTGGGATTGGTTTTGGGTGAAGCTGAAACCCACTGGAAACCATCGAAAATCTACGAGATCTCGCCCGATCCGCAAGATCCGGTGAGATCTAGCCGGATTTGGTAGAGATTTCGTCAAATTCGATGATTTTTTCCCTCAAATCATGCTGAGAATCGCCAGATCTGGGGTATTTATGCCGGATCTAATTGTTTTGGTTGATGAAATCTACGAAATCAAGCTAAAATCTCGTCGAAAAGCTGGAGAATTCACCAGAATGTTCATGCTTTTTGGGCGGGTCGAGTTTCACAGGTTTTGAAGGAGAGGACTTGAAACTGACCCGTCAGCGTCGGGTTTTGGAGCTCGGGACCCGTGTCCGACCACCGGAGTAGTCGGATCGGGTGGAAGCGGGTCGGGTACGGGCAGTTTGGGCGGGTTGGCTAGGTGGGTTGGACAGCCCTAGACTCAGATATGAAGTAAAAAACCTTTCAGTTTTTTCTTGCAGATTTTGCGATTCTTTTTAGAATAATGTTGGAGATGCCAATTTTGTGCCACAACTCGCCACATGGCGAGTTGTGATTAGTAAGGGCATGTCATTACTCTTCTTCTTAAGGACATCATTATAATTTTTCCAATTATCAAACAAAAATAGGTGATTAGTGAGGATGAGATACCCTCTCGCCTGCAATCCTACAAAGCTCCACATAGGGCTGTCTAGATTCATCTGATAACCCGACCAACCCGAAGTATCGACCGAATCCAACTCGAAACTTGCCGACCCGACTACTCCGGCGGGTCAGCGGTAGGTCTTCATCACCAGAAACCGATTCCGGTGGGTCAAGTTTCGGTTTTCCTCCCCTAAAACCCAAAAAACCCGAACCGACCGAAAGATTTCCAGATTCCAGCCAAAATATTCCAGATTTCGGTGATAGTTTTTAAGATTCCGGCACTATTTCCCTTAGATCCAATGAGATTTTGATCGGATCTGGCGAAATCTCATTAAATCCGGTGAGATTTTCGCCGGATCTATTAGTCATTCGATTAGTGTTACGTTAGGTTGGAAGGAAAGGAAGAGTAAAAAAGATTAAAGTGGTTGAAAGGTGAAGAAAGATGGGAAAGAATTCTGAATTTTTTTTCTAAATAACAATAAATATTAAAAAATTTAGTTAGTTGTCACGTTGGAAAAGAATGTTGAAAACTAGCATCTCGAGTGTCTAAAACTCGAGTTCTAAGA
Source organism: Quercus ilex subsp. ballota (assembly GCA_032727855.1). NCBI lineage: Eukaryota > Viridiplantae > Streptophyta > Magnoliopsida > Fagales > Fagaceae > Quercus > Quercus ilex. Next base: position 4,990,693 of record CM064910.1, on the reverse strand, counting down.
TAAAAATCAAGTTTTTAAGGCTTGATTTGTAAAAAAAATCAAAGTGAAAATCGAGTTTTAAAAACTCGAGTTCGGAAAACGCCCCTATAGGGCTTAAAAACGTCACTATAGGGCTTAAAAATGGAGTTATAAAAAAATTTAGCAGAAAAACGCCGCTATAGGGCTTTAAAACGTCAGTATAGGGCATAAAAACGCCACTATAGGGTTCCCTGAACCTGGTATTGAACACTAATGAAAAAATTTTGCAGGAAAACGCCGCTATAGGGCTTTAAAACGTCACTATAGGACTTAAAAACGCCACTATAGGGGCGATAAAACTAAAAAAATTTTTGCATGGAACTCGAGTTTCTAAAACTCGAGATTTATGTAAATGGATCTTGAGTTTCTAAAACTTGAAATGTCTACTTTCCCTTATAGTTTCAAGCGTTGCCTAACTAACTATATACAAATCCTTCATACAGTTATTCTGCACATTCTCGCAAGAATTCTGCTACAGGCATGCATACTCATCTTTAGTCTTTCACCGTTCCCTAGATATCAACTTTTTCTTTTTCCTACCAATTTCTTCTCCCCTTTCCTTTGACTCCCCCAAAAACAATTCTGCTACAGGCATGATACTTATTGTCCAAAATTTCAGGACCTTAACAATGTTTGAACAATTATTTTCATTATTTAAATATCACAACATATATTTCTATACTATTTATTTATTTATACATATTTCTACAATATTGAAATAATGTTATTAAAAATTTCTTACCAAATAACTTTCACTCTCTTTCTAGCAATGTTAAAGATGTCGAATTTTCATAATTTTTATTAACAATTTGTTGACTTAGCAAAATATAATTGGTGGCGTCATTATTTTCATATGAACTATAACTATCATTACTTAATGGCACAACAATTATAAATTGTCATCTTAAAAAGCGTGAGTACTTAGAATTTTTACTATATTTCAACTCAATTAGGCCTACCACAACAAAAAGTAAGTAAAGCTGAACCAAGTTATTTATATAGCCATTATGATTGAGCAGTTCTGTGACGATGTCTGTACATATAGTGAGCATTTGGATTGAGATGATTCTTGCGGCGCGTTTTCATTTCACGTTTTGGACGTTTTTTTTTTTTTTTCAGGTGTGAGAGGGAGTAATGCGGAACTGTGCCGCTACTGTGCAGCTACTGTTCACATGAACAGTAGCTGCCGTTGTTGATTTTTGTCCATGAACAGTGCATTTGTACACTGTTTACGGATCCACAAATTTCACTTTTTATCAACTTTTTCATTAAAAAATGGGTCCCACGGTACTATTTACACATTTAAAAATTATTTTACTACAGTGTTTTCAGTTTTCAGTTTTCAATTTTCAGTTTTCAGCTGTATCCAAACAGACCCTATATTCTTTTCTCAAAGCTCCAATACCAAAATATAACAAAATTAATGACAAAATTAAAATTTGTTTTTTGTAATTGCTGACATGTAATAGATCAAAGTAATAAATGCCAATAAAAAATTATTTCTTATAAAAAAAAAAAAATTTATGACAATTGCAACTCTAGCTAGATCCCACACGTGACTCCTGCTTGAGAGAGCTCCGTGTCTCTTTTCCCTTTACTGTGATATGCCTTCTGAATCCACCCTCCACCGCTCCACGCACTCCTACAAAGTTCAAAAAAAGCCCACGCGTTTTCACCATTCCCCTGATATCAACTTTTTCTTTTTCCTACCAATTTCCTCTCTTTTCCCTTTCCTGTGATTCCCCCAAAAACAATTCCGCGACAGGCGTGCATAGTACTTTTTGTCCAAAATTCCACTCTCTTTCTACTTTCCAGCAATGCTAGAGACATCGAATTTTCACAACTTTTTTTTTTAATATAATTTGTTCAGTCAACAAAATATAATTGTTGCCGACATTATTTTCATCTACATAGACATGGTAAAACGGGTCAGAATTTTTTGACCCGACTCGAAAAATACTCGACCTGAACTCGATTTTTTTGACCCGAAGCAAAAACGGGTTGACCCGTGACCCGACCCGTGTTTTTTTGCGGGTCAACCCGACCCGACCCGTGACCCGACTCAAACCCAAACCATTTTTTTTAAACTTTTTTTTTTTTTTGGATAAAAAAGGTAGTAAAACTAAGACAATATTGGTTTAATTGTTTATTGTGAATTTTAAGGAAACAATTGATACATTTACATAACTATATGCAAATTAATTGAAAAATAAATGGTTAAACATTCTGTAATGAGTAAATATTTTTAGATATCAAATAGCAAAGTACATGCCAAGATAATTTGGTTACAGTAGAGTTAAAAACATAGATTTAAAATTGTAGACATGTGAGAAATATTCACAAGTGTGAAAATAGTGAAGCTAAAGTATCAAATTAGCATAAATTATGAATACTTAGACCTATTTTTTAATAATTTATGTCCAAAATAAACGGCTTTTCAAAATAAATTATGATATTTCCTAGAGTGTGTGTTGCTTAACAATAATATGATATTCATAAAAAAAACCATGTATAAATAAGTAAGCAATCAAATTTTAAAGTATATCTCAAATTGAAATAGAGTGTCAATCACAACTGATAATAGATTATAAAATTAATTTTCAAGATTGTAAATTTCTTATATATTTTTATTCTTTATCAAATGAGGTATCCAATAAGTCATTTGTAATTTTGTTTTATATTTGGAATGTTGATATTGTGTAGAAATAAAACTTGTGTATTTGTTTTACTTATCTTTGTGTTATTTTGTTTTAGATAGCAATGTTAGGATTTCTATAATTTTAAAATTGTTGAATAAGTATTAATAAGTTTAACTGAGTTCATTCTTGATATAAGTGGTGAATTCAAAATAATGCATTTTATATCAAGTAATTTGTTGCATAACTTTCCAAATGACAGATACATGTTGTTTTCTTTATTAAAATTAAAAAAAAAATTCATGTGAAAAATACGGGTCAACCCGACCCGCAACCCGAACCCGATTTTGACCCGCTTAAAATGACTCGTTTTGACCCGTGACCCGTTTGACCCACAACCCGATTGACCCGACCCGAACCCGAACCCGACCCGCCCGTTTTGCCATGTCTACATCTACACCACTATTATTATCACTTTTTATGGCACACTAATTATAAATTTTCATCTCAACAAGTTTGAGTAATAAGAATTTTTACTATCTTTCAACTCCATTGAGCCTACCAGAAAAAAAAAAAATGAAATAAAGCTATAAATAAACCAAATCGTTTATAATCAGCTTGAGCACGGCTTAATAAAAACTTGTTTATGTTCGTTTATTTAAAAAATAAGTCAAGTTCAAGCCTTAAGTTTAAGTTTGATTATAAAACAAACAAAGTTCAAACATAATAATATGTTAATGAACAAACACATGAACATAAGGACTCGATTTAACTATATATAATATTATAATTTTTTATACACACTAGACCAAAAATATATTTTTATAGACTTTAAATTGAATTGTATAAGTTTGTCAATAGGTTCATATGACATACACTATTATTTGTAACTTATTGATTATAAATGGTATATTCATATTAAAAATGCATAGAATTATGAAGAGATAAAAACATTTTAGTCATGGTTTCATAATATATATATATATATATATATATAAAAGAAAATAATAAGTTAATCAAATAACTTGTGAACAGGCTTAAGCTTGCTCAACAAGAAAATAAGCCAAGCTTGAACATATAATTTTTTTTGGTGATGACCTTGAGCTCGGCTTGTGTTCCAAAAAAAAAAATTTGAATGAACAAAGCTTGAATTTTAAACACATGGCTCAGCTCATTTACAATCTTAGAAGGAAGAAGAGAATGTGTAAAAACACTGTTGACAAATTTGGTGTCTATTAATTTATTGTATATCAATATGCTAGATAAAAGAAAAAGTAAACTTTGATCTTTTTTTTTTCCCTTTGTAAATAAATTTTATAATAAGTTTAGAGTCACAAAATATTTTAAAATAAATTTCACAAATATCTAGATAACAAGTTATTAATAATAAATAATAAAATAGCATGAATAATAGACTCACATGAGAATTAATAATATTCTATCAACTCAACGGCTCTAAAATTTATTGTTAAAATTTTGGTAGTATTACTCAAAATCTTATACTTCCTAACATAGACACAAATAAGTCCACTTACTGTCATATATGCATTGAAAGATGTAAGGGTACAACACATGAAATGCAATGTTATAGCTTCAATCTAGTTTTGTTTTGGCAAAATATAGATTTGAAAATGCATTTCATCAACAATGAAAACCATAAATCCCGCTACAATCAACCCTAACTATGCTATAAACTTAGTATCCTATATTTTATGAAAAACACGTCCCAAGCCTGAAGAAATGAGGTTTGTGATATCTCCAATTATTATATAATCAATCCCCAATATCTCCAAGGTGTTATTATCAAGCTACATGCCATACTCATCACTTCCTATATGATGCGTGTCGCTTGCATATAGAGATTAGTATTTATTCTGATATTAGTAGAGTAAGTTCAAAGCTGATTCAGTTTCACATATCTGTTATAACTGTTCAACATGCCACACTCATCACTTCCTCTCTCTCTCTCTCTCTCTGTTTTTTTGACCGAGCAATGTGCTGCGACCATTTTGGGCCTTATCTCCACATTCTATTTAGGCTTTCTCTTAACATTTTTTTTTGGTGGGCCTAAATTGCAAAAGCCCATTAGAATATAAGACAGTTCTAGTGTTTCTGCTTTATTTTAAAAGATAATAATGCCCTCCTTTTAATTTTTTGTAATAAGCACTTTTAGCCGGTTTGAATAGCACTTATTCTTACTACTTGTGGCGTTGCATTTTCTGTTTTTTTTTTTTTTTTGCCGCACTTGTTGAGTTTTGGAGACAAAATTTACTGTGCATAAACAGTGCGTACACTGTTCACGCATTGTTTATGTATTAAAAAATATTAAATATGGGTCCCACGATACTATTTACACATTTAAAAATTATTTTACTACAGTGTTTTCAGCAACAATCAGTTTTCAGTAATTTTCAGTAACTATAAGTTGTATCCAAACGGATACTTTGTCTCCGTTAGTCTTTTGTAAGATGGGGGAGAAAAAAAATTTACCTATTTATTTTGTATCCAAACCCAAACTAAATTGACCTTAATTCTTTTATCAAAATAAATAAATTGACCTTAATACCCGCCAAACTTTGTTAAGAAGTACAAATGTCAGTCATTTTATATTTTATTATTCAAATTGTTATGTAATTTGCTCCTTTGACTTATAAAAAAATATATCTATACATATAGATGTATAGATGTATAATTTGCTCCTTTGATTATGTGAATTTTTTAAAATACTTAAATAGTAATTAAATAAATTTTTTAACATTTTATATTACATTTTTTTTGTTGGTTTAAAAATTTCTCTTCTTATCCTCCGAGAAGAAAAATTGTTGAGTTTTTTTTTTTTTTTTTTTTTTTTTTTTTTTTTTTTAAGGAAAGTTAAGTTTTTTATTTTTATTTATGTGTTATTAAAATCTATTTTTCAAATTTATTAACCAAAAAAAAAAATCTCATTTAAAAATTAAGAATTTTTTTTTTAAGAAGCTAAAAATTAAGAAAATTGGTTGTGAGCTTTTAGTTGGCATAGAATCCGAAGGTGAAGTGGGATTTGGAGTAAGGTGGTGAATCTGGTGGTGTGGTTGGTTGGTTTTGTCGAGTGACTCTTTCTCTCTCTCTCTCAAACATTCCCTTGTTTATTTTTTATGATGGAATGTTTTGACAATTTTGGGTCTCTCTAGCACTCTCTTTTTAGTAAAAGCTATTTTATTTATTTTAATATACTTTTTCACAATTTTTTAATATATAGAGAAATATAATTTAGGAAATAAGCAAAGTACCTTTCCCCCCCCCCCCCCCCCCCCCCCAAAAGGTAAGTACATTAGTTTATTAAAGTCCCTAGAAACTAGAAAGCTACAGTTTACCCCCCAAAAAACGCAATTAAAAAGCAAAAATGAAAAGGTTCCCTTAAAGAATCGCTTACAATTACACAATACTGTTTGTTGTGGTACCCAAACGAAGGGAAAAGCCACAAATTTAGGTTCTCTTCACATTCCTAAGGACACTCTTCTTGGATTTCCTATTCTACTACCATCCGTGTTAAGTGGATTGTTTGGTGTGTGAGCTCCTGCATAGACATGATGGATTGTCTAAAACTATAGCCATTTCGGCAAAGCCATAGTTGTCAAATTCCAAATGGATAAAAAAAAAAAAAAAAAAAAAGTGTTCCACTTGTTCCTTTTATTCATTAAAAGTTGAACAACGACGTTTCATTTAAGTGAGGATCTTTGGAATAAAACGATAGCGTTTTGCCGTCGCCTTTCTTCACTGAGAATGCTCGATGATCTATCTTCAACAAGTTAATGCTTATATTCACATTGTCGCATCTCACTCAGTACTACAAATCCCATCAGGCTCAATACCAAGAAGACAAATGCAGTCACCATTCCCATAATCATTTCCATAAATATTGGTTGTTCTGTATTGCTAAAGTTGTTCCAACTCCAAGCCCAACAGGCATATCATTTCAAACATTGGCTCAACTATACATTATATTGAGCTATAGCCTATAGTCTTTGGCTCAACTATACTAATGTGTATGTGTGTGTGCACACTTGTTTACCATACTATGGCGTGCTCAGTGTGAAATGAAATGGTAAAACCCTTTAACCTAGCAACATTACTGATGAGAAAAAATAGCACCTTGATATAAGCTTCCCAAACATCATCATCATCAACAATCACTGTTTGCTAAATTTCATTCCAAGCAAAGGAGTCCTTTTTTTTTTTTTTCCTGAATGATGCATTCATCCGGGTTCAAGCTTAAGCATTGTATCTATGACCAATCTTATTCCCTCTGTGCAACTGTTCTAACATAAGATCAATAAAAGAACGATCCATTTTCCTTGTCCAATTTATCCTCGAAGGATTATTATTACCAGGGGATTGGTAATCCTCTTCAGCTAAAACTTCAAAACTAAACTGCCATTACATGAGTGAATTTGTTCTAGAGGCATATGTTACAAAGAAAAAACAAAATAATAATGTTTCTTCGTATTATTTAACAAATACATTCAATTAAAACATTACATGAAATGGGTAAATTCAGTTCTTTTGTATTAAACTTTCCAGAAAACTGAGTCTAGTAGTTGTTTTCGCATCAAATTAATACTTCTTTTGCATTGTTGGCAGCAAAGTAATGCTTATTACAACACAAAAGTAGGGTATTGACTAGCTGCCAAGTATCAATAGCTGTGCACACCCTAACAGGCCTCTTTGGTCTTTTCAAGGCACTTGTCTAGGTCAATAACCCCGGCCATCAGATCCCTCACTGAAGTTCCCAATTTTTAGTGCTGTGAGCCCAATAAGTGCAGGCAGCAATTCCAGAAGTGCTCCAAGCGATGCCAGTGAGTTAAGCAGTTCCCTAGAAGTAGTGGATATCCAGGACACAATCATAACAAATGCCATGAGCAGTATAGGCATCTGCTCAGTTTCTGGGGGCCTCCTCTTCTATTATAAAGTGAAGAACTGCAAGAGAGGAGCTGGCCAACATTAGTATCAACTAGTGAGAGAAGTGGGTGTGTGGAAGGGGGAAATCAAGGGGATGATCAAATGGCATGAACTAGTTGCAAGTATTTAAATAGCCTAGGGGGGCATAGAGCAATATTGGTTCAAGCATACAATTTTCTCCATTCTGAAAGTGTTGTTTGCACAATTGTGAGCTTTAAAAGAAACGAGAGGAACCGCTCATACTTGAGATTGCATATGCAATTAAAAGAGAACGTCAGCACCTATCAATTAAACAAATGTACTTCATTTCTGTAAAAATAAAACAACCTCAAATATACATGATACTTTAATAAAAACATATGATACTTCCTGAAATAAATATTGCTATAAGATAAAATAGAACATATGTAATTTATATCAGCCTTACTGCATTAACTTCCTAGTTAATCAATAAAGTAAGAAATGAAATGAACTACAATCACTTACAGAAAAATAAACCATCAGGCCAGTCCAAATAAGTATTCACAAGGCCATGTAGCTTGTGCTCATTTCTCTGCAACATTTATTTATATTGTATCTGTGTGTCTATTGGGGGGGGGGGGGGGGGGGGGAGAGGGTGTTAGGGGTGCTTATTTCTCCTCTAATATGAACAAGTTTGCAAACATGTCTTATCAACAAGAGCTACTTAAGTCATAACTGGCTTTGCTTACATTCAGCAGAAACCATTTTACTGATTCTTGTAGAAAGCAGCAAATGGTTGGTGATCCAAAGAGTGGCTAAAAGCGAGATAGGGGTATATAAATGTTGGATATAGTAAAGGGTAATTTTTCTAAAAATTTTTATGAAATTCTAGTGGGGATAGAGCTCCAGCTATATTTGCATAGACTAATAAGAAGGAAAAGGGGGGAGGGGGAAGTTTGGTTGCCTATAACTCTTTCCTGCTTTATGCACTACCTAGAATAATAAATAAGTAATTAGATCTTTGCGTAAACAAGATAATCACTACTGAAAACAAGCTCAATATAAGCACAATACCGGTAGCATACATTAAAATGCAAATGACAAATGCAACATTTCTACAGATCCATGACGGGATATAAAAACACACCCATATTTACTTGACTCATCATCAAGGTCTAGATCATGACTTGTTCGGCAGTTTCTTTCATCTGATGTTGCATTTGCATGTATCAAGCACAATTCATTGAAGATCATAAAGGCTTTATTCTGTACAAGTGCACCTCCAGGTGATCCTGCATGTATATTATGTCAGTTCACTATCACACAAAAGGCAGAGATCAAATCAAAATGTGAACAAAAAACTGGTGTAACAATCACTTGCTATGACCATTTGTTTAGTATCATCCCAAGAAAATCCATTTTGACGAAGGACGATTCTTTCTGTTTATCCCTAATTTTCTACCGTCCTGCATCATGTCTCATCCTTTGTCCTAAATTCCCCCCCACCCCCCTCTCTCTCTCTCTCTCTCTCTGTCTGTCCAATGGCATCATTTTATGTCCTACATCTAAAATACTTCACTTCTTTTCTTTTTTATTTTTATATTAGTGACGTGACAGGTTAAGATCATTTTGCAAAGTATTCAATAAAAGCTCAAAATATGTTTTAATAAATTCCATCTATATAACAAACTAATCATATAATTGCCAATGTATGCGTACATATGTCAAAGCAGTAGTCCTTTAGTCTTAGTGCCACCTGAATAACAAAAGCCACAAGAATATTATAGGTACCTCTGACAATCTTGTCATTTGCTAAGAAGCTACTTTTTCTTTTCGTTTTATGGTTAGTGGTTTGCTAATAAGCCTTGCATGTACTAAAGCCAAATCAGACACATTCTTGATGTTGCACAAATACCATTATAATGGAATCTGCAAATCCCAGAATTAATCGAAACATAGACACCAGTCAATCTGGATGCAGATAATCAAAGGTCTTTAGCATCCAAAAATCCCCTTCTTTTAATTTGAGTATTGTATAGCGGTTATAGCCTAATAGCAAACTACTAAGAAGAGCAACTCACATTGACAGTGCAGAAGAATAAGATTTATTTTCAACTTCCAGCAGAAACAAAGCAACTGCATCTTGATTTGATGCATAGAACTTTAAGCACATATTTATCTGTATAGAAGCCTTTCCCACTTAATGCGCAGCCTTACAAACAAATGAAAAGAATGTATTTATACACTTTATTTTTATATTTTATGAATAGTTTACACTCTTTATATCGCTTGCGATCTTCAACTCATGTTGATAATTTTTACCACTTGATGTGGTTATATAGTCTGGAGTTATTTAGTGGAGCTAATGTGCTGTAGTTATCTTATCTGTAGACTAACCAATACACATCTTCTTCCTTAAGCCAGTCTTACATATTCAACCTTCTACCTATGACCTTTTCAGTATAAACAAAATACAGATTTAGACCTGCTTTGGCAACGGCCATTGTTTGTATTTGGATAAACATTGAACTTGAAATCAGTACAGACCCCATCAAGCTCAATAACAGGAAGACAATGCAGTCACCATTCTCATAAGCATTTGGATAAACATTGGTTTTTATGTTATCAAAGCTGTTCCAAGCCCAACAAGCATGTCAAACATTGGCTCGGCAAAGCAGCTAGCCATGGCCGGCCACTGTTGGCTGACCTGCTTTTGCAATGGTCATATCAGCAACAAAAAGCCTGATCCAATTTTCCCATATCAAACTCATAACACACGCTATGAACAGTACAAGCATCTGATCATTTTGGGGCTAAAGTGAACAACTTCAAGGGGAGCTGGCAAAAGACTACCCTAGATCAGAGACGAAAACAGGTGCATTAAAGGAGGACAACAATAGGATGATCAAATGATTTGCAAGAATATGGAAGGGATAGGGGCCAAAGAGCAATATTGGCTGATATAAAGAAATGAGACAAGAAGCTCCCAAAGTTTTAAGATCTGAATATGCAATTTAAAGAAAAAATTAGCAAAATCATTTGAAGAAAGCTACTTGCAGTTAATTCCTCTAAATATAAAACATTCTGAACCTGAACATGAGTTTCATGGTATGTCCCTATGCAAGGAGATTAGAAGAGAAGTACTAATAATACATAAAGTTACAGTTCCAAAATTGCTAGCATTTTCCTTTATCAGTTTTCTGTTGCTTGCTTGATTTGGGGAATATTAGGGTGGAATTTGGAAGGGATTGTTAGCTGAGGGTGAAATATATCAAGATAATAAAATAAAATTTAAAAAAATTATTGTTTTGTTAACCTTCATTTCATTAATATAAGTCTATACATCACCACAAGCTCCCATATACAAACTCAAAAGCAGGCACGTAATAAAATTTATTGACTCAAACAAAGTAAGCAAAGTTACTAATCAGGAGACTCCACTAACATTTCAAGGCCATTACATTGACCAAGCGCTTAAGAACCATTTCTAGAAGTTTATTTGATGCATACATGTATTCTACCAGCAGTTCCAAATGGGCATCTATCTTTGTTGATCATTATCAACAAACAACAGAGTTACATCTGTTTTTTCTTCTTCTGATAAATGAGTAACAAGGTATAGCAGAAGCATAGTTAACAACTAAAGTAGGACTAAAGTCTTAGCAGTTATGCCAAACTGCAACACATAATCAGTCACAAGCTGAATTTGAGAACAGAATAGGAGATATCCCACAGGCTACAAAGCACCTTATTTTAAATGGAATTACAGTAGCCTCCATTATCAAATTTAATTCTACCCTTTATCTCCCATTGAATTAATTTCACAATGCCTTCCACACTTCTTCACAATGTCATTCCAATTTTCATAGACTCGGTACACAAAAATCCAAAATTCAGAAATAGTTTCCGCTGAATCAGCGTCAGAGCAGATTAACAATGTTCCACATGATCCAGTGCACAGGGCCTACTTCTAATATTTCAAGTGAAAATTCTCTAATTAACGTTTATTCTATCTACTTAGTCAAACTTGGCATATCTAGGACCAAGAAAATATCAAGGTACACCTTTCAAAATCACCTTATAGCCCTAAATCTCAAAAATTAAGAAAAATATTTTCACTATAGAACAGCCTCTTCTTGAACCCATCTAAAGAATAAGCCTTCGATTTATATTGCACACCAGGTACTTTAACGATGTTTTACCTCAAATAATATATTGAACAACATTGTGTTGTTTCCATGACCCTCGTATACAGAGAGACCTAAAAATTGAATTATCTTTCATGCTTTGGCTCCAAAGAATCACATATGCCCTTGTTCATATTTTCTTTGGTCAAAGAAGAACCTTCTTTTTTTCCCCTGCATTAGCATCATTTACATAGTCAACTTGATGTTCCTAATTTCTCTACTACTCAACATCCTGCATTTGATAGTCTTAATTTTACAATAATTCAGAGGTTTTAAAAGCCTTATTATGGAACTGCCTTTAAGAAAATAACATTCACCTATATACCAAAACAAAAAGGCAGATATACATAGAAAAACGTACATGTATGCATGTGTGTGTGTGTGTGAAAGAGAGAGAGGGAATCAGACTGTTGAGTTTGTAACGATTGAATATATTTAGCAAGATCTCATTTAACATAGACTCCATCTCCAAACTTTTTTCCACTCCAATAGCTGGGTAACCAAGTAAAGTAATGTAATTATGTAACTACCATCTAATTCCCCAAAGCCAGTTTCCAAAGGACACATCATTACTAAATTAAGCTCATTCTCATAGAAAATAAAGCAGTAGAACACACACAGCACCAGATATATACATAAACTCTAAAAAAATTCAAACAAAAACAAAAGTCACATCTCAAACATACTATTCCAAGAGCTCGACAGGACCTAAACCAGGTTTCACTTCCTCCAAATTTCCTGGAACCTCTCCGATCTAGCAGTCTTGTTCAACCAAACCTCTCTCGACCTCACCTTCCCCTGATGAAACTTGCCTCAGTACCCCTCCTCCATCATAATGACAATCCACACTCCACACTAAAACAGAGGAAAAATTTGTTAGTTCAAAGTCTAAAAAGTTTTAATGCAAAGAAAAGGCCTAGGAATGAGCTCTAAGGCTAACAACTTATGCAGAGAGTGAATTAAGAACGTGTACAACTCAAATAATATTTGAAAATTTCAAAAAAAAAAAATGATAATTTGTTCAACTCAAAGCCCCACTAGCAGAAGAAGTGTCATTAGCTAGTCAAGCATGGCATATCTGGGTACATCTTTCAAAAGCACCTTACAGCTGAATTCTTTCTTCAAATCCTAAACCTCCAAAATCAAGGAAAAAAATATTTGCTGTAATACAGACTCTCCTTAAACCCTTCTTAAGAATTAGCTTTCAATTTATATGGCACACCAGGTACCTTAACTATATTTTAGCTCAATTATTACATTAAACAACATTGTATTTCTTCCATGACCCTCATGTACAGAAGACCCAAAATTTCTACACTACGTTTCATGCTTTGGTTCCAAAGAACCACAAATGCCCTTGTTCATGTTCTCCTTGGTCAAAGAAGACCCCTCTGCTAATACTCAACAGGATGTTCTAATTGCTCTACAACTCAACATCCTCCGTTTGATAGGTCCAAATTTTACAGTAATTCAGAGGTTCTAAAATCCTTTTATGGAACTGCATTCAAGAAAGCAAGTATCAGATTGTTTCCAATCTTTAAATTTCAAGTAGCCTCTCTAATGTTAATACCTTCACTTCCTCCAAATTCACTGAAATCTAAAGAGTACTCTTAAAAGGGCAATCCTGCTTAGTTTTGACAAATATATTTTGTGACAATGATAACCACAATGTCTACATTTGTGCAATCAATACATTCTAAACTGCCCAAAACATAGTTATAATGCTGACAGATGCCAGTCGGGGGTCAGTTGACAAGAACTGAGAATGTACATCTTGTACCGTAACCAAATCCATTACAAATAATTTTCACAAATAAAAACTAAGGAGTAATCACTAAAAAAAAAAAAAAAATACAGTTAAAGGGTAGTTGCTGTTTACCATAGAATCTAGTTGTCATCACAAAATCATTTTTTTTTTTTTTTTGATAGGTAAGAAAAAATATATTCAAATACTGCTAGACGCAAAAAAGCACCAGCAAAATCATTGAAACTCATAAAAGGACAATACTAATTACAAATAATTTCTTTTTCTTTTTCTTCTTTTAGTAAAGTAGGATTGAAGTTGAAAATTTTCCTATGGATACGGGCTGAAGGTGAAATGGCCCAATAAATGGTTGACATGACCCAGTAGAAATTTCAGTATCCATCGTGGCCCATGAATGAATTTACAATGAAGGAAATGGAGCCAATTTTCCCAACAATAAAAATACAAAAAATAGAATTTCAAAAAGGGAAAAATAATATTTATGCTTTGTTTTTGTGTTTTCCGAAGTTTTACACTTAACCCAATTCAGGGTTTATTAAATTGTCCATTCAAGTTTAAAAACTAATTAGGAATATAAAAAATACAACCAAAATAACATCCAACCAAATTATTATACAAAATTCAATAGGCATTTTGAAAAAACATAGATACAATAATTGAGGATCTGATGTCTTTGGTGACCTATTTCAATTGTTTTTTTCCAAGGAAATTTGCCATTAAAATATGAAATAAATAATTTTTTGTTTACAATATTTATAAAGTACTAAAATCATGATTTGTTATCTTAAAATACAAAACACACATGAATTATTAGTTTTTTTTTTTTTTAATGAAAAATTATTATTTATGTTATGTACCATTATATCACCTACGTATTCCACCATTACATTCCTATATCAATCATGATAATCACCAGAAAAGACAACTGGAACATGAGTATTCTCTGTGACAAAAAATTAAACTCATATTGCTCTTTGCCACCTATCCCTTTTATAAGTTTGCATTAACAAATTGCAAACTTATAAAAAGGGATAGGTGGCAAAGAGCACTATTGGATGATGCATAGAATCTGCTCCTTTATGAAGATGTGGTTTAAGGGTATTTGAGTTTGACGCTCTTGTGTGCAATTTAAGAAAATCAGGCCAACACAATTTGAAGAATTCCACTCACAATTTTCTTTCCTTTTTAGAAGAACTCTACTCACAATTGATTTCCGTAGAAATTAAAAAATAGTAACTTAAACATAGATTTTGTATCTTTTTTTTATATTATTTATCTATAAGTGAACCTGAACATAGACTTTCATGGTATCTCTCAGTGCAAGGAGATCAGAAGTTATAATGATGTATAAAGTTCTAGTTCAAGATTGCAAGCATTTTTCTTTTATCACTTTTTTCTGTTGCTTGTTCTTTTTGGGGATTTTATGGAGGGATTTGGGAAACTCTGTTAGAGAAGGGCCATATGCATCAAGCTAAACAAAGAAACTACTGTTTTACATGTTGACCCTCATTTCATTAACCTAGTCTAGCAATCATCATAGGTTACAATACATGTTTTACAAAAGCAGGCAGATAACATTAGTACCGAAAATAACTACACTAGGTTACTGATCTGGAGGCCCCAATGTCATTCAATGCCAATAAGTTGATCAGTTCCTTCGATTTCATATATATTTTGACATGTACCCCTTGTTTTACTAGCTCTTCCAAATTGGCAATTAGCTATGTTGATTATTATCAACTTAAGACAGAGCTAATTGACTATAAACACTAAAAAGATTGTCAAGCAGATTAACATTGTTCCACATGATCCAGTGCATGAGACAGCTACCTACGTCTAAAGTTCCAAGTGTCAACACTCTTCAATTCTAAACATCTCTTCCATCCACCAAGTCAACCTTGTTTTATCCTGGAGCAAGAAAATATCTGGGTAAACCTCAAATCTATGAAAATAAAATCTTCATTATAAAACTTCTGACTTTTCTTGAACCATTCAAAATACTAGATTTTACAATTCATATTGCAGGCCAGTATCTTAGTTGTGTTTTTCCCCAGTTCTTATGTTGACCAACATTGCATTATTTTCATGACCCTCATACATAGAAGACAACAATTCTACCCTATGTTTTTGTGCTTTTGATCTAGAAAATCATATTTGGTCTTTTTCCATCTCGTCCTTCTCAAAGAAGAACCTTCTTTTTTCCCTTGCATTAGCGTCAAGTATACAGACAATTGAACGTTCTAATTCCTCCACTACTCAACATCCCCTACTTGATAGGTCCAGATTTTATATTAATTCAGAGGCTTTAACAATTTCTGGATCAATTTATTTTCTAAAATAAGACAGAAGATTTTAAAATAGCTCTATTTAATGGAATGTGTGCTATTTCTAAATAAATAGTTATGTATGTTTGTATACACAGACAAACATACACACACACACTCAACTTTTGTGAGAAAATAAAAGCATCATTTAGTTTTCTACCATTTGTATTTCAATTAACCAAGCCAATTAACCAATCCTCTCTATTGTAATCACACTGCAAGATTACAACACAGAACTAAACAATTTGTGTTGCAGTCAAGCCTACCAAATTCAGAAGAGGAAAAAAAGCAGAACAACCCTGAAGAGGTTTTGCTATGGAAGCACTGTGCTGAATAGAGGCATAAGCAAACAACTGATTCAGAGAACAAAACCCAATTCATATTCAAGTATTTGATTTTTCTGACAACATTAAAATTAAAAACAAAACTTCTACCAAGTTTATAATGATGTGTAAATAGATAAAGCATAAGTCAAAATCCACCTTGAGTAAATTACTGTCAAATAATGTGTTAGAAGGGAGAAAAGGTGGCTTTTATCTTCTTGGATTGAAGTTTATAATCATAAGCCCAAACCCACCTAAGAAGCTATATTAACTAGAATGGACATACAGTTAATTTTTTTTAAATTTATTTTTCTGTTGATACAACAAAAAGGGATGGTACAACGAAGAACCCTAGCCTCAGTTAATACCTGTTATAAACAGCAAATAACACTTGCATCCCCTGCTTCAGCAAGTCAGAAGTGTCTTCCATTATCACTTCTAATCTTCAAGGTAGCCTTCTCTTCTTCAGCAAATAACACTTGCATCCTCCAATATCTGACTTGCAATCAAGAGGACAAGTTAAGAAAATCCTTTAGGCTTAGCTCTCAGGGGGGGAAAAAAAAAATTGATTGCCAAATATCTTAGCAGTCTTTTTCTTTTCCCTACCTGTGATTTGACCACAAAAGCTGGCATGCCACCCCGGCCACCTCTCCATCTTGGAAGAAGCTTGCCAAAACCCTTTAGCGGTGATCACCAATTGTCAACTATCAGGAGCTATGCACACTCTTAACAGGCCTCTTTGGTCTTTCATCATGAGGTTACAAAGCCTGAGTTGTTCAAAAGCACCCAGTACAGGACAGATTGCGTAGAGCTTTCTATCTTTTTTTTTTTTTTTTTTTTTTTTGGTAATTTATAAGTAAAGAGTGCTTAAGTAAAACACTCTTTAGACAGTGCATTACAAGTTTCTGCCATCTAGGGTTACACCAACCAGCAAGCTTCCCAACTCCTCCTCAATACTCACATATGTTTTGACTACACATGGCCTCTCCTCAACTACTCCTTGATGGTTCTCTGAACATTTTGAGAACATGTTTGGGCTTACAAAGTTGTAGAATTTTTATTTTTCTCTGAGAAGATTTTGAGACTCCCAAGCTGGATATTGTATATTCCCAATTACAATCAATCCCCATCCAAAGGGCATTATTGTTGATCTCTAATTTTAAGTCCAAACAACTTGATCTATCATTCCAACTTTCATTACCATAAATCAAGCACAAATCAGACCCATTCTTTGTATAAAACTCCATCTGGACTCTCATTCAAAATGTCATTTTTTTAATGAGAGCTACTAAAAAATTATCCCGTTCAATGTTGAATTATGTTCTACAACCTATGTTACCTACTAACATGTTATTTACTTCATGATGAAAGTGTTAACAACCTATGTAACCCAGTAACATTTTATTTAGTTCATGACAACAGTATTAACATCATTTCATCAAGGGAAAAAATATATGTGAAAAAGAAAAAGTGTGCAAGTGCACATCTGTGCTGTGGGGTACTCTTTAATGACAACCAGAGGAAATGAAAAAGGAAAATCCTTTATCCTAGCAACATTACTGATGAGAAAGCACTGCACCTTGATATAAGTTATCCAAAGATATCATTAGTGGTCACTGTTTACGTAATGTAGGAAACTTTAAGCACAGTTTTATTCATACTAAAAACTTGTTCAGCTAGGAAAAAAAAAAAAGCTGAAAACAAAATGTTAGTTCGAAGTCTGCAATGTTTGAAACTTTGAATAAAAAGAAGGGTAGCCATGATTCTTAAGGCAACATCTTAAGCAGAAAATGTCCAACTAGTAAAAAAAACTGACCCATGCATAAGATTTCTCACTTGGTAGAAGCATAGTTACATATTTATTTAAAAACCCAATTGGAGGCCAACTTCAAAGAGTGACAGATCGCCAACGCCAAGTATTCTTACCCTACATAGTTACATATTTATTTTCTTCACATTACCATATCCTTTCAAATTGGGTTAGTACCCCTTTATGAATGAGGGCGTTAATTTAGTGTGACAGACCGAAAAGTGATAAAGATACCCAAAGATGCAAATCGAACAATACAACTAAAGTGGGTGACATACTTTGTCATTCAACAAGGCCAAAGAAATTGAACTAAAATGATGCAAAGGAAAATAGTTTCAATTTAATAACAGTACCTTGTCATGTTTTCAAGGAATTTGGTCAAGAGGTTCTCATTTTCTTCAACTGTGGATATGGATTGAAGTCTGAATCATAGTTTACAGAGGAATAGGCCATTGAAGAGGGAGCTAAATCAAACCCATCTCCAACAGTTGAGTCAGATCCCAAACCCAAGTCAGACCCATTTGTCACATCTAATTGAAGCCTTGAATCAATTGGCAAAGATAGAGGTGCCCAGTTTCGTGAGAGACTAGAGGAGGTTGACATTGTGTTACAGCTGATTGATTATATGAAAAAGTACTCCAATTTGGCCAATCAGTATTGTACAGCCTACGCATTGAAGACAATTAAAATCATAAACTATTCAAATAAAATAAGAAACCACAATTTTCCCCTTTTTGAAGGAAGCAAAATCTATTCCTGAGATTTTAAGTCACTCCTAATGAAATGCTTAGTTCTACTTCTACCAAATGCTTAACCCTCAAATGAGTTTGAAATTGTACCAAATTTAACAGGGCAATGACTTTATGAGCAGACTATATAATTCTAAAATTTCAACTCAGCGATCCACTCCGACTCCAACTTCTTAATTTTTCTTATATATATATATATATGTTCATAATACACAGTGCATTGTTTTGAATTAAGTCTTCTAGTGGAAAATGGTTTCAATGTAAAAATAATACCTGGGCATATTTCTTCGCATTGGACTCGGTTTCTTTGACGGCGGATATAGATTGAAAATGGAGTCATCTTTTTAGAAAGGGATTGGCCATTGAAGAAAAACCCAAATCAAACCCATTACCCATCTGCTGAGTCAATACCCAAACATAAGTCAAGCCCATTTGCTATATCCACTGGACGCCTTGAATCAGATGTCATCAGGGACTAGAGGAGCTTGAAGGGTCTCCTGCATCTGAGTCCGTATGTGAACCATTTTGAGATAGTAAAGGTGCGAGCAGCTCTGTGAAATACCTCAAGCCCACGTTATTGGGTACCCCATAATAGGCGATGAATTTCTCCATCGCCTCTTCAGACTCAACTAACTTCTTAAATCTATCCATCCTTAACAAAGGCTAAAAGACTTAAAAAAGGACTCAGAGAGAGAATTTGAGCTAGAGAGGGAGAAGAAGACTCATAGAAATGAGGAAAAGCTCCTCGAACAGGCTTTTTATGCTGAAAAAGGTGTAAATGCAGTTGGAGATTTGACTGAATTCAATGTACATCCGCAGGAACTCTTAAGTGCAAAAGTAAAGAAGCCCATCGGATCAAACGGGTATTTATACCTCCCGTTTAAAGATAACTGTGCGGGTTTTCCCGCTCATAAAGTTGGAAGGGCCCAGCCGTTGGATTGACATCACACCGTTGAACGTGAGGAGCACAGAGCCGCCAGATTCTAATGAGGGCGCGCTCCGTATACCAAGGCGCCAGGAACGTGCCTTGGGCAGGTGAAAAGACTCTGGCACTAACGGAGGATAAGATGTGACAAGCCATCACAACGGCCTGAGGATGTCAAAATCCTCCTCCCTATCCGAGGAGCGGGACAACAAGATTTTGAGGGGCTATTGTGGGGCCAGAGGATTTGGTATCCCCGGCCTATTTCATATCAAGCCCAAGGCCAATGCCGGGGAGAAGGAAACGCCCAAGGAAGAAGTGTGAAAGTCCAAATTGCCCAAAAACCTTGCCGAGGACGACCCTGTCCTCGGCCAACTGAGACCATTGAATTAGGAAGTAACGGGCCACCTAAAACAGCCTTCCAGGGCATCTAAAGAGAAGGAGCAAGTACAACATGCCAGCCGAGGAAGCATGGTGGAGGAGCAAGTCCATGATGAACTGTCACCTCCACATTAAATGCCCACAACTAACGTTCTAGCCGCATTAATGAGGAAATGACCCCTGAGCAATGTAGCCTTGGTTGCCGCAGCCCGCAAAAAGGATGGGAATGCGGCTGTTGGGACAAGCACTCAAGTAGTGACCTGCTTGAGCAACAGATGTAGGGCTAAGATCCACTGAAAGGTGATATATAATGTAAGAAAGCCCTCTTGAAGAGGGGACGGAAAAAAGGAGGAAAAAACTAGAAGTGTTGAACACTGCAATAACCTGTAACAACAGAATAGCTTTTGTAACCAATCATTAAAGAAATAGTAAGAACCTCAAGCTCCCACGAGTAGTGTCGAGGAACATCATTGTACGTTTGAATCCATGTCCATGCTATTCCATCCATATTCAACCATGCATAGCAATCGTATCCCTCACTAGAGCTTAGTTCTTGAACCCGCTCTCTACAAATTCATTGTATTGGGCTAGCTGGGCTTGAGTCCACTTACTCAACAGTAGAAGTGCTTAAACCCAGTACCTACATATCCTTTTTATTTGTTTGAAAAAAAAATATTTCTAAATTATAATAAATACAAATTATTAAACTTTACCCAAAAAATAAAAAGGCCTCTGAACACGCGCTCTAGTATATATAAAAGAGGATTCACCTTTTTCAACTGGACTTTTATATGATTCAAAAATATCCTCATTAATGAAGGGTAACTTCATTTAGAAATAAGGTCATAAATGTCAAATAACAAATTTTATTTTGAATTCAAAAAGAGAACTCCTAAAGTTTAGGTTTTTTTCCCTTCATGTTTAAAAAAAAAATTACAGCTACTACTTATCTCTAAAACTTATCATTTTTATTTGTTTGAAAAATGAAAAATATATTTCTAAATTATAATAGATACAAATTATTAACCTTTACAAAAAAAAAAAAAAAAAAAAAGAACCACTAAGCACGTTTGTGATTAGAGGCTAGAGTGTGTGTGTGTGTGTGTGTGTGTGTGTGTGTGTGTTTATTAGGTTTAGTGAAATAATATTTAAAAGTGAGATAAAGATAGTGTCATCATTTTTAGGATTTTGATAAAATTTTGAAGGTATAAAACTTAGGAACTCTTTTAAAATAGTAAATTACTCTTTTAACCATATTGGGTTTATTTTATTTTATTTTTTTAGAATAGATGCGACAGTAAATATGATAGGTGAAATTCAATCACCTAATAAATAAATGTTTTTAATACTCCATTTTATTTGAAGTAAAATATTTTCAAATGTGAATCATTTTACATGTAAAACATTCTAGTAAAGTATTTTTCAAGTGTTTTATGTGACATTTAAAAATTTTCAAGCATAAACTATCAAAATCATCAGCTCAACCACCGGAGCCACCGATGTCGGAGGTTTAGTGATGGGACCACCGTTCTTGCAACTCTGACAATAGGATCGCCGATACTAACCTATGATTTCAATTGCCAACCGCCTATTGTCATTCTTAGCAACCTTATTGCCTGCATAGGTGGTCAAACTGGCGTCTCTGATGATCGGACCATCGACCTAGCTACTAGATTGAGTAGAGGGTCATTATGTGTTTTTGTAAAATATTCTACTAAGTTTTTAAAGGGTAAAACGTTTTACAATTTTTTACTTTTACTTTAGCAAAAATTATTTTACAAATTTGACCACATTTTACATGTAAATAAACACCTTAAAATATGAAAACATTTTACAACAAATATTTTATTTCAAAACAAGCTTAGTGTAAATTGCTTTTTATTATTATTATTATTTTTTATATAAATATTGGTAACACATCATTTTTGTAAGCTTTGTGAAGTAGTTCTATCATCACCTTATCATCATATATTATACTAGCCTCATCGCATGTGCAGACTTTATTTAGAAATAGGGTCATAAATGTCAAATAACAAATTTTATTTTGAATTAAAAAAGAGAACTCCTAAAGTTTATGATTTTTTTCCCTTCTGGTTTACAAAAGAAATTACAGTTACTGCTTATTTCTAAAGTTTATCATTTTTATTTGTTTGAAAAAAAAATTCTAAATTATAATAGATGCAAATTATTAACCTTTACGCAAAAAAATAGAAAAGCCACTAAGCAAGCGCATGAGTGTGTGTGATGAGTATATATATATATACTCATCACACGCGTTTTGCACATACAATAAAGCTCTTTTTATTTTTTATTTTAGGTTTAGTGAAATAATGTTTAAAAG
Organism: Quercus ilex subsp. ballota; assembly: GCA_032727855.1. Lineage (NCBI taxonomy): Eukaryota > Viridiplantae > Streptophyta > Magnoliopsida > Fagales > Fagaceae > Quercus > Quercus ilex. The sequence continues at coordinate 4,968,338 of CM064910.1, read as the reverse complement.
TGAGATAAAGATAGTGTTTTAATTTTTATGATTTTGATAAAAGTTTGAAAATATAAAACTTAGGAACTCTTTTAAAATAGTAAATTACTCTTTTAACCATATTGTGTTTTTAAATTTAAAATTATTAAACTAAATGATAGAGGTATTTTTAAGAGTTTAAGAATATCCCTAATATAATTATTATAATCCTTATTCTTAAAAAATAAAACTTTTCCTAAAAATTAGCATTCTCTATTTAAATATATCTCACGTTTAATAAATTTTTTTCCCTAAAAACTGGTATACACTAAACCCAATGGTTTACTCAATTTCAAATTCTAAATTATAGTTTCTTAAAAAACCATTCCTGTGTAATCTCACTAACCGTAAATAAATTCAAATTAAAAAATTACATTAAATTCAAAATAAAAAAAAGAGCTTCATCACATGTACAAAGTGCATGTGATGAGGCTAGTATCTTTTAATACATTAAAGAAAATTGACAAACCTAATGGGTGACCAAAAGTGGCCAAATCTATTTCAAATTTGCAGTTTTTCGGTTTAAATTTTTTAAGAACCGAAATGGAAGCCGAACCAAACCAAGCTATTAATTTTATAATTAAATTGAAAGGGGTATTTGTATGTTTGCTTTAGTGCTTAACGAGCCTGCCACACGTACTTTCCCAATTTCTGACCAAGGTTCTAGCCTTCAGAACATCATTTTTTTCATTTTTAATTTCTATTCTATTATCACAACATTTTTTCATATTTAATTTCTATTATCAAAACGACGTTGTTTGTGTTTTGATTAAAACTAAACATCTAAACCCTATCATCTCCCCATTCAGCAGCCCATCCCCATTCCCCTCACTCATTTTCTCTTCTCAGCCTCCTCCTCTCTCTCCCTATCCTCTTCACTCATCCCTTTACCTATATCTCTCTCCATCTTCATCTCTTAGAGCATTCTCATCAAGAGTTTTAAAATTTTTAGCATTTAACACTTCAAAAATCTACTTTATTTATTATACCATCCCATTTTAAGATACATCAAACATCAAAACTTCTATATTTTTTACCATTTCATTTAAATAATATAAACTACTCATTAAAATAATAATAAAACAACTTAACACAAACACCCAGCCAACCACCTCAGCCAACGTGAATAAAAAACTATTTTTTTTTTACAATTCAAGCTACAGTGAGCTTGTATTAATACAAACCCACTGTAGCAGTATGCCAAAAACTTTACAATTTGAAAGCTTTGATGGAGTTGCTTTTTTGGTTTTTTGATGCTAAAATTTAGCATATACCCCTTTTAGCATCCTTAATGGGAATGCTCTTATAGATGAGAGGCTATTGGAGAAATTACCATTTTGTTTGACCACAATGACCCGGTATGGTGCTTACAAACTTCCCAACATTTATTTTAGATTTCACACGGAAACTTCAATGAAGAAAGCATCGGTGGTTCTTGGAAAGTTCTAAGAGTTTCTGGATATACCAAAAACAAGCCACCTTTAAAGGCCTCCTCTTGCTTTGCATTCACCCTCTTCCTAATTTCTCATTCACTTTCCTGACTTATATTCCAATCCCTTCTCAGTTTTCTTTTTCCTCCTTTCAGATCTTTACAACTGTTTGCTCATAAATCTCGATGGCTCTTGTGACCTGCAAAGGGGCCTCATCTTCTTCTTTCACCTACCAACCCAAGAAGTTTGATGTCTTCTTGAGTTTTAGAGGTGAAGATACCCGTTTTGGTTTTATAAGCCATTTGTATGAGGCTTTGCGTTTGAGGGGTATTCACACCTTCATTGATGATAAGTTTCCTAGGGGAGAAGAAATTTCTACAGAACTTCTCAAAACTATTGAGAACTCAATGATGTCAATAATTGTATTTTCTGAAAACTATGCATTTCCACTTGGTGTTTGGATGAGCTTGCCAAGATTGTTGAGTGTAAAAAAAATGACCAATTGGTGCGACCGGTTTTTTACAAGGTGGATCCATCTGAAATTCGTAACCAAAATGGAAAGTTCGAAGAAGCCCTAGCTAAACATGAAAGAAAACTTAAGGATAGCAAGAAAGTAGAAAGATGGAGAAAAGCTCTCGATGAAACCGCTAATATATCTGGTTGGCATTACAAGCATAGGTATGTATTTAATGACAACTATTGTACTTTTTATAACTTTCAGTGGTCTGATCACTAATTTTATTGTTAAACAACAATTACCGCTAATTTATCAATGTTAGCCTTTTGGCCAAATTATGTATGTATTTTTTTTTCTTCATATCTACGACTGTAGAGGTTAATTAGCTAGCAATGTTGAAATAGAAGGATTTAAAAAAAAAAAAAAAAAGTTACTGATTAAATAGGAGTGTCATATATATATATATATATATAGGGGTTTCTTTCTCCCACATATTATTTATTTAAAAATTTTCCCAAAAATATCCTTAATAATTTAGTTCTAGTATTAAAAGTGAGTTTTAAAAAGTTTTTTTTTTTTTTTTTTTTTTTTTTTTTTTTTGAGAAGTTTCAATTATCAGTAACTTAGATTTTCCATGCATCTTCATTCTAGACATATTAATACTCAGAATTGCACCGAATCAAGGGTTGAACCGTCAAACTGGTAAACCATATGAAAATCCGGATTGTACTAACAGAAACTTAAGCTTTAGTTTCACAACCAAAAAAAAAAAAAAAAAAAACCTGATTAAATCATGAAAATTTGACTAAAAAAAAAAAAAAATCAAAACACATGGCTTTACTCGAACGGTTTTGTTTTAAATGTTAAGTCATTTTGATCAAATAACCATACTTTCCTTCAATTTTACACTTTTATTTATTGTCTTTTAAGTCTTTAACTTTCAAACTTGAAATAAGTAGGCAAATGATCAATTCAGGTATCTTATTATTTAGTCATTTTTTAAAATATAAACACATATAAATTCTATATATGAATAAATTTTCTAAACAATAATATCCTATTAATTTCAAATTATGTTATGCCCGCATATTTATGTTTAAATTGAATGTCATATATATGGGAATTAATACAAGCCACTTACTTTAATTCTCAATATTTAAAATTTTTATGCACAAGCCGAACATCTTAAATTTAGTTGATCTTCACATTTCTATTTTCTAGTCTAACTCGTTATATATATTTTTTGATGTTATGTGAATGACAGTTGCAATGAGTTCAAATTTATCCAAGGAATTGTTGAAGAGATCTCAAATTCTAAATTTAATCGCACACCATTATTTGTTGCTCGATACCCTGTTGGAATAAATTATCGTGTAAAGACCATTCTTTTAGATATTGAGTCAAAAGATGGTCATATAATAGGTATCTATGGCCCTGGTGGAATAGGTAAGACAACAATCGCAAAAGCTATTTTTAATAGAATTTGTGATCATTTTGATGGATTTTGTTATCTAGAAAATTTAAGAGAAAGATCGAGGACAGATGCTAGTGTAATCAAACTACAAGAGGCACTTCTTTTTGAGATCTTAAGGGATACAAATTTAAAGGTGGGTAACATATCTAGGGGAATCAATATGATAAAGGAAAGACTTTCATTTATGAGGATCCTTTTAGTTCTTGATGATGTGGATAAATGGATCCAAATAGAAAATTTGCTTGGAGGATGTGATTGGTTTGCTTCCGGAAGCAAAATCATTATAACAACAAGAGACAAACACTTGGCAGCTACTCTTGGAAATTGTTGTTCAACCTACTCGGTTAAGGAATTAGATCAAGATGAAGCTCTTGAACTTTTTAGTATGCACGCCTTCCAAAGCAACAAACCCAAAGATGATTATTTGGAACTTGCAAATAGAGTTATACAATATGCCAAGGGATTTCCATTGGCTCTAGTAATAATTGGTGCTGATTTGTATGGAAGAACTAAATCTGAATGGAGAAGTGCAGTAGAAAAGTGTGAAAGCATTCCTAATGAAGAAATCAAAAAAATACTCGAAATAAGTTATGAAGGATTGGATAAAACTGAAAAAGATATTTTCCTCGATATTGCATGCTTCTTTGAGGGATTTCCTAAGGAGTATGTCATTGATATACTGGATGCTTGCAATTTATATCCAATTTATGGAATTCGAAGACTTATCGATAAGTGCCTAATAACTGTTGGTTAATATGATAAATTGTTGATGCATGACTTGCTACAACAAATGGGTAGGGACATTGTTCAATGGGAATCACCAGACTTGCCTGGAGAGCACAGTAGGCTATGGTGTTATGAGGATGTTCATAAAGTACTAACACAAAATACAATATGCATTATTTTGGTTCATTTTCTACTTTTTTTTCAAATGGCAAATGTAGTGATTATTTTCCATTTAAATGTTGAAGAAAATTTAAGTTTATTAGTTTAGTTCTTGTTTAATTTTAATTGTCATTATACTTTTAGTGAATTTTAATGTATAGTATGATTGACTTGATGCTTTGTCTAATTAGGGATTGGAAAAAATTCGAGGCATAATGATATGCTCACCTGAACCATCAAAGATGAAATTAGAACCTAAATGTTTTGAGAAGATGAAAAATCTCAAGTTCCTCATGGCTAGTAATGTAGATATTTGTAGAGGTCTCAAATATCTTCCTAAAGAATTAACGGTTCTTGATTGGTTCGGATTTCCTTTATCTTCCTTACCAACTAATTTTGATCCTCAAAATCTCATTGCACTCAACATGCCAGAAAGTCGGGTTACATTGGACAAGCTTTTCAAGGTATAATCATTTTTATTTATTTATAAATTATTATTACTTTATTAAACTATATTTTAATAATGTTTGTTGGAGTTAAAAATTTTGATTTTCTTTTTTCTACAGAGGATACAATGCAAAAACTTGACATATATGAATTTCAATTCCAATCAATACATTAAGGAATTACCCGACTTATTGAGTGCCACCCCAAACATAAAAAAATTGGATCCCTGTGAATGTACAAAATTAGTCAAGATTCATGACTCTATTGGATATCTTGATAAGCTTGAAAGCTGGGACCTCTGCGGTTGCAGGGAACTTCAAATTCTTCCAAGTTGTATCGCGATGAAATCTCTTAAATATTTATATCTTTTTGAGTGCAAAAGGGTTAAAAGGTTGCCTGATATTCCACAAGAAATGGAAAATTTAAAGTTTTTAAGTGTGACACACACTGCCATTAGAGAGCTTCCTCCATCAATTGAAAATCTCATTGGGCTTGAGCGATTAGAAATAGGTTCCAGTTTCTATTCGTGTCAGCTTCCAAGTAGCATTTATAAATTGCAACAACTTCGCATTCTCTTCCTTTATGGTAATGTCAAATTTCCAAAGGACGTGGGGATTGGTAGACAAGCAGCAACGTGCAATTCTTACGGTGGCTTTTCAAAATATTGTTTTCCAAAGTTGAATTTTCTAAAAAAGTTGACTTCTTGCTTCATCCACTCACAGAAATGTTTATTATCAGGGAGTAAAGATTTGAACCTCAGAGAAAGCATTATCAGATTCAATAGATTAAATTGGCTTCTAATTTGGGATTCCAAGTTCCTTAAGAAAATTCCAAACTGCATCTCGTTGAATTCAGAAGCATTAAGAAAATTAATCCTTTAGGTACCCCTCCCTCTCTCTTAAAGTAATAATAGAAACAATTTGGTTACCTTTGCAAATACATTTACTAGATTTGCTAAACTTCAATTTCTTAAAATTCCTAATTTCATGCAGTTTGGAAGAATTTTAGGGCTTTCACCAAAGATGAAATGTTCAGGTGTGAAACACAAAGTATTAATGGATTCGCATTCACATCGCAATTTATCGAATCAGATTGATTGCTCTTCCCGAGTCTCCCACTCCAAGTTCTACGCAATTTACAATGAGACCTTTCCCACTCTAGATGCGCATCTGGTTATTGGAGAGAGATATGAGATTATAGTACCAGGAAAGAAGATTCCGAATTGGATCAATCATCAAAGCATAGAAAGTTCCATATCATTCTGGGTTGGTCCCGAGTTTCCATCAATTGCTGTTTGTGTTGCTCTTCATCTAGTTCCGTTGAAGGACAGTTACGCTAATAATGATAAGTACAGTTCTATTCGTGATGATATAATCGATTGTGTTTGTGATATCCACATTTCAACCGATAGTCGTAAGCAACGTCACATCGTTACCTGGGGTTTTGGTGGATTGAGTTGTGATCATCTGTGGTTTGACGGTGAACCTCACAGCCGATTACAGAGGGAATTCAAAGACTTGATGCAAGGTGAACGAGGCCGACAATCAGATTAGAGCCGCCCACAAGATCCTTGGGTACAAGCCGCTCCAGAAGTCGTTCCCAGCTCCGAAGCACGTGATCAAAGCCAAAGATCCTCGACTTTGTAGAATAACCGTAACGGAGCAGGGGTTTTCATTTCCTGAAGGGTCTCTTGCTCCGAAAGGTATTCCGTTGGTAAGTCCTTCTACCTCTGCTCAAGCTGAGGAGGCCGAGGAAGAAGAACTAGAAGAGGAGGAAGAAGTTGATGATTCGGGTCCATCCGAGGATGAATTTGGCGCTTTTGACCAAGTCCACCTAGTCGAGGATCCCTCCGGTGACTTGGGCGATCCTAATCTGACCGAGGTGGACCACCTTTCTGCAAGGAATTCTCCCCAAGCCGAGATGGGCTTTAAGAGGCAACCCCAGACTAGTCTACTCAATCTGTTCGAGGGTCAGCCGGGGAGGGACGAGCCTGGAAAGTCCTAATCCAAGCTTCCTCCTCCGCTACCCAAGTCTCAACCTGTTCAGACCAGGTTGTCCTCTTCCCAGTCCAAACTTCCGCCTCCTCTACCTCAGTCGAGTTTGCCATCAAGGCCCGAGCCTTCTGATCCCCAGCAGAAGAAGGACCCTAAGGGCAAAAGGCCTATGGGAGCTGACATGACTCGTTCTCCCCAGAAGGAGGATAAGGCTCGGCGGCCCCCTAAGCAGCAAAAAACTGGGCACCAGAGCCAAGGAAGAGAGGTGGTTGTGCAGTCCGAGGCCCAGGCTTAACTTCCTGTTCCAATCCTCCATGGGGAGCCTTTGATGGATAACGCATCTCTTAGGGACTTCAGATGGGGTGAAGGTGCATATGTGGCTGATGCGCTGGAGAGGTCCTTGCTACTCCCCGCCGATATGGCCCAATTGGAGGACCTGAGGAGTTATGAGGTTGTCCTCAACCTGAAGAAGTACTTAGGCATGGTAAGACATCCAACACTTGAAACTTCGTGGATTCTTATTCCTCAATTCCCAACTTATCGTCCGTTTTGCTTTGATTTGCAAGCTATCTAGGCAACTTACAGGCTGAAGGAGGAGGCCAATAAACGGAGTAAGGCCATGGATTAGGAATGCGACAAGCGCCTGGAGGCCACGCGGACCCTTAAGAACTCTGAGGCTGATCTCAAGAAGGCTAGGGAGAGTCTAAAGGAAGTGATGAAGGAGAGAGATAGTGCGGTGTCGGGCTTAGCTGGCGCTCAAAAACAGGCCGCCGACTAGATGAGGTGCCTTCTAGACGCTGAGGGCCAACTGAGCATTGCCAAGGAGCACATTACTGACTTAAGGCAGAAGTTGGCCGAGGCAGTGGGGGCTAAGGGTGTTGCCGAGCACGCCAAGGATGAGGCCTTGCGGGCCAAAGCAGAGGCTGAGTCTGCGAGGATAGAGGTCAAGAGCTCCAAAGAGCGGGCGGAGGAAGAGGCTTTTGCTGAGGGAGTGGCTGAGACTGAGGCTGCCCTCAAGGCTCAAGTCCCTGAGGTGTGCAGGCGCTACTACTCTGAGACTTGGAATGAGGTCCTTAACCAAGCTGGAGTCGAGGCCTCGTCTGAGCTTAGGAGGGCTGAGAGAGTGTACTACCCTCCTGCTATTCGAGAGGCTATCTCTACCACCTCTGAAGCCGACATCGCCCCCAAAGCGACAGACGAGGACCAGGCCAACGCTGCCAAGGATCCCACTTCAACTGGTAGTCTTGCCGAGGAGGCCGAGCATCGAGGGGTGCCAGAGGAAGGAGAAACCGATAACGTGGAAGCGCTTGGGGATGTGGTGAAGCCCCCTGTTGGTCCTCAAGTCCCTCCTGCTGACTCCTAGGTTCTTCTTGCTGTCCCTAAAGTTGCCCCTCCAGCCAAGGAGCTCTCAAGGTGGTGCCTCTGCAGGCTGTTCCCCTAGATTAGAGCTCCAAGGACCCCGAGGATACCTCTGGGCAGCCTCCCTAGGGGAAGTGAAGCTCCAATTGAAGAAACAGGTTGTCTTAGCTAGCTCCTACCTTATGTTTAGTTTTAGTTAGTTAGTTTTCTCTTCTTTTTTTTTTTTTTTGTCATTTTTGTTCCTTTGTTCTTTTTAAGCGCTGTAATGCTACGCTTCAAGTTGAATGCATGAATCCCTTTTTTTTTTTTACTTGGTGTTTACTGTTATTGTGATGAGTTTTGCCGCTTATATAGCCTGGGCTTTAATTATTAGCTTCACAATCCCAGGAGCTCAGCATGTTTTTCATTCTGAATTGGTAACCGAAAAATGTAAAGCCTATAGTGACAGTTCCTACTTGGACCTTGGACGATAACTGAACCACCTTACCACCATGTCCTATTTTTGCCAGATTGAGTACCGAGGGAATAACACCATAATATTGGCTCTACATCACATGAATTAGTTACCGTAAACAGTAAAAAATGCTTAGGAAAGCCATTAGTTACTGACTATGCTAATGGTTTAGGTTCAATGTGCCTCAGAATGCTTTAAGTGATGCTCATGGGCTTGTGTTTGTTTACTTCTTTGTTGAACGTAGTCAGTCCCTCTAAGGACCTGAGTCCGAGGGCCATTTAAGACCCTGGTGTTGCCGAACCCTTAGGTTCTCTCTGAGTAGCTAGTTTCCCCATAGGTTTGAGTCCGAGGACCATACAAGGCCTTGGATCTATCTAACACTTAGATTCTCCTATAAATAACTAGTTTCCCCATAGGTTTGAGTTCGGGGACCATGCAAGACCTTGGTTCAGTCTAGTACTCAGGTTTTTCTTGAAGTGGTTAGTTTCCCTATAGGCTTGAGTCCGAGCACCATGCAAGACCTTGGTTCAGTCTAATACTCAGATGGCCGTCCAGGTACAGGGCACACAATCATAATAGACATAAAATTCGAATAAAAAAGGGGCGCTTTCATTAATAATAATACCTTCTCAGGTTGTTTACATTCCACGGGCGAGGTACAGGTTTTTCATCTAGGTCTTCTAAGTAGTATGCGCCTATTCCTGCTACTGAGGTAATTCGATATGGTCCCTCTTAGTTGGGCCCCAGCTTTCCCCAGGAAGGATTCTTGGCCGCCTCCACAACTTTTCTCAACACTAGGTCCCTCGGTGCTAATGGTCTTAGCTTTACATTGGCATCATATCCCTGTTTGAGCTTCTGGTGGTAATAGGTCAGCTGGATCATTGCCCCCTCCCTTCGCTCATTGACTAGATCTAGGCTTCTCCCCAGTAGTTCGTCATTACTGCTTGGAATGAAAGAGCTCGTCCTTAGTGTTGGGAAATTTACTTCTAGAGGAATAACAGCCTTGGCCCCGTAAGTCATGGCAAAAGGTGTCTCCCCCGTTAACCGTAGTGGCGTAGTCTGGTATGTCCAAAGAACATGGGGCAACTCTTCTACCCACCTTCCCTTGGTGTCATCTAGTCTCTTCTTAAGCCCGTTGACGATGACCTTGTTGACAGCCTCGGCCTGCCCATTTCCCCGAGGGTAAGTCGGAGTTGAGTACCTGTTTGTGATCCCAAGTTCACAACAATATCTTCTGAAGGCCTTGCTGTCAAATTAGAGTCCGTTATCCGAAATGAGGGTATGAAGGACCTCGAATCGCGTGACAATGTTTCTCCAAAGGAATTTCTTAGCATCCACATCCCTGATGTTGGCCAATGGCTCGGCTTCGACCCATTTGGTGAAGTAATCCATTGGCAACCAACAGATACCTCTTATTCCCTGGTGCTTTGGGGAAATGGCCTATAATATCCAAGCCCCATTGCGCGAACGACCATGGGCTGGATAAAGGGTTGAGGACTCCTCCAAGCTGATGAATGTTTGGGGCAAATCTTTGGCATTGGTCACATTTCTTGACATACTCCAGGGCCTCCTTCTGCATCCCCGGCCACTAATATCCTTATGTGACGGCTCGGTGAGACATAGATATTCCTCCTGTGTGGCTCCCACATATCCCCTCGTGTAGCTCTTCGAGCAGTAACTTTGATACCTCAGGGTGAATACACAGTAGGTATGGTCCAGAGTAGGAGCACCTATACAACTTGTGGTTCTCGGATAACTAGAACCGCGAAGCATTCCTTTGTATCTTTTCAGCCTCGGACTTCTCCTCGGGCAGAACATCATCTTTAAGGAATCTCACTATGGGATCCATCCAACTGGGACCCACCCCAACTTGATGGATGCAGACCGTGCCCTTTGCCACCTCACTCACTCTTTCCAGATGCTCCATAAGTATGATCTGAGGCAGATCCCCTGCCCAGGAAGTGGCAAGTGTGGCCAATGAATCGGCATGGGTGTTTCCACTCCTGGGGATATGAGACAAGCTGAAAAGATCAAATTTCGACTACCAGCGCTTGACCTGGCTCGGGTACTCTTACATTATCGAATCTCTGGCCTCCAGCTCTCCCTTTACTTGGCCTACCACCAATTTTGAATCCGAGAACATCTCCACCGACTTTCCTCCCATCTTTTGCACCATGACCATCCCTTGTAACAATGCTTCATACTCGGCTTCATTGTTTGTGGCCGAAAACCCAAGCTTCAGGGATTTTTCTATGACATGTTCTTCAAGGGATACTAAGACTAGCCCCACTCCAAACCCCCTTTGATTTGCCGTGCCATCAACGTATACCTTCCAACATGGTGACCCCGAGATGGAGACTGCCCCAATTGATTTTTCGCCCATGCTTCTCTTCTCGGCTTCCATCTTTACTAGTGGTTTAGCGAATTCGGCCACAAAATCGGCCAGGACCTGGCCTTTTATGGAGGTCCGAGGCATGTATTTAAAGTTGAAAGCCCCCAAAATTGTGTTCCACTTAGCGATCCTTCCTGTGTAATCAGTTGTCCGAAGTACGGACCTCAAGGGTAGTTGGGTTAGGACAACCACTGTGTGAGCCTAGAAATAATGGGGGAGCTTTTGTGTGGCGTGGACCACAGCTAATATGGCTTTCTCCAAGGGTAGGTATCTGACCTCAACTTCATGTAATGACTTGCTAATATAATAGACTGGTTTTTGAACGCCGTTGTTGTCTCGAATCAGTACCAGGCTCACAGCGTGAAGTGCCACAACAATGTATGCGTATAAGACCTCGTCGGCCTTAGGGTTAGACATGATAGGTGGCCGGGATAGGTATTCCTTGAGTTGTTGGAAGGCCGCAACACAATCCTCGGACCATTCAAATCCCTTCCACTTGTTGATCAGGAGATAGAAGGGCCTGCACCTGTCAGCCGACCTGGAAATGAATTGATTCAGGGCCGCGATCATTCCAGTAAGCTTTTGGACCTCCTTGGGGTTCTGCGAAGGCTTTAGATTATGAATGGTCTTGATTTGGACAAGATCGACCTCGATTCCTCTATGGGTAATGAGGTACCCTAAAAACTTGCCAGATCCCACGCCAAACGAGCATTTGGAAGCGTTTAGGCGCAGCTTATGCTTCCTCAAGACATCAAATGTGCATCCGAGGTCTCCTAAATGCTTGGACACCGCTTTACTTTTTACCACCATGTCATCAACGTAGACTTCGATGCTCTTGCCCAGTATCGGCTCAAACATCCTCGTCATCATCCTTTGATAGGTGGACCCTACGTTCTTCAGCCTGAACGACATTATTTTGTAATGGTAGTTCTCGATGGGCATCACAAAGGCTGTCTTCTCCTGATCCTCCATGGCTAGTGGTATTTGATGATAGCCTTGAAAGGCGTCTAGGAAACTCATCCGAGGATGGCCCGTAGTTGCATCCACTAGCTGATCTATCCGAGGCATGGGGAACGGGTCTTTTGGACATGCCCTATTCAGGTCAGTGAAGTCCACACAGACCCTCAACTTTTCGCTTTTCTTCTTGACCACCACAGTGTTGGCCAACCACTCGGGGTAAAAAACCTCTTTGATAGCCCCTGTATGCTTAAGCTTATTTACCTCCTCTCTAATCGCATCAGTGTGCTCTCTCGATGGGCGCCGGGGTGGCTATTTCTTAGGAATTATGGATGGGTTGACGTTGAGATGGTGACAGATGAAGAACGGGTCAATCCCTGGGGCATCACAGGCATCCCATGCAAACACGTCAATATTACTCTTAAGAAACTCAATTATCTCCTCCTTCTCCTCGGGAGGAAGCCAAGCCCCGACTTGAAAAAACTTCTTTGGGTCGTCACCAATCACCACTTCCACCAGGTCCTCGCATTTTGCTTCCTCGGCAGCTGCTTCAGGAAGCGCCGCGGGGATCTTTGATTGCTATAAGCTCTCTTCGACAGTGGTCGAGGGCCGTGCATCCAACCGATGTGATATGGCAGCTACCATGCATTACCTTGCCGTGGATTGGCAACCACGGATTTCGAGAACTTTTTTCCCTAACGGGAATTTCACCTTCTGGTACAAGAAGGAGGTGACAGCCCCCAAGATGTGGAGCTAGGACCTTCCTACGATGGCTGTATAGGGGGAGTAGGTGTCCACCACTATAAAGTTCACCTCCACCACCTCTGGGCCGGTTTGGATGGGCAGTCTGATCATGCCCCTTGGGATAACAAACTTCCCATCGAAGCTCATCAAGGGAGAGCTATAGGGCGTCAAGTCCTCCAGTTTCAACCCTAGCCCCTTGTATAGGTCCAGGTACATGACCTCGACCACACTGCCATCATCGACCATCACCCTCCTCACATCGTAGTCCCCGATTCTGAGAGTGATCACCAGAGCATCATCATAGGGCTGGGTGGTCCCGATCTTGTCTTCCTCTAAAAAGCTCAAGGTTAGGTGAAAATTCCTTCTGCTCTGGCTGGGACTCCTCAGTAGGCATCTGGGCTACGGACAACACTCGTGTAGGGGGCGTACCAGTTCTTTCGGGTGTTGCTAAGATTACATTGATCGTCCTTGTGAGCGCCCTTAGGGCGCTATCTCTCCTCGGCTCTTGATCGGTCTGGCCTGGATGGTCACCGGGGTGATGCAGGAGGTGCTTCAGCTTTCCTTCTCGGACCAGTTGGTCCAGATAGCTTCGGAGATTCCTACAGTTCTCTGTGGTATGTCCGTGGTCTCTGTGGTACTGGCAGTAAAGGTTCTAGTTGCGCTTCGTGGATTCCCCCACCATCTTATTCAGCCACCTAAAATATGGCTCGCTCTTAATTTTCGCCAACACCCTGTGTATAGGCTCTCAGAATACGACATGGACTGCCTGTGTGTCGGCTGTTCCAGATTGCCCTGCAAAGTCCCTCATCGGGTGGGTGTTGTTGTATCAGTCCGGCCTGAAATCCCTCCTCTCCTGAGGGGTAGCCTTTTCCTTTCCGCCGCCCTGCAGCTGGTCTTCTTCCATTCGTTTGTACTTGTCGATCCGATCCATCAGTTGGCGCATACTGGTGGCAGGCTTTCTGGTCAGAGACTTCCTTAGGCCGTGCCCAGTCGGGAGGCCATTTTTGAAGGTACTGATGGCCACGTCGTCAAAATTGCCCTCTAGTTCATTGTACATCTCCCAATATCGGCCCGAATAGGTCTTTAAAGTCTCTCCATCATGCAAGGACAAGGACAGTAGCGTGCTCAAGGGATGTGGGGCCACGCTATTCGTGACGAAGTGGGAGCCAAAAGCCTGGGTTAGCTGTCTATACGAATCTATGGAATTCGTCTTCAAGCCGTTGAACCACCTCATCGCCACTGGACCCAATCTAAACATCAACGCCTCGTTCTTAGAGTGGACAGCCATCCTTTGGTTAAACTGGCTTACATGCTCCATGAGGTCCGTTTTACCGTTGTAAATGGAGAAGGTTGGCTGCTGGAACCGTTGAGGAAGGGTAGCCCCCTCAATGTGGTGCGTGAAAGGTGACTTGGATAGCTGGTCCAGTGCCCTTCTCATGGCATCGCATCCTAAGCCCCTAGGAGATGGGCTCTTACGTTTACGCTCCCAGTAGTGCTCTTCGTCATGAGAAAAGGTCTCGCTTGGAGGAGTTCTCGACCTTTGCCTATTGTCATCGTCGCTTTCATCATCAGAGGGCAGGTCAGCGCTAGGTCGGGGTTGCCTTTGTTGCGCACGGCGCAGCCTCCTCTTCAAGTCATTTATCTCTTGCTGCATAGCCTACTCATCGTGCTGCCACTGGGTCATACGGCTCCTATCCTCCTTTGGCTGGGTGGCTCGGTTGTTGTTTTGTCTTAAGGGAACATGACTGTCCCCATATGAGTAGCTTCTGCTGGTTTGAGTGGTGTGCACACTTCCCTCTCGAAACCTTCCGTTCTCTTTGTTTCGATCGCGCTCAGGATTGGCGAAGTTACCCTGATGCTGGGATTTGACCGGTTTGGGCTAATGGGAGCCTGCTTGATGAGGGCCTGATCCTGCCATGTTTGGTCGTTGCCCTTACTAGCACACGAGTTCTCCCCATAGACGACGCCAATTGTAGGGACTGGGTTTGAGCACTTCTACTGTTGAGTAAGTGGACTCAAGCCCAGCTAGCCCAATACAATGAATTTGTAGAGAGCGGGTTCAAGAATTAAGCCCTAGTGAGGGATACGATTGCTATGCATGGCTGAATATGGATGGAATAGCATGGACATGGATTCAAACGTACAATAATGTTCCTCGGCACTACTCATGGGAGCTTGAGGATCTTACTATTTCTTTAATGATTGGTTACAAAAGCTATTCTGTTGTTACAGGTTGTTGTAGTGTTCAACACTTCTAGTTTTTTCCACCTTTTTTCCGTCCCCTCTTCAAGAGGGCTTTCTTACATTATATATCACCTTTCAGTGGATCTTAGCCCTACATCTGTTGCTCAAGCAGGTCATTACTTGAATGCTTGTCCCATCAGCCACCTTTCCATCCTTTCTGCGGGCTGCGGCAACTAAGGCTGCGCTGTTCAGCGGTCATTTCCTCATTAATGCGGCCAGAACGTTAGTTGTGGGCATTTAATGTGGAGGTGACAGTTCATCATGGACTTGCTCCTCCACCATACTTCCTCGGCTAGCACGTTGTACTTGCTCCTTCTCTTTAGATGCCCTAGAAGGCTACTTTAGGTGGGCCGTTACTTCCTAATTCAATGGTCTCGGTTGGCCGAGGATAGGGTCGTCCTCGGCAAGATTTTTGGGCAATTTGGACTTTCACACTTCTTCCTTAGGCGTTTCCTCCTCCTCGGCATGGGCCTTGGGCTTGATATGAAATGGGCCGGGGATACCGAATCCTATGGCCCCACAGGATAAACGTTAAAGATAAGAAATAACTATAATTTATTTTTTGAATGTGAAGGGAAAAAATATAAATTTTAAGTGTTCTCTTTTTAAATTCAAAATGAAATTTGTAATTTGACATTTATAACTCCATTTCTAAATGAAGTTACCCTTCGTAATAAGAGTATTTTTGAACATGTTTAAAGAGGGGAATCCTTTTATGTATATATATATATATATATATAATGTGTTTTCAAAAAAAAAAAAAAAAAAGATATAAAATGTGCAACACATGATATTCAATCTATTGTTCTTGAAAAATATTATGTTCACAATATTTTCACAAAAAACTTAAATGACAAGTTGTTATTAGTGAGGTAAAAAAATAATTTTAGTGATACATTCAAATTATAACCAATAATAACTAACAACTTATGATTTGTTGTGAAAATGTTGTAAACGTAGCACTTCTTTTTTTTGGGGACAAATATCGATTGAGAATGTTTTCATCAACGTTCAAGGCAATTAACCATAAATCCAACTACAATCAACCATCACCATGTGCAAGGCCTTTCAGAGGTGCTGAGTTCCGAGCCAGTCGCGAGATCAACTGTCTTGAGCAATCTTCACCAACTTAATACTAAACTTATTATAATTAAATCTCACAAAATACAAGGAAATAAATTAATGAAATTACAACACTTTTTGTCATGGGATAAAACCAATATAAATGTTATGTGAAAAACCATAACTCAACATATTTATTAGCCATATTGTGAAATGAGTAATGTTACAAACACAACTTTTTTTACAATATTTTACAAATTATTAATGTAACAAATTTTTACTGATTTTCAATTAGACCCACTATTAACATTACTTTTTTTACTTAATAATAACCACTCACCTCAAACAAAAGTGGATGGTGCCAACTGCCAAGGATACCCTCTTTCACGCAATTCTACAAAGTTCAAAGAGAGATCCTCATGTTTTTTTACTTTTGTGGAAAAATTCTCTCTAGTCTTGCACCATTGGCTCGGATATATCAAGTAAAGAACTTTTTAGTTTTCCTACAGATTTTGCAGTTCTTCTAGGATATTATTTTATATTTTTCCAGATTTCAAACAAAAGTAGATATATACTCTTGCCTGTAATCCTACAAAGTTCAATGAGAGTCCCACATTTTTTTTCATTTTTGTGGAAACAGAAGAGAAAGAAAATATTAATTAGTGTGTTTGGACTTAGATGGAAAGAAAAATGAAAGAAAGATAAAAAAAAAATAAAAAAAATTTACTACTTTATCCTTATAAATTTTAAGTTAATATTTAATTATGAAAATATAAAAGTAATTTCACAAAATATTTTTAAAAATTTATGTGTATAAGTATAAGAGTAATTTTGAGGATTTGGAGGGAATGAAAAAAAAAATATAAAATTGGTGAAACCCATAAAAACTATTTATCTCTATATTTTATTTCTCTCATCTCTTTCCTTATAGCTAAACAAAGGAAAATTTCTCCTCCCTTCTATCTCATTCCCTTTAACGTGTTGTGGTTGCAATTTACTACTTTTTCTCAACCATTTATAATTGACTGCATTTAGAATTATGGGGCGAAAAAAATCTTGACAGTAGATTTTCTCTTTCCTTGAGATTCACAGGATCAATTATGCTAAAAAGGGAATGAGAAAAAAGTCATTTCAAAGATTGGGTCCCTATGGTTTTATTGTATATCAATATGTCAGTTAAAAAGAAAAAAAAAAGTTAAGGTATGGTAATTGTTTTTCCCTTTATTTTTTGTTTCTAAAAACAATTTTCTAATTTTGAGACTAAAAAACTTGTTTTGCAATTTAAAATAGACAAAATACAAAAATTGTTCTCAAAACTTAATTTGTGAAAGAAACTGAAAACATACAAAAAGCTGTTTTTAGTTTCTAATTTTCAAAAGTCAATGAAATCACACATTTAATTTAATGAATCTGTCTCATTTAATAAGTTAGCATTAGAATTCAAATCCTAGTAACAACATATTTTAGTATTTTCTATTTTTTTTCTTTAAAAAACTATTTTTTTTTTTTAATTTCAACTAACCAAACATGTTTTTGATTTCAAAAATACAAGAAAATTGTTTTTTCTTTATATTACCCAAAACAAGTTTTTGAAAATAGAAAACAAAAACGGTTACCAAACATAACCTAAACTTTGATTTTTTTTTTTCCCTCTAGATAAAATTTTACAAAAAAATCTTATTTCATATTCTATATACATTGCATTTCAGTTAGAACTGTGAAATCATTTAAAAACACAATCTCTAGTCATGAGATAGTGCGTGTATGGTAAGTGTGTATCATTACTCAAAATTTTATGCTTCCTTGATGACATTTAGATACAGATAAGTCCATTTACCATCATATATGTGTGCAACATATGAGATGCAATGTTAAAGCTTAAATCTATTTTTGTAGAGTAAATTTTAGTACCACATGAAATGTCACAACTATCTTACGTGGCAGATCATGATTGCATACCTATCACTTTCAAATGGACCCATCATTTTTTCCTCCATTACCCACAATTTGTCATGTAGACAATTGTGGTTAAAGTTGTGATCCTAAAATTTTTTATATTTGTAATTGTATTGGAAAAACTATCGACTAAGAATGCATTCAACGCAATCATACACTGTTGAAGAGAGGGCCACACGTTTTTTACTTTTCTGGAAAAGTAGTTATCCTCTCACTTAGATATCGTAAGTATGAGGATAAATAGGCCAAGTAAGTGTGTTAGGCCGTGGGCCGTGCCCGAGGATATATCAAGCTCGAGAATGGTCAAAAGGTTTGTTAAGTTTTGGGGTCAATGGGCTGAGGACAAGGGAAGATAATAATGAGTTGACGATAGTTCCTAAGGAGCCGAGCCTCCTTGAGAAAGTTTTGTGAAAGGTTGGAATCCAGCCATCTCGTGAATGCTTTATGAAAGGTAACCATTTTCCTAAGGATAAGCATCAGGGAAGGTAACAAAACTAAGCTAACAACAAAGGAAGAAATATTTGGGGGGAAGACTGCCACTACCATATTAAATGCTCTGCATTAAACCAACTGGCCGCATTTATGGAGAAATGACACCTAAACAGTGCTATTTCAGTTTACAGCATTCACAAAACTTGTAGGAGGTTTTGATGGGACAAGCATCTAAGAAATTATCTACAAGATCAACAAGTGGAAAGCTGGGATGGAGGATTGAGGGACTATATAAGGGAAAGGCCCCCCTAAAAAATGGGGCATGTAACTGGAAGAAGGAAGAAAAAAAGAAAAGGAACACTCTGTATTTTATTTCCAGTTAAACTTCGGCTAATACAAGAACATCTCATCCTCGGGAATGAACAAGGAGTGTTATTTCCACTAATTTGTATCTTTAATCTTGTTGACTTGAGTCCTACCAACTGTGGTCTGCTCTTTTCCTGTAAAATCATTCCTTGGATCGTTCCACTCTCTAACAAATATATTGTTTTGGACTTAGTGGGCCGTTGTCCATTGTTCTTGACGAGTTGCAGTTCAATCACTATCCTTACAATAAGCATAGCTGTCAAAATGTGGAACGTATCATGAATTGATTTTTATTTTTCTGTATCATGTATCTTAAATACACAAACACCAAATAAAATTATTAAAAAAATTATAGATATACATGTATAAAATGTGTATTTATTATAAATTTGGAATATATACAACTAATGACCAATTTAATCATTACTTATATATTAATATTTAACAAAACTAACTAAATAAATCAAACACATTCGCCCCTGGAGGGGTGGCCCAGTTGGGAGAGATCCCGCATGCAAGCACAAGGTCCCTTGTTCGAGTCGTGGTGGGTACCGTGTGGGAGAATGGTCCCTAGCTTGCATTGCGCCTCTCCTGCTGGCTCTCTTGGGGTGCTAGGGTGAGGTCTGTGGCGCCCCGGTCACAGTAATTATGGCTCAATCCAACATTAACTAGTCGGGGGGGGGGGGGGGGGTGGTGCTCCTATTAGGTCACGCCCTGGGGGGTTAGTCACACACATTCAAATTGATTAAACTCTTAAGTGATAAATATATAATATATGAACCAAAATAAAAATTTCTTTCATCATCTAGTCTAATCAACTTCAACTAAGTCAACGTTATTATCATCTCCATAATCTTGCAATATAATTTCTTCATTGACATGTTCTTCATCATCATCAACATTTACAACATTTTTTTGTTTTGTTTTTTAATCTAATAATTTTTTTCTCTATATTTTATCTTGGCATTCTTGTTTCTTAGACTTATAACAATAATAGCAAAATAAAAAATAAATATATTTTCATTTAATTCATTATTCATAGTATAGAAAAGAAATTTGCAAATATGAAAGCGAAGTGTCAAGCGTGTAGTCCAAAATTTTGTAGGAGAAAGAAAAGAGGGCGAAAAATAAACTCATGGATATGTTATTTTATTGGACTCAATTAAGTATACCAATAATTTCGCGTTAAAAAAAAAGTTTAACAACTTGTTTAAATCAAATAAAACCATAAATTTTAACCAAAAAAAAAAAAAAAAAAACTCATTTTAAACACATATGACTATGTATTGTACAGTACATATGATTCAATGATATGATATGATTCTTAAGATACACACCTATGTATCTTACAATTCATGAGCACGTATGATACACCCTTACGATACATAAATTTTTGTACACGATACGACACGTATCGCAAACTTTGCTGAAACGTCCTTGTTCCCAGGATTAGAGTTTTCCCTATTATAATCGTACAATACTTATCAATTTTTATAGAAATATTCACACTCTCTCTCACATGGTTCAACCAACCACTTCCAAGAGAAAAATTTTCAATGTGCTAAAAAAGTCCCTTAATTTTTTCTTTTCCTTGAATATCGGTTAAAAGTCTTATATAAACAAAGACAATTATTTTGGTCCATCCCTTCATGGACAAACTATTACAACACTAATATATAAAAAAAATTAAATTCTATAAGGATACGGTGTAAAATCCAAGTTTTATATTCTCCAATCCCAACATGTCATATCATCATATCACATATTAAAAAATAGGCTCAACTATTCTCAATTAATTCTAATGAACATATGAAAAAACACACCAACTAGAATTTTTTTTTTTTAATATAAGATATAAATTCTACTCTAATCTAATTTAAGTGTATATACGTGTGTGAAACTCCTTGCTGAAGACTTGAATCTCAACTATTATCTCCCACACTCCACAAGCACTTATACATGTGAAGTGACCATTGCACCAAGAATATGTGATAGACTGTTTTAAGTTTATTGAGATGTTATTAGGTGTAGCCGTGTAGTAGGATGTCTTGAGTTTTAAATAAAAAAAATTTGATGTGACAATTTCTTATTAGATAGTATAAAACATGAATTTTAAGGACAAAATTGCTAAATGCCCTTCTTGGGCAAACTAAGCAGCATTTTGCCCTCTTTCTCAAATTAATTAGGGAAATGCCCCTCTTTTGAAAATCGAGTTTCTGAAAATCAATTTAGGCCTTATAGCGGCGTTTTTAAAGAGCCTATAGTGACGTTTTTTGGATCTATAGTAGCGTTTTGTAACTCAATTTCTATGAAATCGAGTTATAGGTAAAAAAAATTAAAAAAATTGCCTATAACTCGATTTAGTGGAAGTCGAGTTACAAAACGTTACTATAGGTCCTGAAAACGTCACTATAGGTCCTTAAAAACGTCGCTATAGGGCTCCAGAATTTTTTTTTTTATAACTCGATTTTGAGAAACTCGATTTTCAAAAGAGGGGCATTTTCCTAATTAGTTTGAGAAAGAGTGCAAAACGCTGCTTAGTTTGCCCAAAAAGGGCATTTAGCAATTTTGTCCTGAATTTTATATCCCATCCTTACTAAATTCAGACTCTTAACAAACATCAATCACTCAGGTAACAGACAGATCTTAACGAACGGGTAATTGTTGGAAATCATAATAAAGACTATTAAGTATTAACTAGAATAGGCGTTTTAACCGTCATAATTAAAGACACATCAATTTTTTTTTTTTTTTTTTTGAGAGGAAGACACATCAATTATACCTCTAACGGCTAAGTGAGACAAAATTCTATAAAACCAAACTTCCAAAGACAGAGAAAGGTACGATTACGATAAACACTTATCACTGCACTATAATACTTTTTCCTTACTATCTCACTCCACATCGGTGTCTTTGTTCTTCATTTTTATTCTTTTGTCACAGGATCCATTTGATCGTTCATCTGGAGTCCAATTAACAACTTTGTGTATCATCAAAGTACATTCAAAGTTCAGTTACTATAGATTTATTGTATATCAATATGCCAGCTAAAAAGGCAAAAAAAAAAAAAAAAAAAAAACTTTGATCCATTTTTCTTGTATATAAAATCATAATATTATATGCTTCTTGAGTATTCACCTTCAATTATTGAAGAAAAAAAATTGTGTTTTGTATCATCAAAAAACTACTTTATCTATTTTAAATAACCAAATTTACAATGTACCATAAATCTGTTTTCACTTTAAGGTTCATCATATTAAAATAATGTTTTTTTTTCCTAATTTCTCACACAAGTTTTTATTTTTTTATTGCCTCTCTCACAAACAAATCAACCTATCACAATAGTTCATTTTCTTAGTTAGCACTTTAAAAGCGGGGCCACTCAGCTCTTTGATAACTAAAATGTATTTTCTTTTTAAGTCGGTATTTGAAAATGAATAATACTAAAAATACAAACTATTTTACAAATTATTGATATGACAAATTCTTATTAGTTCTAATTTGTTCTCATCACTAATATCACATTTTTATTTTCCAATAATTATTTGGAAAATGCTAAAACCACGTAGCTATTTGTAAAAATGTTGTAAAATAGTTTGTGTTTGTAGTATTACTCTTTGAAAAAATAATGTTGTACATCAATTGTATGCTAATAGGATGAGACTTCAATTAATGTAGTTAGGGATGGCCATACCCATTGGGTAATGGATACCCAACCCTACCGGATCCAAATGTTCAGGGTAATACCCGGTTCTTCATGGGTAGAAGGTAAGCGGGTAGGGTTTGGATATTACCCGAATTTTATGGGTAGGGTATGGATATTACCCAAACCCGACCAGTACTCAAAAAACCTAAATTTCTTTCTCTCTCAAAGCTCTCCACCACTCCTCAAACACACAAACACAATTAGATCAAACCCATTAAAAAAAAAAAAAAAAAACTCGAACAACCCAGATCAATAGTCATGAGAGAGAACACAATTAGAGAGAGATAACGTAATCAAAGAGAGAGAAGGCAATCAATCATCGAAATCGAGAGAGAGAACAGGATCAGAGCTTTTTGTGATGTACTTGAGCAAAGAGAGAAGGTGATTGGAGTGGGTCATGGTTGATCAAACTCAACTCAGTTTACTCGTTTACGTGAGCTTGCTGCGAAGCCATTGTTGATGGCGGTTACAGTTTCGGCACCTGGTTCTTAAGACATAAAGCCATGGTGTTGAGAGAGAGATGACATACATATCACAAAGCTCTCTGCCTTGTATCGCATTTCATAGAAAGCAATTGATGAAATCACAAGGCTTCCGAGAGAGAGAGAGAGAGAGAGAGAGAGAGAGAGAGAGAGAAAGAGAGAGAGAGAGAGACGAAGCTATGGATAAAGAGAGAACATTTGGTTTACTTGGCTAGCCTTGCTGAGCAAGCTGAGTGAGATACAATGGTATCTTTTTTTTTTTTCTTCTTCTTCTTCTTCTTCTTCTTTTTTTTTTTTTTTTTTTTTTTTTTTTTTTTTTAAATTTTGATTTTGATTTTGATTTTGATTTTTTGCTTTATTGATTGGTAGGTGTATGATACTCTATGCATTTTTTTAAAGGGTGTTGGGTAGGGTATGGGTATCCATGGATAATACATTTAGGTATGGAGATTAATGGGTATCAGTATCTGGGTATTCATGGGCAAACATTTTAGGTAGGGTATAGGTATACCCGATCCATACCCTACCCATGGCCATCCCTAAATGTAGTCTTCCTTTATGCGTGACAAGTAACTTTTTTAACTTTCTAGCCTAGGTACCACACTTATCCTTTAATTTTACATAGCAATATCGTGGAAGTTTATGTGTGAAACCCAAAATAACACTTCAAACTCCTCACGTGTAACCTGGCCCTTGTAAAAATTATTTTATGACAATCGCATCTCTAGCTAGATCCCACACGTGAGTCCCACTTGAGAGAGCTCCGTGTCTCCACTCTGATGAGATGCCTTCCGAATCCACCCTACACCGCTCCACGCACTCATCTTCAAAAGTTCAAAAAGAAGCCCACGCGTTTTCTTGAAAGCAGTCATCTTTATTAGTCTTTCACCATTCCCTATATATCAACTTTTTCTTTTTCCTACCCATTTCCTCTCTTTTTATTTTTTCCTTTGATTCCCCAAAAACAATTCTGCTACAGGCAAATCAATTATAAATTATTTTTCCGACCACTACTATCGTCACTTTATGGCACATCAATTGTAAATTGTCACCATAGTGAGTAATTATAATTTCTACTATCTTTCAACTCAATTGGCCTACCATAGCAAAAAGGAAGTAAGCGGTAAATGAACAGAATTATTTATAAAGAGCTGGAATTTGGCTCGGTCAAAAACTTGTTTATATTTATTTGTTTAAAAAATAAGTTAAGTTTAAGTTTTAAGTTTAGGTTCGATTATTAAAAGAACAAAGTTCAAATATAATAATGTCTTCATAAGCAAACATATGAACATAAGAGCTTAATTAACTATATATAATGTTATATTTTTACATTGTATACTAGTCCAAAAATATATTTATATAGACTTTAAATTGAATTGTATAATTTTGTCAACGGGTTCATATGACATAAACTATTATTTGTAACTTACACTGCGTTTGTTTTGGGTGAAAATCACTTCCGAAAATGCTTTTCTGTAATTTCGGGTGTTTGGTTGCGCATGGAAAATCAATTTTCCGGAAATCATTTTCAGTTGACCGTGAGTCAAGGGTGAAAATGATTTCCCTTTTTATTTTCACTTCAAATAACGTTTTCCGAAAAACAGAGGGACAAATAGCACGAAGAGAGAGAGAGAGAGAGAGAGAGAGAGCACGAGAGGAAGAAGAGGAGCCCAGATCACGCCGGAGACGTCATCGTCGAACCCCGAGCACCGCGTTGATCTCGCCTTCGATCGCACTGCGCCGATCGCCTCCGCTCGATCTAGCAATCTCGCCACGCACCGCACCGCACGATCTCGCCACGAACACCCATAGCCTTTGCACCGGCGAACCCAGAACCCGTCGCCGATCGAACCCCGAGCACCGCGCCGATTGAACCCAGTCGCCGATCGAACCCTGAACCTAGAACTCGATCGAACCCAGATTTGATATTTTTTTTCTTTGGTTTTGTTTTTGCTTTTGATTGCTGGAGTTTGCTGTGATTTTGAAATTTTTTGTAATAATAATTTGTTTGGATACTGAGAAAATAGCTGAGAAAATGTGTAGGAAAATAGCATTTTTAGAATAGAACCAAACACATGAAAATATTTTCTACAACAATTTTCATTATGCAACCAAACATTTGAAAATATTTTTCTTTCCCAAAAATAGCATTTCCGAAAAATAGGCTATTTTTCGGAAAATATTTTACGGGAACCAAACACAGCCTTATTAATAATATAAATGGTCCATTCCATTCATAACAAAAATTCATAAAATTATGAGGAGATAAAATATTTTAGTCATAGTTTCACAATATATAAGAAAAAGAATAAAATTAATCAAATAACTCGTGAACAAGCTGTATCAAAATGGAATTTTGTCAGATATGTTTAATTTCATCAAAAATACTATCTCATCCAAAAAAAAAAAAAAAAAAAAGGTTAGTATATTGCAATATATTTGGAATGGTGAGTCCATTGGTATTTGGAATCAATGTTTTTTTTAAGGAAAAAAAAAAACTTAAATTGGACACGTGACACAAAATTAAACAATAATTAGAATTTAATTTAGAATCTAATTGGATTTTCTCTCAGTTTTGACTTTAATTATATATATAAACTGGTTATTGGCCCGTGCTTTGCACTATTTTTTGGTAAATATTATAACTGGAGAACATTTTTTTGGCAAAAAAAACTTCTTTCATTTTTATGTAGTGATTTTAAAAAATACAATTAAGGGTTTTATGATAAATTTTGTTAATTTTATGAAATACATTTATATAAATAAAACTCATAAAATGCATAAGATATACGTAAAAGTATAATTCATGACTACGCATGAAAGTTACTGTATTTTTTTTTTTTTTTTTTAATTTCTATTAGCTAGATCACATTTCTTAAATAAACTGAACAACCATTTCATCACCCCGTTATGCATGTAATGATTGGAATGTTGTTAGTTAGTACATGATTGCTTGATAAACAATATTGAGTAAAAATTATTTTAATTCTATTTAAGAATTTTTTTGTGAAATTTTCATTTTCATGTCCATTTTTCTAATCTAATAGATTTAATTTTTCACGTTAGTTAAATTGAACAGTATTGTGTTTATACTTTTTTTAAACTACAATTGATAATTCACAAAATTAGTAAACAACTTATTGAGTATTGCAAAAGATACAAATGTGAACATTAACATGAGCATGAACATGAAGGGAGATTTCTGTTCATTTTCTTGAAGAAAAAATGTAATTACAAAAAATTCCAAACTTTATTAGGTAAAGAAGAATTAAGTTATAGACAGAAAAATCAATAAAACAAAAATTTTAGGAGCCTAAGAGGAGCCATTACTAAGTTGAAACAACCCAAAATACTCAAGGACTAAAAAAAAAAACCCATCCACTCCACACTTCCATCGCAACTGATTTAGCTCAAGGAAAACTGTATATATATATATATATATCTCTCTCTCTCTCTCTCTCTCTCTCTTTATTTAGAAATAATTACAATATGTATGTTAACTCCGCAACTTGAACATTTTCTCCCTGACTCCCACAATTTGAACATTTTCTCCCTTAAACTCTAGACACTTTGTGTATAGGGAGATGCCAATTCAGCTACATGGCCCTTGACATATATATATATATATATATATATATATATCATTCAATAAATATAGAACTTCCTTTTAAAAAGTATATATATATATATATATATATATGTTTATCATAATTAAGGGAAATCCTAACGGGCACTTCACTTGAACATATGTGAAAAATGCATATACATACCACAAATGATAAAGGAGAAAGAAAAAGTTGCTAATCCCTTTTAATATGGTTAATTTCTTTGCCTCAATTAGTCACCCAAACAACATACAACTTATTCATACCACAACCACAAATGACAATGCAGCATTGGTTATCAGTAATTGCTAATCTAAAAGTACAGATTTCTTTAATAGCTCTACCTTCGTTTCTTTTGGCCAATATGTCTTTACTAAATCAAAATCAAACTACAAAAATCATATAAAAATCACCAAATTAGAGTTTAAAATTATAATTAAAATTTTTAAAGAAATCTAGGCACAATTGCACAAAAATTCTATGCAACTAAGTCACACTTAGAATATTGGACCCTTTTTCCTTTGTATAAATAGGGGGTCCCAATGGGATGAGGGGGCTAACAATTTTCTTTTCAAAACATTTATTGTAGGAACTGAAAGTTCAAAAAGGGTATGAAACATCTTTGAACTTTTAGACCCCAAATAACAAAAATACCAATTCAAGCTTTATATCAAACAATTAATGTGCGGAATATGATAACAAGCTTATAACAGAATTGATAGAACAATCTAAGCCAAATATAAACACATCCACAGCAGTAAATATAAGGCAAAGATAACGGAAAGAAAGATGCAAACACATGGACAACACACGATGTGTTATCGAAAAGGAAACCGAAGTCCTCGGCGTAAAACCTCTCCGCCGCCCTCCAAGCGGTGATAAAATCCACTAAAGAATATAGTTGGGATACATGAACAGCTGAAGACCCTCCAAGCCTAATCTACCCAAGTACCTAAGCCCTCCAAGCTTCTTGCTCCAACGAGGTTACGCCGAACCTATTTCTTCTTTAGCTTCCCGGATTCCGCTACTTGACCATAGCATCAACCAATGTATATTGGTTCCTTCCCAAACTGCTTCCCTAAGCACCAAATGAACCTTCTCACAGACGTGGGTGTGGTGAGATAAGGATTTGGTAAAAGACCTCTCAAGGGTATGACAATGGAGAGGAAGAGAGTAGAGGAATTTGAAGAGTCTCTAAGGTAAAGATTGGGGATGAGCCAATCTTGTTTTTCTCTAGGGTTTCTCTCACAAAATTCTCCCTAGAAGCTCTCTCAATTTAGTGGGTATAAGGGTGTATATATAGTAGGGTGAGAAGGGAATGCAAAACGTCAGTTTTTGCCAAATAGGGTTAACTCACGGCTTGACCTCGCGGCTTATCCAAGTCGCGAGTTCCAGTCCCGACGTAACGGCCTGGACAGCCTGGAACTTTTGTCCTGTAGCGTGACAACTGGCGCGACCCTTCAGCTTTCCAGTGTGCCTCTCACGTGCCTGCCTTTCGCGGCTTGCCAGTCGCGATCCACCCGCGAGCCCTAGCCGCGAGAATCTATTTTTCTTGCACACTCTTGAGCTTTTCTTCACATCTTCTCACACACTACCCTTACAATTTTCCCACCTAAATACAGGGTTACTAAGTGCTAAATTACAAGCAAATTGGTCACGGAATAAAGCCAATTAGATGGTTGATTAAATTCAACCATACAATCTCCCCCTTTGGCTATTCCGTGACAAAACCCTAAAACAAACTCTAGACTTAATGCGTGAGTTGGGAACAGTTGGAAAACTCACTCACACCTAACTCTAGAATCTGTAAAGCTCTTGAACATATGAATAAGTAACTCCTGAAACACAATAACATAACAATATCATTGTATGCAGAAAACTTAATAAGCATATGGAGCAAAATAGGCATGATCAAGCAAAAATGAACATAAGCACAGAAGCAATAATTCATGGCAAGATCAGCAACAGTAGTCACTTAAGCAAAAGTGATTACTATGTTCATTCACATAGGAAATGAACATCCGGACATGCAAAACTGATAAACTCAATTGAAGAGAATCATTTGCAAGTCCAACACTCAACCAATGCATACAAACATATATGCATCTAGGAACAATCCTACAAGGGCACAAGAGTGTTGTACTTAAGATAATGCAAGGCATTAACAAGTACCAAGACACAAAGCATAAAGGCTGCATAAACAAAGTTTTGCAAATACATGGCACAAACCATAAAAGCCTACAAGCTTGCAAAAGTACTTAAACATGCATAAGTGCTAGAAACAACCCTCAAAGCTTACAAAAGCAACAATGGGTACAGAACAACAACTTAAAGACAATGCTAAAACAAGAAACTAAATAACAACATTATATATAAGAAATCACCAAAGATTCACATGTTGAGAGTTTTAAAGCAGACTTAAACCAGTGTATCAAACCAAAAGAAACACATAAACACATATTTAAAACTCCCCCTCAAGAGCTGCCTCAAAAATTCTCCCCCTTTTTGACCGGAATGGCCAAGGGGTCAGTGATCCTGGCTGGTATGAATGCTGTCAAACTTGGCAGAGAGAACATCAAGCTGGTCCTGCATTGCTGTCATCCTCTCAGTCTGTTGATTCTGAACATCTCGGATTGTATCAAGTCTCTTCAGTATAGTTTGAAAGGCATCAGGAGGTACAGGTGATGAGGTGGAAGGTCTACTCCTCTTTACTCTTACTCTAGGTGTGGAAACTGGTTCTGCACCTTCTGCTTCAGTCTCCATAGGATCACCTTCTTCATGGACACCCTCTTCTTCTTCACCTGGAAGACGACTCTGTATCCGTATGAGAGTAAATTTGTTGATAGCTGATAAAGGAGGCATGAGACTAATATCTTGTGGGATTGCAACACCCTTTTCTTTGAAAATTCTCATGAGAAGACTTGGAAACACCAGCTTGGGCCTCGAGGTGGTTTTAGTTTCTTCCATGATGGTAGCAAAAATGTGGGAACTGATGTCAATAGGGGTGTTTTCCTTAAGTTCCATAAGAAAGATAGCTCTGGCATTTGTCAATGTAGTCATCTTCCTTATAGGGTACAGATTGTACATCATTATCGTTGTTAAATACCTCATGTCTTTAGGAAAGTCAGAAGTGTTGGGACACCTCTTTTCTAAAACCCCACCAATCTTTTTCTAGACAGCTTCTAGGGAGACCATTCTGTCCTTGTAGTTTGTGAATTCATACTCATCTAACCCCTCCAACCCTAAAACCTTATCAATGTCATGAGCATCTAGGGTAAACTCCTTTCTCCTTACCCAACAGTTCAACTCCTCCTCCTTTATCACAACATTTGCATAGAATTCTCTGATTAGTCGTTCACACACTAAAGGTAAGTCACCCAGAAGTTTTTCCCAGCCTCTGCCTTCAAAGCATTCTGGAATGAATGTATCCCTCAAGTCATGTAAATCCACAAATCTCTCCTGGATAATGGTTCCCTTTACGAAGGAATCTCTGTATCTTTCAAAATGCTTGACTGACCTAAACAGGTTGTTGTCCATTTTCAATCTTTTATCAGCCTTCTTAGCAGGAGTCTTCTTCTTAGAGGATGTGGAAGCCATCTGTGAACAATCAGAAAAGGCCACAACAAGACATAGCACAGAGTGGGGAAATGCACACACATTAGTAACACATGAGTTACACTGTGATAAACAGATTGACCAAACATAGACACAGACTAAGCACAGTTGATAGCCAAACATTGGATATAACAAGTTCACCAATTTTAAAATGAAGAATGCAAACAAATTCAGAGTAAGGCCCATTTGGAATGAATAAAGCAAAAAAATACATGTAGCAACATCTGCAAGAACATGATAGCCATAATCCCCAATAACAACAACACAACCAATCAGATAAATGTAGGACTTCAATATAAAATTGCTGAAAACCCCATACCCATATGCCCAAAACTAAACAGACAAATATCAATGCTCAGACAGAGGAAAAGTGACCTGAAGTAAGCAACTAATCCTAAACAATCAATGCAGTAAGAGCAAGTAACAGCATACACACCCAAACTCAACAAAAATGTAAACCCATGTTCGAACACAAAAATAAACACAACCCAACAACACAACATTCAGATTCAAAAGAACAGCAGTGAAATCATGATAAATGAAGTGAAGTTTTGAAAACCCATACATTTTTCGTGATGTTTGATGAAGATATGATGCAGAAATTTAGAGCTTTTTCAAAAGAACACGGAGTGTTGAGAGAGAGATTTTGAGAAGAAGATGAACAGACACTGAACTTCGAGGGAAAAACTGGAAAACAATTTTAAAAACTGTCTTCAAAACGCAAAATACGCGTTTTTCGCGACTTGTCCAAGTCGCCAGTAAGTCGCCAGATCAAGCCGCGAAACACTGTGAAGGTAAGATTCTAGAAAAATCTTCTAAGTGTTTTTCGCGACTGGAAGATTTAGCCGCGAAGGAGTCGCGAGCTGAGCCGCGAAAATCTCTGAGTAAACCTCGCGATTGTACCTTCCACCCGCGAACAAGCCACCAAAATGAGTATTGAAAAGAGCAAAACTCAAATTTTTCAAAAATTTTCTAAGTCTTTTTCGCGACTAGAGTACTGACTCGCCAATAAGTCGCGAAAATCTCTGACTGAGCTCGTGATTGGGGCTTGCGACTGTGCTGACCCGCGACTTAGTCGCCAAAACAGGGCAACACTGTTTTTGAAAAAATTTCACAATTAAAAGCAAAGTACTTTCCAAAAACAAAACAAACACTCAAAAATCTTTTTGTGTTTGACCAACAAAGATTGAGCATGTGAAAACACATTTAATCAAGTACAATCACACAAATGAATATGGCATTCATTGAACATAGACTTGTGTGTTGTGTGTGGATATCGAAAATGAGATCGTCCTTAGTCCAATATGAAGCTTCAATGATCAATTCAATCAAGGCATACACAACTAGCACTAGATAATGTGACCTATCTCAATTATAGAAACATGTATATATGACCTCCCACAAGTACTTGATAACAATTCTTTGAAGCTTTTCATTTGGCTCCATATTCAACATATCGTTTGCAACATTTGAGCAAAGAGAATCTCATTGTGAGATAGATGTCTGAAATTTTTGATATTTCAATTGATGAGTTAGCCTTTGGCTTATTGAGCATCACACATTTTATTTTGGTCGCTTTCCCTTTTTCCTAGTCAAATACTAGTATGTGCGACAGGCTTTTGCAGCTCTATATCTCTTTTCATTTGGAGATTTACATTTAGAGAGCTCTTTTAAAGCATAAAAATAAAAAGTGGGAGGATATATAGGCATGAGTCTATGCATGTCTCAAGATCAACAAAACCATTCACTAATCATTCATGACAAGGTTGAAGATCTATTTACAACAATCACATAGATTTCAGAATTTCTTCCACAACGATATGAGTGCATGAGAGACAAGCTAAGCTCGTTAAATGCACAAAGCCATAAGTACAAAGGTACAGGGCAAAACATGCTTGGAGACAAAACTCAACAAAGTGATCAAACCTTTTGGATTTTCAACTTTTTATGTGTTTTTGGATTTTTGACACAAAAACAGTAGAAGAAAGATAAAAAACAAAAAGAATAAAAGCATTTTAAACACAAACAAACCACAAATTAAACAAATGCTCAAAAACACAAAGCAAATAACCAATCTTATCCACAAAGCATAGGAAGAATTGATGCATGGACATGTTATAATGCTTATGCATGAGAACCCTTTGTCACCCACACGTCACGTGCGTTTGGGGTGATATCCTTGACGGATCGGGTACGAGAGTTAGGACTTTCAAACCTCCTGTTGAAGCTCTCCAAGCAAGTGGTGAAGGCGCCAATCATTTTCATCACGTCCGTCATTCCGGGATCACGGTTTTGGCTCCTTGATTGCTCACCACCCCAAGACCTCAAGTCATTTCTTCTTCCTCGTGACCGAGGTACACTTGCATTGTTGTCTGCTCTTAGCTTTTGACAGTTGGGTCTAGTGTGTCCTTGCAGTCCGCAATAGTGACAAATATAGTTTATTCTAGGACCCTGCTGCTGTCTTGGAAGAGATCTTCCTCTAGTTCCGTGTCTACCCATAGATTGATTTCGGGGCTTATTCACCATCCGTTGCTCACTCACATTCTTCCTCTCAGCCTCAACATTCCCAGGGATGGTTTCTTCTCCAATAGGCTCTATGGCCTTCACAAATTTCACTTCTTTGGTAGCTTTGGCCGATGAGCTACTTCCTCCGGTATAACCCAATCCGGTCTTGTCTGAGAAGTGTTTCTGAGACGAGATAACATCTTCCAGCTTTCTAGAGGAGACCCTTTCTATCTTGGCTTGCGCTTGCACCACCTCTTGCTCAAGGAATCTTACTTTGGTATAAGCTTCCGATAACTCTCCATTTAGTGTCTCAATCTCACATTTAGCCTCTTTATATCTAGCCAGTAGACTTTTGTAGTCCTCTTCAGCCCTTTTCATTTTCTTCACAGCCGCCTTTGCAACCCTTGCATACTCACCTGATTTCTCAAGAAGTAAAGCGTAATTCTCTTGAAGACCCAATGTACCTTCATCCTCTTCAGCTTCCGATTCTTCAACAACCCCAATAGACTCCAAATCAGAATGCTCACCAAGCTCCTTCACAAGTGTATCCAAGTCATCTGAGGATTCCACATGAGCAATTGTCATGAATGCCGAGAAATTTCCTTCTTCATCACAGCTCTCATCGGAGTCAGAATTTGATGAGTCCGAATCACTTAAAGTAGTGGCATAAACCTTTCCCTTCGACTTTAAGTAATTTGGGCATTCCTTTTTAAAATGCCCATGCCCATTACATTCAAAACATGTAATTCCTTGTGAGGATTGGGAATTTTTACCATCTTTTCTTCGAAACTCTTTCTTCTCTTTTCCGGCACTCTGGAATTTTCCTCTGTCACCAAATTTTCCACTATTCTTGAGCTTTAGGAATTTACGGAAGTTCTTTACAAGATACGCCACATCTTTATCTACCGTATCCTCTTCCGAAGAGTCATGAGATACTATCCTCTCATCAATTGTCTTAAGAGCAAGGGATTTGCTCTTCTTCGCCGAAGGAAGGGACAACTCATATGTCTGTAGAGAACCAACCAGCTCTTGAACCTTGATTTCGTCAAGATCTTTGCTCTCTTCAATGGCTGTAACTTTGGGCCGGAAACTTTCTGGTAGTGACCGGAGAATCTTCCTTACAATCTTCGAGTCCTCCGTCTTTTCCCCCAAGTTAAATTTACCAACAACCACTTCGTTCAACTTGCTGTAGAACGAATCAAACGACTCTTCATCACTCATCTTTAACTCCTCAAAGCGAGTGGTCAACATTTGAAGTTTTGTGTCCTTCACTTTCTTAGTTCCCTCATAGGTTGTCTCCAGAATTTCCCATGCTTCCTTAGCAATGGAGATGTGAGAAATCCGGTGGAATTCTTCTGGAGAGACACCGCAGAAAATAGCATTCAATGCCTTGCTATTTGCATTTGCCGCTGCAAGAGCCGCCTTATCCCAATTGGCCTTAGGAGCCTCCGGTTTGGTCCAACCTATCTCAACTGCATCCCACACAGTCTCATCCATAGAACACAAAAACGCCCTCATTCGGACTTTCCAAAATGCATAATTATTACCATCAAAAAATGGTGGAACATTGAGAGATTGAGACCTATCCATCTCAACAAGGGGTCAAGGATCACACTCAGGTATTCAAACCATAACAAGTGTACCCGCTCTGATACCAAATGAAAGTTCAAAAAGGGTATGAAACACCGTTGAACGTTTAGACCCCAAATAACAAAAATACCAATTCAAGCTTTATATCAAACAATTAATGTGCGGAATATGATAACAAGCTTATAATAGAATTGATAGAACAATCTAAGCCAAATATAAACACATCCACAGCAGTAAATATAAGGCAAAGATAACGGAAAGAAAGATGCAAACACATGGACAACACATGATGTGTTATTGAAGAGGAAACCGAAGTCCTCGGCGTAAAACCTCTCCGCCGCCCTCCAAGCGGTGATAAAATCCACTAAAGAGTATAGTTGGGATACATGAACAGCAGAAGACCCTCCAAGCCTAATCTACCCAAGTACCTAAGCCCTCCAAGCTTCTTGCTCCAACGAGGTTACGCCGAACCTATTTCTTCTTTACCTTCCCGGATTCCGCTACTTGACCATAGCATCAACCAATGTATATTGGTTCCTTCCCAAACTGCTTCCCTAAGCACCAAATGAACCTTCTCACAGACGTGGGTGTGGTGAGATAAGGATTTGGTAAAAGACCTCTCAAGGGTATGACAATGGAGAGGAAGAAAGTAGAGGAATTTGAAGAGTCTCTAAGGTAAAGATTGGGGATGAGCCAATCTTGTTTTTCTCTAGGGTTTCTCTCACAAAATTCTCCCTAGAAGCTCTCTCAATTTAGTGGGTATAAGGGTGTATATATAGTAGGGTGAGAAGGGAATGCAAAACGTCAGTTTTTGCCAAACAGGGTTAACTCGCGGCTTGACCTCGCGGCTTGTCTAAGTCGTGAGTTCCAGTCGCGACGTAACGGCCTGGACAGCCTGGAACTTTTGTCCTGTAGCATGACAACTGGCGCGACCCTTCAGCTTCCCAATGTGCCTCTCACGTGCCTGCCTTTCGCGGCTTGCCAGTCGCGATCCACCCGCGAGCCCTAGCCGCGAGAATCTGTTTTTCTTGCACACTCTTGAGCTTTTCTTCACATCTTCTCACACACTACCCTTACAATTTTCCCACCTAAATATAGGGTTACTAAGTGCTAAATTACAAGCAAATTGGTCATGGAATAAAGCCAATTAGATGGTCGATTAAATTCAACCTTACAGGAACATAAAAGTTTTCCATTGTAGACTTTTCATGCTTAAAGAACATGACTTGCCAACTAATCAAACTAGAGTTTTTAGTACCTACAACAATTTCACAACATCAAGAACAAACCTCAGTGTATACAGTGTCAAATTCCATAGTCTTCTGTTACATCAAATGAGTGTTTAATTTTTCACGTAAAGTATTAAATAGTTAAGCTTCTAGGCCATAGTCTATGGTTGGACTTGGATGACACCTTTCCACATCGTATCATTATGAGATGTAGAAAAAATTTGGAGTATACACAACACACTTAGTGTGGATGGGAAGAAATTTCATCATATTCCAATTGGTTAGGTTAGTAAGGGACCTATTCCAATTTAATGATCCTAGAATTTTGTATACAAGTAATAATCAAGGAAACTTCTGCCTAAAATAAGTCGGACTTTTGGCAAGAGAGAAAATTGATGTCTAGACAAATCAAGCTAAGGCTAACCAAAATGGACCATATTCTTAGTTTCTTATCTTGATTTGTTCCATGTACAAGACTTACAGTCAATGCTTGGCGTATAAAAGTTGAACATCTTATCTAAAGTCCATCCTCTAAAAGCTTGAGAAAAAAATTCATTTAAACCAACACAATATATAAATTATAAAGGAATCAAAGAAAAATTGTCAAAAATAATGAAAATTTAATCTGTGCTTAAATTCTGATAAGGATGAACCCAATAGATATATACTTAAAAAAAAAAAAAGATAAAAAAAAATCTATGCTTATTTTGTACGTATGATAAAGTTCTATCACAAAATTTTTTAAGACTCATGCTGATTAGTGATTAGCAGTTATAAAGGAATAATCATCAATATATATATATATATATATATATATATCATTAACACTTTCTTATTCTCATCAGCATTTATTATATCTTTTTATTCTTACCTGAACTTACCGTGGTTGGCTTTTCAAATTAGTCAGTATTAGAACTTTCCCTAATATATGTTTATAAAAAAAAAAAAAAAAATCCTTTTATCATTTAAAGAATGGACAAGGGCAGCCATTAGCATCAATAAATGGAGTTTTCCTTATACCAAAGAATGTTTATTTTCGAAGAAAGAATCTAATAATTTTCTCAAATTTCATATCGACGTTCATTTATGCCTAACAATAATATAGTAAACACAATTTTAAAATACATTGATAAATTTCTTATGATAATTCCAATTGTAAAAGAAATTAGAAATTAATTATACATCAAATAATTAACTAATATAATTAAGTAACATTTTTTTTTGGAGAAACATATTATTAATTAACTTATTTTCAAATGAGTAAATAATAATTAGTATTTTTACCAAAAAGTTGCTTAAAGGGGGTGACAAATATTTAGATGTTGACTAGGTCATTTTTTTCAAAAGATTTGTGCACTCTTAATGAAATTTTCAAGTTAAGAGGTTATTGATCCGTCCTCTAGGATGAAACAAGCTGAAATGAATTAAATAACCGCAGTAGATAATTCCGTTTTTTTTTTTAAAGAGAGTTTCAATCTATGACGTCCGCTCCTGATGATAGTTCTTTATTATCAAACCAAGACACCAGTCGGTTTTTGGTGTAGGCAGTAATTGAACCCTAAATCTCTTATTCAACTATTAAAGATTTTACTAATTGAACTAAATAGAACCCACTGCAGTAGATAAATCTTATTACACACACTTATGAATGAATTATAATCTAAAAATAGCGTACCAATTAGTGACCCACCATTAATTTTCATTGAGGTATTCATTGGGAAAAGTTAACGGATGTTCTAAGTGCATTGGTTTAGAAAATATTTTAGAAATTTGTTATGAGAAAAGAAAAAAAAGCTAAGGTTATGTTTGGTAACAGTTTTTGTTTTCTATTCTTAAAAACTAGTTTTTGAGAATATAAAGAAAAAATAATTTTCTTGTATTTTTGAAATCAAAAATATGTTTGGTTAATAGAAATTAGAAAGATAGTTTTTTGAAGAAAAAAATAAAAAATACTAAAATATGTTGTTACTAAGATTTGAATTTTAATGCTAACTCATTAAATGAAACAAATTTATTAAATTAAATACGTGTTTTTCATTGATTTTTGAAAATTAAAAACTGAAAACAACATTTTGCATGTTTTTAGTTTCCTTCACAAACTGAGTTTTGAGAATAGTTTTTGTTTTCTGCCTATTTTGAGTTGCCAAATAAGTTTTTTAGTCACAAAAATAAAAAATTATTTTTGAAAACAGAAAATAAGAGCAAAAAGCAGTTACCAAACATATCCTAATTTTTGTTTACAACATTTTATATATCCTGTCAAAGTGGTATAAAACTTTCATAAAATTTTCCATTAACAAATGCCTTAAGGGCACCAATTAACCGGTTCCTTCATTATTTAATTGAAATCTATTTATTAGCCATATTGTGAAATGAGTAATGTTATAAGCACGAACTTTTTTACAATATTGTTTCAAATTATTAATGTGATAATTTTTTACAGGTTTTCATCTAGGCCCACCATTAACATTACTTTTTTACATCCTAATAACCACTTATTTCATCGGTAGTTTGTAAAATATATTGTAGTTTTAGCATTTTCCTTATGAAAAACCAACCCAATCATACGGAAAAACTTCCACAGACAGACACACTCAAGTTCGCACTAATTTTCACAACTTGCTAGGTTGTTAACTTATGATTAGATTACAACACTAATACATGGCATGAGACTATCATGGAACTTGGTGAAAAAATGGATTTGGGTGCACCAATCACAAGCTGATACTAGTATGTTGTGGGATTTAGGTGTGAAAATGGATAATATGTCCATAAAGTTTTCCTAGATTTTTTTTTCTTTTTTTTAATATTAGAAAAGGAAATTAGGACCATAAGAACGTTTCAAATGGTCTACAAAATAGGTAGAGGCCTGATCAGCCCAACTTAAACTGTTGCTAAATTCGAGTCATTAACAAAAAATTTGCCATGTAAAAATTAAAAAAAAAAAAAATTCTATCAAGTGTATAATGATGTATCATAATATGCTTATACCTCATTTTACATAGATAAAGCTATTAAACTCAAAAGTCAAAATCAACCTTGAAATGAGTAATTTGATACGAATCTTTTGATCTTTTGACCATTTACAACTACTTTAGACTGTTATAAAAGTAAATTACTATCAAACAATGTCTTACAAGGGAGATTTGTGGGCTTTTTTCTTCTTGGGTTGAAGTTTATAAGCATAAGCCCAAACCCATCTAAAAAAGTACATTAAACTAGAATGGGCAATGGGCATACAAATAATTTTTGTATTAATACAACGAAAGGGGCTGGTAAAACGACTCAGTAAATACCTTGTTATGAACAGAAAAACACTTAACATCCCCTGCTTAAGCAAGTCAGAAGTGTCTTCCACAATCACTCCTAGTCTTCCAATAAATGACTTGCAGTCAAGAGGACAAGGTGAGAAAATCCTTGAGGCTTCTTCCAATATAATTTTTTTGATTGCCAAACATCTTAGCAGTCTTTTTTTTCCCTTCATGTGATTTGACGACAAAACTGTTTAGCGCTAATCATCAACTGGCAACTATCAGGAGGTGTGCACACTCTAACAGCCTCTTTGGTCTTGAGATTGCAAAGCCTGAGTTGTTTCATATGCACTTAAGTACCTACAAAACAGAGACATAGAGAGCATTGGGACAGATTGCATAGAGCTTTCTAACTGCTTTTTTACAATTTATAAGTATGTAGTGCTTAAGTAAATCACTTTTTAGACAGTGCATTAGAAAGTAAGGTCAACAACTTTCTGCCTTCTAGGGTTATACCAACTAGCAAGCTTCCCAACTCCGAACTACTCCATGATGGCCTCTCCACAATACACACATACGGGGCTTACAAAGTAGCAGATTTTTGTTTTTTCTCTCATAAGATTTTTGAACTCCCAATTATCATCAATCTCCATCCAAAGGACATTATTGTTGAACTCCAATTTTGTGTAACAAAATATTAGGATGCACCTAGATATTTTATAATATAAGCAACAAAAGAGAGCAAATAATTGTCTAAATAAACTAGAGTGGATAAATGGCAATTCACCTAGGTATAAGAATCCTAGAAATAATCTCAGAGGTTACCATTTCTCCTGATCTCAAGACAACCCTCTCTGTTCAAGAAAAACCTTTGTATCATTACATTGCCTCCTCAAATGTTTGTATCTATGCCTCAGAGTATCTTTGTGATGGTGAGACCAAATTTCCCATTGAACAGTCTGGCCATTTCAATCTAAGCCTCGGCCACGAATCCATCACCAACTTTAATTCCTGTTAAGCAAATTATCCATTTTTTATGTCTGATTTATTCTTGGACATTCACCAATCAGCACAGGAATGGCTTTCTTTTATGCACCAACAGGAATGATAAAATTTATTTATGGGGGGATAAAAATTCATTTAACAAAGCATTTGAGAATGCACTTGCTGGGACAAGGCTATTCATTGCAACACCTAATTGGTAAAAGTAGTTTTTATCACAGACTAACCAAAATGATCAAAAATACATGTGAACAAAGCAACGGATAAAGCAGCAAATTTACTAGGGATGACAAGTGGATCTGAGAAAAGGAATCTCCTTCTCCAAACCTATGTCAGGGAAAGACAGGAAAACTATTAGAGAAAAGCTTTTTTTTTTTTTTTTTTTTTAATTCGATTTTACAACTATTTGATATGATTCTTAGAAAGGAAGAAAATATAATTATCAAATGAATCAAACAAAAAAAAAAAGAAAAAAGAAAAAAAAAAGAAAAGAAAAGGAAATTGCAATTCAGTTTATCTTACATATTTGCCACATGGATCAGCACACTGAAGAGATAAGGAAAATGGGTCGGCAAACTCCAAAATACTCTAAAAAGAACAATCCACCATCCTTTTGTCAAATATAATTTCTGCCAATCACAATGTCGACATTTGTTCAATCAGCACATTCCAAACTGCCTTATTTTAGCATGAGAAGAGACCCAACCTTATAGCCTTGAACACTTCCTAGTACTCTCCCACCAAAACGAAGTCAGTTGAACCCATTTTCATTTTGTAATTTGGGAGTCTTAAAGCAAATAAGCAGACAACTAAGATAGCTTAGCCCAGTTGTACATCCCCGCAAGATGATAATAGGTCCATAGAGAAGTGTGAATCTCCATTCCCTTTCCCACCTGGAATTTGAATTAGATGCCTCATGTTGCTCCTACAATCCCCTTTAGTCAAACCCCTATCATGCTGAAGCTGCCAGTTGGGGGTCTGCTCACAAGAACTGAGAATTTCACAATGGAGAGTGTTGACATAAGCAGAAGTCCATCTTGCCCTGTAACCATATCTGTTAAAAAAAAGAATTTTGACAAGTGTCACAACAGTACACAAAAAATAAAAACAAAAGAGAGCATCCAGAATGCAATCCAAATCAGCATTCATGTATCATAAGTTCCACTTTGCCATTCTTCTCAATACACCCATATCACTGGCTACCATTGTGTTCTTATTTCCAAAAATAATTTATAAAAAATAAATAAAGAAAAAGGGTAATTTATGAAAGAATTATTGTTCCAAACTTTCAAAGGTAAGTTAAGTTAGTTTCACACAGTAGTGAAGTAATTTGTTTAAGTGTAAAATTTTACAAAAGCTTCTTTTCATTCTTATTCTTTTTTAATATAGAGATAACAGAAAATTATTAATAATTACAAATAACTGTACATTGGAGGCTGCAATCTCCTCCAACCACATATAATCCCCACCAAATTTAAAGGAAATGACTGATTTCTAATCCATACTAATATATTCCAAAAAAAAAAAAAAGGAGAAAAGGATTACACCATTTTATGATACTATACTATTTCTTCCCTAACACCAAATTTTGTAAACCCATTACTCCTAGGTTTGAGCGTTGCACAAATTTCAATAATTAATTCTATTATTTATTTTACCTTGTCATTTTCTTAAGTTCCCAATATTGCTTATATTTTGTTGGCATTAATGTAAGACTTGTGCAAATTATCAAAAAAGAAAAAAAAAAAAAAAGTGCAAGACTTGTGCGGAGTGCACATCAGAAATCTAAGTCATACGCTTAAAAGAGTATTCCATAATAATATCTTTTCAGCAAGCTATGAAAACCTATAAGGGTATGTAAATGGGTTGATGTGTTGTAGTAAATTTAAGAATTCCTAATACAGCTCTTGTTTCGTTAACACCAAATACAAATACACATCTACCTCTTCCCGCATTAACCTTGGAAAATGGCTTATGTGCAACTCCTTTCACCATCTCCAAAGTAGGATTTTTCTTCCATAAGCCATTTCCTATCTCAAATATCCAGCTTTCTACCCATAAATCCATATATATAAAATATTGAAAATATTTTTTTTAACTTTTTAAATATTATTCTTATTGTATCTTAGAAGAGGACAAGACAATAACTACTTAACCGATTATTGTATCCTTCCTAGCTAAATGCTTACTATTGCCAAATCTAGCAGGCCTCATTTGGCAACTACCACTCCGCCCCTTCAAATCCCATAAGAAACTATGCTCAACTAATGAAACCAATAATTCCAATTCAGTATAAGTAATCTCTCGAGTATGTCTAAGCAATGTTGATCTTCATCAATATAAAATATTATTTTCATTTTGGCTTTACTTGTCCATTAAGTTGCACAACTTTATGCTTTTCACTAAAAGAATTTTAAAAACTTCTTTTCCATTAAAAGGAATGCAACTCAGCAACAGATCATATGACTAATTTCTTTCATTAGTTCTGTTCTTTTGTTTGCATTACTATATCCTTTCAATTTGGCTTAATACCCCTTTAATGATGAGTGTGTTCATATAATGAAAGAGAGTGCGAAGTGACAAAGATGAAAATCAAACAATACAACTAAAGAGGGAGACATACTCTAGCATTCAACAACTCAAAAGAAATCAAACAAAGATGATGCAAAGGAAAACAGTTTCAAAGTAACAACAGTACCTTGCCTCGTTTCCTTGAAATTTGATCAAGAGGTTGTAATTTTCTTTCACTATGGCTATGAATTGAAATTGGAATCATAGTTCACCATGATGTGGAACCCAAAATAAAACCA
Organism: Quercus ilex subsp. ballota; assembly: GCA_032727855.1. Taxonomy (NCBI): domain Eukaryota; kingdom Viridiplantae; phylum Streptophyta; class Magnoliopsida; order Fagales; family Fagaceae; genus Quercus; species Quercus ilex. Next base: position 4,925,872 of record CM064910.1, on the reverse strand, counting down.
TGTCCAACAGTTAAAGCAAATCCCATATCAAAGTCAGACCCACTTGTCACATCTAATTAATTTTTTTGACTACAATCCAAATAATTAATTTTTTTTGGCAAGGTGGAAGGCCTGACAAAAGAAACTCACACAAACACCATTAAAGCCGATATCTTGACTCGCTTGGTTATACCCTCTATTGGAAGTTGGATTTCCATAAATCAAGCACAAATAAAGTTAATTTAGATTGAAAATTGTGGGTTCTACAACATCAGATTTTGGATGACAAAAACTGAGATAATGCAACTGAAAGGATTCTAATATTGTAGGTCAAGAAACACTACCATGAAAATACAACAATATAAGCTGACAATACATTATTGAATTATTTTGAAAGCACTCAATGCTGAACAAACATACCAATCATCAGATCTGGGTCTTCAATGTTGACATATGCACTGTATACAAAAATGTTTTCTTTGTTAGTAACCTCTTTGCCATCTATAACAAATCATTTCAAACAGCTTGGCACATATTTATTTCTATATGACTGATATTATATATATAAGCAACAAAACAGAACAAATAATTGTCTAAAGATACTAGAATGGATAAATGGAAATTCACCTAGGTATAAGAATCCTAGACATAATCTCAGAGGTTACTATTTCTCCCAATCTCAAGACAACCCATTATGTACAAGAAGAACCTTTGTATCATTACATTGCTTCCTCAAATGTTTGTATCTATGCTGAGCATCTTTGTGATAGTGAGACCAAATTTCCCATGAAAAGTCTGACCATTTCAATCCAAGCCTTGACCATGAATCCATCACTAACTTTATTCCCATTAAGCATTTGGTATTGTAACAATCCAAAGAGGTAATGATCCATTTTTTATGTCAGATTTATTCTTGGACATTCACCATCAGCACAGGAATGGCCTTATTTTATGCACCAACAGGAATGATAAAATTTATTTATGGGGGGATAACAATTCATTTAACAAATCATTTGAGAATGCACTTGGTGGGACAGGGCTATTCAATGCGACACCTAATTGGTAAAAGAATTTTTAATCACTGACTAACTAAAATGAAAAAAAAAAAATACATGTGAACAAAGCAGTAGCTAATGAAAGGAAAACTATTGGAGAAAATCTTCTTTCTTTTTAAAAAATTCGATTTTACAACTATTTGATATGATTCTTAGAAAGGAACAAAATATAATTATCAAATGAACCAATAAAAAAAAAAAGGAAATTGAACTTCAGTTTATCTTACATATTTGCCACATGGATCAGCACTGAAGAGATAAGGAAAATAGGCAAACTCTAAAGTACTCTGAAAAGAGCAATCCAGCATCCTTTTGTCAAATATAATTTCTGCCAATTACAATGTCCACATTTGTTCAATCAGCACATTCCAAACTGCCTAAAACATAGTTTCTAGCAGCAACCACAAACTTATTTTGGCATGAGAAGAGAACCTACCTTATAACCTTGAAGACCACCCAGTACTCTCCCACCAAAACGAAGTCACTTGAACCCATTTTCATTTTTAATATGGGAGCCTCAAAGCAAAGATGCAGACAACTAATATAGCTTAGCTCAGTTGTACATCCCCATAAGATGATGATAGGTCCATAGAGAAGTGTGAATAACCTGTAATGCTGAAAATTCTAGTTGGGGATCTGTTCACAAGAACTGAGAATTTCACAGTGCAGAGTGAAGACATAAGCTGAAGTCCATCTTGCCCTGTAATGATATCTGTTAAAAACAAAGAAATTTGACGAGTGTCACACCAGTACACAAAAAATAAAAACAAAACAGAGAATCTAGAATGCAATCCAAAACAATGTTCATGTATCACAAGTTCCATTTTGCCATTCTTCTCTATAGACCCATATTACTGGCTTCCATTGTGTACTTATTCCAAAAACAATTTAAAAAAAAAATAAAGAGAAAATCTAATTTTTGAAATATTTTTCTTTCCTAAACTTTCCAAAAGCTTCTTCTCTTTTTCTTTTTTTTTTTAATATAGAGAAAAATATTAATAATTACAAATAGCAGTACATTGGTGGCATTTAAGCTTTGTATGTAGGATGGAATCTCGTCCAACCACATTTAATCCCCACCAAATTTAAAGCAAATGAAAGAGATTTCTAATCCCTACTAATATTCCAAAAAACCAAAAGGTTTACACCATTTTATGATACTATACGGTTTCTTACTTATCACCTAATTTTGTAGATCCATTACTCCTAGGTTGGAGCATTGCACGAATTTTATTAATTAATTATAGGCGAAAAGCCACTTTTAGTCCCTACATTTTTAAGCGATTCTCATTTTAGTCCTTACATTTTATTTTTACCGCTTTTAGTCCCTATTCTGAAAAACGCTTTCCGTTTTGGTCCCTGCCGTTACATCAGAGACGGATAATGCACGGATAATGCTGACGTGGCAAACGGCTGGAATAAATAATACTTATTTAATATCCACGTGGCCTACCTTGCAACTGTTAGTTACATCCCTGCCTTTAATGGTCACGTGGCCCTCACGTGACAGTCCCTAACCTAAATAAAGCCACAGATCACATGATCTAGAAGGATTACAGAGCAATAACAGAGCAATAACGAGAGAGAAATAGAGATAGATTGAAATTCCAAAGCAATAACAAAACACAACATCTCAAAATTCCCAAATTCTCAAATTTTCAAAACCCAACAGCTGAGATTCAAACCCAGAAGGATTACCCAAAGGAATACAATTACCCATGTCTTGAAATTCAATCACGAACTCATAAATTTATTTACTTTGGATCTTTTATAGGTTAGTACTATTATAATAATGGGGGCGATGATATCGAGATTTTGGTTCATGTTGTTTCCTGCAAAGGAATACAAGATTGTGGTGGTTGGGTTAGATAACGCAGGAAAGACTACCACCCTTTACAAATTACACCTGGGTGAGGTTGTCACTACGCACCCTACTGTTGGGAGCAACGTTGAAGAGCTTGTCTACAAGAATATACGATTCGAGGTTTACTACCAACTTTTCTACTCTTATTTTGTTTTCTGTTAATTATTGCCTACTTGTTACCCTTTGGCTTTGGGAAAGTTAAAAATGGCATTCATAACACAGAGAGAGAGAGTGAGACATAACGAGAGAGAGAGAGTTGGAGAGAAATACAACCTTCGCAATTTGCTCAGCACAAACACTCTAAAGCTATCTGTGATTGTGCTTGCCGATTTGTGGTTTTTTGTGCTTGCCGATTTGTGGGTTTTTTTTGCAAATCTATGGTCATGTGATGAGCAACGAGTAAGGTAAGAGATTAGGGACTCTGCAAGTCTGCCGGCATGTGTGGTCAAGTGTGGTCATGTGATCTGTGGTTTTATTTGGGTTAGGGACTATCACGTGAGGGCCACGTGACCATTAAGGGCGGGATGTAACTAACCGTTGCAAGGTAGGCCACGTGGATATTAAATAAGTATTATTTATTCCAGCCGTTTGCCACGTCAGCATTATCCGTCTTTGATGTAACGGCAGGGACCAAAACGGGAAGCGTTTTTCAGAATAGGGACTAAAAGCAGTAAAAATAAAATGTAGGGATTAAAATGGGAATCGCCTGAAAATGTAGGGACTAAAAGTGGATTTTCGCCTTAATTATATTATTTACTTTACCTCATCATTTTCTTAGGTTCCCAATGTTACTTAAATTTTGTTTGTATGAATCTAAGACATCCATATTATCGGGGAAAAAAAAAAAAAAGGTGCAAGACTTGTGCAGAGTGCACATCAGAAATCTAAGTCATATGCTTATAATATTTTTCAACCACCTGTTAAAACCTATAAGGGTATGTATGTAAATGAGTTTATGTGCTGTAGTAAATTTTAGAATTCCTAATACAGTTCTTGTTTCATTAACTCCAAACACAAATACACAATTCCCTCTTCCCCCATTAACTTTGAAAAAATGGCTTATGTGTCAATAACTGCTTTACTGCTTATTGTATCCTTCCTAAGATTTTAAGCAACTCCTAGTTAAATGCTTACTTCTGCCAACTCTAGCAGGCCTCAGTTGGCAAGTGACACTTTGCCCCATCAAATCTCATAAGAAAATATGCTTAACTAATTAAACCAATATTTCCAATTCAGTACAAGTAATCTCTTGAGTATGACCAAGCAATGTTGATCTTCATCAATATAATTTTTTTTGGCTTTACTTGTCCATTGAGTTGCAGAACTCTGTACTTTTTCTAAAAGAATTTTGAAAACTTCTTTTCCATTAAAAGGAATGCAACTCAGCAACAGATCATATTACTAATTTCTTTCATTAGTTCTGTTCTTTTGTTTGCATTAATACATCCTTTCAAATTGGCTTAATACCCCTTTAACAATGAGCGTGTTAATTTAATGAAAGAGAGTGCAAAGTGACAAAGATGCAAATCAAACAATACAACTAAAGAGGAGACATACTCTGGCATTCAATAACTCAAAAGAAATCAAACAAAGATGATGCAAAGGAAAACAGTTTCAAAGTAATAATGTTTCCTTGAAATTTGATCAAGAGGTTTTAATTTTCTTTGACTGTGGCTATGAATTCAAATTGGAATCATCGTTCACCGAGGGATAGGCCAGTGAAGAGGAACCCAAAATAAACCCATGTCCAATAGTTAAAGCAAATCCCATATCAAAGTCAGACCCTCTTGTCACATCTATTGGAAGCCCTAAATCAGACGGCAAAGAAAGGTGCATAATGTCATCAGGGACAATCTAAGCCATTAGATGATCTACATTCATAGGGATAGGCAGTTGATGACAATACCAAATCACAGCCATCACTGTGAAAGCCCTTCAAACTTGATAGAACCAAATCACAAATGCATTCTACATGGACCCCTATCATTTCTTTAATCTTTGTGCTTTTGAACGTTAGTATACTTACCACTAATGGAAATGACAACATGATAATCAGATCCAATAGGCAAGAGACTTCCGCCCAGGTATGTAATTAGGGGCCTGCATTTGGTACCCCCACCATATTGCATTTGGTACCCCCACCATATTCACGCTGTAAGGTTGAATTTAATCAACCATCTTATTGGCTTTATTCCGTGCCAATTTGCTTGTATTTCAGCACTTAGAAACCCTATATTTAGGTGGGATTCATGTAAGGGTAGTAAGTGAGAGAGTGTGAAGAAATGCTCAAGAAAGTGCAAGAATTCAAGGCTTCGTGGCTAGGACTCGCGGGTGACTTGCGACTGGCAAGCCGCCAAATTCAGTACACGAGTGAAGCGTGCGAGAAGATGAACAGTCATGCCAGCTGGAGCACTATAGGACAAAAAGTCCAACCTGGCCGTTCTGTTAGCTCACGGCTTGAACTCACGACTTAGCCAAGTCGCGAGGCCAAGCTGCCAACCAGCTCTGTTTTGAAAAACCTGACTTTTCACATTCCTATCTCACCCTAGTATAAATACCCCTCATTCCCACGAAATGTAGAGAGCTTACAGAGAGAATTTTGAGAGAGAAACCCTTGAGAAAGACAAGATTGATTCATCCACAATCTTCATCTAAGAGACTCTTCAAATTCCTCTACTTTCTTCCTCTCCATTGATACATCCTTGAGAGGTTCTTGACTAAATCCTTTTCTCACCACACCCACGTCTGTGAGAAGGTCTTTTGGTGCTAAAGGAAGTAGTTTGGAAGGGACCAATGGTTATTGGTTGATGCTATGGTTTATAGCGGAATCCGACAAGCTAGAAAAGACAAAGGTTCGGCGTAACCTCGTTGGAGCAAGAAGCTTGGAGGGCTTAGGTACCTGGGTAGATTAGGCTTGGAGGGTCTATTGCTGTTCATGTATCCCAACTTCATGGATTATTGACCGCTTGGAGGGCGGCGGAAAGGTTTTACGCCGAGGGTTTCGGTTTCCTCTTCGATAACACATCGTCGTGTTGTCCTTGTGTTTGCATCTCTCTTCCCTTTATCTTTACCATTTAATTTCTGTTATGGATGTGATTTTAATTGGTTTAGATTGTTTATCAATTCTGTTATATGCCTGTTATCATTTTTCGCACATACATTGTTTGATATAAAGCTTGAATTGGTATTTTGTTATTTGTGGGTCTAAATGTTTATAGTGTTTTCAACTCTATTTGAACTTTCACACGCAATGAATGGCATGGTATAAAAACACACCAATAGACTCAAATTAGTTATGACTTTCAAGACCTTTGAATTGCTGTCTCTCCTCTCTCTTTACTGTTTTCTCTCCACTACCAAAAAAAAAAAAACCCATTTGTTCTTTGACATCTAAAACTTCAAATACAATTACAAATCATTTTGGAAAGTCTTAATAAAAAAACAATATATCTTTGTGTAAATTCCATCAGTTAACTAACAAAGGAAATATTATACCAACGTCTTTCATTCTTAGTTCCACCTGAATGCTCAAAGAACAAAAATATTCTACGTACCTCTATTGATCCACTAATCTACTAATCATCTCATCTCTTTTTCTTTTCATGGTAAGCCTTTCCTTAACTGAATAAAAATCTGACAATTTCTAGATGCTGCAAAAACACCATGAAAAGAATAACTACACAAAACCCATAAATAACTTCACTCAAACATAGATGTCACTCAATCTGGGCATTGATAATCAAAGGTCATTCACATACAACAATATCGTCCTTTAATTGGGATGTTGTACAGCCTAATATTGAATAAGAATGAATAGCAATCTAGTCTAGGGAAAAAGAAAAAGAGCAATCCACATTGCTAGTATGAAAAAACTAGATTTATTTTCAAATTCGACAAGATGCAACTACATCTGAACGTAATGCAGGAAACTTTAAGCACCATTTTATTCATACTAAAAAACTGTCTAACTAGGAAAAAAAAAGGCCGAGAAAACAAAATGTTAGTTCAAAGTCTGCAATGTTTGAATAAAAAGAAGGGTAGCCATGATTCTTAAGGCAACATCTTAAGAAGAATTTGTATTAAAAAAAATGTAGTAAAAACACTGACCCATGCATAAGTGATAAGACTTCTCACTTGGTGGAAGCATAGTTACATATTTATTTAAATACCCAAGCAGAGGCCAACTTCTAGGAGTGACAGCTTACCAACGCCAAATATTCTTACCCTGCAAAGCTACAAGCCATGCGATGATATTTATTGATCAAATTACTAATTTCCTTTAATTAATTCTATTCTCTTCTTTGCATTACCATATCCTTTCAAATTGGGGTTGGTGCCCTTCATGAATGAGGGTGTTAATTTAACGAAACAGAGCAAGAAGTGATAAAGATACCCAAAGATGCAAATCTAACAATACAACTAAAGTGGGTGACATACTTTGTCATTCAATAAGGCGAAAGAAATTGAACTAAAATGATGCAAAGGAAAACAGTTTCAATTTAGTAACGGTACCTTGTCATGTTTTCTAGGAATTTGATCAAGAGGATCTTTTTCTTCAACTGTGGATAAGGATTGAAGTCTGAATCACAGTTTATAGAGGAATAGGCCATTGAAGAGGAAGCTAAATCAAACCCATCTCCGACAGTTGAGTCAGATCCCAAACCCAAGTCAGACCCATTTGTCACATCTAATTGAAGCCTTGAATCAATTGGCAAAGATAGAGGTGCCCAGTTTCGTGAGAGATTAGAGGAGATTGACATTGTGTTACAGCTGATTGATTATATGAAAAAGTACTCCGATTTGGCCACTCGGTATTGTACAACCTACGCATTGAAGACAATTAAAATCATAAACTATTCAAATAAAATAAGAAACCACAATTTTCCCCTTTTTGAAGTGAACAAAATCTATTCCTGAGATTTTAAGTCACTCCTAATGAAATGCTTAGTTCTACCAAATGCTTAACCCTTAAATGACTTTGAAATTGTACCAAATTTAACAGGGCAATGACTTTATGAGCAGACTATATAATTCTAAAATTTCAACTCAGCGATCCACTCCTACTCCGACTTCTGTATTTTTCTTATATATATATATATATATTCATAACACAGTGCATTGTTTGAATTAAGTCTTCTAGCGGAAAATAGTTACAATGTAAAAATAATACCTGGGCGTATTTCTTCGCATGGGACTCAGTTTCTTTGACAGTGGATATAGATTGAAAATGGAGTCATCTTTTTATAAAGGGATTGGCTATTGAAGAAGAACCCAAATCAAACCTATTACCATCTGCTGAGTCAATACCCAAACATAAGTCAAGCCCATTTGCTATATCCACTGGAAGCCTTGAATCAGATGTCATCAGGGACTAGAGGAGTTTGAAGGGTCTTCTGCGTCTGAGTCTGTATGTGAACCATTTTGAGATAGTAAAGGTGCGAGCAGCTCTATGTCGTCATCAACATTTTGAGAATTGTGTGGGATGATAATGGAATTTTGAGGAGGACATATGCATTCCACATGCACCCCCATTCTTGCAATCACTGGAGCGTATTTTCCGTTTGTACTTGCCCAATGATCGATTTTACATGAAATCTCAACATGATTTCGATCACCTTGTATCAAGTCTCCGAAATCCCTCTGTGATTTGCTGTGAGGTTCACCGTAAAACCACAGATGATCACACTTCAATTCATAAAAATGCCGCCTAACCACGTGACGTTGCTTATGACTATCGGTAGAAATGTGGATATCACAAACATAATCGATTATATCATCACAAGTGAAACCGTACTTATCATTATTAGCGTAACTGTCCTTCAATGGAACTAGATGAAACGCAACACAAATAGCAATTGATGGAAACTCAGGACCAACCCAGAATGATATGGAACTTTCAATGCTTTGATGATTGATCCAATTCGGAATCTTCTTTCCTGGTACTCTAATGTCATATCTCTCCCCAAAATCAAACAGATATGCATCTATAGTGGGAAAGGACTCATCATAAATTGCGTTGCGCTCGGAGAGGGAGACCCGGGAAGAGCAATCAATCTGATTCGATAAATTGCGATGTGAATGCGAATCCATTAATACTTTGTGTTTCACACCTGAACATTTCATATTTGGTGAAAGCCCTAAAATTCTTCCAAACTGCATGAAATTAGGAATTTTAAGAAATTGAAGTTTAGCAAATCTAGTAAATGTATTTGCAAAGGTAACCAAAATTGTTTCTATTATTACTTTAAGAGAGAGAGAGGGGTACCTGAAGGATTAATTTTCTTAATGATTCTGAATTCAACGATATGCAGTTTGTTGCATCTACTTGTCTTGTACTTTCTGGAAGCTTTGGAATTTTCTTAAGGAACTTGGAATCCTGAATTAGAAGCCAATTTAATCTATTGAATCTTATAATGCTTTCTTGGAGGTTCAAATCTTTGCTTCTTGATAATAAACATTTCTCTGAGTCGGTGAAGCAAGAAGTGAACTTTTTTAGAAAATTTAACTTTGGAAAACAATATTTTGAAAAGCCACCGTAAGAATTGCACGCTGCTGCTTCTCTACCAATCCCCACGTCCTTTGGAAATTTGACATTACCATAAAGGAAGAGTATGCGAAGTTGTTGCAATTTATAAATGCTACTTGGAAGATGACACGAATAGAAACTGGAACCTATCTCTAGTCGCTCAAGTCCAATGAGATTCCCAATTGATGGAGGAAGCTCTCTAATGGTAGTGTTTCCCACACTTAAATACTTTAAATTTTCCATTTCTTGTGGAATATCGGGGAACCTTTTAACCCTTTCGCAACTATGAAGATATAAATATTTAAGAGATTTCATCACAATACAACTCGGAAGAATTTGAAGTTCATTGCAGCCCCAGAGGTCCCAACTTTCAAGCTTATCAAGATATCCAACAGAGTCATGGATCTTGACTAATTTTCTACAATTTCGGAGATCCAATTTCTTTACATTTGGGGTGGCACTCAATAAGTCGGGTAATTCCCTAATGTATTGATTGGAATTGAAATTTATATATGTCAAGTTTTTGCATTGTATCCTCTGTAGAAAAAAGAAAATCAAAATTTTTAACTTCAACAAACATTATTAAAATATAGTTTAATAAAGTAATAATAATTTATAAATAAATAAAAATGATTATACCTTGAAAAGCTTGTCCAATGTAACCCGGCTTTCTGGCATGTTGAGTGCAATGAGATTTTGAGGATCAAAATTAGGTGGTAAGGAAGATAAAGGAAATCCAGACCAATCAAGAACCCTTAATTCGTTAGGAAGATATTTGAGACCTCTACAAATATCTACATTACTAGCCATGAGGAACTTGAGATTTTTCATCTTCTCAAAACATTTAGGTTCTAATTTCATCTTTGATGGTTCAGGTGAGCATATCATTATGCCTCGAATTTTTTCCGATCCCTAATTAGACAAAGCATCAAGTCAATCATACTATATATTAAAATTCACTAAAAGTATAATGACAGTTAAAATTAAACAAGAACTAAACTAATAAACTTAAATTTTCTTCAACATTTAAATGGAAAATAATCAATACATTTGCCATTTGAAAAAAAAAGTAGAAAATGAACCAAAATAATGCATACCGTATTTTGTGTTAGTACTTTATGAACATCTTCATAACACCATAGCCTACTACGCTCTCCAGGCATTCGTGGTGATTCCCGTCGAATAATGTCCCTACCCATTTGTTGTAGCAAGTCATGCATCAACAATCTATCATATTTATCAACAGTTATTAGACTCTTATCCATAAGTTTTTGAATTCCATAAATTGGATGTAAATCGCAAGCATTCAATATATCCATGACATACTCCCTAAAAAATCCCTTAAAGAAGCATGCAATATCAAGGAAAATATCTTTTTCAGTTTCATCCAATCCTTCATAACTTATTTCGAGTATTTTTTGAATTTCTTCATTAGGAATTCTTCCATACTTATCTATAGCACTTCTCCACTGAGGTTTAGTTCTTCCATTTAAATCAGCACCCATTATTACTAGAGCTAATGGGAGTCCCCTGGCATATTGTATAACTCTATTTGCAAGTTCCAAATAATCTTCTTTAGGTTTGTTGCTTTGGAAGGCATGCATACTAAGGAGTTCCAGAGCTTCATCTTGATCTAATTCCTTAACCGAGTAGGTTGAACAACAATTTCCAAGAGTAGTTGCCAAGTGTTTGTCTCTTGTTGTTATAATGATTTTGCTTCCAGAAGCAAACCAATTGCATCTTCCAAGCAAATTTTCTATTTGGATCCATTTATCAACATCATCAAGAACTAAAAGGATCCTCATAAATGAAATTCTTTCCTTTATGACATTGATTCCTCTAGATTTGTTACCCACCTTTAAATTGCTATCCCTTAAAATCTCAAGAAGAAGTGTCTCTTGTAGTTCGATTACACCAGCATTTGTCCCCGATCTTTCTCTTAAATTTTCTAGATAACAAAATCCATCAAAATGATCACAAATTCTATTAAAAATAGCTTTTGCGATTGTTGTCTTACCTATTCCACCAGGGCCATAGATACCTATTATATGACCATCATTTGACTCAATATCTGAAAGTATGGCCTTTACACGATAATTTATTCCAACTGGGTATCGTGCAACAAATAACGGCGTGCGATTTAATTTAAAATTTGAGATCTCTTCAACAATTCCTTTGATAAATTCAAACTCGTTGCAACTGTCATTCACAGAACATGAAAACAATATACGATTTAGATTTTTATCATATATACACACACACATAATTTAGAAAAAGAAAATAGAAATATGAAAATGAACTAAATTTAAGATGTTCGGCTTGTGAATTAAATTTGAATAATTATCAAATAAAGTAAGTGGCATGTGCAAATTCATAAATCTATAACTATCATTATGTTAGCATATATATATATATATATATATATATTAGTTTTAGGGTTCTAGACATAGTTGTCGTGACGTATTGAGCATTCAATCATCAAGGTGGTATGGTAGTTCATTGGTTCAACCGTTAGATGATTGACTCAACCGTTGTACTAATGATAAATTGATTTTAAATATGAACAAATAAAAATAAATTAAAAAAGAAGAAGAAGATAAACTATAAAAAGATGAACTTACATTCAATTTAAACATAAATATGTAGGAATTACGTAGATTAAAATTAATAGGATATTATTGTTCATATATTGAATTTATATATGTTTATATGAATAATGACTAAATAATAAGTTACTTTTTTTTTTTTTTAGAGAGTAAAAAAGGGTGGCTCATTGAATTGGTCATTTGACTACTCATTTCTAAGTTTAAAAGTTAAAGACTTAAAAGACCATAAATAAAAGTGCATAATTGAAGGAAAGTATAGTTATTAATTTGATATATAAAAAAAATTAACATTAAAGACCAAACGATTTGAATAAAACCATTTGGTTCAGTATTTTTTTTTTTAAAACCATCAATTTTCATGATTTAATCAGCTTTTTGGTTGGGAAACTAACGTTTCTGTCATAACGTCCGGATTTTCATATTGTTTACCAATTTGACGGTTCAACCATTGTTTGACTCTCAAAAAAAAAAAAAAAAAAAAAAGGATTATGATAACTGTACATATAGCATAAAGTTGCAATGAAAATCTAACTAGTTACTGATAATTGAAACTTGTTACAACCTACAAATCATTTTAATATTAGAACTACCACCACGCACCCTTGGCGCAATGGTCACTCTACAAGTATTAAGTGCTTATGGGTGTTGGGGGGGGGGGGGGGGGATAAGGGCCGGAATTCAAGTTTTTAGGAGGGAGTTTTATACACATATACACTTCTTAAATTAGGCTAAAGTAGAATTTCTATCTTGTATAAAAAAAATAAAAAATAAAATAAAAATACTAGAACTAAATTATTAAGGATATTTTTGGGAAATGCTTTTTAAATAAATAATATGTGGGAGAAACTCCTACTATTTACTTGGCAAGGTAATTTTTTATTTTATTTTTTAAATCTTTCTATTTTTACATTGCTAGCTAACTTCTATAGTAGTGTTTTCTCAACCAAAAAAAAAAAAAACCCTTGGCCAAAAAACTAACACTGATAAATTAGTGGTAATTGTTGTTTAGCAATAAAATTACTTATCATAACAAACCAGTGAAACTTGTAAAAAGTACAATAGTTGTCATTAAATACATACCTACACTGGTAATGCCAACCAGATATATTTGCAGCTTCAAATAAAGCTTCCCTCCAACTTTGCACCTTGTAATCCTTTAATTTTTCTTCATGTTTAGATAGTGCTTCTCCAAACTTTCCTTTTTGGTTACGAACTTCTGATGGATCTATGTTGTAAAAAACCGGTAGCACTAACTGGTCTTTTTTCTTACACTCAACAATCTTGACAAGTTCATCCAAGCACCATTTGGAGGATGCATAATTTTCTGAGAATACAATTATTGAAATCTTTGAACTTTCAATGACTTTGAGAAGTCCTACAGAAATTTCTTCTCCCCTTTGAAGGTTATTATCAATAAAGGTGTTAATACCCCGTTGACACAAAAAATTATACAAATGGCCTACAAAACCAAGACGGGTATCTTCACCTCTGAAACTCAAGAAGACATCAAATTTCTTGGGTTGGTGGGTGAAAGAAGAAGATGAGGCTCCTTTGCAGGTCACAAGAGCCATCAAGATTTATGAGCAAACAGGTGTAAAGATCTGAAAGGAGGAGAAAGAAAGTTGTGAAGGGATTGCAATATAACTTGGGAAAGGGAAAGACAAATTGGGAAGAGGGTGAATGCAAGCAAGAGGAGCCTTTAAAGGTGGCTTGCTTTCGGTGTGTCCAACAACTCTTTGAACTTTAAAGTCCCATATTGATGCTTTTTACATTGCTTTTGGTGTGACTCTCTGAACTTTCCAAGAACCACATATGCATTTTTTATTGCAATATCATGCAAATTTCCGTGTGAAACCTAAATTAAATCTTGGAACTTTCTAAGCAACATACTAGTCATTGAGGTCAAACAAATCATCAATATCTATATATTACTAAAAGTTGAAGCGTGACATTTATTGCTACTGAGCTCTTGTTGCGCCACCTCATCGCCACGTCATTCGCCACGTAATTATTATTTATTCCTATTTTTTTTACAATATATATATATATATATATATAAATAGATTATTGACTTTACGTATTCATCTTTGTCGGTTTTAACATCTATATATATATATTTCTTTTTTATTTCCAATTTTCCTGTAATTTTTTTTACATTAACTTTTTTTTTAAATATTTACACTTTCTTCAACTTTTCTTCTTCCGTTATTTTTTCATCTCCCCACTACCCTCTACTTTAATATTACTATTCATATTTCCCTTCATCTTCCTTTATTTGTCTCTTCTTATCCCTTTCCTCTTACTATAAATTTGTCACTCTTTTCCATTCTTTGCATAGTTCTCTCTCTCTCTCTCTCTCTCTCTCTCTCTCAATGTTTTGGTAGATTTTTATTTTTTATTGCATCTCCGCTTTAGGTTGATAAATTTTTGTGTTTTTAAGAACTCTAATTTAGGTTGATACGATTTAGTTTTGTGTTTTAAGTTATTATTATTATTATTATTTTGCTCTTTGATTGTTAAATTGTATCCGATTATGTTATAAAAAATTAAAGATAGTAGATAAAAATAAAATAGTATTCCATTACATTAATTTGGATAATTTAGTGTTTATTGTTATATCTTTTAATTTTTGTTATTTTTTTCTTCTCTTCTATTTTACTCAATATTGAAATTCAACCACATCCTCCCTATCATTAAATTATTTATATTTTCTCTCTCTTTTTGTTTTAAAAAATAAAAAATGTAATATTTTACTTAAATTCAAATAAAAGAAAATTATGCTCATCAAATTATACTTTTTTTTAACATTTATACTTTCTCCAATCTTTCTCATTCTCTTTACTTTTTCATCTCCCCAAACATTCTACCTTGATATCACTCTTCCTCTTTCCTTTTATCTTCCTTTATTTGGTTTCTTTTAATTATCATCCTCTTAGTATAAATTTGTCATTCACTCTTCCATTCTTTACATAATTTTCTCTCACAAAAAGGTAGTTATTTCCCACTCTTTCTCCCTCAATTTTTTGGTGGATATTTATTTTTATTTTTCTTGCATCTCTATTTTAGCTTGATAAAGTTTTGTATTCTTTAGAACTCTGTTTTGGTAGATGGGATTTAGTTTTGTGTTCTAAGTTTTTTTTTAAATTTTTTTTATGACTTTGATTGTTAAATATTGTCATATTGCATTATAAATAATTAAAAATAGTATATACGAATGTGCTATTATTATATTACATAGAATTATTTGGATAAGTTAGTGTTTATTGTTATGTATTTTATTTTTATTTTTTTTTCTCATATCATTTTATTTAACATTTAAATTCAGCCACATCCCCATATATATCATTAAATTATTTATATTTCCACTACTTTTTATTTTAAAAATTTTTAAATATAATATTTTGCCTAAATTAAATAAATAAAATTGTCCACATTAAGTGGAGTAATGCTAGGAAACACTCATTCTCACACCCAATGTATCGAAGGAAGAATGAAATACAAAACAAATCAAGTTAGAAACACTAAATTAAAAAAAAAAAAAAAAACTAATAATGCATATTTAATGTCATAGAATCATCATCAAATTTTGAAAAATGATAGGTTGCCAATGGAGAGAGAGAGATGGTATAGAAAAAAACCAATACAAAGTAATAAAGAGTAGATAAAGAAAAAAAACCAAATGTCAATTAGTAATCGTTGATTGGAAAACAAAGAGGTTGTAAGGAGAAGTAAAAAATAAAATAGAGATTATCATGTAGGGAACATTAAAAACTTTACAGTGTAGTAACATAAACCGTTAAATTCACTTAAAAAATTAAATAAAAAATCAACAATTAAATACAATTATAGTACTAAATTTAAATTTAAAACTAATCAAACTCTAACTATGGAAACCATATTAATCATAACTAAAAAAGAGATGTTCTCTGATAGTAGTAGAAATTACATAAGAAATAAAGTTAGAAAATTTAAAAATCCATTTTTTGACATTTCATTTAACCATATTAATAATATATATATATATATATATATATATATAATTTTCATACACTATTACTTTTGAAAATCTAATAAACAATGCTACCTCTCATTTATCGTCTTTGTTATGCAAATCATCAATTAATAAATATATGATAATGGTAAGAAGTGTTACAAATGAGATCACTAAAAGAAAAAATATAAAATTAAGTAGCCACTATCATTATAGAGTAGTAGTCTATAATTTTACGCATCCAAAAAAGTAGAATATATAGAGTTTTCTTAAAGGTATGTGTAAAGATTCACTGTATGTGTGTGTGTGTGTGTGTGTGTGTGTGTGTGTGTGAGTGTGTATAAAGGTAAAAAAAATGTATATTTAAGGTTTTTATTAACTTAAAAACTAATTAAAAACCAATGGTTAATAACTAAAATTATAGTATTAATAAAATATTTAATGAGACCATCCTAAATTAGATTTTTTTTTTCAAAAAAAAAAAAAACTTTAATTTAGATATTTATAAGTACACAATGAAATAATGATTCATGAATAATAAAAAAAAAAAATTATCTATACATATTTATCTTGTGTGGTTGTAACTTTACATATAATTTTGCATTTATACATTCATCTACTTTAATTTAGATGTTTATAACTTAATAACGAAATCTATAAACAAGGTAATTAAAACAATCATATTTCTACAATTCAAAAAGTCACAATTTCTCATCCCAAAAAAAAAAAAAAAAAAAGTCGCAATTTCTTTTTTCAAAAAAAGGCCTTTTACATTTCCTTGGAATTATTTTTAAATTTTTTTATAAGACCTTTGACATACCACTAACCTAACCACTTCATATATTAAAAAAAAATTAAGGCTCATTATTACTTCCGTTAATATATTATAGATATCTTAATTGATTGAGACCAAAATAGAGAAATGCCTTTCATATTTCCTTGAAAATTCAGAAGGAAAAAAAAAAAAAAAAAAAACTTTTGACATACCACTAACGTAACTACATCTATAACTATTTAAGCCATCTATGATATCTATTTCTTATTGATAACCATAAAATTTACAACTAGCTAGGAACATACAAAGTAATAAAGAATAAACGAAGGAAGAAAAAAAGAATTGAAATCAAACGTCAATTAATAACCGTTATTTGGAAAATAAAAAGGTGGTCAAGAGGAGTAAGAAATAAAATAGAGATGGCTATACAGAGGACATCGAAAACTTTATAGTGCAATAAAATCAACCATTACATTCACTTAATTAAATCAATAATCAACAATTAAATATAATAATACAAAATTTAAACTTAAAACTAATCAAACTCCAACTAGAGAAATTATATATATATATATATATGTGTGTGTGTGTGTGTGTGTGTATAATCATAATCTTCATGCACCATGATTTAAAAAAATTTAATGAATAGTCCTACATCTTATTTAATGTTTATGTTATACAAATCATCAACCAATAAATAATGATAATGGTAAAAAATGTTATAGATAAGATTATGAAAAATATGATAAAACTATTATTAAAAAAAGAAGAACTCTTTATAAAGTCTAGGGACTAAAATAATATTTAATTTAAAAAATTATTACGCGCAACGTGCGGGTCTATGACTAGTATATATAAAAGCAGAGACCATATGCGGGAGTGCATGATGTCCTGCCAAGTGGCACTCTAATTTTGCATTGTGCATTTTTTTTTTTTTTACCACTTTCATTAAGTGTTTTTACTGTTATCCAAAAGTTCATATTAACTTATTTTACTGTTAGCTTATTAATGTCTCATTAATTTACTAAACTTACACCACACATTTCTCTATTCTTTATGTCTTTTAGCACACCCACCATTTTAGTATTTAAAAAAAAGCAAAAAAATAATAATTAAGGACTAATAATAATAACTAACTAGATAAGGCATTGAAGAAAGATAGAGAGACACAAAAATGTTGTGGATTATTATATAAAACACACTGTTTCACTATATATTACCAAAATAAAAAACCTAAGACTAACAAAACATTTGAAAGAGAGAGAAAGAGGAATCTAAGGGGTCACCACCTTTGTTATACAGGCCACCCACTACCATCAAGACACCGAAACCCCTACGAGTTTTTTTTTTCCCCTTTTCTTTTTAAAATTAGGGGCTTAAATATGATTTAGGTTTACAAATATGAACATTAACATGAGCATGAACATGAAGGTAGATTTGTATTCATTTTCTTGAAGAAAAAATATACTTACAAAAAATTCCAAACTTTATTAGGTAAAGAAGAATCAAGTTATAGATAGCAAAATCAACAAACCAAAAATTTTAGGAGCCTAAGAGAAGCCATTACTCATTTGAAACAACCCAAAATACTCAAGGACTAAAAAAAAAAAAACCATCCACTCCACACATCCATCGCAACTGCTTTAGCTCAAGGAAAACAATATATACATATATATATTGTAGGGACTCAGTTTTGGAAAGGCCCCAAACAATACATTTTTAGAGAGTGGGTTGAAGAAATTGACCCTTGCAGACGAACGGGGCCCAAATGATGGATACACCGCCGTTGAAGGCCGGAGCATCTAAGTTCCACTTTAATGCTGCTCCTCAGCACTGATCTGAGGAGGTTCATACTTGTCCCTCTTCTTTTCTTTTCTCCTTTTTCTTGTTTTTCTTTCCACCTCCCCCTTTAACTGTTCTGTTGGTTCCTCTTATATAGTCCTCCTCCTCCCATCTCTTTCTTTCATCTGTTGATCATTCATGCGCTTTCCCTCTGACTGTCCGTCCCATCAACTGCATTATCAGTACTCAAGTGATTTGCAATAACCAAGGTAGCCCTGTTCAAGAGTCACATCTCCATTAGTGCGGCCAGAGGGTTAGGTGAGCGCATTTAGTGTGGAGGTGACAACCTGTCCTGGGCCTGTTCTCCTACCTAGAGTTAGTCTCGGTCCACTGAGGACAGGGTTATCCTTGGCGGGGATTTTTAAAGCTCAGGCCTTCATATATCGTCCTCGGACGATCCTTCTTCCTCGGCATGGGCCCTAGGCCGGATGTAAAGTGGGCCGAGGTCACCAAGCCCACAGGCCCCACAATAGCCCCTCAAAATCCTGCTGTTCGTATCCTCGGACGGGGAGGAGGATTTTGATATCCCCGGGCCCTCTACATGATTCACCAACCTCGGTCCACATCAGCATTGGAGTCTTTTCGCCTGCCCAAGGTACGTTTCTGGTGCTTCGAGGCCCAGTGCGCGTTCGCATTAAATTTTGGCGGCTCCACGTTTCCCACTTCCAACGGTGTGATGGTGACCGCTTGGCGGGAATTTTCCGCTTTTATGGGCGGGAAGGTATGCTTGATTAACTTTAATTGGGGATATAAATATTCGTTGGAACCGCTTGGCCTCCTCATTTGCGCACTTACGAACTTCGGTACATATACTCTGAATTTGGTCCAATTTTCACACTGACAAGCGCCCCTTTCCAGCGTAAAAAGCTTGCCCAAGGAGAATCTCCCCATTTCTGTAAGTCTTCTTCTCTCTGTAGTACAAAATTTTCTTTGGTTTCCCTCTCTCTTTCCCTCTCTCGGGTCCTTTAGACATTGCTAGGAATGGGTAAGTTTAAGAAGTTAGTTGAGTCTGAAGAGATGATGGAGAAGTTCACTGCTGATTATGGGAGTTTTGTTTATCTTTCTGCAGATCCGCACGCCTTCGCGTGTCATTTTCATCTGGTCAACCAGGAGGATTTGGAAACCGTTCTTAGGGCGGAGCTTTTTCTGAACGAGGCTGACAACCAGATTAGAGCCGTCCACAAGATCCTCGGATGCAATCCAGCCCAGAGGTCGTTCCTGGTCTCCAAGCATGTTATCAAGGCTCGTGATCCTCGGCTTAGGCAAATCATCATGGTAGATGACGGTTTTACGCTTTCCGAAGGATCTTTTATTCCGGAAGGCACTCCGCTGGCAGGCTCTTCCTCGTCCCATAAAGCGGCAGAGGCCGAGGAAGGGAGCTCGGATGAAGGAGAGGAAGTGGTCGAACTAAGCTCGTCTGAGGACGAATTCAGTGTATTTGACCGAGCTGATTAACCCGAGGATCCCTCTGGTGATCTAGGGGACCCCCACTTGTCCGAAGCCGATCTTCAGCCCCTGAGGGTTGGTACCCAAGCTGAGATGGGTCCTAGGAGACAGCCCCCAATCAGCCTTCTTGACTTGCTTGAGGGCAAGTCTGGGAAAGGGGTGCCGAGGGAGTCACAACCCAAGCCTCTACCCGGCTCTCAGCCTTCGCCTGCGCAGACCAGGTCTTCATACATCCCCCCAATCTCGGAATCTCGGCCTGAGTCCCCCGAACCAAAAAGGAAGAGGCCTTCCAAGGGCAAAGACCCAGTGGATGGGTACAGGTCCCACCCTTCTCCAGAGGAGGATGAAGCCCGACGACCTTTTAAACAACTGAGGCTGGGTGGTCAGCGAAAAGGGAAAGAAATCGTTCAACAGTCCGAGCCCCAGGCCTGGCTGCCCGCTGCCATGCTCCATGGAAAACCTTTGATGGATAACGCTACTATCTGGGATTTTCGAGGAGGTGAGGGGGCTCGTGTAGCCGATGCTCTGGAGAGGTCCCTCCTCCTCCCCGTTGACATGGCTGAGCTTGGGAGCATGAGGGGGCCAGAGGTTGTCGGCATCCTCAAGAGATACCTGGGTATGGTAGGACCTCTAGTACTTGTTTATTTCGTTTGAATTTTATTGCCTAACACCTCCCCTCCCCTTTACGGAGTATATGTTTTGGTTGGCAGGCTATCCAGGCTGTTTTCAGGTTGGATGAGGAGGTCGACGGCCAGAGTAACGCTCTGGTGAAGGAGCGCGACACATTCTTTAAGGCTGCAAGTACCCTTAAGAGATCTGAGGCAGATCTCAAGAAGGCTATTGAAAATCTGGAGGAGATGACAAAGGCTAGAGATACTGCGGCCTCTGACCTAGCCGTGGCTACGGAGCAGGCTGAGGATCAGACAAAGCGCTTGCAGGAGGTCGAAGGCCAACTGCGGGCTGCCAAAGAGGACATCGCCAACCTGAAGAAAAAGTTGGCTGAGGCGGTCTAGGCGAGGGGTATTGCCGAGTATGCCAGGGACGAGGCCGTGAGGGCCAAAGAACTGGCTGAGTTTGTGAGAATAGACGCTGAGCGTTCCGTAGAACAGGCGGAGGAGGAGGCCTTTGCTGAGGGGGTGGCCAAGACTGAAGCTACCTTCAAGGCTCAAGTCCCTGAAGTGTGCAGGCGCTTTTGTTCCCAGACCTGGAATGAAGCCCTCAACCAAGCGGGAGTTGATGCCTCGTTTGACTTTAGGAGGGCAGCGATAGTATATTACCCCCCCACAATTCGCGAGGTTATCCCCACTACTTCCGAGGAAGAGTCTGCATTACCAGCGGCAGGTGAAAGTCAAACCAAAACTGCCGAGGACACATCTTTAGCTGGCAGACCTTTTGAGGAGGCTGAGCCCCATGGAGTGTTGGAGGGGGCTGGAACCGATAGTCAAGAAGTGCCCCAACTACGTGAGGCTTCCTGCTGACTCCCAAGCTGCACTCACTGTCCCCCAGATCCTTCCTACCGTGGAAGGATCCCCTGAAGTAGCCCCTCCGAGTCCGGGTCCCTAAGAGTTATTCGAAGCCTTTCAATAGGCTCCTCAAGATAAGCTGCCCACCGAGTTGGGGGAATAAGTCATTTCGTTGGGCCACCTCGTTTCGATGGCATGTGACACTCTTATTCGTTTTCTTTTTCATTTCATTTTGCTTTTTGCCTTGGCGACATTGTAATGAAACTATATATTTTCTATTTGAAATATATATTCAATAGTTTGCTTTTGGTTCTTTGATTGATGCTTCCTTTGACTTATTATACTTTAATGTTTTGCTCAATACCTTGGTTCCGTTCTAGACTTAGTCTCATGAGACAATCAGCTGTCCTTCAAGTTTGTATCCGAGGACAGTACCACAACTCGGTTCCATCTAACGCTTTTATTCTTCTGCAAATAGCTAACTTTCCCATAGGTCTGAGTCCGAGGACCATGCAAGACCTTAGTTCGGTCTAACACTTCTGTTCTTCTGTAAGTAGCTAGTTTTCCCATAGGTTTGGGTCCGAGGACCATGCAAGACCTTGGTTCTGTCTAGTACTCAGGTATATTTGAGTGGTTAGTTTTCCCATAGGTTTGAGTCCGAGGACCATGCAAGACCTTGGTTCTGTCTAACACTTCTGTTCTTCTGTAAGTAGCTAGTTTCCACATAAGTTTGGGTCCGAGGACCACGCAAGACCTTGGTTCTGTCTAGTACTCAGGTATATTTGAGTGGTTAGTTTTCCCATAGGTTTGAGTCCGAGGACCATGCAAGACCTTGGTTCTGTCTAACACTTCTGTTCTTCTGTAAATAGCTAGTTTCCCCATAGGTTTGGGTCCGAGGACCATGCAAGACCTTGGTTCTGTCTAGTACCTAGGTATATTTGAGTGGTTAGTTTTCCCATAAGTTTGAGTCCGAAGACCATGCAAGACCTTGGTTCTGTCTAACACTTCTGTTCTTTTGTAAGTAGCTAGTTTCCCCATAGGTTTGGGTCTGAGGACCATGCAAGACCTTGGTTCTGTCTAGTACCCAGGTATATTTGAGTGGTTAGTTTTCCCATAAGTTTGAGTCCGAGGACCATGCAAGACCTTGGTTCTGTCTAACACTTCTGTTCTTCTGTAAATAACTAGTTTCTCCATAAGTTTGGGTCCGAGGACCATGCAAGACCTTGGTTCTATCTAGTACCCAGGTATATTTGAGTGGTTAGTTTTCCCATAGGTTTAAGTCTGAGGACCATGCAAGACCTTGGTTCTGTTTAACACTTCTGTTCTTCTGTAAGTAGCTAGTTTCCCCATAGGTTTGGGTCCGAGGACCATGCAAGACCTTGGTTCTATCTAGTACCCAGGTATATTTGAGTGGTTAGTTTTCCCATAGGTTTGAGTCCGAAGACCATGCAAGACCTTGGTTCTGTCTCACACTTCTGTTCTTCTGTAAGTAGCTAGTTTCCCCATAGGTTTGGGTCCGAGGACCATGCAAGACCTTGGTTCTGTCTAGTACTCAGGTATATTTGAGTGGTTAGTTTTCCCATAGGTTTGAGTCCGAGGACAATGCAAGACCTTGGTTCTGTCTAACACTTCTGTTCTTCTGTAAGTAGCTAGTTTCCTCATAGGTTTGGGTCCGAGGATCATGCAAGACCTTGGTTCTGTCTACTACCTAGGTATATTTGAGTTGTTAGTTTTCCCATAGGTTTGAGTCCGAGAACCATGCAAGACCTTGGTTCTGTCTAACACTTCTGTTCTTCTGTAAGTAGCTAGTTTCCCCATAGGTTTGAGTCCGAGGACCATACAAGACCTTGGTTCTGTCTAGTACCCAAGTATATTTGAGTGGTTAGTTTTCCCATAGGTTTGAGTCCGAGGACCATGCAAGACTTTGGTTCTGTCTAACACTTCTGTTCTT
Organism: Quercus ilex subsp. ballota; assembly: GCA_032727855.1. Lineage (NCBI taxonomy): Eukaryota > Viridiplantae > Streptophyta > Magnoliopsida > Fagales > Fagaceae > Quercus > Quercus ilex. The sequence continues at coordinate 4,902,374 of CM064910.1, read as the reverse complement.
CTGTAAGTAGCTAGTTTCCCCGTAGGTTTGGGTCCGAGGACCATGCAAGATCTTGGTTCTGTCTAATACCCAGGTATATTTGAGTGGTTAGTTTTCCCATAGCTTTGAGTCCGAGGACCATGCAAGACCTTGGTTCTGTCTAACACTTCTGTTCTTCTGTAAGTAGCTAGTTTCCCCATTGGTTTGGGTCCGAGGACCATTCAAGACCTTGGTTCTGTCTAGTACTCAGGTATATTTGAGTGGTTAGTTTTCCCATAGGTTTGAGTCTGAGGACCATGCAAGACCTTGGTTCTATCTAACACTTCTGTTCTTCTGTAAGTAGCTAGTTTCTCCATAGGTTTGAGTCCGAGGACCATGCAAGACCTTGGTTCTGTCTAGTACTTCTGTATGGGGTAAAGGAGATTGTCCTCGGCGTTGGGAATATTAGTTTTGGAGTGATGATGGCCTCGGCCTTGCTTTGTCGGAAGTGGGCCATCCTTTGGACCAGACCCTTGACCCCGCATTGCCTTGGGCATGGGTGGTTTGGGACTCTAACTTTACGCGTGGCAGTAACCCTGCCTTCAATTCAAGTTTCTGCCCTCTTCAGTTACGAGACGCCTCCTGACTGTTCGCGTTCCGCGCTTGACGTTTCGACACGCTAGGCGCACTCTCATTAATATCCTCGTGGATTGATGCAGATCGAACGGTTGATAGCCGCCTTGGAATTTTGTCAGGATTAATGTTGCCGATAATCCTTACTTTGAATTCTGCTTAGATCAATTCCCATCAATCTCCATCATCTATTTAAGACTAAATGGGGGGGAAATGTTCCCACACCACCCCACAAACCCTCTAACAAAACAGGAAACATGTCCTCCCAACCCCTAGAGCCCCCTCAATAACCCTGCCAGAATTGTGATAAGAGTTTGGAGAAATGGAACGGCCTTGGATGGGAGTGAGGGCACACAGGCCAAAGGTCCTCCTCCCTCGGCCGAGAGCCGTTGTGGCTATAGCCCGAGTCAGATCTCCGGTGCGGCAAAGTTTGGGCGTCATCCTGATGGTGCCGTGCATAGCGGCCAAGAGGGAGGTCCCTGAAGTACATAACGCCCTTCTCTGGGGCGCACCCATATCGGTGGAGGTGTGCAAGATTACGTCATGTCTGGTGCCCGAGTGTTGCCGTCTCCAACGATCAACCACCGTGGGGCTAGAAGAGAATCAAGGGAACATCGTGGGGAAGGGTCGTCAGGCACCCTTGCATCTACTCCTCTCTTCGTGCCAGCACCACCGCACCAGCTTGGGCGTTGTTGGTAGCCTTAAAATAGGCCTGCCTCAGCCCCCTTCCCTTTAGTTAGTTTTAGAACAGGCCCGTCTGGGCCTCTGTTTGTAGAAGTGGCTTTAAAACAAGCCTGTCTGAGCCTCTATTTGTATCTTGCATTTCCTTTTCATTCAATAAAATACTGCGATGTTTCTTCTCTTTTCCTTTGAATCTTCTAACTTTCTGCAATTTTTTTTTTTTTTTTTTTTTGCAAACGCTTTGTTGTTGACCTTCCGTAAACTAGCTAACTAGGACCGATTGTCCGTTGCGCCTGCTAGTGCACAAATTCTTCCCACAGACGGCGCCAATTGTAGGGACTCAGTTTTGGAAAGGCCCCAAACAATACATTTTTAGAGAGTGGGTTGAAGAAATTGACCCTTGTAGACGAACGGGGCCCAAATGATGGATACACCACCATTGAAGGCCGGAGCATCTAAGTTCCACTTTAATGCTTCTCCTCGGCACTGATTCGAGGAGGTTCATACTTGTCCCTCTTCTTTTCTTTTCTCCTTTTTCTTGTTTTTCTTTCCACCTCCCCCTTTAACTGTTCTATTGGTTCCTCTTATATAGTCCTCCTCCTCCCATCTCTTTCTTCCATCTGTTGATCATTCATACGCTTTCCCTCTGACCGTCCGTCCCATCAGCTGCATTATTAGTACTCAAGTGATTTGCAATAACCAAGGTAGCCCTGTTCAAGAGTCACATCTCCATTAGTGCGGCCAGAGGGTTAGGTGAGCGCATTTAGTGTGGAGGTGACAACCTGTCCTAGGCCTGTTCCCCCACCTGAGTTAGTCTCGGTCCACCGAGGACAGGGTTATCCTCGGCGGGGATTTTTAAAGCTCAGGCCTTCATATATCGTCCTCGGACGATCCTTCTTCCTCGGCATGGGCCCTAGGCCGGATGTAAAGTGGGCCGAGGTCACCAGGCCCACAGGCCCCACACACACACACACACACACACACACACACACACACACACATATATATATATATATCTTTTTTTTTTATAGAAATAATTACAATATCTATGCTAACCCCGCAACTTGAACATTTTCTCCTTGACTCCCACAATTTGAACATTTTCTCCCTTAAATCGTAGACACTTTATGTATGGGGAGGTGCCAATTCAGCTACATGGCCCTTGACATATATATATATATATATATATATATATCATTCAATAAATATAGAACTTCCTTTAAAAAAAAAATTAATATGTTTATCATAATTAAGGGAAATCCTAATGGGTATTTCACTTAAGCATATGTGAAAAAGGCATATACATACCACAAATGGCAAAAGAGAAAGAAAAAGTTGCTAATCCCTTTTAATATGGTTAATTGCTTTGCCTCAATTAGTCGCCCAAACAACATGCCACTTATTCATTCCACAACCACAAATGACAATGCAGCATTGGCCATCGGTAATTGCTAATCTGAAAGTATAGATTTCTTTAATAGCTCTGCCTTCGTTTCTTTTGGCTAATATGTCTTTACTAAATCAAAATCAAACCACAAAAATCATATAAAAATCACCAAATTAGAGTTTAAAATTATAATTAAATTTTAAAAAGAAATGTAGGCACAATTGCACAAAAATTCCATGTAACTAAGTCACACTCAGGAATATTGGACTCTTTTTCCTTTGTATAAATAGGGGGAGTACCAATGGGATGAGGGGGCTAACAATTTTCTCTCCAAAACATTTATTGTAGGAACATAAAAGTTTTCCATCGTAGACTTTTCACGCTTAAAGAACATGACTTGCCAACTAATCAACCTTTAGTTTTTAGTACCTACAGCAATTTCACAACATCAAGGACAAACCCCAGTGTATACAGTGTCAAATTCCATAGTCTCCTATTACATCAAATGAGTGTTTAATTTTTCTTGCAAAGTATTGAATAGTAAAGCTTCTGGGCCATAGTCTCAACTACAACTCTCAATCATGTTGGACTTGGATGACACCTTTCCACAACGTATCATTATGAGATGCAGAAAAAATTTGGAGTGTACACAACGTTTAATGTGGATGGGAAGAAATTTCATCCTATTCCAATTGGTTAGGTCAATAAGGGACCTATTCCAATTTAATGATCTTGGAATTTTGTATACAAGTAATAATCAAGGAAACTTCCGCCTAAAAGTCGGACTTTTGGCAAGAGAGAAAATTGATGTCTAGACAAATCAAGCCAACCAAAATGGACCATATTCTTAATTTCTTATCTTGATTTGTTCCATGTACAAGATTTACAGTCAATGCTTGGCGTATAAAAGTTGAACATCTTATCTAAAGTTCATCCTTTGAAAGCTTGAGAAAAAATTTATTTAAACCAACACAATATATAAATTATAAAGGAATCAAAGAAAAATTGTCAAAAATAATGAAAATTTAATCTATGCTTAAATTCTTATAAGGATGAACACAATAGCAATATCCTTTAAAAAAAAAAGATGAAAAAAAAAAAAAAAATCTATGCTTATTTTGTATGTATGATAAAGTCCTATCACAAAGTTTTTTTAGACTCATGTTGATTGGTGATTACGAGTTATAAAAGAATAATTATCAATATATATATATATATATATATATATAACATAAAGCAGAGATCTCATGCGGGAGTGCATGAGGTCTTGCCAAGTAACGCTCTAATTTTGTATTTAGCATTTTTTTTTTTACCTCTTTCATTAAGTTTTTTTACTGTTACCCAAAAGTTCACATTAACTTATTTTACTGTTAGCTTATTAATGTCTCATTAATTTACTAAACTTACACCACACCTTTCTCTATTCTTCATGTCTTTTAGCACACCCACCATTTTAGTATTTTTAAAAAAACAAAAAAAAAAAAATAATTAAGGACTAATAGTAATAACTAACCAGATAAGGCCCTGAAGAAAGATAGAGAGACACAAAAATGTTGTGGATTTTTATATAAAACGCACTATTTCACTGTATATTACCAAAATAAAAAACCTGAGACTGACAAAACATTTGAAAGAGAGAGAAAAAGGAATCTAAGGGGTCATCGCCTTTGTTATACAGGCCACTCACTACCATCAAGACACTGAAACCCCTATGTTTTTTTTTTTTCTTTTTTCTTTTTAAAATTAGGGGGGGGGGGGGTAATTTGGTTGGATAGTTTTTGTTTTGAGTATATAAGTAGAGAGAATATTTGGTGCACAATGTAAAGCCATATTCTACCATGGTTCAATTTTAAATCATCTATAAGACACATGCATACACATTTGTCCAAACCATGTCATAATGTCGCACTATCGATAAGTGGAAGACGGTCAGAGAGTTGGACAAACTCTCATTTCATGGTATGAAATGTGTGAACACAACACAAATTAGTTGATTTTCATGGTCGCATTACTCTTTTGCATTTATTTTAGGTTTCATGATTTAAAAAAAAAAAAAATTAATCTTACCTTAAGAGGGGTACAAATATGCAATGAAGCTACTAAACTAATTTTTAATACCTTAAAATATATATGTTTCTTTACTCTAATTTAGTTTACTTTTTCTTTATAATATATATACACAATATTATCCAAAACCATCTTACATAAAATATTACAAAATTATCCGTGCATTGCACGGGCAACTTAATAGTGGTAATAAAAGTAGGTAGCCATCTTCCATGCAATCCATCCAACAAAGTTCAAAGAGTGGTCCACACGTTTTTGACTTTCTGGAAAAGTAGCTATCTTTTGTCCACACGTTTCTGATTTTCCTACAAACTTCCCCTCTTTGTCCATGACACTGATTGTGTAAAGAAGAGAGAAGGGAAGGGAATTTTCCTTTGTTTGGTTATTCGGAGAGGAGAAAAATGAAGAAGTGAAGAAAGTAGAATCCACTCAGCACAATAATTTTTTATCAAAAATCTCACACTCAAAAAGGGAAGGGGGATGTGTGAAAAGTCAATTAAAAGATTTAGTGCATATAGATTTATTGTATATCAATATGCTAGCTAAATGGCAAGAAATCCTTTTCACTTGTAGATAAAATTTTATGCCCTAACATGGACAGAAATAAGTCCATTTACTGTCATATATGCATTAAAAAATATAAACGTGCAACACATGTTAAAGCTTCAATCTATTTTTGTTTTGGGAAAAATATTGATTGAGAATGTATTTTTCATCAACATTCCGGCAATCAACCATAAATCCAGCTACAATCAACCATCACCATGCGCAGGACCTCCCAGCAAAAGCAAATTCAATTCCCTTTTTTTTTTTTTTTTCCAATTTCAATAAGGAAATCATACAGGAAATTGCATTGAAAAATGCCTTTACATTAATATAGGATCTGATTTACATTGGAAAAACTCCCCAATAAAAAAGTACCAAAATTATATCTGACATTAACAAGAAAAATAGATGCTACCGTCGAAGCTTTTTCAATAACCACTTCCTCCGTGCTGTGACATCCATGGCCACAAACATCTTGGCCTTTCTCTCATCTTCTAAAAGTTCACAAGCCTCCGAGAAGATCTCATCATCCATGTCAGGAACGGTTTGAAGTGCTGCAACTATACATTCTATTGAGCTGTAGTCTCTGTCTTCCTCAGTACCCAAATATGTTTTTATTACACATGGCTTCCCTCAACTGCCTCTTGTGTTTCTTTCTTGATGGTTCTTTGAACTTTTTGGTTAGAACCTGGGACAGGAATTGGAAAAATGCGTTTGGTAGGTTTGTTAAGCACTAAGGCAACATACATTTACTATGTGTGTTTAAACCATAACAATATATATATCTTGGTTTGGTTCGGCATAATTATCAGTCAAACCGATCAATTTCGGTTTTTTAAAAATTTAAGCCAAAAAACTGAAAATTTGAAATAGATTTGGCCAGTTTTGGTCACCCATTCGGTTTGTCAAAAATTTTTTTTTTTGATAAGTGTCAATTTTCTTTAATGTGTTAAAAGATATAGCCTCTGAGCACGCGCGTACACCCATTCAGTTTGTCAAATTTTTTTTTTTTTTTTTTGGGATAAGTGTCAATTTTCTTTAATGTATTAAAAGATATAGCCTCTTAGCACGTGTGTGAGCGCATGCTCAGAGGCTCTTCTATTTTTGGGCTAAAGGTTAATAATTTGAATTCATGTAAATTTGAGATTACTACATTTTCTAATCACAAAATACCTAGGAGTGTGATGAAAAAACTTATTTCATCCACAAATGCATAACACTCATCACACTCCTAGGTATTTTTTTTCATCACACCTCTAGGCATTTTGTGACCGGAAAATGTAGTAATCTCAAATTAACATGGATTTAAATTATTAACATTTACCCAAAAAATAGAAGAGTCATGCGCATGCTCATAAGCTAGTGTACATTACCATTCCAAAAACCAGTAAATTGAATCTAACGTAGAATTACACAAATTGATATATATATATATATATATAGAGAGAGAGAGAGAGAGAGAGAGAGAGAGAGAGAGAGAGAGAGAGAGAGAGAGGTAGGATAATTTATTTTTATTTTTTTTTATACAAAAAAGCTCATAATCAACCAACTACCACTTTATATGAACCTTGAATCATACAATATTTTTGTAAAGTCTCTCACCCGAACTCATCTAATATGTCCAGTATGCAATCCAACAAAATTGTTGATATGTGACCCTAAAAAAGAGACCCAAAAAAAAAAGAAAAAAAGAGCAAGATATTCAATCTCATTAATCATTGCAGTCCTATAGTAGTATAAAAAAATAAAAAATAAAAAAATTTTCCTACCAAGAATAAATATCAAAACTTGATAATGTTTGAAATAACATAGTCCTAACAAAGAATAAATATCAAAACTTGATAACATGATGTGAATGCTTTTGTAAAAGTAACGTACCAATATTCAACAAAAACCAACTACGAATTGTCAAATCATCATCAAACGACAGGTTGCCAATAGCTTGATAAAGAAGTCTTTTGCTTTTGCAAATAGAGTTTCTTCTTCTATAATATTGATGATGGTGTATTTATATTAGACTCCAATGGCAATGCAAACCCACTCACAACCTATTCATAAAAAATAAATTCAAATTCAAATCATCTATTGTAGATGTGTTCAATAGTTGGCAAATGTGTAACATCAATGGACAAATGCAAAATCCTCAAATTTATATGAATAAAAATATTTGACATAAATCCATATAAGAAAGAGCCTAGTTTAAAACATAAATAATATAGTGTCTAATTTTTTAAAGAAATGTTACCATACATCAATATGTTGGGTGTGTGACACTCATGGGTTCCAGCCTACACTTGATGGAATAGCTCATTTAATGAGCTTGTCTCCAAAGTCTTCATGCCAACCATGTCTCTTAATCTATACTACTATTTAAGGAGCTTCTCCTGTTTGGATCGGATTTTTTTTTTTGTTCCAAAATACCCCTACACCCTACGTTTAAGTAGAGGCAAAATTTGGTAAAAATGCTTCTTTTAACTCTCACTTAAGACACTATCTTCAGAACAAAAACTACTTTTGAATAACTTCCTTCACGTCCTCAACTTCCCACTACAAAACAAAAACTCCTCTCACGAATCACATATAATCCCATTACAAAATACAAACTTCCCACTAAGCTGCCGTGAAAATTCAATCTTCTACAATCACAATAATGTCTCCCTCATTCTTTGTTAGATTTCTTTTCCTTTCTAATCATATTCAGCTTTTTTTTTTTTTTCACACGAGCCTTGACTTTTGTACATGATATTATACAAAAAGGAGGAATTCAATTCTTCTCTTCACTTGGCTGAACGTCTTGGTGTGTTCTTCAGCCAATTTTTCTTCTTCCTTCAGCGTGTCCAACACGCTTAATGTCAAGTCTCATTAGAAACTATCAAGTCTCTGAGACTTGATAGTTTCTAATTTTTTAAAGAAATGTTTCCATACAGCAATGTGTTGGGTGTGTCCCACACGCTTAATGTCAAGTCTCTTAATGAGACTTGATAGTTTCTAATGAGACTTGACATTAAGCGTGTGGGACACACCCAACATATTGACTTTTGTACATGATATTATACAAAAAGGATGAATTCAATTCTTCTCTTCACTTGGCTGAACGTCCTTGTGTTTTCTTCAGCCAATTTTTCTTCTTCCTTCAGCATGTCCCACACGCTTAATGTCAAGTCTCATTAAAAACTATCAAGTCTCATTAAGAGACTTGACAGTTTCTAATTTTTTAAAGAAATGTTTCCATACAGCAATATGTTGGGTGTGTCCCACACGCTTAATGTCAAGTCTCTTAATGAGACTTGATAGTTTCTAATGAGACTTGACATTAAGCGTGTGGGACACACCCAACATATTGACTTTTGTACATGATATTATACAAAAAGGATGAATTCAATTCTTCTCTTCACTTGGCTGAACGTCCTTGTGTTTTCTTCAGCCAATTTTTCTTCTTCCTTAAGCGTGTCCCACATGCTTAATGTCTAGTCTCATTAGAAACTATCAAGTCTCATTAAGAGACTTGACATTAAGCGTGTGGGACACACCCAACATATTGTTGTATGGAAACATTTCTTTAAAAAATTTAGAAACTATCAAGTCTCTTAATGAGACTTGATAATTTCTGATGAGACTTGACATTAAGCGTGTGAGACATGCAGAAAGAAGAAGAAAAATTGGCTGAAGAAAACACAAGGGCGTTCAGCCAAGTGAAGAGAAGAATTGAATTCATCCTTTTTGTATAATATCATGTACAAAAGTCAAGGCTTGTGTGCTTGCATTTATTGTGACTTGATTTGAAGAGTGTGGAAGGAAGAAAAGAAGAAAAAGGTGAAGAAATAAAAGTAAGGCCATTGGGCCATTGGGTGTAGAAGAGAAAAAGAGAAGTCCCAGTGAGTGAGACTGAGGAAAGTGCAGTCTTGGAGAACTACGTGAGTGAGAGCAAACAAAAGAAAAAAGAAAATTATAGAGAGCAAGAGAAAATTGTGAGAGATACACAGTAAGGAAGAGAGCAATGAGTGAAAAGAAAAAGAGAGCTTTTTTTTTTTTTTTTTTTTTCTCAAGTTGTATCTCTAAGTGTTGTAATCTCTATTTAATATAGTGAAATTATTCGGAGTTTGTTCCGTGGTTTTCCCTTCAAGGAGAAAGGGTTTCCATGTAAATCTTTGTGTTCTTATGTGATTGTATTTTCGTTGTGCTTGCTGAAATTTATTCACAGTTATGTAGAATTTTTTCCCAACACAATAAGTTGAAAATAACATATGTATATATGTAGTATTACCATGCTTAATTTGCACTACTGAAGCCAATTAATGAAGAATTTTCAAATTTAATTTTTACAACTAAAAAATGCACTATGACCCATAGATAAATAGAACACACGCACAAACACTTACACAAAGACCAATACTTGATAATGGTATTATTCCTTTTTAATGGAATTGAAAAGGGGCCTCTAGTTTCGTTTCCAGTTTCTACTTTCTCAACGGTTTATTTGACCCACAAATAAAGACAACAAACTGTAAAGAGCTGGGCGTGACATGCACGTGGATAATAAACACACATCAAAATTCAGAAATGACCATACTGGAGATATAAATCACTTCCAGAATTATTTCAATTTTTCATTGCTTCGCATATTATGCACTTCTCTGCCTACAGAAAAGAAAAGCTATGGTCCGAAAAAACCTGCTGATGACCATTAAAAAGTCTTAAGAAAAAAAAAAGCTGAATATGATTAGAAAGGAAAAGAAATCTAACAAAGAATAAGGGAGACCTTATTGTGATTGTAGAAGATTGAATTTTCACGGCAGTTTAGTGGGAAGTTTGTATTTTGTAATGGGATTATATGTGATTATTGAGAGGAGTTTTTGTTTTGTAGTGGGAAGTTGAGGACGTGAAGGAAGTTATTCAAAAGTAGTTTTTGTTCAGTAGATAGTGTTTTAAGTGGGAGTTAAAAGAGGCATTTTTACCAAATTTTGCCTCTACTTAAACATAGGGTGTAGGGGTATTTTGAAACAAAAAAAAAAAAAAAAAAAAATCCGGTCCAAATAGAAGAGACTCCTTAAATAGTAGTATAGATATACTAGCCTCATCAAGCGCATTTTGGGCATGCGATAAGGTTTTTTTTTTTTTTCTTTTTTGGATAAGTTTGTTATTGAAGACATGGATTATTAGGAGAGTGTCATATTTTGTAGGCATTTTAAGTGGAATTGGAAATATATTGTAATCAAGTTTTTTCCCCCATTAAACGTGAGATTTAAGGGTATTTCTGAACCACATAAAAGTCCGGTCCACAAAATAGTAAGTTAGAGAGAAACACAAGAAATCCTGTGGTTATTTTCCAAAATTGCTATCTGTAGAACCCAACATTTTGGTTGTATCCTAAGGACAAATTTGCGATAACCCTTTAATAACAATAGTGTGGGGGCAAATATTGTCTAAAGAAAACGATATTGTGTCTCCAAGTTATCAATTTTTTATTTGTCTTTTATGTTAACCTTATTCTTCCATTACTACTTTGTGTATTATCCCGAACAGCACCTTCATGAAAATTCTAAAATAATATAAATATGGGGAAAAGTAATCTTTATTTGCTCATTTAAGAAAGAAAAAAAAAAAAAAACAAACAAACAAACAAAAATCTTCTTTTGATTTCAATGATCACTATGTTTCATATTAAAGAGGCAGTAGGGACTCGTTTTCTTTCTGTTTTTTCCCCTCGGTTCAACAAAGCACTTAAGCACATCTTCTTGACAAAATGCTATTGCGATCAATGCAATATGAAATAGCACAGGTATATATATCTAGACTCATTGAACGCCTAGATCTAATTGCTCATTGAATAAAGACCAAATAGAAGAGGGGAAAAAAAAAAAAAGAAAAAAAAATGCTGAGATTGTTTATAAGCTTGTAGAACCAAAATCTCACCAACACCATTACATCCTAGATCTTAACGCGCTTGATTACACCATTCATCAGAAGCTGGATTTCTATAAATCAAGCACAGGATCATTATAATTTGGCATTGTCATGATTCTGTATCGTTTTGCATCTAGGTCTTCCTACATAAACAAAGTCTTAGCCAATAGCTATGTATACTCAAACGGACATATAAGACTAAAATAAGTTGACAAAGCACCTTCACATATACATCCTCAACAACCTCAGAAGCTGTAACCATTTGCCGTGTTTCATCCCATGAAAATCATCTCTGTTCAAGAAGATTTTTCATATCACAGTGCTGCTTTTCCAAACTTCTATAATGAGTTTTCAGAAATTCTTTGTCATGTTGTAATGAGAATCATTCCTTGAACAACAAAAACATATCTATCCATGCTTGATTGTTGAAAGTGTAATCAGTCTTCTTCCCCTTATGCACTTCCTCTAGCATTACATCTATGAGATAATGGTCCATTGAAGGTGTCCGGTCTGTTGTTGAACAACCACTATTTGCATAGCAATGGATATCATCCCCTATTACAAACCAGAGATTTTGTTAATTAATGCAATAAGAAATTTGCATTCCAAAGATGACACTCTCATTTTAGCCAAAATTAGATAGATAAGCATTGTCAACCCTGGTCAACAACCATGCAGAAATATTTAGAATGATAATTGTATGGGTTCCATGTCATCAGAATTAGGATATCAATGAAAGAAAAGGAAACAATGCACTGAAAGGACACTAATATAGTACGTTAAGAACACAACAAAGAAAATAAGACAATAATAAGCAGATAATAATTTCCTTAAATTATTTGGGAAGCTCTTGTAGCTGAAACAAGAAACCTACCAATCCTCAAATCTGGTTCTTCACTGTCAAGATCTGCATTGCCCATCGAAATGCTGTATCTTCCATTACAAACTTCTTCACCATATATAACATATAATTTGTGATAGCTGGGAACAGATTTATTTCTATACGAATGAGCATCAGGATGCGCCTGCATATTTTATACATTAGTCACATAATAAAACTACAAATATCTAAATGATGCAATTCACCTTGGTATAAGAATCCTAGACATAATCCTTAGCAGTTACCATTTTTCCCGTTTCATCCCAAGAAAACCAACTCTGGTCAAGAAGAACCTTTATATCATTATATTGTCCCCTCAAATGTTTGTATCTATTCCTCAGACCATCTTTGTCACGGTGAGATCCAAATTTTGCATTGAACAGTCTAACCATTTCAATCCAAGCCTCGGCCACAAATCCATAACCAATTTTATTCCCTCTAAGCACCTGGTCTTTCAACAATTCAATAAGATAACGATCCATTGTTGATGTCCAATTTGTTCTCAGACATTCACTATCAGAAGAGGCATGGCCCTCCTTTTCTTCAGCTACAGGGAAGGTAAAGCTGACTGATTTATAAGGATAACGGATAAATTTTCATTCAACAATACATTTCAAAATTTTAAACATAAATTGTGCTATAAGCACATTATATTTGCCATCATTGACAAACAGTAATTCATATAATTCAACAACATAATCAGATAGCAATAAGATGGGTACAGACTACAGAACAATACCCACAGCCCAGTAAATCTGTCCTAACTTAAGAGAAAAGTTAAAAAAATTATTAAAATGAATTAAAATCTGATGGATCTTAATGAACTGGGCATGCCTACAGGCATGTAATGAAAAAACTAGAACCTATAAATCAAATTTCCATTTAAGGATAGCAAATATCAAGAGAAAAAACAACTGTCATACTGTATATGAATCTCTCTAATTAAAACTATCTGATAAAATTCCATTTTGTGAACCCAAATATTAACCAAAGTCTTAATTGTGACGCTCAATAAATCCCAAGTTGCATGTATAAAGACAAAACCAGCTTTTTTATTTCGATAAGTAAACAGGACTATATTAATAAATTGAAGAGTGTCCTCAAGAATACAGGTTCCTATAAAGGTCCTCCTACACATTCAAGAAATGAACCTCACCAATCTTGATCTGTATGATATCATCTTCAAAGTTTCTCCCTCGCCAAAAATGACTGCAATGTCCGTCATTGATTCCATTTCCAAATATCAATTTCAAATCTCCATAGTTTAGCAAGGTCTTCCTACAATACGAATGCGCATCTAGGTGTGCCTACATCAGCAATTATACACATGAAATACAGTAAAAATGAATACCAATAACCAAATAGATATGATAGTGTAACTTGATGTAATTATCCCATGCATAATCTTCTGCTGATATCTTTCGTTGAACTTCATCCCAAGAAAATCCCTTAACCTCAAGTAGATTCTTCACATCAGTATAATATTTCAATAATTTCTTATAACAGAGTTTAAAGAAACTCTTTTCATATTTAGAGCCAAATTTTCCATTGAACAAGGTGAGCATATCATTCCATGCTTGTTTCTTGAATGTATTACAGATCTTATTGCCTTTTTTAAGTTGGTCCAGCAAAAGCTTGACAAAATATCAGTCCATGGCTGGGGTCCAATCTGTTTTTGAATGCTCTTTACTTGACAAAATATCTTACAACCTAGAAGACTTGCCAATCCTTCTCCGGCCAAACCAATTTTGAAAAATGACTCAAAAGAAAATTGTTTGATATCATAATAGTACCTTCTCATTTTTTGTCAGTCATGGAGTCAAGTTTTAAACAAGTTCTAGGCAAGAATATATAATCAAGACCGATGAAAGGTCACCTTGGAATTCTCTTTGAATGACTGGAGTCATGGAGGAAAGAACTTGTTTAATGTTGTGGATCTTGTGGGAGTCTGATGGTCCTGAAGTGGTGGTATGGTCTGATGGTGTGAAGAGTGGTTCTATAGGGGACAAAAATGGATACGGGTTGAACAAGAGAAGATGAAAGAACGTAATTTGATGCCCCTAAAATGAATTTCATCATAAATCATACATATATAACTTAAATAAATTTAGAATCTCAATACACATAGTAAATAGCAACTTTAATTTCTCAAATTTAGTATGAAGTACTAACATAATTATTGTTTTTATATGTAAAGTACAAACATAAATTTTGAATGGAAAGAAGAAGAAACACCAACTGCACAACTGTTTGTCTTTTTCCCTTCTTTTGTTATCCTCATTGACTGAATCAAGCCTATAAAAAAAACCTCCCTTCCTGTGAGCCCTTAAAAAAATATTCCGTGTCCTAAGCCTGCAAAGACAGAATCTTTTCTATTAAAACTCAACAGGGAGAAGATCATTATAGATACCTATAAAGAAAATATTGTGGTGCTGGTTTGCGCAAAAAAGAAAAAAACAGAGAATTTACATCAAAATAGAGGAAACAAATTATTAATTCAAAGTCTGAAAAATTTTAATAGAAAGAAAGGGCCTAGTAATGAGTTCTAAGGCAAAAAACTTAAGCAGAAAGTGTATCAAATCTATGTTCGACCAGCAAACAACTGACCCATGCATTCAATTCCTCACTAGGCAGAAACATCATTACAAGTTATTTAAAAAATCAGGTTGGAGGCCAACTTCTAGGAGTGACCGGTCACCAGGCCCAATAACATCCTTACCTTTCAAAGAAACAATCTACAGCCTTATATTTACCAAGTAAATGCAAAAGCATAATTCTTCAAACAGATTGTGAAATAGACATTTTGAAAGAACAACCAATTCATAATCATCCAATTCATCTGCATGTTAAGACAATTAAAATCATAAAATAGTCAAAGAAAATAAGAACCATTATTTTCCCCCATTTTTTGACAGGAGAAAAATTTATTCCTCAAATTTTAAGTTAATCCTAGTTAAATGCTTACTTCTGCCAAATCTGGCAGGCCTCAGTTGCCAAATACCACTCCGCCCCTTCAAAATCCCATAGAATATGCTTAACTAATTAAGCCAATAAATCCAATTCAATACATGTAATCTCTTGAGTATGACCAAGTAGATGTTGATCATCATCAATATAAAATATTATATTCATTTTAACCTCACTAGTCCATTAAGTTGCACAACTTAATGCCTTTTTCTAGAAGCATTTGTGGAAACTTCTTGGCCATTAAAAGCGACAAATCTCAGGATAGATCAAATTACTAATTTCTTTCTTTAGTTCTGTTCCCCTTCTTTTTTTTTCTTTTTTTCTTTTTTTTTGCATTACTATATCCTTCAAGTTGGCCTAGTACCTCTTTATTAATGAGTGTGTTAATTTAGTGAAAAAAGAAAAATGAAAAAAAAAAAGAAGAAGAAGAAGAAGAAGAGTGAAGTCACAAAGATGCAAATCGAACAATACAACTAAAGAGGGAGATATACACTGGCATTCAACAACTCAAAAGAAATCAAACAAAGATGATGCAAAAGAAAACAGTTTCAATGTAATAACAGTACAGAGGTTTTCATTTTCGTCAACTGTGGATATGTATTGAAGTCGAAATCATCGTTTACAGAGGGATAGACCAATGAAGAGGAACCCAAATTAAACCCATGACCAAAGGTTAAGTCAAATCCCAAACCAAAGTCAGACCCATTTGTCACATTCATTGGGAGCCCTGAATCGGATGGCAAAGAAAGGTGCTCAATGTCATGAGGAACTAGAGGAGGTTGACTTTCTGTTAAATATGAGTCATTATATGCAGTGTTCAAAGAGATGGGAAACTGATGATAATACCAAATCACAGCCATCTTTGTGAAAGCCCATCAAACTTGAGTGAAGCCCCCTATTTGAATCGTCCATTGAAAGCCCCAGAGCTTCAACATTGTTGAAACTGTAAGAAGCTAACAAAGGAGGCCATAAAGTTGACCCGCCACCATCCATAGCATTTGGCATAGTTTTCGGAGGGTGACATTGACACTGTTTTTCTGGTGTATCTTGCATCTCTGAAACACTGGTTATGTTCAAGTCAGCAATAACTGGCATATCCCTAATTAGACCATCTGAATTGCTCGAATGCACTGAAGAAGCTCCCACTGAACACAGGGAGCCCACCACCATTAAACACTGGAAACTGGTTTGAGATCCACACAAACATGAGCAGCTACTTGCTACTAATGGCCTGTGTTGACGAAAAGTACTCCAAGTTGGCCACTTAGTATTGTACAGATTACGCAGGATAAAAATTGGACCTTGGAGAAGATACGGTTCCTATTCAACTGCGTTTAAGACAATTAAAATCATAAATATTCATATAAATAAGAACCATGATTTTCCACTTGTAAAATCAATGGGAGCAAAATCTATTCTTGAGATTTTAAGTCACTCCTAGTGAAATTCTTAGTTCTACCAAATCCTGCATACCAGAAAAATTTGTAAAATTGTTTAACCCTCAAACAACTTTGAAATTGTACCAAATTAACAGGGCAATGACTTTATGAGTGGACCATATAATTTGAATTTGAATTCAACAACAAATCAAATGTCCATCGATTCTGCTTTTTCTTTGCATAAATGTCCTTTCAAATTGAATTAGTACCCCGTATGAAAGAGCCTATTAATTTAGAGAAAGAGATTGGGTAGTGACAAATCAAACAATTCAAAAGAAGGAGACATACTCTGGCATTTAACAACGAAGAAAAAAATCAAATAAAAAGACGACACAAGATAAAATGGTTTCAACGTAAAATTAATACCTGGGCAAATTTCTTAAGAGATTCTCAGTTTCTTTGACGGTGGATGTGGATTGAAGATGAAGTCAACTTTTTATAAAGGGATGGGCCATTGAAGAAGAACCCAAATCAAACCCATCACCACTAATTGAGTCAATACCCAAATTTCGTCAAACCCATTTGCTATATCCATTGAATCAGATGTCAAGGAAAGCACCTAGTGTCATCAGGGACTAGAGGACATTGAGGAACTGCTACATCCGAGTCCGTTGAAACCGCCACGATCCATATGTGAACTATTATAAGTGGAGAAAGGACGTAGTAAAGGTGCGAGCTCTGTGTCAACAGAGTTATCATCAACATTTTCAGAGTTATCGCAAGAAATAGAATTCAACAACAATATGAGGAAGACTCTCAAAGATGCAAATCAAACAATGCAAAACACAGGAGCTAATTTTCAATGTAAAGATGATGCAATGGAAAATAGTTTCAATGTAAAAATAAAGAGATTGAAAATGGAGTCATATTTTTATAAAGGAGTTGGCTATTGAAGAAGAACCCAAATCAAACCCATTACCATCTACTAAGTCAATACCCAAACATAAGTCAAGCCCATTTGCTATATCCACTGGACGCCTTGAATCAGATGCCATCAGGGACTAGAGGAGGTTGAAGGGTCTCCTGCGTCTGAGACTGTTGAGACACTAGAAGCGGAGCAAGGAGGTAGTAAAGGTGTGAACACAGAGTCTTCATCAATATTTTGAGAAATGTGTTGGATGATAACGGAATTCTGAGGAGGACATATGCGTTCCACATGTACACCCATCCTAGCAATCACAGGCGCGTATTTTCCGTTTCCACTTGTCCAATGAGAGATTTTACATGAAATCTCAACGTGAGTCCGACCACCTTGCATCAAGTCCCCGAAATTCCTCTGTAATCGGCTGTGAGGTTCACCGTAAAACCACAGATGATCACACTTCAAATCATAAAAATGCCCCGTAACCATGCAACGTCGCCTACAGCTATCGGTAAAAATGTGGATATCACAAACCCAATCGATTATATCATCACGAATAGAACCGTACTTATCATTATTAGCATAACTGTCCTTCAACAGAACTAGATGAAAAGCAACACAAACAGCAATTGATAGAAATTCAAGACCAACCCAAAATGATATGGAACTTTCAATGCTTTGATGATTGATCCAATTTGGAATCTTCTTTCCTGGTACTTTAATATCATATATCTCTCCACAATCAATTAGATGCGTATCTAGAGTGGGAAATAACTCATCTTGAATTGCCATTAACTTGGAGAGGGAAACCTGGGAAGAGTAATCAATTTGATGCGATAATTTGCGATGTGAATGCGAATCCATTAATACGTTACCTTTCACACCAAAACATTTCATATTTGTTGAAAGCTCTAAATTTCTTCCAAACTACAAGAATTTGGAGAAATTGAAGTTTAGTAAATGTATTGGAAAAGGTAACCAAAATTGTTTCTATTATTACTTTAAGAGAGAGAGAGAGTTACCTGAAGGATCAATTTTTTTAATGATTTTGAATTCACTGAGATGCAATTTCGTGCATCTACTTGTCTTATACTTTCTGGAAGCTTTGGAATTTTCTTAATGAACTTGGAATCCTTAATTAGAAGCCAATTTAATCTATTAAATCTGAAAATGCTTTCTTGGAGGTTCAAATCTTCACACCCTGATAATAAACATTTCTCTGAGTGGGTGAAACAAGAAGTACACTTTTTTAGAAAATTCAACTTTGGAAAACAATATTTTGAAAAGCCACCGTAAGAATTGCATGCTGCTTGTCTACCAATCCCCACGCCCTTTGGAAATTGGACATTACCAAAAAGCAAGAGATTGCGAAGATGTTGCAATTTATAAATGCTACTTGAAAGCTGACACGAATAGAAATAGGAACCTATATCTAATCGCTCAAGCCCAATGAGATTCCCAATTGATGGAGGAAGCTCTCTAATGGCAGTGAGTGCCAGATTTAGATACTTTAAGTTTTCCATTTCCTGTGGAATATCAGGGAGCCTCTTAACCCTTTCGCAACCACGAAGATGTAAATATTTAAGAGATTTCATCACAATAGAGCTTGGAAGAATTTGAAGTTCAATGCAACCCTGGAGGTCCCAGCTTTCGAGCTTATCAAGATATCCAATAGAGTTAGGAACCTTGACTAATTTTCTACACTCTTGGAGATCCAATTTCTGAATTTTTGGGGTGGCACTCGATAAGTCAGGTAATTCCCTAATGTATTGATTGGAATTGAAATTCATATTTGTCAAGTTTTTGCATTGTATCCTCTGTAGAAAAAAAAAATTAAAATTTTTAACTTCAACAATCATTATTAAAATATAGTTTAATAAAGTAAAAATAATTTATAAATAAATGAAAATGATTATACCTTGAAAAGCTTGTCCAATGTAATCCGAGTTTCTGGCATGTTGAGTGCAATGAGTTTTTGAGGAAGAAAACTAGATGGTAAGGAAGATAAAGAAAATCCGGACCAATCAAGAACCCTTAATTCATTAGGAAGATATTTGAGACATCTACAAATATCTACATTACTAACTACGAGGAACTTGATATTTTTCATCCTTTCAAGACATTTAGGTTCTAATTTCATCTTTGATGGTTCAGGTGAGCATATCATTATGCCTCGAATTATTTCGGATCCCTAATTAGACAAAGCATCAAGTCAATCATACTATACAATAAAATTCACCAAAAGCATAATGATGGTTAAATTTAAACAAAAACTAAACTAATAAACTTAAATTTTCTTCAACATTTAAATGGAAAATAATCAATACATTTGCCATTTGAAAAAAGGTAGAAAATGAAACAAAATGATGCATACCGTATTTTCAGTTAGCACTTTATGAACATCTGAACGGTTTTAGACCCCTTAAAACAATCAGATTGGTTAGCCTAGATTAATTAGCCAAGTTGTTACTTAGTCAAATTATGCAATTCTAGGTTAAAGCAATCAAACAATCATATCAAGCATATAAAGCAGCGGAATAATAAATAACACAAGATATGATCACCCAGGAAACCACACGGTAAAAACTTGGGGAGGATTTGACCTAGCTATCCTCAAGGTAAACCTGAATCCACTATGTGAAAGAATCGAAGTTCATACAGAAGGACTACAAGCTCCTCGCTCGACTTCCTAATGCTACCCACCAGTAGAACTTACTGACACGACCACGTGCAAGCTCCGAATCCACGGACTCCTTCTTTCTTGGATTCTTCAATCAGCTACAAGCACCCACGCTTGTTATTCTTTAAGTTCTTGAATCTGCAACTGAATGATCACCAAGTTCTAGACATAATCTTGAATCTTGGAAACCCTAAGTATGTGTGAAGGCAAACACCTCTAGGATCTCACAAGAGATTTACACAAAACCGCAATGTATGAGCAACAATACAACTGGAGCAACTCTAAAAACGTGGCTAGGGTTTTTCTTTATATACCTAGGGTAAAAACAGAAAACCCAAAACGTTTAATGAGTTTGGGCTGAGCTAGAATATTCTGCAAAAAAACATTCTGCCCGAGATTCGATCGATCGAGCCTTTCCTTCGATCGATCGAGCCAGGCCGAAATGCACTAATGCATCTGCAGCCACTCGATTCCAACTTTACACGAAAGACCCAACTTTGAGCAAGTCTAAACAAGACTAAATAACCTGTTTTGATCATGGTTTGCCAACAATACAAATTAGAGTTCTAAATACATAAAATCCTAAATCTTTAGAACCTAACAAACTCCCCCTTTGGCAATCCGTGACAAAACACAAACTAAAAGCTCAAAGTTTTACAATTAAAAAGTCATTTACAAAATAATGCTCATAAAATCAAAATTCAATCCTAACTACTATCCATCAGTTGCAAGTGTAGACAGCAGCTCAATTGAATCAACCTGTATATTCCTGAAATACTCAACAAACGCATAAACGCATGTGTGACAGAAAATAGTATATAAACAGGTATAATATTCTTGTATGATTCACACAACACACAATAAGGAAATATATCAATGAATAACTCATAGAATATAAATCAATAAACAATGAATCCAAAGAAACACGAATCAAAATAAAAAACATGTATATCAATCAATGTTACTCCCCCTAACATGAATATCCCAAAAATGATATACAAGGTGAAGCGCCTAAATACAATCTACTCCACAATAAACAAAAATCTCCCTAACAAAATCTCCTCTACAAACTCTACTTCCTCTTTTTGTGACGGAATGCCAAAGGGCAATCACAATCCATCATCAAAAGGAGGTGGTGAGGATGAATACAAATGCGCTAGATCAGCTCGCAAAGCTCGGATCTCATCAAAAAGGTCCACC
Organism: Quercus ilex subsp. ballota; assembly: GCA_032727855.1. NCBI lineage: Eukaryota > Viridiplantae > Streptophyta > Magnoliopsida > Fagales > Fagaceae > Quercus > Quercus ilex. The sequence goes on along the minus strand of CM064910.1, from coordinate 4,881,170 downwards.
AAAAGCTGACCATGAGCCGCCTGAACGGTCATGACAGTCTCCAAAGTACGACAGACATCAAAGTCATCCGGTGGAGGTGGAGGAACAGCAGCAGCATCAGGATCAGGAACAGCCTCACCAGCAGGACCTGTAGAAGAAGAGGGAGGAGGTGCGGACCCGGAAGGCTCAGACCTAGGGTGTTTAGAGCCAGCTCGAAGGTGAGCAGCCCTCTGTCTAAGAAAAGACGCACCTAAGGGACCGATGACATGCACAGGCTCCGAGGAAGGGAAATCCTCTAAACTTAAATAAAGAAGAATCCTATGGATGAAAATAGGATGAACAAGTGCATGAGCAAAAGATGAACTCCTATACACTTCGTTCAAAGAACGAAGGAACAAGTGGAAAAAACTAATAGGAGCATCAGTGACCAGAGTGTACAAAAATACACACCGCTCAAGAGGAATGGTGTGAAGATGAGAAATGGGCCAGATAGAGTGACAAGCTATCCTAAAGAAAAGATAATGAAGCTCAAAAAGCTCAGCAGTAGTGATCCGAGGATTAGAACCCCATTGGATAGTAGACCCAGTGATGTAAGACATAATATCACTCAAAACTGGAGACTCATCATAGGGATAGACAGGGTGTTGTACCAAAGGTACCCCTAGAGCATCAGCCACTACCTTAGGAGTAATGGAGTACTCTACGCCTCGTATCCAACTCCTGACTAGAGTGTTGGAATCATAGATGCGGATAGAGATGTTCGAGTAGAACTCTCTAATCAAGGTAGCAGGAGGAGGAGGATCAGAAATATCCACCAAGGGTAACCAGCCCCGACGCTCTAAATTTGCCCTAATGGCAGGATCAAGCTCATCTAAAATGACAGAACGCTCAGACCAAATTTTCCTCTTAAGGTTCAACTTATCATAAATCTCTTGATTTTTCTCACTTGGAAATTTCTCTCGGTCAAAGGGAGGAGGGGATGGGGAAGAGGCGGTGACAGACCTACGAGCTCTAGTTTTCCTAGGCATGGTGCTGAGGAAAGGACAGAGACACAGAGAAAACAAAAAAAAAACCAAGGGCAGACTGCAAGTCAGCACAAAAAAATATAGAAAAAAATCTATATGATGCATGAACAGTTAAAATGACATGATGCATGTACTAATGCAGTAAACAAGTGTCAAAATTAAGTTCAATTGCACAAAATTGGCTTGAGCATAGAGTTTCTAACAAAAACCCCAAAAAAATTTGAAAACCACTTGAAAAATTTTGAAGTACATGGATAAATTGAGCCTTACAAAACATTACACATAGATTCTAAAGCCCAATTACATCCAATCAACAAGCCAATTTCATCAATTACAACTCAATTTAACAAAATCCCCAATTCGGAATAAGAACATAAACCCTAGAATTTCAATTTCTCACAAAAACCAAAATTGATCAAATTAACCTATTACAATCAAGCTTATTACATGTCCCCATCAAAACCCATTGATCAATTGCACAAGAATTTGCTCGAAACATCAAAAATCCCAAAATAGAGAGGTCCGAAAATTTTGAGTGAAAATGCATGAAAAATGCAATAAAACTCAAAAAGGAGGGGCAAAAGAGACTTACCGGCTTGAGGAAAGAGAATTCTTGCAAAAATTTTGGAGGAAAACGACAAAAATTCGCTGTAGATCCGTGCCAACTCGGAGAGAGAAAGAAAAGTTTGAAAACTTTTTGAAAAAGATAGTTGAATCAGTCCAAGAACTGTTTTTAAAAAAGCTGATTCACGATATTCGATTGATCGAAAATTACCTTCGATCAATCGAATCACTCCGAAATTTTATAAAAGAAATTTTAAAATTTTCGATCGATCGAAAAACAGACTGGATTGATCGAAACAGGCAGCGGATCACAGTATTTTTCAAAAAAAAATCCAATTTTTGAAAACCTCAAACCAATTTTTGAAACAACTCCTCAAAGCATTAAAATCAATGAACCATAATGCATGAGTATGAGATGAAATGGAATGATTTTTCAAAAACCCAAATTTGTAATCCCAGTTTCTCCAAAGAAAGTTTCAGCCAGTTCTTCTTTCAAATTCTCAGGCAAAATAAAGTTTTGCATAAATCTCAAGATATTTTCAAACTTGGTTGGTCAGACCAAAAACACACACAATAACATGTACAGTGTTTAGCAAAGAGTAACTCGTGTAGTGTGTGCAAACTAGTAAAAGCTTGAGAAACATGTGAGGTGATATGTGTATAGTAATCAATCACAAAGTCTACAAAATTTATCACATAGAATTTAAAAGAGACTATCACTTAAAGAGTTACATCATATAACTCTCACATCTCCTAGAACATAAGCTTGCAATCATGTAAGTTTCTTGTATTTAGCCTCTTAATTTTGTGAATTGGCATCAAGCCTAATAGTACACACCAGTTTTAATTAAGTGAATTGGCATTAAGCCTAATAGTACACACCAATTTTAAGTATTAAGCAATTAAACCGAGGCTACACCTTATGTTCTTTTTGTGCAGGTGCTACACTTTCTCGAGCACAAAATCTTATGATATGCACTAAGGTGTTCATGATTGGCTAGTGAACAGTGGTGAGATGGTTATTTATGCCTTTTTCAAAAGAATCTAGTCTGACAGTCAAATAACATGTGACTTCAAGATTAAGACAAAGTGATAAACACCATGAACATCTTTCCCACACAACATGCACTACAAAGTTTCAACTAGTCAAGTGCAATAAATAAGCTCATCAAAGCTAAATAAGGTACATAAAACATGTTATGTGTAAATAAAATGACCAACCTTGTCTTCAAAGACCAAGAAAAATAGTGCCAAACACAATTTGCTTTTCCTTTTTTTTTTCTTTTTTTTTTTTAAAAGAGAAAACAAATAAATCCTAGAGTGTAATGCATGAATGTAATGCAATGCAAGTCCTAAAAAAAACAAAACACAAAAACCAAAGAACAATGGTCACAGAGGAATGAGCAGTGAAGCACAAGGACCATGTCAGAAAGACTCAATTAGGACGAGTCTTTTGCATCCAAAACCTTTTAGATGCACCACGAGCATTGGAGTTCTTATTCACATTCAAGTGATTTCCAACTCCAGGATTGGAATAAAGGTTCAATGCCTTTACCAATTCACCAATAAGTGCCATAGGATCTTGTGCTTGAGGCACAGGCACCTTTGGTTTGTTTGCTCTCTTAGCAGCTTGAAGCTTGTAACATTTAGGACGAATGTGTCCAGACTTTCCACAATAATGACAAACCCAAGCAGGTTTACCATGCATCTTGTCTTTAGAAAGGGTAGAATCTTTAGGTTCAGACTCTCTCACATCAACCCTAATCTTCCTAGGAGGTGAAACTTCTACAGGTTTGACAGGGGGTTTGACAGTTTCACTCACAACCTCACTCGTGGAAGGTTCAGAAGAAGAAGAAGGAACAAACTTCGTGGAAAGTGGTGCAGAATCAAAGATGCTTTCAACATATCCTAACCCAGATTTATCAGAAGGATACTTTTGAACATTCAGCATGTGATCAAGTTTAGAACTAGAAGATCTAGCAACAGATAAATCATGTTCCAAAGTTTTAACTTTATCAAGCAAAAGCATGTTCTCAGATTTAACATTGTTCAAAAGGTCATTAGCATCCAACAGTTTAACAAGCAAATCTTTCTTTTCAAGCTCAAGAGTTTCAATTTTCTTCAGGCCAAGTTCAACATTCATAGCATCCTTTGCAGCAATTTTGCAAAGTTTATTGTAGGCCTCTTGAAGATCTGCATCCTCAGAGAGTTCCTCATCAAAAAGGGTCTCTTCAATAGATATGCTTTCATTGACTACAGCTGTAACAGTGAAAGCAATGAAGTTTCCATCATCATCACATCCGGAATCATCATCAGAAACCTCATTATCACTAAGGGTTACAGCCATAGCTTTACCCTTAGTCCTTAAGAATGTAGGACATTCAGATTTCACATGACCATACCCTTGACAGCCAAAACACTGAGGACCCAATAAATTATTTGAAGATTGACCAACTTTTTCTCTAGGTTTTTCAAAGTTATTCATTTTAGTGGGATCATTCTTCCTAAAATTTCTAGGTTCAGCAGTGTTTGTACTTCTTGCCTTTCTGTTTGTATTCCTAAGAAAGTTCTTAAAGTTTTTGGCAAGGTACGCAATCTCTGTAGCAGAGAGTTCATCATCAAATCCACCACCATCAACATCATCAACAGACTTAAGAGCCATTGATTTGGATTTGTTCACTTTGGGTAGGTCAGACACATAGGACTGAAGAGATCCTACAAGTTCATCAACAGGGATGGAGTCCACATCCTTGCTTTCAGTAATGGCAGTCACTTTGGGTCTAAAGTTTTCAGTTAAAGATCTAAGAATCTTCCTAACAATTTTAGGTTGATCATAGATTTCACCCAAATTAAAAGCAGAATTAACAATGTCATTCAATTTATCATAGAATTCATCAAAAGTTTCATCCTCAGACATTCTAATGCTTTCAAATCTAGAAGTCAATTGCTACAGTTTATTGATCTTAACTGCTTTTGTGCCTTCATGCACAGTTTGGAGGATTTTCCAAGCAGTATGAGCAACCTCAACATTTGAGATCCTCTTAAATTCCTCCATAGAAACAGCATTGAAGATGGCATTCATAGCTTTGCTATTGAAGCCTGCTACTTCTTTTTCAGAAGTTTGCCACTCACTCACAGGAGTAGTGGGCTTCTACCATCCGTATTCAATGGAATTCCACACTCTCTCATCAATAGATTTCAGGAATGCTTTCATCCTTACTTTCCAATAAGCATAATTGTTCCTATCAAAGTGAGGAGGAATAACAAGAGAGTGTCCATGCTCCATGACAACAGGGGTCAAGGATCAGCTCAGAGATCAAAAAATCTCTTACAAGAGAGCTACTAGCTCTGATACCACTTGAACGGTTTTAGACCCCTTAAAACAACCAGATTGGTTAGCCTAGATTAATTAGCTAAGTTGTTACTTAGTCAAATTATGCAATTCTAGGTTAAAGCAATCAAACAATCATATCAAGCATATAAAGCAGCGGAATAATAAATAACACAAGATATGATCACCCAGGAAACCACACGGTAAAAACCTGGGGAGGATTTGACCTAGCTATCCTCAAGGTAAACCTGAATCCACTATGTGAAAGAATCGAAGTTCATACAGAAGGACTACAAGCTCCCCGCTCGACTTCCTAATGCTACCCACCAGTAGAACTTACTGACACGACCACGTGGAAGCTCCGAATCCACGGACTCCTTTCTTGGATTCTTCAATCAGCTACAAGCACCCACGCTTGTTATTCTTTAAGTTCTTGAATCTGCAACTGAATGATCACCAAGTTCTAGACATAATCTTGAATCTTGGAAACCCTAAGTATGTGTGAAGGCAAACACCTCTAGGATCTCACAAGAGATTTACACAAAACCGCAATGTATGAGCAACAATACAACTGGAGCAACTCTAAAAACGTGGCTAGGGTTTTTCTTTATATACCTAGGGTAAAAACAGAAAACCCAAAACATTTAATGAGTTAGGGCTGAGCTGGAATATTCTGCAGAAAAACATTCTGCCCGAGATTCGATCGATCGAGCCTTTCCTTCGATCAATCGTGCCAGGCCGAAATGCACCAATGCATCTGCAACCACTCGATTCCAACTTTACACGAAAGACCCAACTTTGAGCAAGTCTAAACAAGACTAAATAACCTGTTTTGATCATGGTTTGCCAACAATACAAATTAGAGTTCTAAATACATAAAATCCTAAATCTTTAGAACCTAACAACATCCTCATAAACACCGTAGTCTACTACGCTCTCCTGGCATTTTTGGCGATTCTCGTCGAACAATGTCCCTATCCATTTGTTGTAACAAGTCATGCATCAACAATTTATCATATTGATCAATGGTTACTAGGCACTTATCGATAAGTCTTCGAATTCCATAAATTGGAAATAAATCGCAAGCATCTAGTATATCAATGACATACTCCTTAAGAATTCCCTTAAAGAAGCATGCAATATCGAGGAAAATTTCTTTTTCAGTTTTATCCAATCCTTCATAACTTATTTTGAGTATTTTTTTGAATTTTTTCATTAGAAATTCTTTCATACTTTGCTACTGCTCTTCCCCATTCAAGTTTAGTTCTTCCATACAAATCAGAACCCATTATTACTAGAGCTAATGGCAGTCCCTTAGCATATTGAATAACTCTGTCTACTAGTTCCAAATAATCATCTTTGGGTTTGTTGCTTTGGAAGGCATGCATACTAAGGAGTTCAAGAGCTTCATCTTGATCTAATTCCTTAACTGTGTAGGGCTAAGAGTAGCTACCAAGTGTTTGTCTCTTGTTGTTATAATGATTTTGCTTCCAGAAGTAAACAAATCACATCTTCCAAGAAAATTTCTATTTGGATCCATTTATCCACATCATCAAGAACTAAAAGGATCCTCATAAATGAAAGTCTTTTCTTTATCATATTGATTCCTTTAGATTTGTTGCCCACCTTTAAATTTGTATCTCGTAAGATCTCAAAAAGAAGTGTCTCTTGAAGTTCGATTACACCATCATTTGTCCCTGATCTTTCTCTTAAATTTTCTAGATAACAAAATTCATCAAAATGATCACAAATTCTATTAAAAATAGCCTTTGCAATTGTTGTCTTACCTATTCCACCAAGACCATAGATACCTATCATATGACCATCATTTGACTCAATATCTAAAAGAATGGTCTTTACACGATAATTTGTTCCAATATGGTATTGTGCAACAATAATGACATGCGATTAAATTTAGAATTTGAGATCCCTTCAACAATTCCTTGGATAAATTTGAACTCACTGCAACTGTCTCACATAGCATTAAAAAATATATATGAGTTAGACTAGAAAAGAGAAATGTGAAGGTCAACTAAATTTAAGATGTTGACCCTCAAACAAAAAAAATTTAAGATGTTCGGCTTGTGCATAAAATTTTTTAACATTGACAATTAAAGTAAGTGGCTTGTATTAATTCTTATATATGACATTCAATTTAAACATAAATATGCGTATATAGAAAATTTATTCATATATAGAATTTATATGTGTTTATATTTAAAAATTGACTAAATAATAAGATACTTGAAAGTTTGAAAATTGACTAATTATTTCAAGTTTGAAAGTTAAAGACTTAAAAGACCATAAATAAAAGTGTAAACTTGATAGAAAGTATGGTTATTTGATCAAAATGACTTAACATTAAAAACCAAACCGTTCGTTTTGATATATATATATTAAGTCAAATTTTCATGATTTAGTCAGTTTTTTTTTTTTTTTTTTTTTTTTTTTTTGTGAAACATTTTTTTGGTTGTGAAACTAAAGCTAATGTTTCTGTCATTATAATCCTGATTTTCATATAGATTACCAGTTTAACGGTTCAACCCTTGATTCGGTATTCGGTGTGATTCTGAGTACAGAATACTATACGTCTAGAATGAAGTTTCATGGAAAATTTAAGTTACTGATAATTGAAACTTGTTAAAACTCACTTTTAATACTGGAACTAAATTATTAAGGATATTTTTTGGAAAATTCTTAAATAAATAATATGTGGGAGAAAGAAACTTCTATATTTATATATATATATATATATATATATATATATATATATATATATATAAATGACACACCTATATAATTAGTTTTTTTTTTTTTTTTTTTAACATTCTATTTCAACGTTACTATCTAGTTAATCTCTACAGTCATGGATATGAAGAAAATAAAATCCATACATAATTTGACCAAAAGACTAATACTGATAAATTAGTGATAATTGTTTTTTAACAATAAAATTAGTGATCATAACATGGCACTGAATGTTATAAATAATATATATACTACGAAAAGAAATATTCGCTATAATTTTTTATAATTCAATTTTTACAAAATTTGAAGGTGGGATAGGCATTTGAACGTTGGATATCCTTATAACGTAGATTAGACAATGCACCTGAACTACAAGGTTCTTGGCCATTTTTTCTATAATTAAATGTATAAAACACATATTAAAATTTTCATGTATTATACTTGTACAAGAATACTTCAACTAGACTTAACTTTAATATTTTTATCAACAGCTCATTATACATGACAATGAAATGATCAAATTCAATATTTTTAGTTTCATCAATTAATATTTAGATTAAACATAAAAAATTCTATATTTTTATAATAATCTTGATTTTTTCAATCTATTGAGATTTTTCTATAAATTGAATGGTTAGATCTTATTGTTTATATATGTGTGTGCGCACATGTGCACGTGTATGTAAGTGTTTTTATATTATATTTTAAATAAAAAAATTAATTATATTAACACAAGAAAATAATAATTTTTGTTATTTTGCCTTTTTGTTTGCTATGAAATTAAATGGAGGAATATATGAAATATCATCTTCTTTATTTTTCTTTTCTTTATGTATAAAAAATATTATTTTCTTTATTAACCGCTACGTATTTTACTTGAAAACACAACTAAAATTTGGAAAAGAAAAATTAAATAAACTATTAAATTAGAATATACTAATATTAGCAATAAAAATAACACACAAACAATGATAGTTGGGTTGTTGTTTAACCCTAATTGGACAAAGCTTGGTCACAATTTTAGTTATGACCCTTAGGCTTCAAACTACTATGAAAGCTAACATGTGTACTTGTCATGTAAACATGTATAATGCATATGACTCACTTATCCCAACTAACATGACTCACTTAAGTGAGTTATTTGCATTGCACATGAAAAGTACATATTCAAATTTTTAGAGTACTTTGAAGTTTGAAGCCTAAAGTGCTCTAACCAAGTTTGTAGTTATATTTTGTCCAACTTAAAATTAGTGGTCATAACAACCACTATAACTCAAAAAGGACAAGAGATGTTATTAAATAAACAACTAAGTTTGGCTTTATTTATTAAATTAAAAAAAAAAAAACTAAGTTTTGCTCCAAACATTTTGAAGCCTTGGGCTCCAACCATCAATAGAAGATGACGTTAGTCCATGTCATGTGCATTGCGTATGAATCACCTAACTCAACAAATTTAGTGAGTCTTGTGCATTGCACATAATGGAACACATATCATCTTCCTATTAATGGTTGGAGCCTAAGGCTCCAAACATATTTGAAGCCAAATATTTTCCTTAATTACATACCCATGCTTGTAATGCCAGCCAGATATATTGGCTACTTCACATAGAGCTTCTCTCCATCTCTGCACCTTATTGTTTTCCTTGAACTTTTCTTCATGTTTAGTAAGTGCTTCCCCAAACTTTCCCTGTTGGTTACGAACTTCTGATGGATTCACATTGTAGAAAACTAGCCACACTAATTGGTTATTCTTCTTACACTCAACAATCTTGGCAAGCTCATCCAAACACCAAGTAGATGATGCATAGTTTTCAGATAATACAATTATTGAAATCATTGAACTCTCAATGGCTTTGAGAAGTTCGGTAGAAATTTGTTCTCCCCTATGGAGATTATCATCAATGAAGTTGTGAATACCACGCAAAATCAAAGCATTATACAAATGGCTTATGAAACCAAGGCGGGTATCTTCACCTCTCAAACTTAAGAAGACATCAAACTCCTTGGGTCGGTGAATGAAAGTGGAAGATGAGGCTTCATTGCAGGTCACAAGAGCCATCAAAGTTGAGGAGAAGATGGTCAAGAAGAGCTGAAAAGAGGAGGGGAAACTGAGAAAGAAAGAAATTAAGACGTTGAGTGAATGTGCAAATGATTCCTGGAACTAAATTGTATATAACCTTTTAAATGACTTTTCTAACTTTCGAGAGCCGTTGACGTAAATATAATTGCAATTTCCTTGTAACTTCTAAATATTCCTCACGCATTATTTTCATGCTGTTGGAGCATTTTAATATTAAATGAATAAAAATGAATAAATGTAATAACATAAATGTAAAGATGTGGGAGTGAATATGGAAGATGAGGAGTTAGTGAAAATGTTTAATCCCACATTGAAAAGGAGAGAGACTATTTTATTCTTTTTAATTGTGGTGATTAATGGGTTAAAATGTATTGACTCAGATATTGGGCTAGATACGTGCGCAAGGGGGAGGTGAAGAGTGGAGGTATCAAAATTGGAAATGAATCAGCCTCTTGGATCCTCCTACTTGACAGCCCATTCAGAGCAATTACCATATTATCCTCCTACTTGACAGCCCATTCAGAGCAATTACCATATCCGTTGGTGAGTAAATGGCCCGAATTAATACTCTATTTTTACTATGGAAAATAAAGAGCCATTAACCCACTTAATGGACTATCCGTTTGGGCCTTTTCATTCTTCAGAAACTCCTTATCAGACCATTAATTGTGTAACTCCAGCCCATCAGATTAATATCCAACAATTAATCTTGTAACACCCACTACATCAGAATAATGGACCTAATTAATCAGAATAAATTGGGTAATAATTTCGTGAGGCCCATTGAGCCTATAAATAGACTCATTCAGACTCAATTCAAGTTACTGCAAATACAATATACACACAAAAAATAGAGAGATTCTTGTCAAAGAAGGGTGTTCTTTCTGGTGGAGCTTTGGGCTTGAACACTTTGTGCAGAAGTTGTTCTAGCCATACGACACTTGTTGGGCTGTTGTATCCTGGGGGAGACAAGTCAGAGAAGGTCTGCACCGGTTACAAAGTTTAGCCAACCAAGGGCTTGAATCTCCTTAAAGAGAGCGAGTGCCGCGCCTCAGTCCAAATAGTGTTGTGTAATTTCTCTCTTTAAATTAATAAAATTCAGAAGTATTATTCAGTTTCTCTTTGTATTATTTCTATTATCATTGTATTTGCACCAACAATTTTAAGGAGATTCATTACATGGAGCCTACACAAGAGAAACCAAATGAGCCTGTTGGAGATCTTAACAAGCCCTTTCGCTTTAAGGGAACCCACTTCAAGAGGTGGAAAGGAAAGGTCCTCTTCTACTTGAGCCTTCTCAAAGTCTCCTACATCCTCACTGACAAGAATCCATCAAAAGTTCCTACCGATGAGATGAGTGATGAAGAATATATTCTCCATCAAGAAAAAATAGATAAGTATACAAAAGATGAGTATAACTGTCGCTCTTATCTATTGAATTGTCTTGCCGATCATTTCTATGATTATTATGATACAACTTACAATTCTGCTAAGAAAATTTGGAAAGCTTTACAAAACAAGTATGATACCGAGGAGGCAGGTGCAAAGAAGTATGCTGCTAGCAAATTTTTCCGTTACCAAATGGTGGATGGAAAATCGGTGGTGGATCAAGCACAAGACTTCCAAATGATTGTGGCAGAATTGAGATCCGAAGGCATAAAGATTGGAGACAATTTGGTGGTAGCTGGCATAATTGACAAACTACCACAATCTTGGAGGGAGTTCCAAAAGACTTTGCGGCACAAACAAAAGGAGACATCCTTGGAGACTTTGATCACACGCATCCGTGTGGAGGAGGAGGCTAGAGGACAAGATGCACTCATGACACAAGAGAGCAATGGTAATTCCACCACAAAGGTAAACCTTATTTCAGCCAATAATAATATGCCTAAAAATCATTTTCCTAGAAATAGTCAATTGAAGCCTAAAAAGAGAGCCTTTAAAAATAATAATAGACCTCAAGGAAGGGGAAACCCGAATAAAAATTACAATAAGAACCAAGGACCCCCTTCACAAGATCAATTTAATAGATCCTGTTTTGTCTGTGGCAAGAGTGGGCATATTGCTCGATTTTGCAAATTTCGGAAACGTGAATCTGTCCCGCAGGCTAACGTAACCGAAGAGCCTTTAGTGGCTATGATTACAGACATTAATATGGTGCAATATGTTGAAGGGTGGTGGGCAGATTCTGGTGCTAATAGGCACGTCTGCTATGACAAAAATTGGTTCAAGTTGTACACTCCTTTTGAAGAAGAAAAAACTGTTATGCTTGGTGACTCTAGCAAAACCAAGGTTCTTGGGAGTGGTGAGGTTGAATTGAAATTCACTTCTGGACGCGTGCTAACATTGAAAGATGTTCTTTACACTCCGTCCATGAGGAAGAATTTGATGTCAAGTTTTTTGCTTAACAAGGCTGGCTTCAAGCAAACTATGGAATCTGATAATTATGTAATCACTAAAAAGGGATTATTTGTGGGCAAGGGTTATGCTTGTGATGGAATGTTTAAATTAAATATTGAGAATAATAAAGCATCTACCAGTTCAGTTTATATGCTTTCTTCTATTAATTTTTGGCATGCTCGTTTGTGTCATATAAATAGTAGATATGTGGGAATCATGAGTAGTTTAGGATTAATTCCAAGACTGTCAAAAGATTTTGAAAAATGTGAAACTTGTAGTCAAGCTAAGATTACAAAAAGGCCTCATAAAAATGTTGTAAGAAATACCGAATTGCTTGAGTTAATTCACTCTGATTTATGTGAATTTGAGGGAATTTTAACTCGTGGAGGAAATAGATATATTATCACTTTTATTGATGATTTCTCAAAATATACAACTATTTATTTGTTGAAAAATAAAAGTGATGCTTTTGAAAAATTTCAAGATTTTTTAAAAGAAGTTGAAAATCAATTCGGTAGAAAAATAAAAAGAATAAGAAGTGATAGAGGCCGTGAGTATGAATCAAGTGCATTCAACTCATTTGTTCAGTCTTTGGGAATTATCCATGAAACTACTGCACCATATTCACCCGCTTCTAATGGTGTGGCTGAAAGGAAAAATAGAACTTTAATTGAGTTAACAAATGCCATGTTAATTGAATCTGGTGCACCTTTGCATTTTTGGGGTGAAGCTATTTTAACTGCATGTCATGTTTTGAATAGGGTGCCACATAAAAAGTCACACACCACACCTTTTGAGATGTGGAAAGGACATAAGCCAAATTTGGGATATTTGAGAGTATGGGGTTGTCTTGCTTATGTAAGGCTTACTGACCCTAAAATGCCTAAATTGGGAATTAGAGCTACTACCTGTGCTTTTCTTGGTTATGCAATTAATAGTACAGCCTATAGATTTTTTGATCTTGAAAACAAAATAATTTTTGAATCTGGTGATGCAATTTTTCATGAAGAAAAATTTCCTTTTAAATTGAAAAATAGTGGGGGTGAAGAAAATATTTTGTCACAACCTAGTTCTTCTACTTCACATTTACAAAGTCAAGAAAATTTTGAAATGGAACCTAGAAGGAGTAAAAGAGCTAGAGTTGAAAAGGATTTTGGTCCTGATTATTATGTTTTTAACATTGAGGAAAATCCCCAAAATTTAAAAGAGGCTTTAACATCACCTGATGCTATATTTTGGAAAGAGGCTGTAAATGATGAGATGGAATCTCTAATTTCTAATAGAACTTGGAAATTAGTAGATCTTCCACCGGGTTGTAAGACCATAGGTTGTAAATGGGTCCTTAGAAAAAAGTTGAAACCGGATGGATCAATAGATAAGTTTAAAGCTAGACTTGTTGCAAAAGGCTTTAAACAAAAAGTTGATCTTGATTTCTTTGATACTTTTTCTCCGGTAACAAGAATTACATCTATTAGATTGTTAATTGCTATTGCTGCAATTTTTGATTTGAAAATTCATCAAATGGATGTAAAAACTGCTTTTCTAAATGGGGACCTAGAGGAAGAGATTTATATGGATCAACCCGAAGGCTTTGTAGAGCCTGGACAAGAAAGCAAGGTATGTAAGCTAACTAAATCCCTATATGGCTTAAAACAAGCACCTAAGCAATGGCATGAAAAGTTTGATTCCTGCATGATTGAGAATGGTTATAAATCAAATGAATGTGATAAATGTATTTATTCTAAATCATGGAATAATTTACATGCTATTATTAGCCTCTATGTGGATGATATGTTGATTTTTGGCTCAAATATGCATGTTATAAATGAGACAAAAAATATGCTTAAAAGCCATTTTGATATGAAAGATCTTGGTGAGGCTAATTTTATTTTGGGCATGAAAATTACAAAAGTATGTGATGGAATATATCTTGATCAATCACATTATGTTGAGAAAATATTGAGAAAATATAATTTTCATGATCACAAAAGTGTAGCTACTCCTTTTGATTCTAGTGTTCATTTATTTCCCGTGAATAATGATGATGAGATTTTTAATCAAAAGGATTATGCTAGTATCATTGGTAGTTTGCGTTATGCTACTGATTGTACTAGGCCTGACATTGCATATGCAGTAGGAATGCTTAGCAGATTTACTAGCAAGCCTAGTAAAGATCATTGGCTAGCTATTGAGCGAGTCATGAGATATTTAATTGGTACCAAAAACTATGGCTTATTATATAAAAAGTACCCTGCTGCGATTGAAGGTTTTAGTGATGCCGATTGGAATACTTTGTCAGGTGATTCTCTCTCTACCACTGGTTATATTTTTACCTTAGGTAGTGGTGCTATTTGTTGGAAATCTAAAAAGCAAACAATAATTGCTAATTCAACGATGGAAGCTGAATTAATAGCATTAGCTTCAGCTAGTGAAGAGGCAAATTGGCTTAGAGATTTGTTATTTGAAATTCCACTATGGGAAAAGCCAATTCCACCTATATTAATTCATTGTGATAGCACTGCTGCAATTGGTAGAGTTAAAAACCGTTACTATAACGGTAAATCCAGACCTATAAGAAGAAAGCACAGTACCGTGCGATCTTATTTGAGTGGTGGCATCATAACTGTGGATTATATTAAATCTAATGATAATCTTGCAGATCCATTTACCAAGGCCTTGGCAAAAGATAGAGTCTGGAATACATCGAGGGGGATGGGACTAAAGTCCATAGAATTATGAGCCATGTATGAGGATACCCAACCCAAGGACCAGAGATCCTGAGAATTGGGTTCAATGGGAAAAACGAATCATACGATGGTCGTAAGAAATGCACAATTTTATTTATTTTTAATTATTTATTTTGTAAATAATTATTTAATTGTTCATCCCTATGATGTAAGTGCATTTATCCTGTAATGTGAAGAGGTTGAGTAAAAAACTCTTAATGAAATTTGTAGCTCGTATGAGTGGGGTGTCAGAATTACAGGAGCACCCTTGACAAATTTCACCTATGTGAGTGTGGGGGTGGGGCCGCTCCCTATGAGATTTGGACTTAATCTCAAATACACTCATGAAACCGGGATCAGCACACGGCCGTAAAGTGCTAGCTATAAAAGCTCATGTCAACACCTGGGTTGTTATGTGTAAGCAGTGACGCTTAATTTCCCTAAAGCAGTCCTAGTTCAAGTCGGAGACCACTACGACTCTGGAGTTGAGATCGCTGTTTTACTAAGTGAAGGTTCAATGCAGAGCACACCTTCATGATGCATAGTGACCTGTCTTTGCCTGGTAATCTCTCTTTAACTAAAAATTTAATATTAAAATGAGTGGGGGATTGTTGGAGCATTTTAATATTAAATAAATAAAATGAATAAATGTAATAACATAAATGTAAAGATGTGGGAGTGAATATGGAAGATGAGGAGTTAGTGAAAATGTTTAATCCCACATTGAAAAGGAGAGAGACTATTTTATTCTTTTTAATTGTGGTGATTAATGGGCTAAAATGTATTGACTCAGATATTGGGCTAGATACGTGCGCAAGGGGGAGGTGAAGAGTGGAGGTATCAAAATTGGAAATGAATCAGCCTCTTGGATCCTCCTACTTGACAGCCCATTCAGAGCAATTACCATATCCGTTGGTGAGTAAATGGCCCGAATTAATACTCCATTTTTACTATGGAAAATAAAGAGCCATTAACCCACTTAATGGACTATCCGTTTGGGCCTTTTCATTCTTCAGAAACTCCTTATCAGACCATTAATTGTGTAACTCCAGCCCATCAGATTAATATCCAACAATTAATCTTGTAACACCCACTACATCAGAATAATGGACCTAATTAATCAGAATAAATTGGGTAGTAATTTCGTGAGGCCCATTGAGCCTATAAATAGACTCATTCAGACTCAATCCAAGTTACTGCAAATACAATATACACACAAAAAATAGAGAGATTCTTGTCAAAGAAGGGTGTTCTTTCTGGTGGAGCTTTGGGCTTGAACACTTTGTGCAGAAGTTGTTCTAGCCATACGACACTTGTTGGGCTGTTGTATCCTGGGGGAGACAAGTCAGAGAAGGTCTGCACCGGTTACAAAGTTTAGCCAACCAAGGGCTTGAATCTCCTTAAAGAGAGCGAGTGCCGCGCCTCAGTCCAAATAGTGTTGTGTAATTTCTCTCTTTAAAGTAATAAAAATTCAGAAGTATTATTCAGTTTCTCTTTGTATTATTTCTATTATCATTGTATTTGCACCAACACATGCCAGTTTGGATGAGAGGAAAGTCAATGCTCACATAATTCCTGGTATAACGGATACGTAATTAACTCGTAAATGACTTTTCCAACTTTCTAAGGGCCGTTGATCTTAATAAATAGTATAAACTGCAACTACCCAGTATATTTTTAATATTCCTCACGCATTATTAAAAAATAATAATAATAAACCATTGACCTTATTGTGATTATCTTTGAAAGAATGAGAATGTCAGGGGAAAATGACACTCTTAGGTAGTTTCTGAAAATAGTGAAATGGTGCTCCCTCCTCTTACATTCATAGTAAACCCCATCATGAATCTAATGAAAGAAACCCACTATGAATGTGAGAAGAGGAAGTATCATTCTCCGTCCTCCAGGAGTACCTAAAAATTACTCAATGTCAAGGATGTACAGCTCACAGGCGAGTTTAAATTACAATTAAGGGAATGTGGTACTTAGAAATTAATAAATAAGAACATGTTTGGTATATTATAATAGGCCCTATAATAGAATGGTTATTACATAAGAATATAATTAAGTCTAAAATTTAAAATTTATCTTTTGAGTTTTACTAAAATTCATTTTAATTCTCTAACTTTGCTTTTGTTCAACTTAATTCTTTAAATTTCAATAGTGTTTAATTAAATCATCCGTTAGACCTCAGTTCTATAACTTTGATTTTGTTTAATATAGTCCTCTAAATTTCAATAGTGTTCAATTAGATCCTCTGTTAGAGCTCTGTTTATCTTTGCCATTAACTGTTTTTTATTTTTTAACCAAAAAAAAAAAAAAACCCATAAATTAAGGATTTAAGGGATTGTTCTAAAAGGTGATATGAAGTACCAAAGTTTGGGAAAAAAAATTGAATAATAAATCTTTTTTTTTTATTTTTTATACAAGATAGAAATTCTACTCTACCCTAATCTATGCATATATGTGTGTGAAGTTCTCTCCTGGAGACTTAAACCTCGGCCCTTGCCCCCCACACTTCACAAGCACTTATACTTGTGGAGTGACCATCACACCAAGGGTGTGCGGTGGTAATAATAAAATATTTTAAAAACACTAAAACTACTTTGTTTTTGGGGAATTAATGGTATATATAAATGGAGGTCTAATGGAGGATTGAATTGAACATTTTTTTTTTTAACTTAGAGAATTGAATTAAACGATACTAAAGTTAGAAAACTGAAATGAATTTTAGTAAAACTTAGAGAGTAAGTATTGCATTTTGGCCTATAATCAATATAGCAGTTTGGTTGTATTTCTATTACAAGGAATAACAATTTCTTGAAATGAAGAATAACTATTATCTACCAAGATTGTTGTGATTGTTGTTCTATAACCTTTTAACCTTAATTTCTATAAATAGATAAAAGGCTAAAATGCAAAACTAATCCTTTAAGTTTTTTTTTTTTTAATTTCAGTTCAGTCCTCTAATTTTTCTTTTGTTCATTTCTATCCTCTAACTTTCAAGTTTATTCAATTAAGCTTTTCTATTAACTTTTGTTATATGTTGTGGTTAATTTTTCAATTTTTTAAATTTTTCTTCAAATTTTTTAAATTAAAAATGAAATTTGAAGAGAGTTAGAATGTCAGTTTTGCATTTTAGCCAAAAAAAAAAAAAAAAAAAAACAAAAACAAAAAAAAAAAAAAAAAAAACTACACATAAATAATAGCTACAAAAAAAAAATCCAAATTGCTCAATGCTATTGCATCTCTGCTCTTCTATGTAGGTTCTCTCTCTCTCTCTCTCAAACAATAATAATTTTTTCAATCCTTCAGATATGGAGATCAGATTTTGATTTGGTATTACCTATTACTTACTAGGCCAAGTACTTTGGTATTAATTAATTTCTAACATGTAAAATAATTTTTATAATTTTTTCATTATAAAAATGCCATATCATTAAAAAAATGTTATGTCACTATTACGTTAGATGTGTAAGCAATATCATATTATCATTAATGGCTATTAACATAAGTACTACTGATACTACTCATTTTTAAAATTTGAGAGACTAGTAATACTCACTTGCAATTTAAGGAACCAATTATGCTTATAGGGTAAATTTCAAAGACCAACCATGTAGTTTTGCTTTTGAATTTTAAATGTCACCTAAATTTAGGCATTTTTTTAGAGAAAATTTAAATGTTTGAAATATATAATTTTTCTTATTTTGATCATATTATTTGATTTTTTATAAAATTTTATTGTGATCGACGGTTGAGGGTATTTTGGATCATTTAAAAAATAATGGCAATGGATTCTTATTCTCTTAATAATAAGTTGATAACTAGCATTATTGTACACGCAATGAGGTGCTGATAGGCTTTTTTTACTTTTATTTTTCAAATGTCAAAATTTTCCATATATTGCAATTGGAGGTTTATATGCGTTTGTCATTGTCATAGTTAGGGTGCTATTGTCTTTTTCAAGAAAAAAGATTGGTGAAATTTATACGTTTAGCAATCAATGCAATAATCAATTCGAAGGTGAGAACTCCTGTTCAATTTTTCTTTAAAGTTAAGTAATAAATGAAAATTTTAGATGGACCTTACTTTGAACCAGTTCTGCATATTATATTATCTTCTGTCTTTTTGTTTCTTATAAGATAATTGATAATTTGTTCAACTCAATGCCACACTAACAGAAGAAACGAAAGAGTTTATAATAGAGCTGCTCCATATCATTGAATGAGGAAATAAAATGAGAGAGTACAGTCAATAGATTACACCTCTGTTCTATACAATATAGTGAAACAGAGTCAGAAGAAGTAAAAAATCTGTAACAGAACTCAACGTCTACTAACAGAATCTTGACACCTAATCAGGCTTAATTATAACAGACAAAAAATAAATAAGGGAAAAATGCTCATACACCCCCTTAACTTTCAACTACTGGCCAAAAGACCCCCTCAACTTTTTTATTGGCCAATTTACTCCTTAAACTATCCACAACTGCCAAATCAATACTTTAGTTAATGATATTGCTTATACACCCCCTAAACTTTCTTCTACACGTGACTTCGGCGTGTATCACTTAACTAAAGCGGCACCGTTTTGTACTCGTTCCTTTTATGAAACGTGAGGATCTCTGGCATAAAACGATGGCGTTTTGTGGCCGCCTTCTTTGTTGAGATCAACATCAGAGTTGAGAATGCTCGATGATCCATCTTCAATAAAGTTAATGCTTATTCACTTAGTCTCACCTCACTCAGTACTACAAACCCATCAAGCTGAATATCAAGAAGACAAATGAAGTGTCTAGCAAATATTATTTTTGCCAACTTATTTTACTATTTAGCTTATTTTTGCTACTATTTATAGGTCTTACTGCACTTTTTAGTACTATTTATAGGTTCTATTATACTATTTCAGATAACTTTTACATTTATCTACAACATTTTCAGTAAAAAGTTTTCAGTTTCAGCAAAGTATGCGAATCCCAAATGGACCAAAGTTACCATTCCCATAAGCATTTGGATGAATATTGGTTGTTTTTATCACCCAAAAAGCATGTCTAATAAGTCAAACATTAGTCATTGTTGGCTGACATGACTCATAATAAGAGATCGGGCGGGGGGGGGGGGGGGGGTGTTGTGCTTGGTAGCTTATGACTCTATCTTGCTTGTTTTAAGCATGCTTTCTAGAATAATAATAAATAAATAAATAAATCTTTTGCATAAAAAAATTTATCACTAGCCACAGCAGGATCAATATAAGCATGATACTAATATCAACATTTCAACGCCAATGAGAAATACAAAATTATGACATGATATAAAAACACACCTATATTCAATTCTTGAATAGCATGATATCACTAATATCCACCAAAGAAAGGGTCTAGCAATGAGTTCTAAGGCAAACATCTTAAACAGAAACCTTTTTCTTTTTCTCTGTTTTTTTAATCTCAGTGATCCTCTAGGGAGTGCCAATCATTAACATTTTCTATAAACTTCACCAATGCCACTGCCTTGTTCATCATCAATGGTCCTCCAGGGTGTGCCAAGCTGTAAGTTTCTAAATAATTAAATCAAATTCCCGAATTAAAAATTTTTTTTTCCTACTTTCGGGTAGAGAGGAAAAAAAGGGAGATGGCCTGAGTTAGAGCTCCTGTGCTCCACATACATTGGCTTCAAGCTATTGACCATATTGAAGAAAACAAACCCAAATCATACCAAAAACAGAATTGTTGCACCTCAACGATTAAGCAATCAAAGAAATTATAACCAGTGAGGTATGTTCTGAATGTTTAAATGTAATAACAACCGCAAAAGATATCGGACAAAGACATACAAAGGAAAACAGTTTCAATGTAATAACAGTACCTTGCATGTTTCTTCGAAATTTGATCAAGAGGTTCTCCTTTTCTTTGACTGTGGATACTGATCACTAATGGTTGAGTCAAATTCCAAACCCAAGTCAGACCCATTTTTTACTTCCATTGAAAGCCCTGAATTAGAAACCGAGGATGACCCGCCACCATTCATAGCACTCGAGATAATCTGACTTTCCAAATTGCTCGAATGCACTGAAACTGGTCCTGCTGAATATGTGGTGCCAACCTCCTTGGGACACCGACAGCGGGTTTGAGCTCCACGCAAACATTTGCGGCACCTTGCTACTAAGGGTCTCTTTTTGTTGCTGATTTTTCTTGCTTTTAGTAATGGTTGAAGAGAGTACTTGGGGTTGGCCACAGGGTACTACGGTACTGGGTATTGTACAGTCTACGCAGGATAAAATTTGGACCTTTGAGAAGAGATGGTCTAAGCCGTTGGTGCACATTTCTCTTTGAAATTCGATGGCCTTGGGGTTGGATACAATAGTTGTCATGGAAGATACTGGATTTTTGAGGTTGAGGACAAATGCATTCATTTTCTACATGGACTCCTATCCATTTAATATTAGGAGAATTTTTGAATGAAGGATGAGGAGAGGTTTCACAGAAGATCTCAACAAGATTCTGATCACCAAGATTGAAGCCATCAAATAGTTCTTGCAATGAGCTACAAGAAAAACACATGCGCTCAAAACTGAAATTCTCACCAATCATTATGTTTTCGGTCGTTCATTTACTACCATTGATGGAAATGATGGCATGATAATAAAAACTCCATATATGTAATTCAAAAGCAACACAGAGAGCAATTGTTGGAAATTCCGGACCAATTAAGAATGATATTAAATTTCCATTCCTTTGATGGTTGAAACAACTTGGAATCTCATTGTTGACATATTTGCCAAATGGGAAAGCACTTTCACGGGGTATTGTAGAAGATGAGGGAGTACCCATTAACATGTGACTTGTCACACCTAAACATGGTGGTAAATTTGGTGGAACTCCTATCAATTCTCGAAACTGCATGCAAGTAACGAATTCATCAAATTACATCTTAGCAAATCAAGTCAGGTAGCATTTGGAAGGTAACAAAAACTGTTTCTAAATTAGTTTAAGAGAGATACCCGATGAAAGATTGATTTATAACCCAGCAGAAGAGACCAATTTGATACCTCTAAATATCTTAAACTTCGTGGAAGCCTAGGAAATTGTTGAAACTCATCGCAAATTGTAATATGAAGCGAATGTAATCTCTCACATCTGCTTATGCTTTCTGGGAGGGTAACAACTATGCTACCGGAGATGTCTAATTTTTCCAATGTGACGGGGCAACAATAATTCAAAATAAAATCTATTTCTGATTGATTATTAAAGCAATTAAGACCTAGGTTTTTCAAGCTTGGCAAAACATATTTGGAAAAGCCTCCAAGAGAATTGCACAGAGGCTGTCTATCAATCTCCACGTCCTTTGCAAATATCAAATTGCCAAAAAGACGGAGTGTCTCTATATGTTGTAAATTATAGATGCTGCCTGGAAGATGACTTGACTCTGAATTTGTTGCAATATGCAACTCCCTAAGCCCAATCAAATTCCCAAATGACAGATTTTGACAGCTGACTCTATGGCCCCGTTTGGTTTAAAGCTCACTCAATTTTCAGTTTTCAGTTTTCAAAACTCATAACTTAAACGCAACACTCATAACTCAATTTTCAAATCTCACATTCACTCAAAAATTGCAAAACACACGTTTGGCTCAGTTCTCAGTTATGTATCTTTACAATTTTTTCCCAAAAACGTGGACCCCACCCCTGACACTACTCAGTGATAAGTCTGTTGCTACCCGCGTCTCATTAATGACAAACCCACTTCGTCCACTTCTTCTCAGTTCTGCTTTACATCTCCTACTTCTTCTTCTTTACTTCTCCAGATTGAAAGAGTCACCGTTTCTACCTCTCGCCTCCCACATCGACGCAGCCCACATCGACGCACGCCGACAACAAAACAGGTATTTTCTCTAACACTCTTCACTCTGTCTCTCTGTCTCCCCTGCTCTATTTCGATTTGTTTGGATTGGCGTGGTTGTGGGTACTGGGAGGTTTGGACTGGGCAATAAAAATTTTCGTGTTATCAAGTGATTAATTTTATGTCTGTGATGTCATTTCTGTTTTTTTATTTATTTATTATTATTATGTTTTAAGAGTAGCCTCTAGAACACCAGAATGCAGAATTTGTAGAAATGGATTCCGATTGTTTCAAGCTTGATATCTGAAATATTATGTAGTAAAAGCTGTCAGGTGTGGAAGTACCTTTTGGGTTGACATAAGCATGAGTCTTTGCATGCTTTAAGATTCGGGTCGTCCCCAATTTTCCAAAACCAGGTTCGTTTTCTTTTCTCTGTTTTCTTGCTGAGAAAATGTGGGAAATGAAAGTATGTTGAAGATTTTTTTTTTTCTTTTTCCATATTTTACAACCTCACCAAACGAAAAAAAACTCAACTAAGCTACAGGTTGTATAACTTTTTGGCTTGATTGAAGTGGGTTTCTAGTTTTTTTTTTTTTTGTTTTTTTTTTAATCTTTGAAGAACCAATGGCCCATGACCAGCAAGGTTCAAAGTTTACTTATTTTTTTATTTTTTGGTTTATCCCTTAAGTTTACATTTCTTGCAATTTCGTTTCTTTAACTCAAATTTGCTGGCTACCATATAAAGTGTTTGTTTGTATTCATGTTCTACTTCTTTTCTAGTTTTTGTCTTTGGTTTCACATTTGTTATTAACTTGGCCAAAATGGCAGGTATCATGTTCCAAGACATCACAACTCTATTACTGGATCCCAAAGCCTTCAAGGACACAATTGATCTATTATTTCAACCTTATTTGATTAGGGTTGAGTTTTGTCTAAAGTTATAAAAGTTTTCAACTTTTTCTGAATGTTTTTCTCCTTTTTGACATTTTTCTGTGATTGGTAAGCTTTCATAAATATAATTACATTACTCTTGGGAGATCAAATAATGCTAGCTCAATGGATGATTAGACAAAAAATGAATTACCAAATAACAGTGTCATCTCTTACTGCATACAACTTGATGAAATTTTTTAGTATGGTTAGCTATGTGTTGAATGACAGTGAATATGCCTTGTAGGGGTGGACGTTTCACCACAATGTCGGAGGCAAGTGGCAGTAGCTATAACTCCAACTATAGGGGGCATGTGTGTGACATGGATCAGTGCGTGTTGCAGACATCTTTGCAGCTCCATAATTTCCATAGACGGTTTTATGGCTGTAGACATTGGAAGCTTGTAAGTATCAGCTGCGCTTACTATCATTGTTCGTTCATGGTTAAAGTTGCTATGCTCCTCAACTCATGTACTTACCAACTTTGTTTAATATGCAGGGCAGTGACGAACATTGTAAGTCCTTTTTGTGGTTGGATGGCATCCCATGTAGGCGTGGAGCTGAAACAGCACCGATTGTCATTGCGAAATTTTCTAGGCTTGAGGCCGAGGCAGATATGGCAAAAAACAATGAGATGGAAGCCCGTGCAATGATAGCAGACCTACTCCACAGGAAAAGAGTAGCAAAGCGTAGTGCTGAAAAAGCAAGGGTTTCCCTTGGTATGGCCAATGCGTGAGCACGTAAATATCAAATTGCTCTACTTATGTCATGGTTGGCAGTTGTGGTGTTGTTTATATTTTCACTTGGTAATAGGGAGGTTGGATTACGACAAATTTGTCTGCCACGATTCTGAATTTGGAATAGTGGATTGCATAATGAAATTCTATTATGTGGTTGGCCATGGAAATGTAGTAGGTGTTGAACCTGGCAACGTATGTGTTGAATAACAGACTTATTGTAACCTTATATAGAATATTGCTGTTTTGTAATGGTAGAATTCTTATTTTTTGCCATTTCTATTGTTTATGATTCAGTTGTGTTGTTAGTGCACTAGCTGCCACACCAGTGCAGCCTAAGCTGCAACACAGTGCAGCAGGTAGTGCACTAGCTGCCACACCAGTGCAGCAGATGGTGCACTAGCTGCCACACTAGTGTAGCACTAGCTGCTGCACTGTGTTCCCATTTCACTAGCCTTATCTGATTTCTTGGCAACCTTCTTCCCCTTGCCAGTAGGCTCTTCAATGGGGCGTTTGTCCGCACGTTGGGTTTGCTCCGTAGGAAGGGGATCATCTTGGGTTATGCCCTCCATGTCAGGATTGTAGCAATCATCAGCACCCAACTGGCTACGACTCCTCTCATTGGCAATTTCCTCCTCTAGGGCACGCTCTTCATCACTATCTGGGGCTGGTGTGTTTGATGAAATCTGAAAGGCACCAGTTGTAGCATTAGCAGCAAAGAGCTGCCGTAGTTTGTCATAGCTAGGACATCCACTCTTCCACAATGCATTTGCTTTAGGATCAGCCTGGAATGAGAAGATGTACATCAAACTCATACTTATACAAAATAAAAAATTACGAACATTTTACCAAGGAATTAGGGTAGTAAATCTAACATACCACAGTCACATTTGCCCACACCTCCTCAAAAGCAGTAACCATTTGGGTTGTCTCATCCCACGCCAACCTAGTATGGCTCAAAAGCTGGCTCCACCTTTTCTGCTTACTTCTAAGCCTATTATGCTTCTGTTGCAGTTGCTTAGGGCGAAAACTCTTCCCCGTTTGCTCATTTAGGGCATTCGTCATTGATAACCAAATTTTACCCTTAAAAACACCATGTTCCATATTCCCTTTTGTTGTTCATCCACCATAATATCAATGAACATTTTTTCAATGTGGGCAGGCCACAATCTGTCCTTAGCATTTTGAGATTCTTGTGCCATCTAATACAAATATCCCAACACAATTGCAGAGATGTTAATATATATATATATATATATATATATAGTTCTATGAATTGGCCACTTCATTTCTATTGGAAGAGGAGGTAATTGGTTGATTAC
This sequence comes from Quercus ilex subsp. ballota, assembly GCA_032727855.1. Classification (NCBI taxonomy): domain Eukaryota; kingdom Viridiplantae; phylum Streptophyta; class Magnoliopsida; order Fagales; family Fagaceae; genus Quercus; species Quercus ilex. The sequence continues at coordinate 4,855,490 of CM064910.1, read as the reverse complement.
TTTGCGCCATAGTTGTGGTGTTTTTTTTTTTTTTTTTTTTTTTGCTTTGCAAAAGAAAAATTAAGAATTTAAAAAACTAAAATTATACTTATATCTACATTTCAATTCTACTCCTGGTCAATTATTATTTCCTTAACTATTTCCATTTAAGAAAGTTTAATATGCTTTAGAAAAGCAATTTGAATTTCTTTGGAAAAACAAAACTATGTGAATTAGCTAGTTAAAACTTAATAAAGCACTTAAAAAGTAAAGAAGAAATAGAAAGAAAACACACACAAGCAAATGGTTCTCCCAAAAGCTCATATGTCAACATCTTTATTATTTAGTTCTATCGTATATGCATTACAATGCACCTATTTATATATAGTAACCTATTTTTAAGCTAACCCTACACTTACTCTAGAGCTATAGTACATGCAGTACAATAGGATTATTGCTACAACAATATTTATTATTTAGGACTAAAATTATATAATGAGCAATTGGGCGGGCCCTGATGAATTCATGCATATCTCAAATTCAACTTAAGATAAAAGTTTGAACACATTAATTTGAATTTGGAACAAAAAGTGTAACTACCAGGTAGGTAGTACAGATTGGATGGAACATGAATATTAAAATAGGTTGAAAAGAAGACTAAAAACTCTGCATGTCTATGTTAAAAACACCAAAAAATATAAATTGAGTTCTATTCTAACCATCCTGTTGGACCTGCATTAGCTTTTGTCCTGAGCTAACTAAATCTAACTAAACAAGGGGTTTTCCTTTAATTACAATTACAAGTCTTGTGCATTCATATATGAATTGTTATAACAAGGAGAAAAGGCCCCCAAACTCCCTCTTTGACAAGTTTATTGTTTTGAGCTACCTGTTATGATCACACGTAATGCTTCTCCTCATCATGCTCTTCAATTTTTGAGAGTGAAGATAATCAGTGGGTTTTTTTTTTTTTTAACTCAACATTTTTTTAAGTATTCCCTATCAGACCCGTTTCTCTAAAGGCAGGAAAACAAATTAAACAAATGGCAATTTCAGTTCATCAATTAAACAAATGGGTCACATAAATTTCACACCACAACAAAGAAAGAAAGACCCACTTCAATAAAACACAGATAATGAATAGAAAGACCCAGGTGCAGATCAGTAAAACAGAAATTATAAAAAGAAAGAAAGATTGAAGATGAGTCCATGGAGAAAAACCCACTTCAACACACTCATCAATACCCACTTCAGTTCAAATGTCTTTGCAATGGACAGAGAAAAATGCAACGGACAGAGAAATACCACAATACCCACTTCATTTCAAATGGTCATTGACAATGGAGAGGGAGATAGAGATATACGCACCTGAGAGAAGATCACAAATTGCGTTCAAATGGTCTGTTGCAGCGGACAGATGTAAGTTCTTGAAACCCACTTCAGTTCAGACCCAGGTGCAGGAACTTCAAACCCACTTTGTGCTTCTTTTTTTTTTTTTTTTTTGGAGAGCCCACTTCGTGCTTGGATTTGATGGAGTAATGAAATGTGAGAGGGAAATGAGAAAGGGGGGAAAATTTTGGCTGAAATATTTTCAGAGAATTGAGAGCTTTGTTTTCGCTGAATTTGCAATGGTAATATAATAAACTGGTCTGAGCTGACATGACAATTCAGAAGGCTGTGGGCTCCACGAGGTCAAGAATACTACATATTTGCCACTGAGTTATGTAACTCAAAAACTGAAAACACCAATTTTGTGTTTTCAGTTTTCTGCACTGTAGCTCAACTCAAACTCAGTTTGAGTGATGAAAACAAGCACAAAAAATCAAGCCAAACACAAGGTTTTCAGTGGGTCCCATGCCAATTTTCAGTTTGAGTGATGAGAACTCAGTTTGAGTGATGAGAATTGGCTAATCCAAATGGCCCCTATATAGTCTAGAGTAGGAATGATATTTTGACAACTGACTGGTCGGAGGAATTCGAAGGCTAAAGCAAAGCTCAAAGTTGGGCCCCACTTCAAGCTTATCAAGACACCCCACGGAGTTTTTAATCTCAACTAAATTTTCACACCCACTAAGATCCAATTTCTTTATGTTTGGACTTGTTGATAAGTCAGGTATTTTCCTAATCATTGGACAACATCTGAAGTCCACATGTGTCACGAATTCAAATGCACGAATCTATTGAAGAAAAAAAAATCGAAATTTAGAATATGTTTTAATCTTTAAAGAAGTATTTATTTAAAAATTAAAAAAAATTAAAAAATCTTTAAAAATATATAATAATTTGCAAATAAATACTAATGACCATACCTGCATTAATGGCTCCTCTATTTGGTTACGAGGCATTTTGAGCACGACTAGTTTTTCAGGACAAAAACTGGATGGCAATGAAGAAAAAGGATATGTATCCCAATCAAGCAATCTTAATCCATTGGGAAGATACTCAAGGCCTCCATCGAAATGTACATTATGAATTATTAGGAATCTCAGATTTTTCATCTTACGAAATATTTGTGCCTCTAATTGCACCGTTGTTGATTTTGATTCAGGGGACCGCAACATTATGCCTTGAATTTTATCCAATCCCTAGTTGAACAAAGGGGTAAGTAAATCACCAAAAAAGAAATAACAATTATTAAATTTAAAACAAAAATCACATTGAGAATTTTGAATTTTCTTCCACATTAGAAGGGATAAAAAAAAATGTGATTACAACTTTCATGTGAGAAAAATGGAGAAAATGAATCAAAACAACTTTACCATATCTTCAGTTAGTACATCAAGAGCCTTCTCATAATTCCATAGTCTGCTATGTTGTCCCGAGTTTCCTTGTGATTCTTGTCGAACAATTTCCCTAGCCATCAGTTGTAGCAAGTCATGCATCCACAATTTATTTCCTTCTTTAGTCAAAAGACACTTATCAATAAGTTTTTGAATACCAGATTCTGGGTATAAATCGCAAGCGCCTAGTATAACTACAACCTCATCATAATCGTATCCATTGAAAAAACATGCAATATCAAGGAAAATATGTTGTTTAGTTTTCTTTAATCCATCGTAACTTATTTGTAGTATTTTTTGAATATCTCTGCTAGGAATTCTTTCATACTTATTTAAGGTACTTTCCCATTCAGGTTTATTTCTTCCATACAAATCAGCACCCATTACTACTAGAGCTAGTGGAAGGCCTTTAGCATAGCATATAACTTGGTTCACAAGTTTCAAATAATCTTCATTTGGTTCATTGCTTCGAAAGGCATGCTTGCTAAAGAGTTCAATAGATTCATTTGCATCTAATTCCTTAATTTGATAGGTTGAGACACCATTTCCAATAGTGTCTATCAAGCGTTTTTCTCTTGTTGTCATAATTATTCTACTTTCAGAAACAAACCAATCACATTTTCCAAGCAATTTTTTTATCTGGTCCAAATTATCCACATCATCAAGAATGATAAGAACCCTCTTTCGGCAAAGACTTCTAATTATCATGTTGGTTCCCTAGATATGTTATGCACCTTCAAATTATTACTCCCTAAGATCTCAGAAAGAAGTGTCTCTTGTAAGTGGATTATGCCTTTTGTTATTGAATTCTCTCTAACATTCTCCAGAAAAATTTTTGCTTCAAAATGATATGAAATTCTATTATAAATAGCTTTTGCAATTGTAGTTTTGCCTACTCCACCAAAGCCATAAATCCCTACTATGCTAATATCATCATTTGATTCAATATTTGAAGATTTAAGAACATCCTCTACACGAGAATTTATTCCAACTGGATATTCAGCAACAGGTAACGGCATCTGATTTAAAACAGACTTTGAGATATCTTCAACAATGTTTTGGACAAGTTCAAATTCATCGCGGCTGCCATTCACAAACCATTTAACACATGTAACAAGTTAGATTATATAAACGAAATAAGAGCGTGAGCTAAAATCATAATTGAAGTATTGCTAAATAAAGTAAGCGGCATGTAAATCATGATTTGAAAAATATATTACTTTATTCACTTTTTGTGTGTAGCAAATTAGCTTTTGACACGAAGTTGCATAAAAAGTCAAGTTAAAGGAGGACATAATCATATTGGAATCCCGTTATATATATATATATATATATAAAACTAAAACTGAGAGAAAATTCAATTAAATTTTAAATTAAAGTCTAATTTTGTGTCACGTGTCTCATCTAATTTTTAAATTTGTGTGTCAAGTGAATTATTAGGTACAAAAATCAAAGAGTCTAAATTTAATTAGATTCTAAATTTAATTTTAATTGGAATTCAATTTTGCACAATGTGTCCCATCTAATTTTTTAATTTTTGTGGCAAGTGAATTATTAAGTGCAAAAATCGAAGTGTCTAGATCCTCTCTCTCTCTCTCTCTCTCTCCCTCTCTCTCTCTCTCTCTCTCTCTCTCTCTATATATATATATATATATATATATATATAAACATATATTAAAAGCTAAACATCAGATAAAATTCAATTATATTTCACTTAGATTCTCAATTTTACGCCATGTGTCCCATTTAACTTTTAATTTTGTACCAAGTGAATTCTTGAGTGTAAAAATCGAGAAGAGTTAATCTAATTAGATTCTAAATTGGATTTTAATTGGAGTCCAATTTTTCGCCATGTGTCCATCTAATTTTTAAAAATTTTATGACAAGTGAATTATTGGGTGCAAAAATTGAAAAATCTAAATCCAATTAAATTGTGTGTGTGTGTGTGTGTGTAAATAAGAAACCATTACATATTTTAGAAATGTATGGTTTAAAAAATTTGTAAATTAATACCATATATAATTTGAAATTCTTCTCAAAAAAAGGTAAATTTTGAAAGGCAAGACTTAGGTACAGTACTTAGGTGTTGTTCCTTAGGTTTCTCTTAAGATTCTGCCATGTGGATTTTTTCACATAGGATGGAAGTGTATTTTTTAGTTAAGTAGCCACGTGACTGAATCTTAAAAGAGGAACCTAAGGAACAGTACCTAAGTTTTGTCCAATTTTGAATGTATTTGTGATTATTTTTAATTGTATCATGTATATGCACAAGATTACAGACTAGTAAACTTTAATGGTGATTACAAAAACAATTAAAACTTTTTAAGAACTTGCATATAAAAATAAATAAATAAATAAAAAACTCCTTAAGAACAACTAACAAGGGTAATCACTAAGTAAATACCTATTTTTGGAGTCCCAACCAGAGAGATTGGCTACTTCACATAGAGCTTTCCTCCACCTTTGTATCTTTTTTTTTATCATTAAATTTTTTTTCATGCATAGTTAATGATTCCCCAAACTCATGCATAGTTAATGGCTTCTCGGGCGAGTTATCTGAAGTGAAGGGTGAGTTTCTATTTTTAAAGAAGAAAAATGGAGTCAATGTCCCCATACTCCCCTTTATATAAGGGGCAAAAAAGGAGCGGAAGTTTTCCAACATCTTTGGTTGAGGAATAAGGGCCGTAGGATGGCAATCTCACCATAGAACGTGGGGGACAGCGAGCCACCTGCAGCATTTATTACGGTGTTGTGGATTCCGAAGCGTCGGAGCGTGTCTCAGTCAGTTGAAGAGATGCTTTCACGTGGAAACCTTTTTGAAGTGTGTCATATAAACCAGTCCTTAGTAAGCAAAACCTCCCTTTCCTAAGGTAGGAGCGGAAAGCAAGGCTTTGGGGGGCTATTGTGGGGGGACGAAGATCCAAAGTAGTTAATAAAATAGGCAAGGGCAATTCCAAGGAGGTGAACTTTGTGAAGTGTCCTTAGAATGAGCTTACATAAATTATAAAGAGGTTAAACTATTACAGTTGATAAGGGCATCGAGGACTCCTACCTAACCTCGGAGGGACGAGAATCAAGGGTGAAGGGAGCATAATGCAACCTGAGGGAGGAAAAAAGCTACTTGGCATTGAACAAGAGAGAGAAGAAGAAGGAAGGACAAAGCAGCCATCCCCTCTGCATTAAATGTACAGCAACCACTTCGCTGGCCGCATTAATGAGGAAATGACCATGAATAGTGCCCACACAACTCATACTTTGGTGTAAAACCTACTAGTAAGGCCTTGATGGGACAAGTATCAAGAAAATGTGATCTTAACTCTCCACATGTAGACTCCAAATGGATCTTGGCTAACTATATAAAGTCAAGAAATACCTGGATCTGAGGAGAGGGAGGAGGCTAGGTTTTTAAAGGAAAGAGAAAGAAATCATCCAATTGTAACTTCTTCCTCGAACCTAACCCAAGGATGAACACTTAACCATTTCTAGGCTATTCCCAGTTGGATATTAATCATTACACACATAGTTTTGATTTGACTTTCATCATTTGTCATATAAGAGAAACTTAAAGGTTGACCTTCCATCCCACCTCTATAAATTAATTGTGTGAGCAAATAGTAACGCGATTAAAACCAATTAGATTTATCTGTTTCACTTTTTGCCCGCCACAAAAATGATTTAACAATAAAAACCATGGTTTTAAAAACCAGACCGGACCGGCCGGTCCGACCGGTTCAACCGGGAATCGGCCTTAAGTCCAATTCGGTTATGATAAAAAGTTGGAAATGACTAAAAAACCGGTAAACAGTAAAAACTGGAGGTCCAACCGGAAAAATCGAAAAAATCGGAGGTCCAACCGGTTAATGACCAGTTGGGGGTTTTTTGTCTTTATCGGCAAAACTATGCCGTTTTGGTCCTTTAAATTACCACTAAAATCCTAAAAACTAACCCTAACTCCCTAAGCCGAAAGTCCACACCCTCAGACTCTCTCATCTCACTCACCTCACCTCAAGCTCTCAAACATCTCAACTCTCTCATCTCGCTCTGCGGCAGCGCTCTGCCTCACCGATCAGTCAAGCTCGCTCTGCCTCACTCACCTCAAGGCTTTCTGCAGCTGCGCTCTCTCGGCCTCACGCACCTCTCTCTGCGCTGCCTCACGCACACTCTCATTGCGCTCTCTGAAGTTCACGATCAAGCTGAGATTTTTTTTTTTCTTTTTTCCTTTCGAAAACAGAGTGAGCTCTGCCTCACGTACCTCTCTCTGCGCTGTCGTATTGGGCTTGATTTTCTTGTTCTTCTCAGCGTCTGGGTTTTGGGTTTCCTTCTTGGTTGGTCTCGCCCTCGCCCTCGACCATCGCCCTTTGGTAATGTTCTTTTCTTTTTCATTTTCTCGGTTCTGTTTTTTTTTTTTTTTTTTCCATTTCTCTGATTCTCTCGGCTTCATCAGGTAAGAAACTAATAATTAATATTCTTTTTTTTTTTTAATGATTTTGATTACTTGATTTTGATTTTGATCATTTTCTCTGTTCTTTTTTCTTTTTTCTTTTTCAAAATTTTTTTTTTTCATTTCTCTCGGCTTTATCTCATATTCTCAATTCATGTTCTCGGCTTCATCTCAGGTTCTCCTTCCGTGACTTCACTGGTAAGTGGTAACTTCAATTATTAGTTTACAATAGCATTTTAGTTTAATTGTGATTTTGTGTATGTTGTGGATTTGATTTACAGAGCATTATTGTTTGTGAAATATAGTTTAGAGTATTGTACTATTGATTATGTGTGTTGTATTGATGAATTTATTTGTTGATAAAATGGTTGTTGCCAATCTGAAATTGTTGAGTGAAATGGAGTCCGCCTCTATACCATCTAATGAACATGCTTCTACAATTGGGTCTAATGCTAATTCTTCATCTATGAGACCGAAATGTGATCCCGCATGGGATCATGTAACTGAAGTAGTGAAAGGTGGAAAAAGTAGTTATAGATGTATACATTGTGAGAAAAGTTATAAGGGAGGGGGCATCAATAGGATGAAAAGACATTTAGCTAGAATTAAAGGTGATGTGGCTACATGTATGGGTGTACCTTATGATGTTAGGTTTCAAATGGTTGAGAATTTGAAGGAAATTTCAAAAACTAAAGAACAAACAAAAAAGGATCAAGAAGCATCTAATTATTCACCATTAGAGGACTCACCAGAATTTGAAGATGTTCAAGAAATTATTCCTAGAGGTAGGGGGCTAGGTAGGGGAAATAGAAGTGGTCCTAGTAGTTTTCCACCAAGATCCAATCTTGGCAAGAGGAAGGTTGGTAACATTGATAATTACTTCGCTTCTAGAACAACACCGAGAGCTCAACCTTCTATTAAAAGTGTGCTTGCTGGTAAAGAAAAGAAGTGGAGGGTTGATATGTCTGTAGCAAGATGGATGTATGATGCTTGCATTCCAACTAATGCTGTGAATTCTAGTTATTATCAACCTATGTTCAATGCTATAGCTTCTTATGGTCCTGGATATAGAGGCCCAAATTATCATGCCCTTCAAGTGCCTTTGTTGAGAGACGCAAAAAGAGAAGTCCAATTGATTGTTGATTCTCATCGATCATATTGGGCTGACACTGGTTGTACAATAATGGCTGATGGGTGGACTGACACTAGGCATAGAACATTGGTTAATTTCCTTGTCTATTGTCCTAAAGGAATTATTTTTATACGTTCTGTTGATGCTTCTAACTTGGTTAAGGATGCTATTAATTTGAGCAACTTGTTTGATGAAATTGTTAGTTGGGTTGGTCCTGCAAATATAGTACATTTGGTCACTGATAATGCTGCAAATTATGTAGCTGCTGGAAGAATTGTGTGTGGAAAATATAGGAACATTAGTTGGTCACCTTGTGCAGCACATTGCCTAAACCTAATTTTTAAGGAGATTGGGAAAATGGATCATATAGCTAAACTTGCAAAGCATGCATCCAAGATCACAGTGTTCATCTATAACCATATGGCTTTGCAAGCTTGGTTGAGGACTAGAAAAAATTGGACGGAAATTGTGCGTCCAGGGCCAACTAGGTTTGCTACTACTTTCATTGCCTTAAGGAGTCTTAAGGAACATAAGCATGACTTACAAGCATTGGTGACTAGCAAATTTTATGTTGAATCAAGATATGCAAAAGATAAGAAAGCAAAGGCAGTGGTGAAAATCATTCTTGACAATCAATTTTGGAATGATTGTCATGTAATTGTGCAAATTATGTCACCATTGATTCGTTTATTACGCATTGTTGATTCTGATGAAAAACCAGCTATGGGTTATGTATATGATGGCATGTATAGAGTAATTGATGGAATCAAAAAAAATTTCAAGAACAAGAAGAGACTATGGGAGCCTTATGTTAATATTATCAAGGATCATTGGGATAATCAATTCTATAGAGATATTCATGCTGCTGCTTACTGGTTGAATCCTGCATTCCAATATGACTCATCCACTCTTAATAAGAGGCTAGAGACACAATCTGCTATGACAGATGTTATTGAATCAAAAGTTTCAACTGGTCGATTGAAGTTGGTGGAGGAATTAAGGCTATTTCGAGAGCGTGAACAAACTTTTGGAACCCAACTTGCTCAAGAATCAGCCAAGACATCTCAGCCGGGTAAGATATTGTTTACTTTAGCTAATACTAAAATGTAAATATGTTTTAAAGATCATAGCTCTTTTTTATATTTTTGGGATAAGTATAGTTGTGTTTATTGATTCATTGTATCTTTATTTTGTGTTGTATATGGAACTTAGATGAGTGGTGGAAGTTGTTTGGATCTTGTGCTCCAACCTTACAAAAGTTTGCAATTCGGATCCTTAGCCAAACAGCTGCCTCTTCGGGATGTGAGCGGAATTGGAGTGCTTTTGAACAAATACATACCAAAAGAAGAAATAGATTGGAGCATCAACGACTTAATGATCTTGTGTTTGTTCATTATAACTACCGATTGAAAGAAAGGTATATATTATATAATCTCTTTGTTTCAATGTTTTTGTGGGGAAATATGAGTGATTCACTGATTTGGTCAAGTGAGTTCTTTGTGATTGTGAAATATAAGTGATTTGGTTACTAATTAAATTATTCATTATGTTCATCTTATGATAGAGTCAAAAGGAAGAAGTTCAATTTTGATCCTATTGATTATGCAAGTATCGATAAAACTGAATTTTTGGTAGTGGAAGATGAGGAACCTCCATTCCTGGATCATGAGGAGATAGAGAATGCATTATATGAAGAGGGAGCCTATCCAATCGAAGAAGGGTCTTCTAGCCATGTACAAAGAGGTTAGCTTATAACAATTCTTTGCCTAGTTGCATATTTTAATTAGACTATTTATGATTTATGATAAATGATTATGAGAATTGTTATTTCATTTATTGTTCTTTGGTTTTGGAATTTGTATAGATGTGGACAATGAAGTGATTGAGGATGACGATGACATCAATTTGGAATCATTTGGTGATGAAGATGATGCTCCTCCCGGATTTAGAGATAAAAATCATCCTATTCATGTTGAAGATGAAGAAGATGAGGATGAGGATGATGATTATGATGCTAGTGGTGGAGCATTTGGATCACATGATGATATTGATTTCAATTATCTTCATAACAAATGAGGCTTGGGTTTTAAAACTTAGTTGTTTTTTGTTTGAAACTTTAAAACTTAGTTGTTGGTTATAATGAACTTATTTGTTATTTGCCATTTGGATGTAAATGTAATAACTAATGAACTTATTTATTTGGTTTTGTTGAAAGTTTATTAGAATTTCAGGATGATTATTTTCTAATGTTAATGTTATTACTTATTGATTTGAGCCATGTTGAGATTGCTTAGGTTTTTTTGCATTAATAAGTCAAAAAGGAAATATTTTATTACAATTGATGTTTCTAAAGCAGGTTCGAAGTCTTTGGACCCTCTATTGCTGAGTGCTATGTTGTGACTAGTCCATTGGCTTTTTTTTAAAGGAAACATATTTGTTATTATAGGTTTGTTAGTTTTAGACTTTTAGTACATTAAAAAATTATTAATTATTTATATAATTTAAATAAATAATAATTAAATTATTTATGACGTCACCGGTTCGACCATCGGTCGGACCCCGGTCCAACCATAAAACTGGTATTTAGCTCCTTTTTCGATTCTTTCACCGTACCGGTTTTTAAAACATTGATAAAAACCAAACCGTTCAAGTAAAACCATGTGTTTATATATTTTTAAGTCAAATTTTCATGATTTAATCTTCTTCTTCTTCTTTTGTGTGTGTGTGTGTGTGTGAAACATTTGTTCGGTTGTGAAACTAAAGCTAAAGTTTCTGTCATCACAATCCAGATTTTCATATGGTTTACCAGTTTAAGAGTTCAACCCTTGATTTGGTGCAATTCTGAGTACTATACGTCTAGAATGAAGTTGCATGGAAAATCTAAGTTACTGATAATTGAAACTTGTTAAAACTCATTTTTAATACTAGAACTAAATTTTTAAGGATATTTTAAGGAAAATTTTTAAATAAATAATATGTGGGAGAAAGAAACTCCTATATATTTTTATATATATAAATGACACTCCTATTTAATTAGTAAGATTTTTTTTAAAAAAATAAATAAAAAACAAATCCTTATATTTCTACATTGCTAGCTAATTAACCTCTACAGTCATAGATATGAAGAAAAAAAATACATACATAATTTGGCCAAAAGACTAACACTGATAAATTAGTGCTAATTTATGTTATTAGCTAATCCTTTGACTTGTAATTGGGTAGATCTAGGATGGGTTTAGTACTTCAAGAAACAAGAGTTCAAGTCAAGTGTTAAAGCCATGAAGATCTAACCAAGAAACAAGTGAAGAAAGAGCTGTTCACTAAAGCTCGACAGAAGTCTTGACAGAATCCTTTCTATCGAGATTTAATGTTGAAGCTCGACAGAAGCTCGACACTAGCTATTTCTGTCGAGACTTACGAAATCAGAATTTTCAGATCTGATTTTCGGCCCAAGCTGGTATGTATGTGTAGGATTTCTTTTCTCACAACCCTAGAGATATATCAGGCTTATTTTAAAGGCCATTATACACAGAGAACACATGCAGAAAGTGAGCTAGTGCCTTATTCTCTCTGAAAGAAGTTACTACTTATTTTGCGCCTTAGGGTTTTGTAACCAAGTACTTCTTGATCTTCATTGTTGATGAAGTGAAGAACTTTGCAGCTAGCAATCTTCTTCAACTTAGTGAGTTAGTCACGAATTGGGATCTGTGCATCATTGGTTAGTCACGTACTGGGATCCGTGCAAAAATGTCGCGTTCATATATTGAAGAGTTCAAATGTTCTAAAGCGATAGAAGATTTCTGCTGTAAGTTCATTTACGGGGATTGTAGAGTCTAGAGACAAAAGTTTTGTACTAGATCTGAAACTTCTCTTTACTATAGTGAATTGCTTTTCGGGAAGGTTTCCCCCTAGGTTTTTTACTGTGAAACTAGTTTGTTTCATTAGTTTTCCTAAGTCATCATATCTTGTCTTATTTACTATTCCGTTGTGCATGATATTGATATGATATTGATGTTTGTTTGTTTTTAACAAGGTTTATTCATAATAAATCTAATTAACAACTTGGGTTTAAAAAACTTGTTAATTTTATCAATCAGGGTCTAAATTTCCCAATAACTAACACTAATAAATTAGTGCTAATTGTTGTTTAACAATAAAATTAGTGATCATAATAGACCACTGAAAGTTTTTAAGTGCAATAGTTGTCATTAAATACATACCTATGCTTGTAATGCCAACCAGATATATTAGCGGTTTCATAGAGAGATTTTCTCCGTCTTTCTACTTTCTTGCTATCCTTAAGTTTTCTTTCATGTTTAGCTAGGGCTTCTCCAAACTTTCCATTTTGGCTACATATTTTTTATGGATCCACCTTGTAAAAAACCAGTTGCACCAACTGGTCATTCTTTTTACACTCAATCTTGGCAAGCTCATCCAAACACCAAGTGAAGGATGCATAGTTTTCAGAAAATACAATTATTGACATCATTGAGTTTTCAATGGTTTTGAGAAGTTTTGTAGAAATTTCTTCTCCACTTGGAAGCTTATCATCAATGAAGGTGTGAATACCCCTCAAACGCAAAGCATCATACAAATGGCTTATAAAACCAAAACGAGTATCTTCACCTCTAAAACTCAAGAAGGCATCAAACTTCTTGAGTTGATGGATGAAAGAAGAAGCTGAGGATCCTTTGCAGGTCACAAGAGCCATCGAGATTTATGAGCAAACAGTTGTAAAGATCTGAAATGAGGAGAAAGAAAACTGTGAAGGGATTGCAATATAACTCAGGAAAGTGAATGACAAATTAGGAAGGAGTGAATGCAAGCAAGAGGAGCCTTTAAAGGAGGCTTGCTTTCTGTGTGTCCAGCAACTCTTTGAACTTTAAAGTGCCATATTGATGCTTTTTACATTGCTTTTGGTGTGACCAATAACTCTTTAAACTTTCCAAGCTTTCCAAGAACCATAGATGCTTTTTTTATTGCAATATCATGCAAGTTTCCACGGGGAACCTAAAATAAATCTTGGAACTTTCTAAGCACCATACCGGTCATTGTGGTCAAACAAAATGGTAATTTCATATATTATTAGTCATTCGTAAGTGAGACGTACAAAACAAAGGTAAATATTAATAAAAGTAGATATCCCTTTTCCATGCAATCCAACAAAGTTGAAAGAGGGGTCCATACGTTTTTGACTTTATGGAAAAGTAGCTATTTTAGTCTGCCACCATGTAAGAGTTATTTTTAGAAAGTAAGGCACATATATGAGTTTAAACAATAATTTTTAGTTTTTTTGAAAGTACGTGTGAGTAAAAAATTATATGAAAATACGTATAATATTGTTTAAAAACTGAAAATATATGTTTAAACTTATGTTTTAAACAGACCCAAAGTTTCTCATTTTCCTACAAATTTTCCCTCTTTTTCCATGACACTGATGGCGTAAAGAAGAGAGATATTGCAATATTACTCTGTGTTGTGTTGATAATTTTGAACCTTATATATGTTTTGTGATATAAACTTCTAAGTTTGAAGTTTCGAGTTTGTTTATGAGATGAGAATTTGGTACTTAATTAATAATTATCTCCTTTTATCATTAATGCATGCACTACAAAAAAAAAAAAAAATATATATATATATATATATATATATTCTATATCAGCACTTCAAAAGCGCCGTTATAGCTCCTAAAAGCACTGGCTTAAGTCCATTTGGACTATACCAGTGCTTTTTATGTTGGCACTCTTTTATGTGAAATTTACTTTTTTCTCCTATGGTTTTTTTTTTCTTCTTCTTTTTAACATATATCATAATTATTGGTGATTTTTCATTTTTCTTTTACCGAATGTTCTAAATTAAGGACCATCTTAATGATGGAGATGAGCTAGGTATCTCCTTTTTTTTTTCTTTTTTTTCCTTATAGCCATTATATATCTTTTTTTTTTTTTTAAGCCACCGAAAGTTCTATTGATGGAGAATAGGAATCTCGTTCAATATTTAATGGATCATCGATGAGACAAGGTGGAATTTCTTCCAACCATGTCATAACTTGAATATATCCAAGATGATATGACCAAATTAAGCTAACATTCAAAATGGGCCAATGAGTTGATCGTCGAGAATTGAGATATTGCAATATTAAACTTTCCTTTGTTTGGTTATTTGGAGTGGAGAAAAATGAAAAAGTGAAGAAAGCAGAATCCACTCAGCACAATAATTTTTTATCAAAAATCTCACACCCAAAAAGGGAAAGGGAATGTGTGAAAAGTCCATGCGCAGGACCTCCCAGCAAAAGCAAATTCAATTCCCTTTTTTTTTTTTTTTTTTCCAATTTCAATAAGGAAATCATACAGGAAATTGCATTGAAAAATGCCTTTACATTAATATAGGATCTGATTTACATTGGAAAAACTCCCCAATAAAAAAATACCAAAATTATATCTGACATTAACAAGAAAAATAGATGCTACCATCGAAGCTTTTTCAATAACCACTTCCTCCGTGTTGTGACATCCATGGCCACGAACATCTTGGCCTTTCTCTCATCTTCTAAAAGTTCACAAGCCTCCAAGAAGATCTCATCATCCATGTCAGGAACGGTTTGAAGTGCTGCAACTATACATTCTATTGAGCTGTAGTCTTTGTCTTCCTCTGTACCCAAATATGTTTTTACTACACATATCTTCCCCTCAACTGCCTCTTGTGTCTCTTTCTTGATGGTTCTCCTAACTTTTTGGATACATGCTGAGGTTGACGAAGAAGAAGATTTTCGCTTTCTTCTCAAATGAGATATTTCAAACTCCGCAGCTGGAGATTGCGTATCATCAATTATATCGTCAATCATCCGCAGGGTGTTGGTGTTGATCTCCATTTTAATGTCAAAATAACTTGATCTACTGTGCTGACTTTCAATACCATAAATCAAACACAAATCACAATAATCATCCAAGATTTTATCTCTGTATGTAACTGCATCTGGATGCTTCTGCACAAATCACAGACTGTCACACCGCCTAAGAGAGAGAGAAAAAGTCAGTGATGGCAGAGCACTAGAGGCCTTCTAACTTGCCTTTTGAATTTTTGAAAAAAATTTGTATTTTTTTCCTTTTGGTGTATATATATATATATATATATTACATTTGTGATTGCTCTTAAAATAAATAAAAATATAATTATACAATACATTACTCTTTATTAAATTAGTTCAAATTGTAAAAAAAATAAATTAATGAGACCACCTTAAAAAAAATTATCACTTGCAACGCGTGGATCCGCGACTAGTATAACTAATTAGGAAATGACATTGGTAGACTAAGCTATTCTAATTTACTTATTCCAAAAAAAAAAAAAAAAACTCACATATTCTCGGTACAATTAATTATATAGAGAAATACCGCAAACATAGAGCCAAAATTGCAAAATAGTTTGAGTGTCAGTTTGTGATCTGCTTATTTTGCTGAAACTGAAAACTTTTTACTGAAAATACTATAGATAAAAATAAAAATTAGCTGAAATAGTATAGTAGGACCTATGAATAGTACAAAAAATAAGTTGAATAGTAAAATAAGTTAGCAAAAATAATTCATGCCAAATGCGTATTGAAAAGCCAAAATTTCTCATATTTTTATAGATTCGGTGTTGGTGCAAGCATTTTGTTAAAATGCTAAATTTATCATCAAAATATAGCAAAAGTGGGCTGCATCAGTGGAGCAAAATCCTTTTTTTTTTTTTTTTTTTTTTTTTTGCTGCTTTGGTTGTGCCTTGTAGTTAAGATGGTAAAAAAAAACTATTTTGTTAAATGATATATTATTTTATTGTGTTGATGGTGGTGGTTGTTGTTTATTGTAGTAAATATTTTATTTTATTGTGTTGTTTATATTATTTTATTGTGTTGAATGCTAAAATAAAAACACTTATGTTAGGAATTTTGTAAGGTGAGATGATAAAATAGATAAAGTATTTTTTGTGGTGTCAAACTGCTAAATTTTTGACACAACCATGATGCTCTAAAGCAATCATAAAACAATATAAGCCTGTGATGAAAAGCTTTATAATTTATCATTGTGGCCGTAGTTCAACAATCCATTAAAGGCGGTGTTGCTCATATTTATAATTTAATATAGATTCAGTGTTTATCTAAGTCTTTGCCTCAGGACTGACCGTCCAGTCAAAGTTGTTGAGAATTGGGAAACGGCTATTGCTAACGCTTTGTGCATAGTAGGGGTGTGCAAAAAACCCGCCAAACCGCCAAACTCAACCCAACTAGTCGGGTTGGGTCAGTTTTTAGGACTTGGTGGGTTGGGTTGGGTTACAATTTTTTTTTTATAGCATGTCGGATTGGGTTTGGGTCATAAAATTACAAACCCGCCAAACCCGACCCGACCCACTCATATTTTAATATATATTTAAAATATTATAAAATCCTATTAGTTCTTTTAATATATATTTAAATATATTATATAATTAATAAAAAAATTTAAAAAATTTTAGATATATTTTGTTTATAATTGAGTTAAGAACTCATGTATATTTTGTTTATAAGTGAATTAGGATACTAGTTCATTTATATTTTATTTATCAACTCAGTTGGATACTTAAACATATTGTGTTTACAACTAAGTTGGAATATATGTTTATATATTAATGTATATTTTGTTTATCAACTCAGGTGGCAAGTGTGATATAAATTTTTCTACTCAATTTAATAATAATAGTAATAAAAAAAATTGTCCAACCCATGGGTTCAACCCGACCCAACCCAACCCATGTGGGTTGGGTGGGTTGGATTGGACTTATGTGATGGGTTGGGTTGTGTTGAATTTTTTTGACACATCATAGTGGATTGGGTCAAAAAATCCCCTTAACCCGACCCATGCGCACTCCTAGTGCGTAGTGAAAGATAGAAAGTCCGTGAGAGCATTCACAGCAAAGCATGTAAAAAATATAATTTTAGCAACTCAAAAAGTCATTTTATTTATTTTAACAACTTAAAACTTTTATTTTAACATTCAACATGTTAAAATAATATAAACACCACAATAAATTAATATATTCAATACAGTAAACTCCCTTCACAATCCACCCAAAACCACCATCACTGGTACTACAACCTCTGAAAATCAGAACCCCCAACACCGCTCCACCGGCCACAACAACTACAATGGCAACCACAACCCACCACAGAGAGAAGGAAAAAAAAAAAAAAAAACTACGGACCCAACCATCACCTTTGGCCTTCCTCTTCCAAATCACAAAACCCATTCACCTTCCTCTTCCACCACCATCACAAGATCTCAGCCACCACCAAATCCGACCCAAACGCCGACAACCCCGAAACCCAAATTCGACACCTGAAATCCAGTAACCCACAACCTCGAAACCCACCAAAAATCTTCGATCTCAATAGCCGAAACCCACCAAACGCCAAACGTCGAAACCCAAATGTTGATCTTAACAGCCACCGATCTCAAACACTGAAACCCAAACGCCGATGCTCACCGATCTCAACAACCACCACACACCACTGCACTGATCTCAACCCCACCGCATGCCCATGCCGCACACTGATTTCTAACCCATTTATCACTGCTGAGAGAGAGGTGAGAAAGGAAAGAGATGGAGAGGCAGGGAGAAAGAGGGAGAGAGGCAAAGTTGTTTGTTTGCGTGAGAGAGAGAGCTTCATACGTGTGGGATTAAAACACGTGTGGGAATAAAATAATATTTTTTCTTATACCATCTAGCTACAGTGGGTTGTTATCTTTAGCAGCCCACTGTAGCAATGAAGCAAAAAAATACAACAACCAGAAAAATTAGCTCCCTTGCTGTATGGTGTGTTTTCAATGTTTAGGTTGCTAAAATGACTATTTAGTCATTTTAGCAACAGTAGTGCTCTGATTAGATAAACAGAGAGCAACCACATTAGCTTTTGTAAAGTCTTGCAAAATACAAAAAGTAGCTTATTTTACATATTTTGACCAAAAAACACCCACATCAGTGGGTGTAAAATTGTGCATAAATGCACAAGTGCTACAGTAACCGTGCATACATGCATATATGCACGGTTACTATAGCTCTTCTATACATTATTTTAGTATTATTTCTCTCCCCTCACATTCTCTCTTCCCTTTACTCTCTCTCTCTCTCTTTTCAACTCATAAAAATATTATTTATATAAAATATAGTGTATAATAGATGGACTGATGTGGGTATTTTGTAAAAACGATGGTGTAAAATAGAAAAAGTAGGTTTTTTTGTGTAAAATAGACGGAATCTTCTAGAAGAGCTAATGCAGTTGCTCTAGAGCATTCACTGCTCTTAAATTTGCTAAAAAGCTATTTTTAGTACCACAAATAATAAAATACATGCTAAATTAATGGTACTATATCTAAAAAATTTTGACAACTTGCTACCTAAAAAGTATTGACACTTCATTTAAGGGTTGTGGTGATTGGGATGGGGTTTCGGTCAAGCTATGGGTTGTTTGGCGGTGGTGGCTTGTTGATTAGGTTGTAGGTTATTGCAATGGTGGAGGGTTGCTGATCGAGTTGTGGTGGTTGGCCATTGATTGGCTTGTGGTGTTGGGGTCTATGGATCACGCTGTGGGTTGTTGTGGGTGTGGTAGGTCATTGATCTGGCTTTGGTATGGCTGGATTGAGGTGGAGTTGTAGTTTGTGTGGTTTTGGATGTTTGGGCCATTCGGTTGTGATGTGAAGAGAGAGAAAGAGACGTAGATGAAGAATAAAGAAGGAATATTTAAATGAAGTGGTAAAAAAAAATAGAACTTTTGAGGTTGGGTATATTGTAAAGTGGAGTATTAAAATAAATAAATTAGTTTTTTAAGTTGCTAAAAGCTAAATTTTTTAGCATCACCACTATATATGCCCTTATAGACTCATATTTGATGTGTTCTTTGGTAAGCTTTGATCTAGATGTCTTAGATGTTAGTCATGATGTAGGAAAAAAGGAAAAGAGTTAGAGAAAAAAGACGCAAATTGAGGGACTAGGGTATTGTAGCTGATGCAATTCCTCTCAAAGAAAAGTGAGAAAATTTTGTGAAAGGGAAGGGTCCCAAATTGAGTTAGAAGTTGTGGGCTTTTTTTTAACCCTTTGATTGTTAGTTTGTCACATGCCATTCATCCAACTAAATATGTGAGAGAACTACAGGCCTTTAAATGGGAGGGGAGTCACACCTTATCTATATATATTTTAAAAGCCAAAAATCTAAGAAAATCCAATTAGAGATTTCAATTGGATTCTCAATTTTGCGCCACGTGTCCCATCGAATTTTTAAATTTTTGTGCAAAGTGAATTATTAAGTGTTAAAAAAAAATCCATGATAAGGATATTTTTGACTAATAAAAATGATCTTTGACCTGTCAGGGGGAAGGAGCTTTCCTCAAAGATTTGTCAGGATAGGCACCTTAGAACGACCGTCGACATCTAGAAGACTCAACAGATGTCCCACGTTTGACCCTAATGAGCGACTTACCCTCAAAACCAATGTATGGGTGAAAGGGGAACCTGACAGATGACGATGCACATATCCGACGAACAAACGTATGAACCTGACGATTGGATTTGTAGGACCCCGATGGTTAATGCGTATGAACTCAATGGTTAGACATGTATGACCGCAATGTTGATGTGTATGTACCCGACGGTTGAGTATACTTGGTCCCATAAACCTTTGCATGCTCTCTACTCATAAATCCCCATATGGAAACAACTTGCGCACCACGCCTAGAAACCCTACTACACGTTCATATCTTCCCAGTATGGGAAGAGAAGCCCTAGGATCTCGGAGTCTCAACTCCAAAGTCCTCTCTTCAAGGAAGTCCCTATATTCAAGGGATCTCAGTCAGCTCTACACTACTATATAAACACCGAGCCCTCACTTCCTTAAGGTATGTGAAATTTCCTCTTCGCACACTATTGAGTTCTTGGAGATTCTTCTATCACTAACTTTATCTTTGGAAAGTCTTTAGCCTACACCCCACTAGTGCTCTCTGTTGGTTTTTTATTCTCTTGTTCTTTAGGTACCCCGTTGGTGCACGTGTGGACGATCAGTTCACTGACGATTTTGTGCATCATCAATCCAAATCCAATTAGATTCTAAATTAAATTTTAATTGGGGTCTACTTTTACGCCATGTGTCTACCTACTTTTTAAATTTTTTTTCGGCAAATGAATTATTGAATGCAAAAACTGAAGAATCTAAATCCAATTTTTTGATAATCAATCTAAATCCAATCAAACTCTAAATCATATATATATATATATATATATATATATAATGAGAAACCATTACATGTTTTAGAAACGTATGGTTTAAAAAATGTGTAAGTTAATACCATGTATAATTTAAACATCTTCTAAAAAAATTGTATAATTTGAACCGTGTAATTGTAATTATTTTTAATTGTAACTATGCAAGTGTGCATATGCATGAGGTTACACTTTAATAACTAAATAATGGAAATGAAATTCTTTCTCCTCCCTCCATCTCACTCCCTCTAGCACGTTGTGGCTGCAGCTTAGTACATTTTCTCAATCATATATAATTGACCACGTACGTTAGAAGTTAGAACTATGGGGGAGGGGACACAAAAATTGTGGCCCAGATTTTCCCTCCTTGAGATTCATAAAATCAATTTTGCTAAAGAGCAAATCAATGAAAACTCCGTTCAAAGATTTAGTCCCTATAGATTTATTGTATATTAATATGTCAGCTAAAAAGCAAAAAATTGAGCTTTGATATATATATGTGTGTGTGTGTGTGTAAAAGTAGATAAAAAATTTTAGAAAATCTTTTTACATACTTCATGCACACTGCATTTTGAAATCTTGTATTTAAAATACTTTTATTTAAAATTATACCTTTTATTCATATAGTAGTATATGAACGGGGAGCGTGTATCATTACTTAAAATTTTATCATTCCTCTTTGACACGAAGACGAATAAGTCCATTTACTGTCATATACGCATGCAACATCTGAGATGCAATGTTAAAGCTTTAATCTTTTTTTTTTTTTTTGATAGGCCAAAAATGTATTGACCCCTTGTGATTAAATTAATTAATTAATTAGCCAAGTTATTAATTAATCAATTTAACATGGAAACGCGTGGTAGCATAAACAAATCACCAATAAACTAATTATGCAGCGGAAAATAAATAACACGGTGATTTGTTTACGAATGGGGAAAACCTGATGGCAAAAACCCCACCGGGTGATTTTCAGGTCACCACTTCCGAAACTCCACTATTATCACAACAAGCGGTTACAAGTAAAGGAATCCCAAGTACCTTACCAACCTACAGTTGAACCCTTACCCCAATACCGAATTGGACTTGTTCTGTAGTGACAGTTCCCCTTTTTGATGCAGGGCTCCCAAGTACGTGACTAACCAATGCACGGATCCCAGTACTCGACTTCAATCACCAACTAGAAAGAGAGGTTGGCTGCAAAGTTCTTCAGTTCATCCTACACGATGAAAATCAAGAAGATGCTTGGTCACAAAACCCAAAGGTGCACATACACAGCAATTTCTTCAGAAGAGATGAACTAGGGCAAGAACTTCGTCTCCGGTCACAATTTGCTTGAACAGAGTTTGTGAATGCTTATGCAACTTGTGAACTCTTTGATGGTGCTTAAAACAATCCTTTTATATGTCTAGGGTTAGGAGAAAAGAAAGCCCAAAGACACATTCACGAATCCCAAGAAATCAAATCAGAATTTCTAATTTTATAAACCTCGACAGATAGCAAGGTGTCGAGAAGCTATCAAGCAGGTGTCGAGCTTTAATGATTTAGCACTTCTTCAGCTTGTTTCTTGGACAGACTTGATTACTTCAATACTTGATCTTGAAACCTTGTTTTTTAAAGTATTAAAAACATCTAGAACTACCCAATTACAAGTTGAGTGCATTTTGTCAAAAGATTAGCCAATTACATAAAAGAATGACATATGTTCTTAACAAGTGAAACACATATGTCCTAACATATTTTATTTTATTTTATTTTATTTTTTGTGTGGAAATGTTGGGAAATTGTCTCAAACAAATTGTTGGAAATTTAATTGGATTTCCTAAAATTGAAGAAGGAAAAATTAATTTGAGTTACCTTGGTGTGGAAGGACAGACTATTTCTTGATGTAGAAGGAAAGTCTATTTTTTGTTAAAGAAGTAATTTATTTCATGTCCAAGAGGGAACAGGAAAAGAGTCTTATAAATAGACAATACTCCAAAGAATTTGATGGCTTTAACCTAAGGGTCCTCTTTATGGGGAGAAGGAAAATAGAGCGTAAACTAAGAGAGAAAAATATGGGATTTTTGCTTGTGAGTTAACGTAAGGAGAGAAACAACAAGGTTTGGGTTTTGTCAACAATTTTTTTTTTGTAAAGAACGCAAATCAAGGAGATTTTGTGAAACTTTGTTTGATGTTACAAAGTGCCAAAGAAAGAGGTGATGCATAGAGATCAGATAAAGCTAAGGAGAGCTATGTGGAAAAGAGAAAGAAGAAGAGAAGAAAGGTAAAGAGGAGAGAGCAAAGTGTTGTTGCCTTCAAGAAGATAACCAAGGAGCAAGGAGAGTTACGTGAAGAAGAGAAAGAATAAGAGAAGTGAAAGCTCGAATATGTGTGAAAACACAAGAACTGTTTAGACCCCCAAATTAAAACTTACGGCTCGGTTGATTTTACTTTAACTTAAACCAAGTGCCGAATAGAGTAAATGTGAGCGAACAAATAATAAAACTACTTTAAGCCATATTCATCAAATCATAGCAATAAAATGAAAGTTAAAAGAGTAAGGAAGAAGAATGCAAACACATGATAACACCACGATGTGTTATCGAAGAAGAAACTGAAGAACTCAGCGAAAAACCTCTCCGCCACCCAAAAGACCATCCAAGCCTAGTTTACCCCATGTACTTGAGCCCTCCAAGCTCCTGCTACCAACTGACTTGACAAAACCTTATCTTCTCTAACTCTCCGGATCACACAATTCAACCCGATTGCATCCACCAAACAAATGGCTTCTGTTAGGTTCTAAAGACTTAGGATTTGATGTATTTAGAACTCTAATGTGTAATGTTGGCAAACCATGATCAAAACAATATGTTTAGTCTTGTTTAGGCTTGCTCAAAGTTGTGTAATTCATGTAAAGTTGGAATCGAGAGGCTGCAGATGCATTGGTGCATTTCGGCCTGGCTTGATCGATCGTAAGTTAGACTCAATCGATCGAAAGTCGCCCAGAATATTTTTCTGTAGAATTTCCCAACTCAGCCCTAACTCATTAAACGTTTTGGGTTTTCTATTTTTACCCTAGGTATAAAAGGCAAAACCCTAGCCACGTTTTTTTAGAGTTGCTCTTGTTGTATTGTTGTTTATACTTTGCTGTTTGTGTGAATCTCTTGTGAGATCTTTGAGGAGCTTTCCTTCACATAAACTTAGGGTTTTCAAGGTAGAGATTAATTCAACATCTTGATGATCAACTCAGTTGCTGCCATTGGAGCTTAAAGAATAACAAGCGTGGGTGCTTGTAGTCGATTGGAGAATCCAAGAAAGAAGGAGTCCGTGGATTCGAAACTTGCACGTGGTCGTGTCAGTAAGTTCTACTGGTGGGTAGCATTAGGAAGTCAAGCGGGGAGCTTGTAAGTCCTTTTGTATGAACTTCGATTCTTTCGCATAGTGGATTCAGGTTTACCTTGAGGATAGCTAGGTCAAATCCTCCTCAGGTTTTTACCGTGTGGTTTCCTGGGTCATCATATCTTGTGTTATTTATTATTCTGTTGCTTTATATTCTTGATATGATTGTGTGATTGTGATAACCTAGATTTGCATAAATTGACTAAGTTATTCACTTGGCTAATTAACTAAGTTAATGTGGTTGGTTTAAGGGGTCTAAAACCTAACAAGTGGTATCAGAGCGGGTAGCTCTTCTTGTTGTAGATCTTTTGATCTAAGAGCTGATCCTTGGCCCCTGTTGTCATGGATAATTTGAAGTGTCTTTCTGCTCATGCTTCTGTTGATTTTATTGATGCCTGTGAAACTCTCTGTAAGGAATTGTTGAAATCTATGAAAATTGCTAAGAAATTCAAGGAAGAGTTAAAATTGGCTAATCTTGAAAAAGAGGAATTGGTTGTTAGATTAGATGAGTCTAATAAAAAGAATGAATTTTTGAGAAATCAAATTTCCTCTCAAGATGAGAAGATGAAAAGCTTGGAACAAGAGTTAGTTAAGTCTCAAGCTAAACTTGAAAATTTGACTAGTGCCAAGCCTGTTGTTGATAACAGAAGTGTTTCTGTTTCTCTTAAGCCTAAAACTGAGAAAGTTTATATCCCTCCTTTCAAGAGGAATAATAAAGAAAATGCTTATTTTGCTAGGTTAGACAAAGGTAAAAGTTCTAATGTGGACGCTGAAGTTTCTAAACTTAAGTCTAAACCTACTATTAGAGAGCATAAGAAATCTGTTTTTGTGCCTACCTGTCACCTTTGTGGTGTTGTTGGTCATATTAGACTAAATTGTACTTTGTTAAGGCAAAAACCAAAATCTGAGACTCGATTTGCTGTTAGGAATACTGATGTTCCTAAATTTATTCCTGTTTGTCACTTTTGTGGTGTTTGTGGTCACATTCGCCCTAATTGTCATAAGTTGAAATTTAAGCATTTTTTATGTCAATTTAAGATATGTGATGATATTTCTCCTGCCATAAGTCCATATAAATTGTTTCATATTCTTTTGAAAAATTTGAGCTTGTTGGCTTGTGAAAGGAATTTGCAGGATTTCAGTCTTTCTCAGAAGATTGATGTAATTTCTCAAATACACTCTGCTTCACATGAATTTTCACCTACAAAGCCGAAGAATCGTGCTATATGGGTGAGAAAAGATTCTCCAAGGTGAGTGTTGCTGACTTGTCCCTGATTTAATTCTTTCAATTATTTGTGGACATGTCTTGTTTTTTTTTTTTGGTTGTTTTGTTTTTTAGGTTGATTTTATTAAAAAAAAAATCCAAAAACATTGAAAATTTTCAAAAAGACAAAAATATTTTATTTTGTGTCTAGTTTTATTTTTCTTGAGGATTACATGAATTATGATATCTCTCTCTTGATTTAGAACATACTTGACATTGTGGAGAAACTTGAATAGTATGTATTATATAAGTGCTAAGCTATTTCTAATTTTGTGTGAGTATGTACTAGTTTGTACATGTACTCAAGGGTTAATTAAGAAATTGATATTTCTTATTTGTGTACCCTCTATAGCTTTGTTTTGCACTATCATGCATTGCTTTTGCATTGTTCATTTAGCATAATATGTGCCTTTTGTTTTTGGTCATAAAATTTGTTTTTAAACCAAAAAGATTGTTATTTGTTTTGTATTATATATCTTGGATTTGTAATCATGGTTGGCCACCTTATCTTTACATAACATGTTTATGTACCTTGTTTAGCTTGGATGAGCTTATTTTATTGCACTTTACTAGTTGAAGATTTGTAGTGCATGTTGTGTGGGAAAGATGTTTATGGTGTTTATCACTTTGTTTTAATCTTGAAGTCACATGTTATTTGACTGTCGGACTTGATCCTTTTGAGAAAGGCATAAATAACCATCTCACCACTGTTCACTAGCCAATCATGAACACCTTAGTGCATATCATAAGATTTTGTGCCCGAGAAAGTGTAGCACATGCACAAAAAGAACATAAGGTGTAGCCTCGGTTAATTGCTTAATAATTAAAACTGGTGTGTACTATTAGGCTTGATGCCAACATCTAATTATAAGGCAAAATTTAAGAAACTTACATAATTGCAAGCTTATGTTCTAGGAGATGTGGGAGTTATATGATGTAACTCTTTAGGTGATAGTCTCTTTCGAATTCTATGTGATGAATTTTGTAGACTTTGTGATTGATTGCTATTCACATATCACCTCACATGTATCTTAAGCTTTTGCTAGTTGCACACACTACACAAGTTACTCTTTGCTAAACACTGTACATGTCATTGTGTGTGTTTTTGGTCTGACCAACCAAGTTTGAAAATACCCTGAGTATTATGCAAAACATTTGTTTGCTTGAGAACTTAAAGGGAGAATGGTTGAAATGTTCTTTGGAGAAACTGGAATTAAAACTTGGGTTTTTGAAAAAGCATTCCATCTCATACTCATGCATTTTGTTCATCAATTTTAATGCTTTGAGGAGTTGTGCCCAAAATGTGGTTTGTGTTTTTCAAAACTGTAATTTTTTCTCAAAATGTTGTGAGCCGCTGCCTATTTTGATCAATCCAATCTGTTTTTCGATCGATCGAAAATTACTTAAAATTCTTTTAGAAATCTCGAATTGATTTGATCGATCGAACGTAATTTTCGATCAATCGAATATCGTGAATCAAGTTTTTTTAAAAACTCTGATCTGACTTTTTGAAAGTCACTTTTCAAAAAGTTTTAAAGTTTTGTTCTTCTCTCTCCGACTTGGCAAGGCTCCACAACGATTTTTTTGTCATTTCCTTCCATAATTTTTGCAAGGTTTCTCTCTCCTTAAGCCGGTATGTCCATTTTACCCTTCTTTTTGCTTTTATTTTCACATTTCATGCATTTTAATTTGGGAATTTCGAACCTATGCATTTTGGGGTTTTTGATGATTCAAGCAATTTTTTCTGAAATTGATCTTTAGGTTTTGTTCCTATGATGTTATTACATTGATCTTTGCTTGTTAATTTGATCAATTTTGAGATTTGTGAAAAATTGAAAATCCTAGGGTTTGAGATTGATCCGAATTGGGGATTTTGTTCAATTGGGTTTAATTGATAAAATCGGCTTGTTGTTTTGATGAATTTGGTCATTCTAATCTGTTTTCAACCCTATGTGATGATCAATTCATCAATTTGCTTCAAAACATTCAAGTGGTTTTTCAAATTTTTAGGGTTTTTGTTAGAAACTCTATGCTCAAGCCAATTTTGTGCAATCGAACTTAATTTGAACTTTGTTTATTGCATTAGTACATGCATCATAACATTGTAATTGTTCATGCATCATATAGATTTTTGTTCTGTACTTTTTTGTGCTAACTTGCAGTCTGCCCTTGGTTTTTTTTTTTTTTTTTTTTTTTTGTGTTATTTTGGTTTTCTCTTTGTGTCTTTGTCCTTTCCTTAGCACTATGCCTAGGAAGACTAGGGTTCGTAGGTCTGTTCCCTCACCTTCTCCACCCCAACCTTCTTTTGATCGTGAGAAGTTTCCAAACGAGAAAATCCAAGAGATTTTTGAGAAGCTGAACCTTAAGAGAAAGATTTGGGCTGAGCGTTCTGTTCTTTTAGATGAGCTTGATCCTGCCATTAGGGCATATTTTGAGCGTCAGGGTTGGTTACCTTTGCTGGATGTTTCTGATCCTCCTCCTCTAACTACCCTGATTAGAGAGTTCTTTTCGAATATCTCTATCCGTGTCTATAATTCCAACACTTTGGTAAAGAGTTGGATACGAGGCGTAGAGTATACCATTACTCCTACGGTAGTGGCTAATGCTTTAGGGGTACCTTTGGTCCTACACCCAGTCTACCCTTATGATGAGTCTCCTTTGTTGAGTGATGTCATGTCTTACATCACTAGGTCTTCTATCCAGTGGGGTTCTGATCCTAGGATCACCTCTGCTGAGCTATCTGAGTTGCACTATCTCTTCTTTAGGATAGCTTGTCATTCAATTGGCCCATTTCTCATCTTCACACTATTCCTCTCGAGCGGTGTGTCTTTTTATATGCTTTTATTACTGATGCTCCTATTAGCTTTTCTCATTTGTTTCTTCGTTCTTTAAACAATGCTTATAGGAGTTCATCTTCTTCTCATGCCCTTGTCCATCCTATTTTTATTCATAGGATTTTGTTTTGTCTTGATCTTGGTGGTTTCCCTTCTTCTGAGCCTGTACAGGTTATTGCTCCCATCGGTGCATCTTTTCTTAGACAGAGGGCTGCTCATCTTCGAGTTGGCTCTAAACACCCTAGGTCTGAGCCTTTTGGTACCGCACCTCCTCCTTCTTCTTCTACAGGTCCTGCTGGTGAGGATATACCTGATCCTGTTGGTGATACTGCTGCTGCTGATGTTCCTCCACCTCCTTCAGATGACTTTGATATACGTCGTACCTTGGAGACTGTCATGACCATTCAGGCGGTTCATAGTCAGATTTTGGTGGACTTGCTTGACGAGATTCGTGCTCTACAAGCTGACTTAGCACATCTTCGTTCACCTTCACCACCTCCTTTTGATGATGGCGTGTGATTGTCCTTTGGCATTCCGTCACAAAAAGGAGGAGTAGAGTTTTGACTTGTAGAGGAGTTTTTGTAGTGAGGGGGAGTATATTGTTTGTTT
The DNA here is from genome assembly GCA_032727855.1 of Quercus ilex subsp. ballota. Classification (NCBI taxonomy): domain Eukaryota; kingdom Viridiplantae; phylum Streptophyta; class Magnoliopsida; order Fagales; family Fagaceae; genus Quercus; species Quercus ilex. The sequence continues at coordinate 4,826,806 of CM064910.1, read as the reverse complement.
TGCAGAGCTAGTGGAGATATTAGATTGTATCTAGGTGCTTCACCTTGTATATCTTTTCTTTGGGGATATTCATGTTAGGGGGAGTAACATTATTTTTGATATACATGATTCTTGTTTCTTTGTGATTCACTATTTATTGATTTATATTTATGAGTTATTCATTGATATATGTCTTTATTATGTGTTGTGTGAATCATACAAGAATGTTATACCTGTTTATTTACTGTTTTCTGTCACACATGCGTTTATGCATTTGTTGAGTGTTTCAAGAATATACAGGTTGATTCAATTGAGCTGCTGTCTACACTTGCAACTGATGGATAGTAGTTAGGATTGAATTTGTGTTTATGAGCATTATTTTTGTAAAGGGCTTTTACTTGTAAACTTTGAGCTTTTAATTTGTGTTTTGTCACAGATTGTCAAAGGGGGAGTTTGTTAGATTCTAAAGACTTAGGATTTGATGTATTTAGAACTCTAATGTGTAATGTTGGTAAACCATGATCAAAACAATATGTTTAGTCTTGTTTAGGCTTGCTTAAAGTTGTGTAATTCATGTAAAGTTGGAATCGAGAGGCTGCAGATGCATTGGTGCATTTCGGCCTGGCTCGATCGATCGAAAGTTAGACTCGATCGATCGAAAGTCGGCCAGAATTTTTTTTTGCAGAATTTTCCAACTTAGCCCTAACTCATTAAACGTTTTGGGTTTTCTATTTTTACCCTAGGTATAAAAGGCAAAACCCTAGCCACGTTTTTTAGAGTTGCTCTTGTTGTATTGTTGCTCATACTTTGCTGTTTGTGTAAATCTCTTGTGAGATCTTTGAGGAGCTTTCCTTCACATAAACTTAGGGTTTTCAAGGTAGAGATTAATTCAACATCTTGATGATCAACTCAGTTGCTGCCATTGGAGCTTAAAGAATAATAAGCGTGGGTGCTTGTAGCTGATTGGAGAATCCAAGAAAGAATGAGTCTGTGGATTCGAAGCTTGCACGTGGTCGTGTCAGTAAGTTTTACTGGTGGGTAACATTAGGAAGTCAAACGAGGAGCTTGTAAGTCCTTTTGTATGAACTTCGATTCTTTCGCATAGTGGATTCGGGTTTACCTTGAGGATAGTTAGGTCAAATCCTCCCCAGGTTTTTACAGTGTAGTTTCCTGGGTCATCATATCTTGTGTTATTTATTATTCCGCTGCTTTATATTCTTGATATGATTGTGTGATTGTGATAACCTAGATTTGCATAAATTGACTAAGTTATTCACTTGTCTAATTAACTAGGTTAATCTGGTTGGTTTAAGGGGTCTAAAACAGTTCAGATTCTTCCAATACTTCCCAGCAACACCAAAACCTCACTTTACACTCAAAATGGGTGTGGTAAGTGTTTAGGCTATCAACCTCTCGAGGATTTGGATATGGAGAGGTAGGAGTTAAGGAAAAGCATAATGGATTGTGTAAAAGATTGTGGGTATGACAATCTGTAACTCTCAAGGGTTATGGCTAGGGTTTTCTTTCTGAAAATCACTCTTTTCAATATGTGGGTAATGATGGTATATATAGTGTAGGTGAGGACATGGTGTGTCAAATATGACAAAATAGCAAAACAGAATGTTTCACGGGTATCTCGCGGGAAGGCCTTACCCGCGAAATACTCACGAAAACCAGCTGTCACCATCTGTCATGACTCTTCACATTCTTGTCATGTGCTGAGCACATGGCTTCACTTCACAAGAAGGCTTCTCGCGAGCTACCCTCGAAAACTCCTTTGATCTTCAATATTGTCTTGAGCCTTCACACTCTTTCTCCCACACAACCCATACAATGAAATCCCACATAAAATAAAGGGTACATAAGATTGAACAAAATCACAATTAAATTTGGCACAGAATTAAAGCCAACACAAAATAGTTGTAAATCACAACTTTACAATCTTCCCCTTTGGCTATTTCGTGAGAAAATCCCTAAAACAGACTCTAGAATTAAACGTAAGTTTGGGAATAGTGGCAAAACTCACTCACACCTAATCTAGAAGTTGTGAAACACTTGCATGTATACAACTGTATCTTGAAACACTTGCACAAAAACAAAACTTTCATTAAGCTTATGATAAGTTGAATACAAGGTACGTATATAAGCAAGTAAAATGCGATCAAGATAATAAACAATATATAAACTAGAAGCATAACTTGATCAAACAATAACAGTCATTAAAGAATGACTACAATGAACATTTAGCTAGTAAATGATCATCCGGACACGCAATGCAATTAAGAGTGTAAAGTTGTGATTTACAACTATTTTGTGTTGGCTTTAATTCCATGCCAAATTTGATTGTAATTATGTTCAATCTTTTGTACCCTGTATTTTATGTGGGATTTTATTGTAAGGGTTGTGTGTGTAAGAGAGTGTGAAGACTCAAGGCAAATTGAAGACCAAAGAAGTTTTTGCAGGTAACTCGCGAAGAGCCTTCCCGCGAAGTGAAGCATGTGCCTAGTACATGACTGGAATGCGAAGAGTCATGACAAGATGGTGACAGTTGGTTTTCGAGAGTGTCTCACGGGTAAGGCCTTCCCGTGAGATACCCGCTAAACATTATGTTTTACTATTTTGTCATATCTGATACACCCTATCTCTGCCTACACTATATATACCCACATTACTCACGTATGTTGAGGAGTGCTTTCAGAGAGAAAACCCTAACCATTATCCTTGAGAGTGAGAGATTGTTTTACCCACAATTCTTTACACAATCCATTGTGGTTTTTCCTCAACTCCTACCTCTCCATTTCTAAATCCTTGAGAGGTTGATAGACCAAACACTTACCACACTCATTCTGAGTGTCAAGTGAGGTTTTGGTGCTGCTGGAAAGCATTGAAAGAAGCCAAGTATTAGAAGAAGCCAAGTTTTGGCGAATGCAATTGGGTGTATTATGGGATCCAGAAAGCTAGACAAGACACGGTTCTGAGAAGCCTTATTGGAGTAGAAGCTTGGAGGGTTTATGTGCATTAGGTAGATTAGGCTTGGATGGTCTCTTGCTATTTGTGTATCCCAACTGATTGTCTAGTGGATCGATTTACCGCTTGGAGAGTGGCAGAGAGGTTTTACATCGAGTACTTCGGTTTCCTCTTCGATAACACATCAGCGTGTTATCTTGTGTTTGCATTCTTCTTCCCTACTCTTTTAACTTTCATTTTACTGCTGTGATTTGATGAATATGGCTTAGAGTAGTTTAATTGTTTGTTTGCTCACATTTACTCTATTCCGTACTTAGTATAAGTTAGAGTAAAATCAACCGAGTCATCATTTTTAATTTGAGGGTCTAAACAACTCTTGTGTTTTCACACAGTTTCAAGCTTTCAAAAAGCAACGCAAAAATCAAATTGCATGTCCAACACACAACCAATGCGAAATACAAGAAGTATTTGCATCAAAGATACAATATTCAATAAGGGCACAAGTGTGTAGTACTAAAGATAATGCAACATAATCTAAAATACTTAAAAAAATGCTACAAAACAAGGATACAAAGACAAAGTACTAAATATAAACTGAGAGTTTTAAACCAAAGTAATTAAAGTTTTAAAAGAAAGCAATGTAAATATTCAAGAGTTATAAAAACTATAAAGATAAAAGAAAGTAGAGTACTAAAAACAAAAGTAAACTACTAAACCACCATAATAAACCAATATCTATGCTTTGCTATGCTATGCTCCCCTTGAATAAACCAATATATTCAAGAGTTATCTATGCTTTGCTCGGATTCTGATTCGGAGCCCTCTTGATGCTGCCGCTGCTCCATCATCATGTCTTTGATCTGAGACGATAATGCAGTAATCTAGCCTTCAACATAAGTAAAGTGATCCGAGGTGTGCTGCACATAAGATTCTAGCATACCGTACATCTGCTCAACCCTTGCAATAAGACGATTAAGACAATTGGGTCCTCATACTTGTGCTTGGGAGGATGGTTATGCAGAGCCCTCCGGGGCTGATGTGAACCTATCAATCTCTTCCTCCGTGTCCCCACCTTCTTCCTCAACATCGTCCCTTGGGATTTAAGAAATGTCGGTTTTTGATCTGGTGATGTGGGCTTTGGTTCGAGTCACCGTTTGAGCACCAATCAGATAGTCCCTTTGCACAATGGTATGACCGCTTGGGATCTTCAACCTTGTCTTTGCTATGAGAGCCATAATGAGACTTGAGAATGACAATATTGTTCTTGAGTTCCTCTTGGTGAGGCTTTTTGGTCAGGAGGTAGTATATGTGACCACATATTTCGATCTTCTTATGTGTGTAGAGATCATACAAAAACATAGTTCTCGGTTTGAACAGTGTGGTCAAGTTCCTCATTGGGTAGAGGTTGTGGATCATTATATAAGACAATGTCCTTATCTCCGCATTGAAAGGAATGGTGTTCCTTGACTTCTTTTTGAGAGAGCCATCGAGGAGATCCGTCATTGGCTCAAGAGAATCCAATCTATCATCATATTGGATGGAAATTTGTTGAGATGGTCGACAAACTTCTAATACCTCTTGAATGGACTCCCTTGTGATAAAGAATTCTTTTTGCCTCATCCAACAATTTATACGCTCCCCTTCCACAAGGGCATTTGCAAAGAATTCCCTTATGATTTTAGCAAAGACATTCCCACTTAGGTTCAAAAATTTTGTCCATGTCCTTTCCTTGAATATCTCAGGAATGACTGTGTTTTCAAGGGTCTCTATTCTTACAACCCTTTCCATGATGATCATTGTCTTCTTGTAGAAGTTGTTGTAGGCCATGTCTGCCTCAATGCTTCGGAAATTCTCTGAGTCCGAGCGTGGATGCTTTGATGATTTCTTTGGGGCAGAGTGCTTAGTAGGGGACATCTGTAAAAGAACAATCACACAGCAAAGAAGCAATTAGAACCAAGTTAGTCCATAAAATAAACACAAAGTCCTAAAAAGAACATAAACAAAGTCACAAAAACATGTCATGTGAGATAAACATGTAACAACATATATCTAGCATGAATGATATGCAAAACATGACAAGTGAACAAGTGTGTGCATCAAGTGCACATGTGGTGTGCATATAAGATGCATGTGCAAGTCATGACTAAGCACAATTGGATTAAAGTGTGTAAAACATACAACCAATGATCAAAACATGAGAAACATGTATAATAATGGTAATCCCCAAAGTTTGGTACTCATTGGAGTCTAAAACAACACCAAAATGTCATTTTGGCATTTTATCAAACACTTGGTATACACAATTAACATATAAGCAATGCATGAACATGTGTGCATCTAGCCTAAATACATGTTAAAATGCCACAAGGGGCCAACACAAACACAAACAAACCAAATAGGACAAAGCCCAATCAAGAAATTGAAACAAATTTCACAAAACACAGTTTCCAACCCTTTTTCAAAAAGAACCCAACTCAAGAAAAACCTAGAATTTTCGCATAATCTAAGGAAATAAAGAGAAACGATTGAATAAACATACCTTAAAGATGATTTGAAGAAGTTTTCTCTTGAGATTTGGTTGGGTTTTTGAGTGGAAATAGGTTTAAGATAAAGAGAGGCTCGAGGGAGGTAAAGTGAGGGAAAAACAAGTGAGTTTGAAAACCTGTTTACATTAGCCCTTTAAAACTAAAAACACGCGTTTTTTGTAGGTTAGTTTCTCACGAAATTACTCGCGAAAAATGCCACTGAAGCACAAAAAACTTCGTGGGTAGTCTTTACTCGCGAAACAGCCGTGAGACAGTCGCGAAAGTTTCTATCTGAAATTTTGTTTTTTCATTCTTTGCCTAACCCATTTTTGCGGGAAGAGCTTAGTCACGAGTTTGTTGTGAAAATGCCTCTGAAGAAGTTTTTTTTTATGAAAAACATGAAAAATGCAATTTGAACAAAAACTCAAAACACGAAAGCATAAAAACACTATCAAAAACATATAAAATACTCAAAGAAAAAATTGGGTTTGATCGACAAGCAATTGAGTATATACATCACATTTGAACACGTATAATCACACAAATGAAATAAACATTCATTGAATAATAGACTTGTGTGTTGTGTGTGTGTATCAAATGTGGAAAAGTCCTTAGTCTAGAGTGAAACTTCAATGATCAATTCAATCAAGTCATACACAACTAGTACTAAGTCAAGTGGTCTATCTCAATTATAGAAATGAACATATATGACCTCCCACAAGAAAATGATTACATATCTTGGAAGCTTTACTTTTGGCTTCTTTCAAATCATAACTTTTGATCATTTATGAACAATACATCTCATTTTGAGATCAATGCCTGAAATTTTTTATATTTCAATTTTGAGAATAAGTCTTTAGCTTTTTGGGCACCATACAATTCAATACAAGTCGCTTTGCCTTTTTCCTAGTCAAATACTAGTATGAGTGACGGTTTTTGCAACTCCTTATCTCTTTTCGAGATTTGACATTTGTTGAGCTATAAAGCAAAAACATAAAAGTGTGGGAAGATATATAGGTATAAGTCTATTGCCTAATCATTCATGACAGACTTGAAGATTGATTTACAGCAATCACACATAAATGTCAAGATGTTTCCCACAAAGATAGATGTGCATACATAATAAGCTAGGCTCGTAAATGCATTACGACATTAGTATGAAGGTACTAGGTCAAACTCACATGTGAAATAGACAATACAACCGATCAAACTTTTTGAAAATTTTTCAATTTTTATGGGTTTTTAAATTTTTCAACACACTCAAAAACAGAACATGTAAAGTGTATAGTTGTTATTTACAACTATTTGTTGTGTTGGCTTTTATTCCGTACCAAATTTGATTGTAATTTTATTCAATCGTTTGTACCATGTATTTAATGTGGGATTTCATTGTAAGGGTTGTGTGTTAGAGAGAGAGTGTGTGTGAAGACTCAAGCAATTGAAGAATGAAGTGTTTTCGCGGGTATCTCGCGACTTAGCATCCCGCAAAGTAACTCATGTGCCCTACACATTCTAGAATGTGAAGAGTCAAGCCAGATGGAGACAGCTGTGTCTTGCGAGTAACTCGCGAGTAAGGCCTTCCCGCGAGACACCCGCAAGGCATTCTGTTCTGCCAGCCTGTCCAGTCTGATACACACTTTTTTGTACCTATACTATTTATACCCACATTATCCACAAATATAGAGGAGAGCTTCTTAGAGAAAACCCTAGTCAAACACCTTGAGAGTTAGAGATTGTTATACCCACAATCCTCTACACATTTGTTTTGAGAATTTCCTCATCTCCTACCTCTCTATTTTCATACTATTGAGAGGATGATAGCCCAAACACTTACCACATCCTTTAAAAGTGTCAAGTGGAGTTTTGGTGCTGCTGGGAAGCATTGGAAAAAGCCTAGAATGGCAGATGCAATATGGAGTTTGTTGCGGGATCCGGAGAACTAGACAAGACATGACTCCGAGAAGCCTTGTTGGAATAGGAGCTTGGAGGGCTTAGGTGCAGAGGGTAGATTAAGCTTGGAGGGTCTCTTGCTCACCCTTGTATCCCAACTAATTGTCTAGTGGATCAATTTCTGCTTGGAGGGCGACGGAGAGGTTTTTCGCCGAGTTCTTCGGTTTCTTCTTCGATAATATGTCTCGGTGTTATCTGTGTTTGCATTTCTCTTCCCTACTATTGTTCATTTCATTTTATTGTTGTGTTACTTTAAATATGGATTAGAGTAGCTCTCTTGCTTATACGCTTGTGTTTACACTATTCCGCACTTAGTATTAAATTAGTGTAAAATCAACCAAGCTGTAACTTTGATTTGGGGGTCTAAACAGCTCGTGTGTTTTCAACACATTTTCGAGCTCTCAATTGGTATCAGAGCGGGTACACTCACTGTGGTTTAAATAATTGAGTGTGTTCCTTGACCCCGTTTGAGATGGACCAGTCTCAATCTTTAAATGTTCCACCACATTTTGATGGTATAATTATGCTTTTTGGAAAGTCCGAATGAGGGCATTCTTGTGTTCCATTGATGATATTGTTTGGGATGCGGTTGAAATAGGTTGGACTAGGCCGGAGGCCGCTAAGTCCACTTGGGATAAAGCAGCTCATGCAGCAGCTAACGCTAATAGTAAAGCTTTGAATGCTATATTTTGTGGTGTGTCTCCAAACGAGTTTCACAGGATCTCTCACATGACAGTAGCCAAGGAAGCTTGGGAGATATTGGAGACTACGTATGAAGGAATAAAGAAAGTGAAGGACATAAAGCTTCAGATGCTTACCACCAAATTCGAAGAGCTTAAGATGGGAGATGATAAGTCCTTTGATTCATTCTATGGTAAGCTCAACGAAATTGTGATTGTGAAGCTCAATCTTGTTGAAAAGATTAAGGATGCTAAGGTGGTGAGAAAAATTTTGAGGTCCCTACCGGAGAGCTTCCGAGCAAAAGTCACAGCTATAGAGGAAAGTAAAGATTTGGATGAAATTAAGATCCAAAAGCTCATTAGGTCTCTTCAAACGTATGAGCTTGGACTGCCTTCTCATAAGAAAAGTAAATCTCTTGCTCTTAAAACCATCACCAAAAGAATGGATGATTCCTCCGAAGAAGATGGAGTGGAAAAAGATGTAGCATTCCTTGCAAAGAACTTTCGGAAATTTCTAAATATGAAGAACAGTGGGAAACCGTTCAGCAGAGGGAAGTTCTCATCCTCCAAAGGTGATAGGAAGGAGTTTAAGAAGAAAGATGGAAAGGATTCGCAATCTCCTCAAGGCATTGTGTGTTATGAATGCAATGGACATGGACATCTCAAGAAAGAGTGTCCCAACTATCTAAGAGGAAAGCGCAAGGCGTATGCCACAACGCTGAGTGATTCAGATTCTTCAAATTCTAATTCTGAAAAGAGCTGTGATGGAGAAGGAAACTACTCCACCTTTATGACTATTACCCATAATGAGTCGTCGGAAGACTTGAACTTGCTGGTACAAGAACTTAGGGATCATAGTGATGAAGAATCAATAGGAGGTGTTGAAGAAACTGATGCTAAAGAAGATGAAAACACAGCCAGTCTTCAAGTAAACTACAATTCCCTACTTGAAAAGTCGGGAGAATATACAAGGGTGGCCAAGGCAGCCGTAAAGAAGATGAAAAAGGCAAAAGAAGACTATAAAAGTCTTCTAGTGTGTTATAAAAAGGCCAAGTGTGAAATAGAGACGCTGAATGGTGAGCTGACTGAAGCTTATTCAAAAATCAGATTTCTTGAGCTAGAAGTAATGCAAGCAAATGCCAAGATAGAGAGGGTATCCACGAAGAAGTTAGATGATGTTATTTCATCTTAAAAAATTTCTCAGACAAGTCCAGGTTGGGATATACCGGAGGGAGTAGGTCATCAGACAATGTCACCAAAGATGTGAGATTTGTAAAAACCAAAGAGCCAGTTGAAGTTGCTCCTACTCCTGAGAAAATAAAGGATGAAAAGAAGAAGAATGGAGCTGATCAATGAGTGTTGAATAAGCCTCGTACTCAAACTGTGGTCAAGCCTAAAGTTCAAGGGGAAATCACCTCCAAACTTGCAAAAAGGTCCGAGAATTCAACATTTCTGTAATTTCTATGGACTTCAGGGACACACAAGACCAAATTGCCATAAGCTGAAGGCACTGAAGAATGCAAGTATTCAGAAGTCAAACAGCCCTAAAAAGGACAAAAGGAGTTAGGCTAGTGAGCAATCAAGAAGTCGAAATGGTGATTCTGGCATGATGGACGTGATGAAAATGATCGGTGCTTTCACCACTTGCTTGGAGAGCTTTACTAGACGGTTTGAAACTCCGTACCCAATCCTTTAGGGATATCACCCCAAACGCATGTGCTGTGTGGGTGAAAAGGGGTACTCATGCATAAGTATTCTAATATGTCCATGCATTAATTCTTCCGATGTTTAGGGACATTTGCTCATGCATCTTTACATGCTTGCTTTGTTTTGTATCATTTGCTTCGGGTTTTAGCATGTTTCTTTTTCAAGCTTTTGCTTTGCTTTTGTTTTTGTTCTATTTTTTAGTATGTTCAAAAAATTCAAAAACCCATAAATAGTTGAAAAAAAAAATCGTCAAAAAGTTTGATCGCTTGTTTTGTGTATATCACATGTGAGTTTGGCCTAGTACCTTTGTATTAATGACGTAGTACATTTACAAGCTTAGCTTGTATTTATATGCATGTTTATCTGTGTGGAAGATATCTTGAAAACTATGTGTGATTGTTGTAAATAGATCTTCAAGCTTGTCATGAATGATTGGTTAATTGTCTTGTTGGTCTTGATACTTGCATAGACTTGTGCCTATATCTCTTCCCATTTTATTTTATTTTTTTGTTTTTGCAAAAGAGCTTACCAAATGTAAATCTCCAAATGAAAAGAGATTTTGAGCTGTAAAAGTCTGTCGCATATACTAGTATTTGACTAGGAAAAAGGGAAAGCGACTTTTTTATTGAAATGTATGGTGCTCAAAAAGCCAAAGGCTAATCCTCAATGTTGAAATATCAAAAATTTCAAGCACCGATCTCAAAAAGAGATGTATTATCTAAAAAGGATCAAATGTTATGATTTATACAAAAGCCAAATGAAAAGCTTCTATGTTGTGTAATCATTTTATCGGAGGTCATATATGTTCATTTTTATAATTAAGATAGACCACTTGACCTAGTATCAGTTATGTATGACTTGATTAAATTGATCATTAAAACTTCACTCTGGTCTAAGGAAATTTTCACACTTGATACTCACCCACAACACACAAGACCTTGATTTAATAAATGCTTATCTCATTTGTGTGATTGTACATGTTCAAATGTGATGTGTATGCTCAAATACTTGTTGATCAAACCCAAAAAGATTTTTGAGTGTTTTATTTGTTTTTGAAAGTGATTTTATACTTTCGTGCCTTTAGTTTTTGTGTTCAAAATGCATTTTTGTGTTTGTTTTCAATAACTGGTTCAGAGGTTGTCTCGCGAGAAGCTCGCGACTTAGAGCTTCACGCGAAAAGGGCTTAAGGGAAATAAATTTTTCATCATGTCACACAGAGACTCTTGCGACTGTATCACGACTACCTCGCGACCAACAGCTTCTCGCAAAATGTTGTTTGGCTAAAACTGAATTTTTCCAAAATCAGACAGAAGCTACTGCGACTATCTCGCGACTGTTTCGCAGCCTAAAGTTTCTCGCGAAAGCTGATGTGCTTCAGTGGCTATTCTCACGACTGTGTCGCTACTCTTTAACCTGCGAAAAATGCGTGTTTTCAGTTTTTAATGTAGCAGATGTGACAGTTTTTCAAAATCACTCATTTCCTTCGCTAAGCCTCTCTCGAACCTTTCTCAACCAAAATCTCTATTTCATTCAAACCCCATCATTTTCAAGGAAAATCGCTGCACAATCCTTTCAAAGTATGTGTTTCTTACACTTTTTTATCTTTTATTTTCAGATTATGCAGAATTTGTGCTTAGGGTTTTGAAAATTAGGTTGGGTTTCTATCTTCTACGAAAATTTCTCATTTTTTTCTGTTTGGGCTGAGTCCCATTTGATGTTTGTGCATCTGTTTTGGTCCTTTGTGGCATTTTGAGCATGTATTAAGGCATTTTTTCCATATGTTCATGCATTTTTCATAACTGTTTTGCACTGTTGCATGTCATGTGTTTGACAGTTTGTCTAAGTAATATTTTTGTGTTGTATTGGACTAAACTGAGTTCTAATCTTTGGTCTAAGTTTTTTTTTGCTCATGTTTATCATGCTTTAGTCAATGGTTGTGTGTTTTACACACTTTGTCCATTTTGTGCCTCAATGCTATGTCATGCACACACTAGGCACACACCTAGGCACCACCCAAGCACACCTCATGCATCTCATGCTGCACACACATGCACCAGCACATGCATCAACACACACACACATATGCACACACACACATATGCACACACATGCACACCTACTTTATTTCATGCATTATGACTTTGTGTTCTTACTTTATCTTTTTAGCATGTTGTTTTGAGTCTTTGTGCTTTATGTTGAGTTGTTTTCAAGTTGATTTAACTTGAACTAACTTGAATCTAATCAAGTTTTTGAGTTCTGTTTTGTGTTTTTGCACATTTTTCTGTCTGTTCTGTGCTCACTTGTGCAGATGTCTCCATTTAAGCACTCAGCTATGAAAGGAGGTAGCAGCAAAGGGAAAGAGCCAATAATTGATGTTGATGAACCCCGCCAAGGTCAAAAAGGACTCGTTTTTCAATAAAAGTCTATGACCCTGACCTGTTCAAAGCGTATGCTGCTTTTTAGACTTATAGGAACTACTTTCGAGACACCCCATTGGTGGTTGAAAGGGCTGTTGATCAACCATCTCTCCATGACACAAATATTCCCATATGGTTTGCCACGAAGGATTGGAACTTTCTACTCTCAACTCTTGAGGATGCATATGAGAACATGGTAAAAGAGTTCTATGCCAATGCCATTGTTAATGGAGAAGAGATAAAGTGTTGGGTGAGAGGAAAGAGTTTCTTAGTAACTCCTGTGTATTTGGCCAAAATCCTACACATTAACCAGCCAATACTCCCCATACCACTGTTTTATGATGAGTTGAATCCAGATGAAAAGGTTCTTAAAGAAGCCTTAAGAGCTAATTTGGAATTCTCCTCAAATAGGAAATCAATTAGTGTGGCATCTCTTTCTCCCAATTTACATCTTCTCTCAACGATCATGTGTAGCAACCTATGTCCTTTGTCAAGCACCGGGAATATGAATCTCGGTAGAGCATTATTCTAGCATGATCTGATCATGGATGAAGAGATTGATGTGTGCTCTCATATCTTCCACACCTTGGCTAAAACGGTTGACCGAACTGCTTCCAGGAATTGTATTCCTTTCTGTCGCCTTATCTCAAGGATTTTGAAGCTTAAAGGTGTCCATCCCTCAGAAGATGAACGCCCATACCCAAGGCCAAGTCCAATTAACATTCGAACTCTCCATGCAAGTATGAGTCACACCAAAAATGGTACCACACAAGAAAGTCATGCAATTTCGGGAAGCTCAAGTTCTACCCCCCATACCTTTGATGAACAGTTTGGAAACATCATGGCTACACTTCAAGAGATTAATACCAAACTTTCTGGACTATCTACTATCATGTATTCGTAGCACATTCGCTTTGACGCAAAGTTCACATCTCTCCAAACTCAGATGGATGAAATTCAAAGGAAGCTAGAAGAAAATGGGAACTAGTTATTCTATGACAAAAAGGGGGAGATGGTGTCATTGATAAGGGGAGTATAGTGATAGGGGGAGGAGATGCTAGTAACTGTTTTCATTTACAGTTTTTATGTCACTGCTTTTGTTTAAAGCTTTGACACTCTGTTTTTAATTTCAGTTTATTATCAGTATTTTGTGTCTTTCTCAATGCTTTTTTGTAGCATTTTCTTGTACTTTTGAGATATTGCTAATATGTCTTAGGTACCTCACTCTTGTGCCCTAATAGGATCGTGTATCCTAGATACAAATACTTCGTGTATTTTGCATTGGTTAAGTGTTGGACATGCAATTGATCCTAGGGATTGTTCTTAATTGCATTGCGTGTCCGAATGAGCATCTACTTGCTAAATGTTCACTGTAGTCATTTTGAATGACTGTTTTTGTTTGATCAAGATATGCTTACATGTTTTACTTTGTTTACAAACTTGATCGCACTTTACTTGATCATGTACGTACCTTGAGTTTAACTTGTCATAAGGTTAATGAAAGTTTGTTTGTGTGCAAGTGTTTTAGGTAACATGTTTATACATGCAAGTGCTTCACAGTTTCTAGATTAGGTGTGAGTGAGATTTGCCTTTGTTCCCAAACTCACGTTTAAGTCTAAAGTTTGTTTTAGGGGTTTTGTCACGGAATAGCCAAAATGGGAGATTGTAAAGTTGTTATTTACAACTATTTGTTGTATTGGCTTTTATTCAGTGCTAAATTTGATTGTAATTTTATTCAATCGTTTGTACACTGTATTTAATGTGAGATTTCATTGTAAGGGTTGCGTGTTAGAGAGAGAGTGTGAAGACTCAAGCAATTGAAGAATGAAGCGTTTTCGCGGGTATCTCCCGACTTAGCATCACGCGAAGTAACTCATGTGCCCTGCACATGTTGGAATGCGAAGAGTCAGGCCAGATGGAGACAGTTGTGTCTCGCGAGTATCTCGCGGGTAAGGCCTTCCCGCGATACACCTGCGAGGCATTCTGTTCTGCCAGCCTGTCCAGTTTGATACACACTTTCTGTGCCTACACTATTTATACCCACATTACCCACAAATGTAAAAGAGAGCTTTTGAGAGAAAACCCTAACCACCAAACACCTTGAGAGTTGGAGATTGCTATACCCACAATCCTCTACACATTTGTTTTGGGAATTTCCTCATCTCCTACCTCTCCATTTCCATACCATTGAGAGGTTGATAGCCCAAACACTTACCACACCCTTTGAGAGCGTCAAGTGGAGTTTTGATGCTGCTGGGAAGCATTGGAAGAAGCCTAGAATGGCAGATGCAACATGGAGCTTGTTGCGGGATCCGAAGAACTAGACAAGACACGGTTCCAAGAAGCCTTGTTGAAGTAGGAGCTTGGACGGCTTAGGTATAGAGGGTAGATTAGGCTTGGAGGGTCTCTTGCTCACCCTTGTATCCCAACTAATTGTCTAATGGATCGATTTCCGCTTGGAGGGCGGCGGAGAGGTTTTTCGCCGAGTTCTTCAGTTTCCTCTTCGATAAACCGTCTCGGTGTTATTTGTGTTTGCATTTCTCTTCCCTACTCTTGTTCATTTGATTTTACTGCTATGTTGCTTTAAATATGGATTAAAGTAGCTCTCTTGCTTATACGCTTGTGTTTACACTATTCCGCTCTTAGTATTAAGTTAGTGTAAAATCAACTAAGCCGTAACTTTGATTTGAGGGTCTAAATAGCTCGTGTGTTTTCGACATATTTTCTAGCTCTCATAAAGTAAGATCAACAAAAGCAACAAGTACAAAACAAACTTGAAAAGAAACATGCTAAAATGAGAAACATAAGCAAAACAACCAAAGTCACAAAATAGAGAAAGAATTGATGCATGGACGTGGTCAAAAGCTTATGCATGTGTACCCTTCTTCAACCACATGGCACGTGCGTTTAGGGTGATATCCCTAGTAGATTGGGTACTAGAGTTGTGATTCTCAAACCTTTGGTTGAAGCTCGCCAAACAAGAAGTGATGGTATCTATTATCTTCATCACATCATCAAAACCAAAATCAGCTTCTCGCCCTTTTGATTACTTGGCATTCCAATTCCCTTTTCCTTGTCCTCTTAGCCTTTGAGAATCCTCTTTCTTCAATGCGTGAAGTTTATAGCAGTTAGGTCTTGTGTGTCCTCGAACTCCACAATGGTGGCAATAGTGTTGAACTTGAGGATCTCTTTGAGACTTTGGAAGAGACTTCCCTTTAACTTTGGGTTTAGTCACAAATGGAGTTTGAGGTTTTGTCAAAACCTTCTGAGCAGTTCCATTTTTCTTCTTCTCCACCTTCACATTCTCAACACTTGGAGCCACTACCATTGCTTCTTTAGCTTTAACAAACTTCATCTCCTTGGATACATTGGCACTTGAACTACTCTCTCCAGTATATCCTAAGCCGCTTTTGTCAGAAAAAGGCTTTTGATATGCAAGCACTTTGTCACTTCTTGGAGGCAACTTGCTCCACTTTTGGCATTGGCTTGAATCACTTCAAGCTCCAGAAACTTGATCTTAAAGTAGGCTTCGGTTAGTTCTCCATTCAGCGCCTCAACTTCACACTTTGTTTCGTTGTACCTCATGAGTATGCTCTTGTAGTCTTGCTTAGCTCTCTTCATTTTCCTGATGGCTACTCTAGCCACTCTAACATACTCTCCAATCTTCTCAAGAAGAAAGTTATAGGATTCTTGCAATCCCTTTGCTTCCTTATCTTCATCATCAGATTCTTCCCCAATTCCCATAGACTCTACTTCGGTATGCTCACTAAGTTCTTCCACTAGAAGGTTCAACTTTTCCGATAAGCCCATGGGTGCAATGGCTATAAATGCAGAGTAGTTTCCTTCTCCACCACAACTTTCTTCCGAATCTGAATTCGAACCATCTGAGTCACTAAGGGTAGTTGCAAAAACTTTACCCTTTGCTTTCAAATATGTGGGGCATTCTTTCTTCACATGCCCATGTCCTTTGCACTGAAAGCACGTGACCGTTTGAGATGTAGAGGAATCTTTTGAATCCTTCTTCTTGAATTCTTTCTTAAAATTTGAGAATTTGCCATCCTCAAAAGATTTCCCATCTCTCTTGAATTTTAAGAACTTACGGAAGTTCTTAGCAAGGTACGCCACATCCTTTTCAACCTCATCCTCATCCGAGAAGTCTTGAACTTCCAATCTCTCATTGATTGTCTTGAGAGCAAGAGATTTGCTCTTCCTTTGAGATGGTAGATGAAAGCTCGAAAAAGTGTTGAAAACACAAGAGCTGTTTAGACCCCCAAATTAAAGTTACAGCTTGATAGATTTTACATTAACTTAATATTAAGTGCGGAATAGTGTAAATGCGAGCGGATAAACAACCAAGCTACTTTAATCCATAATTAAAGCAACATAGCAGTAAAATGAAATGTAAAATAGTATGGAAGAAATATGCAAACACAAGATAACACACCGATGTGTTATTGAAGAGGAAACTAAAGAACTCGGCAAAAAACATCTCCGTCGCCCTCCAAGTGGTAATCGATCCACTAGACAATTAGTTGGGATACATGGGTGAGTAAGAGACCCTCCAAGCCTAATCTACTCGATGTACATAAGCCCTCCAAGCTCTTACTCTAACAAGACTTCTTGGAATCGTGTCTTGTCTAGCTCTCCAAATCCCGCAACAAGCTCCATGTTGCATCTGCCATCCTTGGCTTCTTCCAATACTTTCCAGCAACACCAAAACCTCACTTGACACTCTGAAAGGGTGTGGTAAGTGTTTGAGCTATCAACCTCTTAATGGTATGGAAATGAAAAGGTAGGAGTTGAGGAAATTCCACAAGCAAATGTGAAGAGGATTGTGAGTATAAAAATCTCTAACTCTCAAGGTGTTTGGCTAGGGTTTTCTCTCAGAAGCACCCCTCAACATTTGTGGGTAATGTGGGTATATATAATGTGGGCACAGAAATTGTGTATCAGATAGCACAGCCTGACAAAACAGAATGTCTTGCGAGTGTCTCACGGGAAGGCCTTACCCGCGAGCTACTCGCAAAACACAGCTGTCACCATCTATCCTGACTCTTCGCATTCCAATCATATGCAAAGCACAAGGCTCACTTCACGAGATCCTTAGTCGCGAGATACCCACGAGAGCTCCTCAGTCTTTAGTTGCTTGAGTTTTCACACTCTCTCTCTCTATCACACAACCCTTACAATTAAATCTCACAATAAATACAAGGTACAAAAGATTGAATGAAATTACAATCAAATTTGGCACAGAATAAAAGCTAACAAAACACATAGTTGTAAATCACAACTTTACAGTAGAGATAGCTCATAGGTTTGAAGAGAACCGATGAGTTATTAAATTTTAATCTCATTAAGGTCTTTGCTCTCTTCGACGGCAATAACCTTTGTACAGAAGCTCTCTAGCAATGATCATAGTATCTTTCTCACAATCTTGGAATCCTCTATCTTTTCTCCCAAGTTGAACTTCCCAATCACCACTTCATTTAGCTTCCTATAAAATGAGTCGAATGACTCGTCTTCACTCATTTTCAGCTCCTCGAAGCGTGTGGTAAGCATTTGCAACTTGGTGTCCTTCACCTTTTTGGTGCCTTTATAGGTCGTCTCCAAGATTTACCACGCCTCCTTGGCAATTGTAACATGAGAGATCATGTGAAATTCGTCAGAAGAAACACCACAGAAAATAGCATTTAACGGCTTGCTATTAGCATTAGCTGCCGCAAGGGCTGCCTTATCCCATTCGGATTTGGTGGCCTCCGGCCTAGTCCATCATATCTCAATAGCGTCCCAAACACTATCATCAATAGAACATAGAAATGCCCTCATACGGACTTCCCAAAATGCATAATTGCTCCCATCAAAGTATGGAGGAGCATTAAGTGATTGAGATTGATCCATCTTAAAAAGAGTCTAGGATCACACTTAGGTAATGAAACCACAACAAGTGCACCCGCTCTGATACCAATTGAAAGCTCGAATATGTATGAAAACACAAGAGCTGTTTAGACCCCTAAATTAAAACTTATGGCTCGGTTGATTTTACTCTAACTTAAACTAAGTACAGAATAGAGTAAATGCAAGCAAACAAATAATAAAACTACTCTAAGCCATATTCATCAAATCACGGCAGTAAAATGAAAGCTAAAAGAGTAGGGAAAAAGAATGTAAACACAGGATAATACCACGATGTGTTATCAAAGAGGAAATTGAAGAACTCGGTGAAAATCCTCTTTGCTGTCCTCCAAGCGGTAAATCTATCCACTAGAGAATAAGTTGGAGTACAAGAATAACAAAAGACCCTCCAAGTCTAGTCTACCCCATGTACTTGAGCTCTTCAAGCTCCTATTACCAACTGACTTGACAAAGTCTTGTCTTCTTTAACTCTCTAGATTATGCAATTCAGCCTGATTGCATCCATCAAACAAATGGCTTCTTCCAATACTTCCCAACAGTACCAAAACCTCACTTTACACTCAAAATGGATGTGGTAAGTGTTTGAGCTATCAACATCTCAAAGATTTGGATATGAAGAGGTAGGAGTTAAGGAAAACCACAATGGATTGTGTAAAGGATTGTGGGTATAAAAATCTCTAACTCTCAACTATTGTGTCTAGGGTTTTCTTTCTGAAAAGTACTCCCTTCAATATGTAGGTAATGATGGTATATATAGTATGGGCGAGGACATGGTGTGTCAAATATGACAAAATAGCGAAATTGAATGTTTCGCAGGTACTCGCAAAATACTCGCAAAAACCAGGTGTCACCATGTGTCATAACTCTTCGCATTCCAGTCATGTGCTAAGCACATGGCTTCACTTCGCAAGAAGGCTTCTCGCGAGCTACCCACGAAAACTCTTTTGATTTTCAATGTTATCTTGAGTCTTCACACTCTCTTTCCCACACAACCCATACAATGAAATCTCACATAAAATACAGAGTACATAAGATTGAACAAAATTACAATCAAATTTGGCACGGAATTAAAGCCAACACAAAATAGTTGTAAATCAAAACTTTACAAGCAAAAAGCTAGAAATGAGAGAGCAAAGTGTATTGCTACCTTCGAGATAAATAATGTGTGTGAGAGCAAAGAAAAATAAGAAGGGTTTTCTTTAGCCATGAGACACAAAGAGAGTATGTGAGAGCAAAGAAAAGCTAGGATAATTTCTCTAGCCGTGAGATATACATAAAAGGATTTATTATTGTTTTTGATGAATCTCAAGTTAAGCATAAACTTGAGAATTATTGTAATTCATTTGATAACAATGAAATTATTCAAAATTTGTCTCGGAGTTTTTCCTTTCAAGGAAAAAGGGTTTTTAAGTAAATATTTATATTCTTGAGTGTGATTGATATTTTGGATTAGTAATTTTGATTCTACTATTATTTGGGACCCAACAAGAAAAACTATAGATTGAGAATGCATTTCATCGTCATTCAAAGCAATCAAAATACTAGACAACAAAAATAGATGCTACTGTCAAAGTTTTTTCAATAACCACTTCCTAACTGTTGTGGCATCAACAAACATCTTGGCCTTTTTCTCATCTTCTCGAAAGTTCACAAGCCTCTAAGAAGAGCTCATTTTAAACTCTTTAGTTGAAGATTGCATATCATTAATTAATCCCTAGTGTCCCCTTCTGGGTGTTATTATTATTAAACTACAAGTCGCACTTCCTATATCATGCGTGTCGTTTACATCATCTACATCAATTTCTCTCAAAACTTTCAACCAGAGATTAATCACTGTTTGCGACAGGTAGGCCCATAGCGAGGTAAATCACTGGCTCAGGGAGTTTTTTAAAATGTTGGTGCCTAGACTTGAACTAGGGAGCTCCTAGTCAAACACAAGACAGCCACTTTTAGACCGAGTGCCCAACCACTCGGCCAACCCCACTGGGTACTCTCATCCCCAACTCGTATCATAGTTTTTCAAATATATATTAGAGCTTCCCATCCAACCTTCCTCTATTAAGTGCTCTCTCCCTCTCTGATTTTTTATTAAGCAACGAATGGGCTGTGACAATTTTTGGGCCTTATGTCCTCATTTTCTTTGGGCTTTCTCTAACATTTTTATTTTTATTTTGTACATTTCAATTTTACTTTTTCTATTATTTTTTTTTTATAAAGAAACTTCACTTTCCCATTAGTATAGGACAATTAAAATTGTAAGGGCACGGTTTGCAGCCCAAGCCCAATATGTATGGAATTGTAGGTTAATGAGTCCAGCACAATGAATTTGTAGAGAGTGGATCCAAGAACTAAGCCCAAGTGAATTGAACAACAGCTAATATATAATTGGATGGCAATCATGCACAAACAAGGAATACTGACATGAACGAACTTCTTGTCCAAGGAGGCAAGTGTTCCTCTCAATCCATTCAACGGAGTCCCCTTCCCTTCTTTCATTGTTACCCTCCAGTTTTATACTCCTGTCCCCCTTCTTTCATCCTTCCATGTGTAGATTTGGATTGATAGTATTGAAACTTGTCCCATCAGCCGCTCCCTAAAGTCTTTAGGAGTAGCTGTAAGGCTATAAAACATTGCTCAGTTAGCTGCAGAGCATTCAATGCTATGTTAGCAGCTTTTTCTTAGATATTTCATAGATCTCCTTTGTCCTTTTCCTTCTTGATACCTATCCTCTATGGTAGAATGGTTTGGAGCATTACTCTTGATGGCAAACCATATCTTCTGACCTCGACCTTGCCTAGCCAGGAGGCATTCTTCCTCGAGGCACCCTCCTGGGTGGCTTTAAAAGGATTTTTCTCTTCACTTACTAACGTAGATCCTTATGAAAGTGTTTTACTCGTCCTCAGATTGTTTGGCATCCTTGAAATGGGCTCCTAGGCCTTTCCCCCCTATAATAGCCTCTCGAGATTCTTCTTTTCTGACTCCTCGGGGAGAAAGGAGGATTTCGATATGATGATAGTTCCTTTGCTCCCATTTTTCATCACCTTTGATTGTATAGGTGTCTTTTTTACTGCCCAAAATACGCTCTTGACGTTTCGGTACACGAGGTGCGCCTTCGTAAATTCCTGTGGCTCCATGTTCCCTATGTTCTACGACGTGATGCGGATCCAACGGCTGAAGATTTTTTTGGAAAATGAGCGGAGTTTTTCCCATTTGTAACTTTCTCTTTGGATTTTGAGTGAGATAACTCCCATTGGACTTTGCGTTATATATACGGCACCCTTGGGGAATCGTTCTTCTTCACTTTGCAAATTTTCTTGTTCTCCGGAAACTTCAAATTCTCAAACCTTCAGGGCTTCCAAAAGGATCCAGCCAAGATGGTGATCAAGATCTAGGGGATGAGGTGGCTAAGGATAAAGGCAAGGGCAAGGAAACCAAGGATGCCGCCAAGGCCCAAGAAGATGCAATCAAGGCAAAGGAAGCAGAGGCTAAAGATGTTCCTGTTTTTCAATCGAGCAAGAAAGAAGACTCGCCTTCTCCAGCCAAGGCCCAAGGCAAGTGCAAATCGCATCAAATTTTTGGTGCGACAAAGTTTAGGTTTCACCTTGACAACAGAACATCTTGCAGCTAAGAGAAAAAAGATAGACAGGTCTCCTATTTTTCAGCCTTGATAGCAGAACATCTTGCAACTAGGAGAAAAAGGGTAGACAGGTCTCCCATTTTTCAGCCTTGATAGCAGAACATCTTACAGTTAGGAGAAAAAGGATCTCAATGAGTGATTTTTTCTTTTTCTTCATCACCCTGGCCTTCCTCTTCTGTGGTGGAAGTTTGCTACTATGTATAACGTACCTTTCCTTTATTTAATAAAAAGGGCTGCATTTTTTTTTTTTTTTACTTTATAAATCTTTCCGTCCTTTGCAATAACTATTTCACGGATGTTGGTGTTGTTACTTTTCCCTCCAATGGGACTTTAAACTGATGTTGTTGATAGTAACGAAACATTGTTTGTCACCCTAACTCTATTAAAGCCAACAGTGATGCATTGCTGCTAGCTTAGATAAATTAACTGTGCAAAAATAATAAGAAAAATGACCATGTGTTTATACTGCAAACTATGCAACCAATGGAGAATAATAAACCCAAAGCAAGTGATCCGAGGAGATTGATATAATCTGGGACCTGTTTTAATACCTAGCAAAAATAAATAGAAAATGTCAAATCATCCAAGGCACGTGGTCCGAGGAGTTGTACATAGCTTAGGTTCAGTTTAAGCAGTTAAAAAAGATATCACAGTATTTTAACATCCCCCAAGCATCTGGTCCAAGGATTTCAGGCCAGACTAAGGTTCTGTTTTAATAGTTTATTAAAATATTAGTTTGTATTAATTTCCTCATACCATCTGATCCGAGGACTCCAGTCACGACTATGGTTCTGTTTGAACACATGTAAAGACGTTAATTTGTGTTAATTTCCCCCAAGCATCTGGTCCGAGTACTTCAGGCATGACTTGGGTTCTGCTTGAACACTTATAAAGACGTCATAGTGTTAATTTCCCCCAAGCATCTGGTCTAAGGACTTTAGGCATGACTTGGGTTCTGTTTGAACACTTGTGATGACGTTAATTTGCGTTAATTTCCCCTAAGCATCTGGTCTGAGGACTTCAGGCATGACTTGGGTTCTGTTTGAACAATTGTGATGACATTAATTTGTGTTAATTTCCCCCAAGTATCTGGTTCGAGGACTTCAGGCATGACTTGGGTCCTATTTGAACACTTATAAAGATGTCACAGCGTTAATTTACCCCAAGCATCTGGTCCGAGGACTTCAGGCTTGACTTGGGTTCCGTTTGAACACTTGTAAAGATGTCATAGAGTTAATCTCCACCAAGCATCTGGTCCAAGGACTTCATGCATGACTTGGGCTCTATTTAAACACTTGTGATGACGTTAATTTGTGTTAATTTCCCCCAGGCATCTGGTCCAAGGACTTCAGGCATGACTTGGGTTCTGTTTGAACACTTGTGATGACGTTAATTTGTGTCAATTTCCCCCAAGCATCTGGTCCGAATACTTCAGGCATGACTTGGGTTCTGTTTGAACACTTGTAAAGACGTCACAATGTTAATTTCCCCCGAGCATCTGGTCCGAGGACTTCAAGCATGACTTGGGTTCTGTATGACCACCTGTGATGACGTTAATTTGTTTTAATTTCCCCCAAGCATCTGGTCCGAGTACTTCAGGCATGACTTGGGTTCTGTTTGAACAACTATAAAGACGTCATAGTGTCAATTTCCCCCGAGCATCTGGTCCGAGGACTTCAAGCATGACGTGGGTTCTATTTGAACATTAGTAAAGATGTCATATTGTTAATTTCCACCCAAGAATCAGGTCCTAGGACTTCGGGCATGACTTGGGCTCTGTTTGAATACTTATAAAGATGTCATAGTGTCAATTTCCGCAAAGCATCGGGTCTGAGGTGTTCAGGCATGATTTGGGCTATGTTTGAACACTTGTAAAGATCTCACAGTGTTAATTTCCCCCAAGCATCTGGTCTGAGGACTTCAGGTATGACTTAGGTTCTGTTCGAACACTTGTGATGACATTAATTTGTGTTAATTTCCCCCAAGTATCTGGTTCCAGGACTTCAGGCATGACTTGGGTTCTGTTTGAACACTTATAAAGATGTCATAGCGTTAATTTCCCCCAAGCATCTGGTCCGAGGACTTTGGGCTTGACTTGGGTTCTGTTTGAATACTTGTAAAGATGTCATAGCATTAATTTCTCCCAAGCATCTAGTCTGAGGACTTCAGACATGACTTGGGTTCTGTTTGAACACTTATAAAGATGTCAAAGTGTTAATTTCCCCCAAGCATCTGGTTCGAGTACTTCAGGCATGACTTGGGTTATGTTTGAACAATTATAAAGATGACTTGGGTTCTGTTTGAACACTTGTAAAGATGTCATTGTGTTAATTTCCCCCAAGCATCTGGTCTGAGGACTTCAGGCATGACTTGGGTTCTGTTTGAACACTTGTGATGACGTTAATTTGTGTTAATTCCCCCCAAGAATCTAGTTCGAGGACTTCAGTCATTACTTGGGTTCTGTTTAAACACTTGTGATGACATTAATTTGTGTTAATTCCCCCCAGGCATCTGGTCCAAGGACTTCAGGCATGACTTGGGTTCTGTTTGGACAATTGTGATGAGGTTAATTTGTGTTAATTTCCCCCAATCATCTGGTCCAAGTACTTCAGGCATGACTTAGGTTCTGTTTGAACACTTATAAAGACGTCACAGTGTTAATTTCCCCCAAGCATTTGGTCCGAGAACTTCAAGCATGACTTGGGTTCTGTTTGAACACTTGTAAAGATGTCATTGTATTAATTTCCCCCAAGCATCTGGTCAGAGAACTTTAGGCATGACTTGGGTTTGGTTTGAACACTTGTGATGACGTTAATTTGTGTTAATTCCTCCCAGGAATCTAGTTCGAGGACTTCAGTCATGACTTGGGTTCTATTTAAACACTTGTGACGACGTTAATTTGTTTTAATTCCCCCCAGGCATCTGGTCCAAGGACTTTAGGCATTACTTGGGTTCTGTTTGGACAATTGTGATGATGTTAATTTGTGTTAATTTCCCCCAAGCATCTGGTCCAAGTACTTCAGGCATGACTTGGGTTCTGTTTGAACACTTATAAAGACGTCACAGTGTTAATTTCCCCTAAGCATCTGGTCCGAGGACTTCAAGCATGACTTGGGTTCTGTTTGAACACTTATGATGACCTTAATTTTTTTAATTTCCACCATGCATCTGGTCTGAGTACTTCAGGCATAACTTGGGTTCTGTTTGAACACTTATAAAGACGTCATAGTGTTACCCGAGCATCTGGTCCGAGAACTTCAAGCAGACTTGGGTTCAATTTGAACATTTGTAAAGATGTCATATTGTTAATTTCCCCCCAGGAATCTGGTACTAGGACTTCAGGCATGACTTGGGTTCTGTTTGAAGACTTATAAAGACGTCATAGTGTTAATTTCCCCGAGCATCTGGTCCAAGGATTTCAAGCACGACTTGGGTTCTGTTTGAACATTTGTAAAGATGTCATATTGTTAATTTCCCCCCAAGAATCTGGTCCTAGGACTTCGGGAATGACCTAGGTTCTATTTGAATACTTATAAAGATGGCATAGTGTTAATTTCCCAAAAGCATCTGGTCCGAGGAGTTCAGGCGTGACTTGGGGTATGTTTGAACACTTATAAAGATGACTTGGGTTCAGTTTAAACACTTGTAAAGATGTCATAGTGTTAATTTCTCCCAAGCATCTGGTCCGAGGACTTCAGGCATGACTTTGGTTCTGTTTGAAGACTTATAAAGACGTCATAGTGTTAATTTCCCCCGAGCATCTGGTCCAAGAACTTCAAGCACGACTTGGGTTCTGTTTGAACATTTGTAAAGATGTCATATTGTTAATTTCCCCTCAAGAATCTGGTCCAAGGACTTCGGGCATGACTTAGGTTCTATTTGAATACTTATAAAGATGCCATAGTGTTAATTTCTCAAAAGCATCTGGTCTGAGGAGTTCAGGCGTGACATGGGGTACGTTTGAACACTTATAAAGATGACTTGGGTTCGGTTTAAACACTTGTAAAGATGTCATAGTGTTAATTTCTCCCAAGCATCTGGTCCGAGGACTTCAGGCATGACTTGGGTTCTGTTTGAACACTTGTAAACAAGTCACAGTGTTAATTTCCCTCAAGCATCTGGTTTGAGGACTTCAAGCATGACTTGAGTTCTGTTTGAACACTTATGATGACATTAATTTCTGTTAATTTCCCACAAGTATCTGCTTCGAGTACTTCAGGCATGACTTGGGTTCTGTTTGAACACTTATAAAGACGTCATAGCGTTAATTTCTCCCCAGCATCTAGTCAGAAGACTTCAGGCTTGACTTGGGTTTCGTTTGAACACTTGTAAAGATGTCATTGTGTTAATTTCTCCTAAGCATCTAATCCGAGGACTTCAGACATGACTTGGGTTCTGTTTGAACACTTATAAAGATGTCAAAGTGTTAATTTCCCCCAAGCATCTGGTCCGAGGACTTTAGGCATGACTTAGGTTATGTTTGAACACTTATAAAGAAGATTTGGGTTCTGTTTGAACACTTGTAAAGATGTCATTGTGTTAATTTCCCCCAAGGACCTAGTCTGAGGACTTCAGGCATGACTTGGGTTCTGTTTGAACACTTGTGATGACATTAATTTGTGTTAATTCCCCCCAGGAATCTGGTCCGAGGACTTTAAGCATAACCTGGGTTATGTTTGAACACTTATAAAGATGACTTGGGTTCGGTTTAAACACTTGTAAAGATGTCATAGTGTTAATTTCTCCCAAGCATCTGGTCCGAGGACTTCAGGCATGACTTGGGTTCTGTTTGAACACTTGTAAACAAGTCACAGTGTTAATTTCCCTCAAGCATCTGGTTTGAGGACTTCAAGCATGACTTGAGTTCTGTTTGAACACTTGTGATGACATTAATTTGTGTTAATTTCCCACAAGTATCTGCTTCGAGTACTTCAGGCATGACTTGGGTTCTGTTTGAACACTTATAAAGACGTCATAGCGTTAATTTCCCCCAAGCATCTAGTCAGAAGACTTCAGGCCTGACTTGGGTTCCGTTTGAACACTTGTAAAGATGTCATAGTGTTAATTTCTCCTAAGCATCTAGTCCGAGGACTTCAGACATGACTTGGGCTCTGTTTGAACACTTATAAAGATGTCAAAGTGTTAATTTCCTCCAAGCATCTGGTCCGAGGACTTCAGGCATGACTTAGGTTATGTTTGAACACTTATAAAGAAGATTTGGGTTCTGTTTGAACACTTGTAAAGATGTCATTGTGTTAATTTTCCCCAAGCATCTAGCCTGAGGACTTCAGGCATGACTTGGGTTCTGTTCGAACACTTATAAAGATGACTTGGGTTCTGTTTGAACACTTGTAAAGATGTCATTGTGTTAATTTCCCCCAAGCATCTAGTCTGAGGACTTCAGGCATGAATTGGGTTCTGTTTGAACACTTGTGATGGCGTAAATTTGTGTTAATTCCGCCCAGGAATCTCGTCCGAGGACTTCAAGCATGACTTGGGTTATATTTGAACACTTATAAAATGACTTGGGTTTTGTTTGAATACTTGTAAAGATGTCATTGTGTTAATTTCCCCCAAGCATCTGGTCTGAGAACTTCAGGCGTGACTTGGATTCTGTTTAAACACTTGTGATGACATTGATTTGTGTTAATACCCCTCAGTCATCTGGTCCAAGGACTTTAGGCACGATTTGGGTTCTGTTTGGACAATTGTGATGATGTTAATTTCCCCCAAGCATATGGTCCAAGTACTTCAGGCATGACTTGGGCTCTGTTTGAACACTCATAAAACGTCACAGAGTTAATTTACCCCAAGCATCTGGTCCGAGGACTTCATGCATGACATAGGTTCTGTTTGAACACTTGTGATGACATTAATTTGTTTTAATTTTTCCCAAGCATCTGGTCCGAGTACTTCAGGCATGACTTGGGTTCTATTTGAACACTTATAAAGACGTCATAATGTTAATTTCCCCCGAATATCTGTTCCGAAGACTTCAAGCATGACTTGGGTTCTATTTGAACATTTGTAAAGATGTCATATTGTTAATTTCCCCCCAAGAATCTGGTCCTAGGACTTCGGGCATGACTTGGGTTCTGTTTGAATACTTATAAAGATGTCATATGTTAATTTCCTCAAAGCATCTGGTCCGAGGAGTTCAGGCTTGACTTGGGCTATGTTTGAACACTTATAAAAATGACTTGGGTTCTGTTTAAACACTTGTAAAGATGTCATAGTGTTAATTTCCCTCAAGCATCTGGTCCGAGGACTTCAGGCATGACTTGGATTCTGTTTGAGCAATTGTAAACAAGTCACAGTGTTAATTTCCCTCAAGCATCTGGTTTGAGGACTTCAGGCATGACTTGAGTTCTGTTTGAACACTTGTGATGACATTAATTTATGTTAATTTCCCCCCAAGTATCTGGGTCGAGGACTTCAGGCATGACTTGGGTTCTGTTTAAACACTTATAAAGATGTCATAGCGTTAATTTCCCCCAAGCATCTAGTCCGAGGACTTCAGGCTTGACTTGGGTACCGTTTGAACACTTGTGAAGATGTCATAGTGTTAATTTCTCCTAAGCATCTAGTCCGAGGACTTCAGACATGACTTGGGTTCTGTTTGAACACTTATAAGGATGCCAAAGTGTTAATTTCCCCTAAGCATCAAGTCCAAGGATTTCATGCATGACTTAGGTTAAGTTTGAACACTTATAAAGATGACTTGGGTTCTGTTTGAACACTTGTAAAGATGTCATTGTGTAAATTTCTCCCAAACATTAAGGAATAAGGACTTCAGGCATGACTTGGGGTTTGTTTGAACACTTGTGATGACATTAATTGGAGTTAATTCCCCCCAGGAATCTGGTCCGAGGACTTCAAGCATGACTTGGGTTATTTTGAACACTTATAAAATGACTTGGGTTTTGTTTGAATACTTGTAAACATGTCATTGTGTTAATTTCCCCCAAGCATCTGGTCCGAGAACTTCAGGCATGACTTGGGTTCTGTTTAAACACTTGTGATGACATTGATTTGTGTTAATTCCCCTCAGTCATCTGGTCCAAGGACTTTAGGCACGATTTGGGTTCGGTTTGGATAATTGTGATGATGTTAATTTCCCCTAAGCATATGGTCCAAGTACTTCAGGCATGACTTGGGATCTGTTCAAACACTTATAAAACGTCACAGAGTCAATTTACCCCAAGCATCTGGTCCGAGGACTTCAGGCATGACATAGGTTCTGTTTAAGCACTTGTGATGACATTAATTTGTTTTAATTTTCCCCAAGCATCTGGTCCGAGTACTTCAGGCATGACTTGGGTTCTATTAGAACACTTATAAAGACGTCATAACGTTAATTTCCCCCGAGCATCTAGGCCGAGGACTTCAAGCATGACTTGGGTTCTATTTGAACATTTGTAAAGATGTCATAGTGTTAATTTCCCTCAAGCATCTGGTCCGAGGACTTTAGGCATTGCTTCGGTTCTGTTTGAACACTTATAAAGATGTCACAGTGTTAATTTCCCCCAACCATCTGGTCTGAGGACTTCAGGCATGACTTGGGTTCTGTTTGAACACTTGTGATGACATTAATTTTTGTTAATTTCCCCCAAGTATCTAGTTCAAGGACCTCTGGCATGACTTGGGTTCGATTCGAACACTTATAAAGATGTCATCGCATTAATTTCCCCCAAACATCTGGTCCGACGACTTCAAGCATGACTTGGGTCATGTTTGAACACTTATAAAGATGACTTGGGTTCTATTTGAACACTTGTAAAGATGTCATTGTGTTAATTTCCCCCAAGCATCTGGTCTGAGGACTTCACGCATGACTTGGGTTCTGTTTGAACACTTGTGATGACGTTAATTTGTGTTAATTCCCCCCCATGAATCTGGTTCGAGGACTTCAGGTATGACTTGGGTTCTATTTGAACAATTGTGATGACGTAAATTTGTGTTAATTTCCCCAAGTACCTGGTCCGAATACTTCAGGCATGACTTGGGTTCTGTTTGAACACTTATAAAGATGTCATAGTGTTAATTTCCCCCAAGCAGCTGGTCCGGGGACATCAAGCATAACTTGGGTTATGTTTGAACACTTGTGATGACGTTAATTTGGTTTAATTTCCCCCAAGCATCTGGTCCGAGTACTTCAGGCACGACTTGGGTTCTGTTTGAACACTTATAAAGACGTCATAGTGTTAATTTCCCCCGAGCATCTGGTCCGAGGACTTCAAGCATGACTTGGGTTCTATTTGAACATTTGCAAAGTTGTCATATTGTTAATTTCCCCCCAAGAATCTGGCCCTAGGACTTCGGGCATGACTTGGGTTCTGTTTGAATACTTATAAAGATGTCGTAGTGTTAATTTCCCCAAAGCATCTGGTCCAAGGAGTTCAGGCATGACTTGGGCTATGTTTGAACACTAATAAAGATGACTAGGGTTCTGTTTAAACACTTGTAAAGATGCCATAGAGTTGATTTCCCCCAAGCATCTGGTCCGAGGACTTCGGGTATGAATTGGGTTCTGTTTGAACACTTAAAAAGATATCACAGTGATAATTTCCCCCAAGCATCTGGTCTGAGGACTTTAGGCACGACTTGGGTTCTGTTTGAACACTTGTGATGACATTAATTTGTATTAATTTCCCCCAAGTATCTGGTTTTAGGACTTCAGGCATGACTTGGGTTCTGTTTGAACAATTGTGACGACGTTAATTTGTGTTAATTCCCCCCAAGAATCTGGTCCGAGGATTTCAGGCATGACTTGGGCTCTATTTGAACACTTGTGATGACGTTAATTTGTGTTATTTTCCCCCAAGTATCTGGTCCGAATACTTAAGGCATGACTTGGGTTCTGTTTGAACACTTATAAAGAGGTCATAGTGTTAATTTCCCCCAAGCATCTGGTCCGAAGACTTCAAGCTTGACTTGGGTTCTGTTTGAACACTTGTAAAGATGTGATAGTGTTAATTTTCCCCCAAGCATCTGGTCCGAGGACTTCAGGCATGACCTGGGCTATGTTTGAATACTTATAAAGATGACTTGGGTTCTGTTTAAACACTTGTAAAGATGTCATAGTGTTATTTTCCCCCAAGCACCTGGTCTGAGGACTTCAGGCATAACTTGGGTTCTGTTTGAACACTTGTAAAGATGTCATAGTGTTAATTTCTCCCAGGGATCTGGCCCTAGGACTTCAGGCATGACTTGGGTTCTATTTGAACACTTGTAAAGATGTCACTGTGTTAATTTCTCCCAAGCATCTAGTCTGAGGACTTCAGGCATGACTTGGGTTCTGTTTGAACACTTGTGATGACGTTAATTTGTGTTAATTCCCCCCAAGAATCTGGTTCGAGGACTTTAGGCATGACTTGGGTTCTATTTGAACTCATGTGATGACGTAAATTTGCGTTAATTTCCCCAAGTATCTGGTCCGAATACTTCAGGCATGACTTGGGTTCTGTTTTAACACTTATAAAGATGTCATAGTGTTAATTTCCCCCAAGCATCCGGTCCGAAGACTTCAAGCATGACTTAGGTTCTGTTTGAACACTTCTAAAGATGTCATAGTGTTAATTTTCCCCCAAGCATCTGGTCTGAGGACTTCACGCATGACTTGGGCTATGTTTGAATACTTATAAAGATAACTGGGGTTCTATTTGAACACTTGCAAAGATGTCATAGTGCTAATTTCCCCTAAGCATCTGGTCTGAGGACTTCAGGCAAGACTTGGGTTATGTTTGAACACTTATAAAGATGACTTGGGTTTTGTTTGAATACTTGTAAAGATGTCATTGTGTTAATTTCCCCCAAGCATCTGGCCCGACGACTTCTGGTATGACTTGGGTTCTATTTAAACCCTTGGGATGACGTTAATATGTGTTAACTCCCCCCAGGCATCCGGTCCAAGGACTTCGGGCATGACTTGGGTTCTATTTGGACAATTGTGATGATGTTAATTTGTGTTAATTTTCTCCAAGCATCTGGTCCAAGTACTTCAGGCATGACTTGGGTTCTGTTTGAACACTTATAAAGACGTCGCAGTGTTAATTTCCCCCAAGCATCTGGTCCGGGGACATCAAGCATAACTTGGGTTCTGTTTGAACACTTGTGATGACGTTAATTTGTTTTAATTTCCCCCAAGCATCTGGTCCGAGTACTTCAGGCATGACTTGGGTTCTGTTTGAACACTTATAAAGACGTCATAGTGTTAATTTCCCCCGAGCATCTGGTCCGAGGACTTCAAGTATGACTTGGGATCTATTTGAACATTTGCAAAGCTGTCATATTGTTAATTTCCCCCCAAGAATCTGGCCCTAGGACTTCGGGCATGACTTGGGTTCTGTTTGAATACTTATAAAGATGTCGTAGTGTTAATTTCCCCAAAGCATCTGGTCCAAGGAGTTCAGGCATGACTTGGGCTATGTTTGAACACTAATAAAGATGAGTTGGGTTCTGCTTAAACACTTGTAAAGATGTCATAGTGTTAATTTCCCCCAAGCATCTGGTCCGAGGACTTCAGGCATGACTTGGGTTCTGTTTGAACACTTAAAAAGATGTCACAGTGTTAATTTCCCCCAAGCATCTGGTCTAAGGACTTCAGGCATGACTTGGGTTCTGTTTGAACACTTGTGATGACATTAATTTGTATTAATTTCCCCCAAGTATCTGGTTTTAGGACTTCACGCATGACTTGGGTTCTGTTTGAACAATTGTGACGACGTTTATTTATGTTAATTCCCCCCAAGAATCTGGTCCGAAGACTTCAGGCATGACTTGGGTTCTATTTGAACACTTGTGATGGCGTTAATTTGTTTTAATTTCCCCCATGTATCTGGTCCGAATACTTAAGGCATGACTTGGATTCTGTTTGAACACTTATAAAGAGGTCATAGTGTTAATTTCCCCCAAGCATCTGGTTTGAAGGCTTCAAGCATGACTTGGGTTCTGTTTGAACACTTGTAAAGATGTCATAGTGTTAATTTTCCCCCAAGCATCTGGTCCGAGGACTTCAGGCATGACCTGGGCTATGTTTGAATACTTATAAAGATGACTTGGGTTTTGTTTAAACACTTGTAAAGATGTCATATTGTTAATTTCCCCCAAGCACCTGGTCTGAGGACTTCAGGCATGACTTGGGTTCTGTTTGAACACTTGTAAAGATGTCATAGTGTTAATTTCTCCCAGGGATCTGGCCCTAGGACTTCAGGCATGACTTGGGTTCTATTTTAACACTTATAAAAATGTGATAGTGTTAATTTCCTCCAAACATCTGGGCTAAATACTTCAGGCATAACTTGGGTTCTGTTTGAACACTTGTGATGACGTTAATTTGTTTTAATTTCCCCCAAGCATCTGGTCCGGGTACTTCAGGCATGACTTGGGTTCTGTTTGAACAGTTATAAAGACGTGGTCGTGTTAATTTCCCCCTTGCAACTGGTCCGAGGACTTCAAGCATGACTTGGGTTCTATTTGAACATTTGTAAAGCTGTAATATTGTTAATTTCCCCCCAAGAATCTGGTCCTAGGACTTCGGGCATGACTTGGGTTCTGTTTGAATACTTATAAAGATGTCGTAGTGTTAATTTCCCCAAAGCATCTGGTCCAAGGAGTTCAGGCATAACGTCGGCTATGTTTGAACACTAATAAAGATGACTTGGGTTCTGTTTAAACACTTGTAAAGATGTCATATTGTTAATTTCCCCCAAGCATCTGGTCCGAGGACTTTAGGCATGACTTGGGTTTTGTTTGTAGCATCTGGTCTGAGGACTTCAGGCTTGACTTGGGTTCTGTTTGAACACTTGTGATGACATTAATTTGTGTTAATTTCCCCCAAGTATTTGGTTTGGGGACTTCAGGCATGACTTGGGTTCTGTTTGAACACTTGTGATGGCGTTAATTTATGTTAATTCCCACCAAGAATCTGGTCCGTGGACTTCAGGCATGACTTGGGTTCTATTTGAACACTTGTGATGACGTTAATTTATGTTAATTTCCCCCAAGTATCTGGTCCGAATACTTAAGGCATGACTTGGGCTCTGTTTGAACACTTATAAAGACGTCATAGTGTTAATTTTCCCCAAGCATCTGGTCCGAAGACTTCAAGCTTGACTTGGGTTCTGTTTGAACACTTGTAAAGATGTCATAGTGTTAATTTTCCCCCTAGCATCTGGTCCGAGGACTTCAGGCATGACTTGGGCTATGTTTGAAAACTTATAAAGATGACTTGGGTTCTGTTTGAACACTTATAAAGATGTCATAGTGTTAATTTCCCCCAAGCATCTGGTCCGAGGACTTCAGGCATGACTTGGGTTCAGCTTGAACACTTGTAAAGATGTCATAGTTTTAATTTCTCCCAAGGATCTGGGCCAAGGACTTCAGGCATTGCTTGGGTTCTATTTTAACACTTATAAAAATGTGATAGTGTTAATTTCCTCCAAACATCTGGTCTGAATACTTCAGGCATGACTTGGGTTCTGTTTGAACACTTATAAAGATGAGTTGGGTTCTGTTTGAACGCTTGTAGAGATGTCATTGTGTTAATTTCTCCCAAGTATTTGGTCTGAGAACTTCAGGCATGACTTGGATTCTGTTTGAACACTTGTAAAGATGTCATAGTGTTAATTTCCCCCAACCATCTGGTCCGAGGACTTCAGGCATGACTTAGGTTATGTTTGAACACTTATAAAGATGACTTGGGTTTTGTTTGAATACTTGTAAAGATGTCATTGTGTTAATTTCTCCCAAGCATCTGGTCTGAGGACTTCAGGCATGACTTGAGTTCTGTTTAAACACTTGTGATGACATTATTATGTGTTAATTCCCCCCAGGTATCTGGTCCAAGGACTTCAGGCATGACTTGGGTTCTGTTTGGAAAATTGTGATGATGTTAATTTGTGTTAATTTTTCCCAATCATCTGGTCCATGTACTTCAGGCATGACTTGGGTTCTGTTTGAACACTTATAAAGATGTCACAGTGTTAATTTCCCCCAAGCATCTGGTGCAAGAACTTCAAGCATGACTTGGGTTCTGTTTGAACACTTGTGATGACGTTAATTTGTTTTAATTTCCCCCAAGCATCTGGTCCGAGTACTTCAGGCATGACTTGGGTTCTGTTTGGACACTTATAAAGACGTCATAGTGTTAATTTCCCCCGAGCATCTAGTCCGAGGACTTCAAGCATGACTTGGGTTCTATTTGAACATTTGTACAACTGTCATATTGTTAATTTCCCCCAAGAATCGGGTTCTAGGACTTCGAGCATGACTTGGGTTCTGTTTGAATACTTATAAATATGTCGTAGTGTTAATTTCCCCAAAGCATCTGGGCTGAGGAGTTCAGGCATGACTTGGGCTATGTTTGAACACTAATAAAGATGACTTGGGTTCTCTTTAAACACTTGTAAAGATGTCATAGTGTTAATTTCCCCCAAGCATCTGGTCCGAGGACTTCAGACATGACTTGGGTTCTGTTTGAACACTTACAAAGATGTCACAGTGTTAATTTCCCCCAAGCATCTGGTCCGAGGATTTTAGGCATGACTTGGGTTCTGTTTGAACACTTGTGATGACTTTAATTTGTGTTAATTTCCCCCAAATATCTGGTTTGAGGACTTCTAGCATGACTTGGG
Source organism: Quercus ilex subsp. ballota (assembly GCA_032727855.1). NCBI lineage: Eukaryota > Viridiplantae > Streptophyta > Magnoliopsida > Fagales > Fagaceae > Quercus > Quercus ilex. The sequence continues at coordinate 4,791,397 of CM064910.1, read as the reverse complement.
TTCTGTTTGAACACTTATAAAGATGTCATAGCGTTAATTTCCCCCAAGCATCTGGTCCGAGGACTTCAGGCCTGACTTAGGTTCCGTTTGAACACTTGTAAAGATGTCATAGTGTTGATTTCTCCCAAGCATCTAGTCCGAGTACTTCAGACATGACTTGGGTTCTATTTGAACACTTATAAAGATGACTTTGGTTCTGTTTGAACACTTGTAAAGATGCCAGTGTGTTAATTTCCTTCAAGCATCTGGTCTGAGGACTTCAGGCATGACTTGGGTTCTGTTTGAACACTTGTGATGATGTTAATTTGTGTTAATTCCCCCCAGGCATCTGGTCCGAGGACTTCAGGCATGACTTGGGTTCTGTTTGAACACTTGTGATGACGTTAATTTGTGTTAATTTCCCCCAAGCATCTGATCCGAATACTTCAGGCATGACTTGGGTTCTGTTTGAACACTTATAAAGACATCATAGTGCTAATTTCCCCCAAGCATCGGGTCCGAGGACTTCAGGCATGGCTTGAGTTCTGTTTGAACACTTGTAAAGATGTCATAGTGTTAATTTCCCCCAAATATCTGGCCCAAGGACTTCTGGCTTGACTTGAGTTTCGTTTGAACACTTGTAAAGATGTCATAGCATTAATTTCCCCCAAGCATCTTGTCCAACGACTTCAGGCATGACTTGGGTTCTGTTTGAACACTTGTAAAGATGTCATAGTGTTAATTTCCCCCAAGCATCTTGTCCAAGGACTTCAGGCAACACTTGTAAAGATGTCATAGTGTTAATTTCCCCCAAGCATCTGGTCCGAGGACTGCAGGCATGACTTGGGTTCGATGCTTGTCTGAGGACTTCAGGGATGACTTGGGTTTTGTTTGAACACTTTTAAAGATCAGAAGAAACCAGCACTAGCCCCACTCCGAAGCCCCTTTGATTTGCGATTTTCCATCCTTGCTTTGTGTCGCTGCCACTTCCTTTGATGGAGGTTCAGCAAACTTGGCCACCAGGTTCGCGAGGACTTGGCCCTTGACAAAGGTACAAGGCGTGTACTTGACGTCAAAAGCCCCTAGAACTGTGCCTATTCAAGCAATCCTCCCCGTGTTCATCGAAGCTGACTCCTATCAGTATGAGCGGTATGCGTGCTTCCTTCACGGTCACCTCTTTGCTCAAGGCTGACAAAAGAATCGTCGTGCTGGGATCCCGAAGACTCTCCCTTGTGTGGACCTGATCCTACTATAGTTAAGCGTTGCACTCACTATCACCCAAGTAATTCCCATAGACAGCGCCAATTGTAAGGGCACAGTTTACAGCCCAAGCCCAATATGTATGGAATTATGGGTTAATAAGTCCAGCACAATGAATTTGTAGAGAGTGGGTCCAAGAACTAGGCTCTAGTGAATTGGACAACGGCTAATATGGAATTGGATGGCAATCATGCACAAACAAGGAATACTGACATGAACGAACTTCTTGTCCGAGGAGGCAAGTGTTCCTCTCAATCCATTCAATAGAGTCCCCCTCCCCCCCTTCTTTCATTGTTACCCTCCAATTTTATACTCCCATCCCTCTTCTTTCATCCTTCCACGTGTAGATTTGGTTTGATAGTACTGACACTTGTCCCATCAGCCCCTCCCTAAGGTCTTTGGGAGTAGCTGTAATAAAGCATTGCTCAGTCAGCTGCAGAGCATTCAATGCTATGTTAGCGGCTTTTTCTTACATATTTCATAACTCTCCTTTGTCTTTTTCCTTCTTGATACCTATCCTCTATGGTAGAATGGTCCAGAGCATTGCTCTTGATGGCAGACCATATCTTCTGACCTCGACCTCGCCCAGCCAAGGAGGGATTCTTCCTCAGGGCACCCTCCTGGGTGGCTTTAAAAGGATTTTTCTCTTCACTTACTAATGCAGATCCTTATGAAAGTGTTTTACTCGTCCTTTGATTGTTTGGCATCCTCGGGTTGGGCCCTTGGCCCAATATATACGTAGATATGGGCTCCTGGGCCTTTCCCCCCTACAAAAATGTTTCTTCATTATTTTAAAAGTTAATAATCACCCAAAAAAAAAAAAAGTTAATAATGCCCTCTTTAATTTTTTGTAATAAGCACTTTGTCCTCGTTAATATCTTTTGTAAGATGGACAAAAAATATATATATATTTCTAAATATTTTGTATTCAAACCCGCACCTAATTGACCTTAATACCTTCCACACTTTGTTAAGAAGTACAAATGTCAAAGTCATTTTTATATGTTTTATTATTTAGACTATGTTATGTAATCTCTTTTAATTTGACTTGTAAAAAACTGACATCTATTTATATATATTCTTCTATCCATCTCAACAAAGGCCTTGATCATTAAAAATTTATCTTATGAGACAGTTATACAGATTGATTGATTGAAATCAAAAATAATTTGTAATTATTTATATTATTTCCCTTTCCTAGTTGAATTGAGATTTCATTTTAGATTATGTTCCTTCCCTTTTCCTAGTTGAATTTGGATTTTCCTTTTCTTTTCCTACTTAAGTTGTTTTCCTTTCTCTATTAGAAATAGGACTTCATTATTTATTTACCTAAAACGAGTAGGAGAAAATTTCTTCCTATAAATACTCCTTAGAAGGAAGTGGTGATTATTAAGTTGTTATTCATGAAGGTTTCTTTTGAGAGGTTCTGTCTTTTATTGTGCCTACTAACCTAGTTTACTTGTAAAATTTACATTTTGTGGAAGAGTTGTAGTTTTCTACACGTCTACGCTACATTAGACAATCTTATGAGACCACTCTCTCATAGCCAGTGTGCACTGCATGAGATACCACCTTCTACCACCATGCATTATCTGATAACTATCAATACAATAAATATTGTTTTGTGCAACACTACACTTGTTAAAGTTACCTTTAAAATGGAAAAAGAAAGAAGAAAAAACTTGACTTACTAGTAATTCTAGCATCCAATCCACCGTCATCACGTGTACTACTTGAGTTTGGACTAAAACCGACACAATTTTTATAGACTTTATAAGATTCAAATTAGGATAAAATGTTACAATTTCTCCCATCCATGATGATATACTTATATACACCCTCTTTGCCACTTTAGCATGAATTTTGATGCTTCCAAATGGTAAATTTGGACGAAGGAGAAACTAGTGCTTAAGCATTCCCTCAAAGTTAGGAGCTGATTTGCTTAATAGAATCCCAGGTTAACTAAGCTTCTCCCACCTCTTGCTCTTGTCTAATCCCCCCCCGAGGGGCAAGGGATTGAATAGATAAAGCTTATGAAGGTAAATCCAAATTTACCTTAGAATGAGTAGTCTAATAGGAAACGAAACTTTGATGTTATTACAATTTGCAATTGTAGGGTGTTCTAAAAGTAAATTATTGTCAAACAATGTGATAAAAGGGAGAAAAGGTAACATTCTTGGTTTGAAGTTTATAAGCATAAGCCCAAACACATTGGGGGAAAAAAAAAAAACTTTATTTGGAAATGAACTGTTTTATTTATTTATTTATTTATTTTTCAATAGCTGCGCACACCCTAATAGGCCTCTGATCTTTGATCTTAAGGTTGCCAAGATTGAGTTGTTTCGAAAGCACTAGAGTACCTACAATAAGAGTATTAGGACAGATTGCATAGAGCCTTGGCTCATTTTTTACAAGTGTGGAGTGCTTGAGTAAATCACTCTTTGGACACTAAATTAGAAAGTAAGGCAATATTGCCTTCTAGAGGTGTACCAACTAACTCCTCCTCACTACTCACATATGTTTTGAGTCATTTGACTACACATGGCTTCTCCTCAAATACTTGTATGTCTTCCTTGATGGTTCTCTGAAGTTGCAGGTCTTTGTTTTTCCTCAGATGATATTTTCAAACTCCCTAGAATTCCAGATGGATGTTGCATATCCCAAAACATAATCAATCCCCATCCAAAGGACATTATTGTTGATATCCAATTTTACTTCCAAACAACTTGACCTACAAATTCAACTTTCATTACCATAAGTCAAGCCCAAATCACAAATCTAAGATTCTATCCGTATGCTATTGCATTTTGATGCTCCTACAAATTGTCAATTTTGAACGAAAGCTACTCAAGATTATGTGGTTCAATGTTCAACAATAAATATGATAATGTTGTGCACCCTTTGTTACCCACAAACATCCAGTTTAATTCATGAAGACAGTATTAACATCATTTCATCAAGGGAAAAACAATTTCATGTGAAAGAAAGACAAGTGTGTGTGAGTGTGTGTGTGATTTTGGGGGGGGGGGGGGGGGGGGGGGGGGGGGTGTGCGCGCGCCATGTGGTGGGGTACTCTTCAGTGATAATCAGAGGAAATGAAGTAGGAAAACCCTTTATCCTAGCAACATTACTAATGAGAAAGAATGGTACCTCGATATAAGTTTCCCAAAGATCATAGTCTTTTGTCGCTGTTTGGAAAATTTCATCCCAGAAAAACCAATTATTTGAGGAGATCCTTGATGTATGTATACTCTTTCTTTAAGCTTAAATACTGATCTTCTTGTACATCATTGCCACCAAAAACTCCAAATATTCAAGTGAAATTATGCAATCATCAAGGTTGAAGCTTGCACATTGAATGTAGAACCAATTTCTTCCTTCTGCGCAATTTGCTCTAACATAAGATTAATAAATAACAGACCATGAAAATCACTATTAGCAAAGGATTGGTCATCCCCTTCGCCTACAACTTTCAAAATAACTCTCATTATGAGAGAATTAATTTTAAACATATAAGGTACCAGAGAAAAAATGAACCCTTGTTTTATTTCATATTGTTTAGCAAGATCAATAAACTCGAATATTACCAGAAATTGGGAGATTTCTTTACTTTTACATGAAACTTTCTGGAAAACCTAATGTAGTAATTGCACCATAGTGAAGTTAACTTATCACAACACTACATAAATCTTTTTTTACACTAACCTTAGTAGAAAATGGACAACTAATGTACTTGTATTTTAAACATGCTAGTGTAGTTTTCAAGTGGTCTTCATCTATAAATCTGCAGGTGGTCATAAATTATCTAGAGTACTAATTTAATAATTCCAATCTTGTCTACATATATGTAGTATTGTGTGTGAAAGAGAGAGAGATCATTACTCCCAGCTTATATTCCTCCATGTCCTGAGAGTGACTTAGTAATTGTTCACTGACTAGTGACTACTGTCCAGAGTGACTTACTTGACAAAATGCTGTTGTAATCAATGCAAACTGAACAAGCACACATGTATTTAGACACATAGAACACTTTCACCAAATTGCTCATTGACTAGAGTCCAAATAAATTTTTTTTTTGGCAGAGTGGAAGGCCTGTCAAAAAAACTCACACAAAAACCATTACAGTCAATATCTTGACCGACTTGGTTATACCCTCCACCAGATGTTGGATTTCCATAAATCAAGCACTGAATAAACTTAGAAAACTGAAAATTGTGGGTTCTACAACATCAGATTTTGGATTAAAAAAAACTGAGACAATGCAACTGAAAGGAATCCGATATTGTAGGTTAAGAAACAATACTATGAAAATACAACAATATAAGGGGACAATACATTCTTGAATTAGTTTGAAAGCACTCAATGCTGAACAAACATACCAATCATCAAACCTGGGTCTTCACTGTTGAAATCTGCACTGCCTACAGAAATGTTTTCTATTAGTAACCTCTTCACCGTCTGTAACAACTAATTTCAGATAGCTTGGCACATATCTATTTCTATATGAAAAATTTAGGACGCACCTGGATATTTTATATTTAAGCAACAAAATAGAGCAAATAATTGTCTAAAGATGCTAGAATGGATAAATTGCGATTCATCTAGGTATAAGAATCCTAGACATATTCTCAGAGGTCACCATTTCTCCTGATATCAAGACAACCCTCTATGTTCAAGAAGAACCTTTGTATCATTACATTGCTTCCTCAAATGTTTGTGTCTATGCCTCAGAGTATCTTTGAGATGGTGAGACCAAATTTCCCATTGAACTGTCTGACCTTTCCAATCCAATTCTTGGCCACAAATCCATCACCAACTTTATTCCTGTTAAACACTTGGTATCGTAACAATTCAATGAGGTAATGATCCATTTTTTATGTCTGATTTATTCTCGGACATTCACCATCAGCGCAGGAATGGCCTTCTTTTATGCACCAACGGGAATGATAAAATTTATTTATGGGGGGATAACAATTCATTTAACAAAGCATTTGAGAATGAACTTGCTGGGACAGGGCTATTCATTGCAACACCTAATTGGAAAAAGTAGTTTTTGTCACCGACTAAAATGGTAAAAAATACATGTGAACATAGCAATAGCTAAAGCTTCAAAATAACTAGGGATGGCAAGTGGATCTGAGAAAAGGAATCTCCTTCTCCAAGCCCATGTCGGGGAAAGACAGGAAAACTATTAGACAAAATCTTTTCATTCCTTTTAAATTCGATTTAACAACTATTTGATATGATTCTTAGAAAGGAACGAAATATAATCATCAAATGAACCAAATAAAAAAATGGAAATTGCAATTTATTTTATCTTACATATTTGCCACATGGATCAGCACACTGAAGAGATTAGGAAAATGGGTCGGCAAAATCTAAAGTACTCTTTAAAAAAAAAAAAAAAGGCAATCCAGCATCCTTTTGTCAAATATAATTTCTGGTAATCGCAATGTCCACATTTGTTCAATCAGCACATTCCAAACTGCTTAAAATATAGTTTCTGGCAGCAACCACAAACTTATTTTGTTATGAGAAGAAAACCTACCTTACAGCCTTGGACTCCTCCCTGTCCTCTCCCACAAAAACGAAGCCAATTGAACCCATTTTCATTTTTAATTTTGGAGTTCAAAGCAAAGAAGCGGACAACTAAGATAGCCTAGCTCAGTTGTACCTCCCCACAAGATGATGATAGGTCCATAGAGAAGCGTGAATCTCCGTTCCTTTTCCTGCCTGGAAACTGAATTAGATGCCTCCCGTTGCTCCCACAATCCCCTTTACTCAAACCCCTATAATGTTGAAGATGTCAGTCTGTTCACAAGAACTGAGAAATTCACAGTGGAGACTGGAGACAAAAGCTGAAGTGAGAAGTCCATCTTGACCTGTAACAATATCTGTTAAAAACAAAGAATTTTGACAAGTGTCACAACAGTACACAAAAAATAAAAACAAAAGAGAGCATCCAGAATGCAATCCAAATCAGCATTCATGTATCATAAGTTCCACTTTGCCATTCTTCTCAATAGACCCATATTACTGGCTACCATTGTGTTCTTATTTTCAAAAATAATTTTTTTTTTAATAAAGAAAAAGGCTAATTTATGAAAGAAAATGGTTTTTTTTTTTTTTCCCAAACTTTCAAAGGTAAGAAAAGTTATTTTCACACAGTAGTGAAGTAATTTGTATTAGTGTAAAATTTTACAAAAGTTTCTTCTCATATAATCCCCATCAAATTTAAAGGAAATGACAGAGATTTCTAATCCATACTAATATTAGTAATATATTCCAAGAAAACAAAAGGTTTACGCCATTTTATGATGCTATACTATTTCTCACTTATAACCAAATTTTGTAGATCCATTACTTCTAGGTTGGAGCGTTGCGGGAATTTTAATAATTTATTCTATTGATCCCCTGATTTACTAATAATCTCATCTCTTTTTCTTTTCTTGGTAAGTCATGTGGGAATAAGCCTTTCCTTAACTGAATCAAAATCTGACACTTTCTAGATGCAGCAAAAAATCATGATAAGAAGAACTACACAAAACCCACAAATAATTTGACTCAAATATAGATGTCACTCAATCTGGGTATTGATAATCAAAGGTCATTCATATACAAAAATCTACTCATAATTAAGATGTTGTACAGTTTTTTTTTTTTTTTTTTTTTTTGAAGAGGAATAAAAATTGTATTGTACAGTTTAATATTGAATGAGAAAGAAGAGCAATCCAGTCTAGCAAGAGAGAGAGAGAGAGAGAGAGAGAGAGAGAATATGTGAAAGAACTAGTTTTATTTTGAAATTCAACTGGAAGCAGAGGCAACTAAATCTTAACTTAATGCAAGAAACTTTAGAGAACATTTTTTTATTAATACTAAAAACATGTCCAACTGGGGGCGGGGGGGGAGCCGAGAAAACAAAAAGGTATACTAAAAACAAAATTGTTAGTTCGAAGTTTGCAAAGTTGGAATAAGAAGAAGGATAGCCATGATTCTTTTTATTTATTTATTTATTTTTTAGGAGTAGCCATGATTCTTAAGGCAACGTCTTAAGCAGAAAATATATTTAAAAAATGTCCAACTAGTAAAAAAACCAACCCATGCATAAGATTTCTCACTTGGTAGAAGTATAGTTACACATTTATTTAAGAGCCTAAATTCAGTAAGGATGGGATGTAAAAACCATATTTTACACCAACCAATAAAAAATTGTCACATAAGCATTTTAGTTAAAATTCAGTACATCTTACCACTCCTAATAACATCTCAATAAACTTCTAATTTGGTCGAATTTATATATGGGTATTAGAATTGATTGAGTATGGATATGCTTATTCTTAAATATGTAATAAGATGATATGGCATACTAGGTTTGAAGGGTAAAACATGAGTTTTACAACACGACATTACAGAATTTAATCTCTTTATTTAAATACCCAATTAGAGGCAAACTTCAAAGAGTGACAAATCACCAACGCGGCAACGCCAAGTATTCTTACCCTGCAAAGCTATAAGCCATGAGATGATATTTGTTGATCAAATTACTAATTTCCTTTCATTAATTCTATTATTTTCTTTGCATTACCTTATCCCTTCAAATTGGGTTGGTACATCTTTATGAATGAGGGCGTTAATTTAGTGAAACAAAGCGAGAAGTGATATACAAGAGTAAATCCCACATTGGAAAATGAGTATGAGTAAAAGAAGTTTAAAGCCTGTGCTGTGTATCTAAGAGTTAAGCCCTTTTGGATATATACCACAGTAAGTTTCTTTAAAAAAACTTTCTCCCCTCTCCCCGTGTGTGTGTTAAAAATATTTAGTATTCTCAAAAAAAAAAAAAAATACCGAGAAATGATAAACATGCCCAAAGATGCAAATCAAACAATATAACTAAAGAGGGTGACACACTTTGTCATTCAACAAGGAAAAAGAAATTGAACCAAAATGATGCAAACGAAATCATTTTCAATTTAATAACAGTACCTTGTCACGTTTTCTAGGAATTTGATCAAGGGGTTCTCATTTTCTTCAACTGTGGATATGGATTGAAGTCGGAATGATAGTTTATAGAGGGATAGGTCATTGAAGAGGGAGCTAAATCAAACCCATCTCCAATAGTCGAGTCAGATCCCAAACCCAAGTCAGACCCATTTGTCACATCTAATTGGAAGCCCTGAATCAGTTGGTTAAAAAAGATGCCAAGTTTTGTGAGAGACTAGAGGAGGTTGACATTGTGTTACATCTGAGTCATTATATGCAATGCATTCAAACTTCAAAGGGATAGGCAATTGATGACAAACCAAATCACAGCCATCATTGGGATTTTTTTGCCTTTTAGCATCATTTTAGCAACAATTTCATTAGTTAGCATGTTTTTGAAACATTATAGCAAAGTAACATCTCGAGTCTGTTAGACTCGATTTCAGCAAAGGAAATCGAGTCTCACGCACTTGATTTTGATGCTTTGGAAAGCTGATGTGGAAATGTTTATACACGTAGAACTCAAGTCTCACGCACTCGATTTAGTTTTACTGATCCGAGAAACGAAGAAGAAGAGCGAAGCAGAAGAACAAAGCAGAAAGGAGAAGAAGAAGATGAAGAAGAAGAAGAAGAAGAAATAAGGAAGAAGAAGAAGAAGAGACCCATGGCAAAACCAAATCCACCCACGGCAAAACCAAATCCACCCCTCCATTGCCATCTCTACCTGCAAAACCAAACCCACTTGCAAAAAACTCTTTCTTCTTCTTCTCTTTGTTCTCCAGATCAAATGTGTAATATTTGATATTTCTTCTCCAAGGCATAAATTGAGTGCATTAGACTCGAGTTCTGTGTGTACAAAAGATCCACATCAGCCCTCTACCAGAGCATAAATCGAGTGTATTAGACTCAATTTCCTTCATTGAAATCGAGTCAAACAAACTCGAGATGTTAGTTTGCTAAAATGTTTCAAAAACATGCTAACTAACGAAATTGTTGCTAAAATGATGCTAAATGAAAAAATAATAATAATAATAATAATCCCCCATCATTGCCAGGGATGGACCGAGGTGGGCGCCTAAAGGGCCTTGGGCCCAATTTTTTTATTTTTTTTATATATATAGTTATTATATATTTTATTTTTGTAGTTGGGCCCCCTTCCAAAACGGCGATCCTTTTCCCCAATCAGCCTAGCTAGTCTAACCTAAATAGTAACTATCTAACCCAAAAACTTAACAAAAACAATAAAAACATTCATAATGATGATTGTAGTTTAGTAAAAAAAAAAACTATTTTACCACTAAAGAACCAAAAAATCATGTGTTATAGGAGAAGCTAGAGCTAATTTTTTTGCAATTACAGTAAACTGGTATAAATACTAGTTGACTATAGTAAGTTGTTAAAAATAAAATATAATATTTTATTAAGATTATATATCTTCCTTCAATTAAAAAACTCAAATTCTTTGTCTTCCTTTATTATTTTAATAAGTCGTTTATATTATTTTAAATGAAGTGATAAAAAAATAGAACATTTGATATTGGGTGTATTGTAAAGTGAGGTGGTAAAATAGATAAAATAGTTTTTTGAGACTCTAATAGCTAAAATTTTTAGCACCACCATTGTGAATGCTCTAATTTCAAAAAAAAAAAAAAAATCCTAGCCAGCCTAGTATTTAAAAAAAAAAAGCATTATTTTGTTTTTGTTTTTTGTTTTTGTTGGTAAATAATTGCATCTTAATTTATTTAAAAATAATGATTTTGTATATTAATAATTTTTTAATACTATATGGATGCTTATTTGGAGTTTTTTTTTTTTTTTCCTTATACTCAGACCCTCGCTAGCTTAAAATCTTGGGTCCGTCCCTAATCATTGCTTGAATGCACTGAAGATGGTCCTACTGAATACATGGACTATATATAATCCAAAAATTTCAACTCAAAGATCCACTCTTACTCGAACTTCTAAATTTATCTTACATATATATACTAGCCTTTGAGCATGGCTCATGCACGTGCCCATATGCTTTTATATTTTTTTGGTAAAAGTTAATAATTTATATCTATTATAATTTGGGATTACTATATTTTTCAATCACAAAAATACCTAAGGGTTTGATAAAAAAATTATTTCAACCCTCAAAAGCATAAGTCTTAACACTCATCACACCCCTAGATTTTTTTTGTGATTAAAAAATGTAGTAATCTCAAATTATAATGGATGTAAATCATTAACTTTTACTGAAAAAATAGAAGAGCCTCTGGGTACGTGTGTACTCAGAGGCTAGTATTCCGTAATTATCTCGTGCTTCTCAGTTATTTTTTTGAAAATGTTAATAAGTTTTGATTCATTATAATTTGGGATTACTACATTTTTCAATCACAAAAAAAACCTAGGGGTTTCATGAATCCTATAATGTAGTGACTAATTAAGTACACATCCATAACAAAAATTTCAATGCCTAAAGAACCAAAAAAAAATTAATAGGAAAACTTTCAAGTTATTTTGTTTTGTTATCAAATTATTTTTTAAAATTTTTTATTTAAATGAGAGTTATCAAGTTTTTTTTTTAATTTTTAATCCTAAAAGATAGCCACTTAGACCTATAATGTATCCACTAATTACACATCCATAACAAAAAAATTCAAACACCTATATACCAAAATAAATTAATTAAAAAAATTCAAATAACTAAAAACCAAAATAAATAAATTAAATAGGAAAGGCTCTTATAGTCTCAACTCTCACGTTGTTTTTTTTTTATTTTTAAAAATAGGAGTTATGAAGTAATATTTAATCGTTAAAAGAAAATTTTATAAGAAAGGCTGTCACCATTTTGCAGGTACTATTAATCACCAATAATATCATTTAATTTTTTTAGAAAAAATGCATTTTCTTGAAAAGAAAAAATGAAAAGAAATTGCAGTAAAAAAGCACAACAATTGTTAGGGATAATTTCATATGGAAGAGATGAGATTGAGAAAAATGGAACAATTATCACTAATAACAAAAAAATTATTACATTAAGAGCATACATACAACAAAGTCAATAATGTAGTCCTATAATGATCCAATCAGAGGCTCTTTTTCTTTTTTACAAATACATTAGTAATATGGTTGTAATAGAGTATATATTTTATGCTTTGAAACAGAGTTAAGTGCAATATAATTAATTAATACTTCATAGTTTTATTGATTAATAGTAGAGTAACATAGTTTGATACTTATCCAAATTGCACAATTTGTGTTTTTTTTACACAATCTGATACTTGTGTTCTAATTGCACAGTTTGTGTTCTACTGTAGTATTGTAATCAAAGAAAATCACCATAATATTGTAATCAAAGGAAAGAAAAGAAATGAGTAAGCTTTAACCCACAAATGCATAGTAAAAAAAAAAAAGGATGATCGTAAGGAAATATGATGTAGAACAAATAGCATAGGGCAAGCTCAAGGGGAAGCGCCAATAGAGGCTATCAGGGTGTTGATGTCGAAATTGTATGAAATTTGGTAGGTTGAAGGAAAATGGCATTTTGATGCAAACTCGAGACTCGAGTGTCAACTAAATTTAGGCAAATTCCTTCATTAAGGCTCCGAAAATAATGTTTTTGCTATTTATATTAATATTTGTTTTTCCTTAATAACTTTTAGTTTAAAAGTCAGAATAAGGTACTGTCTATTTTGGGACATCTCTTACAGACAATATTTTCAATTTTTGCAATTATTTCAATTTTGCTATTTTTGGCAAAAATCACTATTTTTCCACCTAATTACGTGATTAGCACAAATTAGGGTTTCTGGGCGTTGCCCTAGCCACCCTAAGTTTCCTTTACTATTTAAACATATTGTAGCCTCTAGGGCAATTTAGTTTTTCAAATTTATAAAAATATAGACTTTGTCTATTTCTCTCTAGTGGATTCCAGAACCCTATCACCTTATGGATTCAAAAGACCCCTCGTGGATTTGAGGTTTTCATTAAGAAGCTAACGTGTTTAGTTTATTTTCCATTCAAAAAACAAAGGTTTGTTTTCTTGTAGCTTCTGTGACATCAATTGATATCAGAGCCTTGATTTTTCCTAGTCTGATGACAGATAGGTGCGACAGTGACCACCCCATCAACAATGAAATTGAAGAGCCGGTCCTCACTAAGGATGAGTTCCAACAATTTCATGAGCAGAACCAGCAAAGTAATGCGCGATCTACAGCAAGCAATTGCCACCCTTCTTGCCAGGAACCCTAACCATGACGGCTTTGGTGAATGAGACAACAAGAATGCGCGTGAACCTCCTCTGCATGGTTATAATAATTGAAATAGGCCTCCAGCCTATAACGAAGATTATAGTGAAGATGATGAGTATGAAGAAAATGATCATGGAGGATATCATGGTCCTATTAGGGAACGTGCTCGTGATAATCAGGAATACCGTATGAAGATGGAATTACCTTCTTTCAATAGAGATGCTACCACAGAAGAGTTTCCGGATTGGGTCACTGAAGTGGAGAGGTTCTTTGATTATATGGAGACTCCTAGAAAATAAACAAGTTAGGTTAGTAGCATACAAATTGAAGGGGGGAGCAGTTGGAACAGTTTTCAAAACAAAATTCAAAACTTTGGTAAAAGTTCTTCAACTAAGGTCGTTCTATCTCAACCTTTATCCTTCAATAGCTTTGGACTGCTAAAACTTGTTGCAGGCCATATCAACGTTGCATGAAGTTATTAGGCTAGCACCAAATTTGCCTGATCCGTATCATACACTTGGACTCGTCCATAATAGACTTGGTGAGGATAAGAAAGCCTCAAATTTTTACATGATCGCTGCGCATTTAACACCAAAAGATTCATCTCTTTGGAGGCTTCTTTTTACAAAGTCTATGTAAGTTTCCCCATGTTTGTCCATTCATTATTCATTACCTGATATTTGTTGATGATGAAAATGCAACAACTTTTCTTTATGATGATAGATATTCTTGTATTAAATAACTTAAGGAAAAGTACACAAAATGCTCAGGTGGTTTCCCTATAAAATATGGAACCTCCTGAAAGTTTTGAATGTAACATTTAACCCTCTTGTGATATTGTTTTATATGTAAACCATTAAACATCCATGGAAATAAATAGTGAGTTGCTCATTTGATGAGATGTGTCCATATGTAGAACTGCATTTTCACATAAAACGGTACCACGGGGTGTTTTGTTACACATAAAACAATAACACTGAGGCAGTGTAGTTAAGGGTGAGTGGGGCGCTTGCCTAAGTGGCTCCTGAGAGGCGAGGCCTTGCTAATAAGGTACCTCAAAGGCCTCAAGGCAATGGGCCTTTAACATGGCACATGCCTTTGGCACCTGGTGAAATTGGTCAAAACATTTTTGTTAAATGGCATTTTTGTGAATTTACACGCATTTCAGGTTCCCTCAAAGGACTTTGAAATTGTACCAAATTTAACAGGGACATGACTTTATGAGTAGACTAAATAATTGTAAAATTTCAACTCAACGATCCACTCCTACTCTGACTTTTTGAATTTTTCTTATACATATTCAAAATGCACAGTGCATTGTGTTTGAACTAAGTCTTCTAGAGGAAAATCAATGGCCCATAATTATACCATCAATCAAATCTTTACTTGCAAGCAACATTTACTCGAGCTATCTATTTCAGAACTAATACCACTAAGCCACTTTAAAAGCCCATAACAAATATGCTCAACTGATTAAAACCAAAAATTTTAATCAGTACAACTAATATTCTCTTGACTATGGCCAATAAGATGTTGATCTTTGTGAGACTAAAAAAGTATTGGCCTTTGGACTTTACTTTTGCATTATCTAGATAAATTAAATGGTTTTCTCTTGAATAATTTTGAAAACTAATTTACCATTACAAAAAATTGAATTCAACAACAAATAAAATGACCATCACTTCTGCTTTTCTTTGCATTGATGTCCTTTCAAATTGTATTAGTACCTTCTATGAATGACCCTGTTAATTTAGAGAGAGAATGGGAAATGACAAAGAAACCACAAAGATTCAAATCAAACAAAGGAAAAGAGGGAGCCATACTCCAACATTCAACAACGTAAAAGAAATCAAAAGATGATGAAGTAAAAGGGAAAACAGATTGCAGCTTATCAAAAAAAAAAAAAAAAAATAATAGTACCTGGGCATATTTCTTCCAAATTTGGATAACAAATTGTCAGTTTCTTTGGATGTGGATATGGATTGAAGATGGAATCATCTTTTATAGAGTGATGGGCCATTGAAGAAGAACCCAAATCAACCCGAACGCCATCAGTTAAGGCATTACCCAAATTTAGGCAACCAAAACTTAGGTCATAACCATTTACTATACCCAATGGAAGCCTTGAATCAAATGTCAAGGAAAGGCACCAAGTGTCATCAGTTACTAGAGGAGGTTGAGGTTCTCCTGCATCTGGGTCCGTTGAGATCCCTATGATCCACATGTGAACCATTAGAAGTGGAGAAATGAGGCAGTAAAGGTTTGAGCTCAATGGTGTCAAAGTCGTCATCTACATATTTCGAGTTGTCATGGATGATAGAATTCTGAGGACTACAAATGCATTCAACGTGTACCCCCAAACTTGCAATGATGGGAGCAAATTTTCCGATTTTACTTGTCCAATGAGAGATTTTACATGAAACCTCAACATGATTCCGATCATCATGAATCAAGTCTTCAACTTCCTGTTGTAATAGGCTGTGAGGTACACCATAAAAGCACAGATGATCATACATCAAATGTCGAAAGAGTATCTTTCGTGTGAAAGGTCGCTTATGACCATTGGTGAAAATGTTGACATCACAGACATAACTTATTACATCAAGTGAACTGTACATATGATCACAAGCATAACTGACGTTTAATGGTGTTAGGACATATGTGTTTTCACTAGTTAAGAACATATGTCACTTATTTATGTAAATTGGCTAATCTTTTGACAAAATGCACTTTACTTGTAATTGGGTAGTTCTAAGTGTTTTTAATAATTCAAGAAACAAGGTTTCAAGATCAAGTGTTGAAGTCATCAAGTCTGTCCAAGAAAAAACAAGCTGAAGTGCAATTTCATTAAAACTCGACACCTTCTCGATAGCTACCTCAACACCTGCTATCTGGCGAGAATTACAAAATCAGATTTTCTGATCTGATTTCCTTGGGATCCGTGAATATGCTTTTGGGCTTTCTTTTCTTCTAACCCTAAACATATAAAAGGATTGTTTTAAGAGCCGTCAAATAATACACAAGTTGCAAAAGCATTGAGCAATCTTTGTTCAAGCAAATTGTGATCAAAAGACGAAGTTCTTGACCTAGTTCATCTTCTCTGAAGAAGTTGCTGTGTATTTACACCAAAGGGTTTTGTAACCAAGCATCTTCTTGATCTTCATCGTGTAGGATGAACTGAAGAACTTTGCAGCCAACCTCTCCTTCTTAGTTGGTGTTTGAAGTCGCATACTGGGATCCGCGCATTGGTTAGTCACGTACTTGGGAGCCGTGCATCAAAAGTGGAAATTGTCACTACAGATCAAGTCCAATTGGGTATTGGGGTAAGGGTTCAACTGTAGGTTGATAAGGTACTTGTGATTCCTTTACTTGTAACCGCTTGATTTGATAATAGTGGAGTTTCGAGAGTGGTGACCTAAAAATCACCCGATGGGGTTTTTGTCGTAAGAGTTTTCCCCATTCGTAAACAAATCACCGTGTCATTTTATTTCCGCTGCATATTTAGTTATTTGGTGATTAATTTGTGCTTCCACGTATTTGCATGTTAAATTGATTAATTAATAACTTGGCTAATTAATTAATTGGTTAAATCACAAGAGGTCATTCAGATTGTGGCCTATCAAACGGAACTAGATAAAATGCAAGACAAAGAGCCAATGTTGGAAATTGAGGACCAACCCAGAATGATATGGAACTTTCAATGCTTTGATGGTTGAACCACTTTGGAATCTTCTTTCTTGGTACTATAATTTCATATCCCCATCTTGTGTAATCTTCAATACAATTCTGAAACCCTCCTAAAGGGCGAAGGAACTTAGCTTCAATTATAGAGAACTCGGAGAGGGATAGCTGAGAAGAGTAATCAATTTGATGTGATAATCTGCGATGTGACTGCAAATCCATTAATACGACACCTTTCACACCTAAACATGTCATATTTTGTGGAAGCCCTAAAATTCTTTGAAACTGCATGCAATTAGGAAATTAGAGAAATTGAAATTTAGTAAAGTATTTGGAAAGGTAATAAAAAATAATTCTTTATAACTTTAAGAGAGAGAGAGATATACTTGAAGAAATAATTTGCTTAATGATTATGAATTCAAAGAGACGCAGTTCGATGCATCTACTTGTCTTATACTTTCTGGAAGCTTTGGAATTTCTTGAAGGAACTTGGAATCCCTAATTATAAGCCAATGTAATCTACTGAACCTGATAATGTTTTCTTGGAGGTTCAAATCTTCACTCCCTAATAATAAACGTTCTGGAAGCTTTGGAATTTCTTGAAGGAACTTGGAATCCCTAATTATAAGCCAATGTAATCTACTGAACCTGATAATGTTTTCTTGGAGGTTCAAATCTTCACTCCCTAATAATAAACGTTTTGCTAAGAGGAGGAAACAAGAAGTAAACTTTTTCAGAAAATTCAACCTTAGAAAACCGTATTTGGAAAAGCCACCATAAGAATTGCACAGTGCTTGTCTACCAATTTTCACATCCTTTGGAAATTGGACATTGCCATAAAGACCAAGTTCACGAAGATGTTGCAATTTATAGATGGTACTTGGAAGACAACATGAATGGGAACAAGAACCTATGTGTAATTCCTCGAGCCCAATGAGATTCCCAAATGATGGAGGAAGCACTCTAATGTCAGACCCTGCTAGACTTAGAAACTTTAAATCTTTCATTTCTTGTGGGATATCGGGAAACTTCTTAACCCTTCTGCACTCATAAAGACGTAGATATTTAAGAGATTTCATTTTGAGGCGGTTTGGAAGGATTTGAAGTTCAATGCAACCTGTGAGGTCCCAGCTTTCAAGCTTATCAAGACATCCAACAGAGTCATGAACCTTGACTAATTTCTGACATTCGCTAAGATTCAACTCCTTTTATGTTTGGGGTGGCGATCAACAAGTCAGGTATTTTCCTAATGCATTGACAAGAATTGAAATTCATATATGTCAAGCTTTTGCACTGTATACTCTGTAGAAAAAAAAATCAAAATTTAGCTTCAAATAAACATGAAATATAGTTTAATGAAGTAATAATAATTTATAAATAATAAAAATGGTTATACCTTAATAAGCTTGTCTAGTACGACCTGACTTTGTGGCATGTTGAATGCAACGAGTTTTTGAGGATGAAAATCAGATGGTAAGAAAGATAACGGAAATTTGGACCAATCAAGAACCCTTAATCCATTAGGAAAATATTTAAGACCTCCACAAATATCTATATTATGAATTATAAGGAACTTGAGATTTCTCATCTTTTCAAGACATTTATCTTCTAATTGCATCTTTGACAATTCAGGTGAGCAAATCCTTATGCCTCGAATTTTTTCCGACCCCTAATCAGACAAAGCATTAAGTCAATCACACCATACAATAAAATTCACCAAAAGTATAATGACAGTTACATTTAAACAAAACAAACTAATTAACTTAAACATTCTTCCACATTTAAATGGAAAACAAAAATGATTGCATATGTTGGGGGGAAATGAATCAAAATGATGCATACCATATTTTCAGTCAGTACATTAAGAACATCCTCATAACGCCATAGCCTACTATGCTCTCCAGGCATTTGTGGTGATTCTTGTCGAACAATGTCCTTTCCCATTTGTTGTATCAAGTCATGCATCAACAATTTGTCATATTGATCAACAGTTATTAGACACTTATCAATAAGTTTTTGAATTCCATAAATTGGATGTAAATCACAAGCATCCAATATATCCACAACATACTCCTTAAGAAATCCCTTAAAAAAACATGCAATATCAAGGAAAATGTTTTGTTCAGTTTCATCCAATCCTTCATAACTTATTTGGAGTACTTTTTGAATTTCTTTGTTAGGAATTCTTTCATACTTATATAATGCACCTTTCCATTCAAGTTTAGTTCTTCCGCACAAATCAGCACCCATTATTACTATAGCTAAGGGAAGTCCCTTGCTATATTGTATAACTTGGTTTGCAAGTTCCAAATAATCTTTTTTGGGTTTGTTTCTTTGGAAGACATGCAGACTAAAGAGTTCAAGAGCTTCATCTTTATCTAATTCCTTAATTTTGTAGGTTGAACAACATTTTCCAAGAGTAGGTACCAAGTGTTTGTCTCTTGTTGTTATAATGATTTTACTTCCAGAAGCAAACCAATCACATCCTCCAAGCAAATTTTCTATTTGGACCAATTTATCCACATCATCTAGAACTAAAAGAATCCTTATACAAGAAAGTCTTTCCTTTATCATATTAATTCCTCTAGATTTGTTTCCCACCTTTAAATTTTTATTCCTTAAGATCTCAAAAAGAAGTGTCTCTTGTAGTTCGATTACACCATCATTTGTCCCCGATTTTTCCCTAACATTCTCTAGATAACAAAATCTATCAAAATGATCATAAATTCTGTTAAAAATAGCTTTTGCAATTGTTGTCTTACCTATTCCACCAGGGCCATAGATCCCTATCATGTGAATATCATTCAACTGAATATCTGAAAGTATGGTATTTACACGATACTTTATTCCAACCGGGCATCGAGCAACAAATAATGGTGTGCGATTTAATCTAGAATTTGAGATCTCTTCAACAATTTCTTGGATAAATTCAAACTCAGTGCAACTGTCATTCACATGAGATTAAAAAAAAATATAACTAGTTAGACTAAAAAATAGAAATATGAAGATGATCAAAATTAAAGATGTTCGGCTTGTGAATGAAAATTGAAACATTCTAAATTAAAGTAAGTGGCATGTATTTATTCATAACTCTATAACTATCATTATGCTAGCACTTTTTTTTTGGGGGGGGGGGGGGGGGGGGGGGGGGGGGGGGGGTGGTGTGGAACAAGAATAAATAAAAAATAAATAAAAACTAAAGATAAACTATAAAAAGTAAAGAAAGATTTTTTTTTTTTTTTTTGAGAAGGAAGTAAAGAAAGAAATGGTATTCAATTTAAACATAAATATGTAGGTCTAACATAGATTGAAATTAATAGAATATTAATTTTTAGAAAATTTATTTAAATATTTAATTAAATTGGGACACTGAATTGAGATCTTTGACTACTTGTTTCAAGTTTAAAAGCCAAGGGCTTAAAAGACATTAAATAAAACTGCAAAATTGAAGGACAATATGGTGATTTGATCAAAATTACTTAACATAGAAAACCAAACAGTTTGAATAAAACTGTGTGGCTATGGTGGTTCATTGGTTCAACCATTGGACTAATAATTAATTCATTTTAAACAAGAATAAATAATAAATAAATAAAAAGTGAAGATAAACCATAAAAAGTAAAGAAAGAAATGCTATTCAATTTAAACATAAGTATGTAGGTCTAACATAGATTGAAATTAATAGAATATTAATTTTTAGAAAATTTATTTAAATATTTAATTAAATTGGGACACTTGAATTGAGATCTTTGACTACTTCTTTCAACTTTAAAAGCCAAGGGCTTAAAAGACATTAAATAAAAGTGCAAAATTGAAGGACAATATGGTGATTTGATCAAAATTACTTAACATAGAAAACCAAACAGTTTGAATAAAACTGTGAGGTTTGATGTTTTTCGAAAACAAAATCGTATGTTTTTTATTGTTTAATTGCTTTTAATTTCTTCTCAAAAAATTTCTTTTACTTTTTTGTTGTTGTTGTTGTTGTTGCAAATATGATATTTTTTTTATTCCAACTTAAATTTCATATTTTATTAGAGATAATTATAATATGCTACTAATCTCGTGTGCAACACGAATCATTTTTTCCTAGACCTCCAAGTATCAACCCAAATATTACATTATCAAGTATTTTGACCTTGACAGAAAAGTTCCACGCGCCTTGAGACTAGAGAAGAAAGCAATATCAGGTGCAAACTTCATAACATTATTTTGTCCTTTTCCAAACAAAACAAAGTTCTGTGAGTCCTACTTAACACCCATGCTTTTTTTCCATGCCACACGTGCTCAAGCATTGGAAAAAAATTTTCCTGGAGTGCTTTTCTTAGGGCAATTTGTTCTTCAAATAAGGTATTCCCACATAATCATAATAAAAAAAAATATTTAGGTCCTTGTATATCAAACTAAAACCTTAGCATTCCCTAATCTTTTTCTCTACTACTCTAACTTTTTCATAATTTCAATTTTGAAACACTTTATTTTTACTATAGAACCAATTTTAACTACTTACTACTTAAAGAATAGAGTAAAAAATACTGAATTTTGCATGAATGAAAATACAACTTTATAATTCTTTAATATTGATTTATTTTCTCAATTTATTTTAAGGAATCAAATTACATGTTTAAATTTTATATATTTAGAATAATCTCTTAATTTGATTGTTATTAACTATGATTTTTTTATTTTTTTTATTTTAATAATATGAAATATATACTTATAATCAATTGAGATTATGGAGAAGCCAAAATTATAATAATGATTTAGATTCAAATTCTAAACAAACTCATATCGAGGTGTATTTTACTAATCTTCCAATTGAACAAATTAAATTATGTATGAAAAAATAAATTAGAGTTATAGGGTCTGGATTTTGGTGCCCAAGCCCAAAGGATATGGGTCAAAGGCCGAACGAACCCCGAACAATAAATTTGTAGAGAGTGGATCGAAGGTCTAGGCGCTGGCCGGCGTTCACGAGGCGTGAACTCCTTTCTCCTTTTATTGACAAACACTTAGAACAGCTTATAACTGGAGGGTGCTCCTCGGCCCATGGCCGAGGAGGCTTTTTTCCCTTTTTCTTCCCTCCCCCCCCCCCTCCTGGGGGGATTCCCTTACATTATATACCATTTACCCAACCAATCCTAGCCCTACACTTGTTGAGCGATCTGGACATTATTCAGGTGCTTGTCCCATCAGCCGCCTTTTCAGTCTCTTTGGGAGCCGCGGCAACCAAGGGGACGCTGGTGCGGGGTCCTTTCCTCATTAATGCGGCCTGGGCGGTAGTCAGGTACATTTAATGCGGAGGTGACTGTTTGTCATGAGCTTGTCCCTCAAGTTCTCGAACGTCCGATGATGGGGTCGTCCTCGGATTTAGGGTGCCTTCTCGGCTCGGGCCTTCGGCCCAAGACCGGAGTGGGCTGGGCCGTAGGATTCTTTGGCCCCACAATAGCCCCTCAAAATCTTGCTGTCCGCATCCTCGGGCGAAGAGGAGGATTTTGATGTCCTCGGGCTTGCGACGCGTCCCATCGAGCTTGGCCCTCTGTTAGTATTGGAGTCTTTTCAACTGCCCCAGACGTGTTAATGGCGCCTCGAAGCGCGCAATGCGCCCTTCATTAAATCAAGACGGCTCTGTGCTCCCCACGTTCAACGGGAGGATGATAATCCAACGGTGGGGATTCGCCTAACATTTATGGGCAGGAAAACCCGCGCGGTTCCTTGATTTGGGGTATAAATACCCATTCGACAGGCCGGTTCCTCTGTTTATTCGCACCCAAGAGTCTACATCTCCAGCATAAAAAGCCTGTCCGAGGAGCTCCTACTCATTTCTGTAAGTCATTCTATCTCTCTTCGAACTTTCTCCTTCTCCATCTCTGCCTCTTTTTCATTTGCTCTCTCTTAGCTCGCCTAGGCATCATTTGGGATGGGTAGATTTAAGAAGTATGTCTTCACTGAGAAGGCGATGGAGAAATTCATCGCCGATTATAAGATACCGGCCAATGTGGGCTTGAGGTATTGTGCGGAGGGCGAGTGGCGCTTTCGGAGGCAGGAGGGTGAGGTGGTGATTCCCATCGTTGCCTTCGTTGAAGGTGGCATGAGGATACCCATGGGGCCGGTGATGAGGGACTACCTGACGCACTTCCGGCTAGCCCCCATCTAGTGTGCCATCAACGTCTTTAGGATTCTGGGCTGTGTGGATGCCTTAAACGAGGAGACGGGGCTGAGATTGACCCACCATGACGTCAACTGGTGTTATAACCTCTAGTGCCTGAAGGGCGAAACTTACTATCTGAAGACCAGGGATGACAGGGTCCGGCTCATTCAGTGCCTCCCTGAGTCCAGCAAGGGGCTGAACAAGGACTTCCTCATCGTGTCTGGAGAGTGGCACGATGGCCTTCACTGCCCGACGACGGAGGGGACCCCAGGTGGGCAGTGGGAAAATGGGGAGAGGGTTCTAGGACCCTAATCAGTTCCATCCTTTACTTCGTCCATTTCTTTTTGCACCATCTGGTTTCTAATGTGAATGTGTTTCCTCTTGCAGATCCGCACGCCTTCACGCGCCACTTCAGCCTGATCAACCGAGAAGACTTGCAAAAGGCACTGAGGGCAGGGGTTTTCGTGAACGAGGCCGACAATCAGGTTAGGGCCGCTCACCAGATCTTGAAATACGACCCGACTCACAAGTCATTTGCGGCGCCGAAGTACGTGATCAGAGCAAAGGATCCTCGGCTTCGAAAAATAACCGTGACCGAGGACGGGTTCCGATTCCCCGAGGTGCCCTCCACATCAGAAGGCGTAGTACTTGCGGGTCCCTCTTCCTCCCTTAGATCCTCAGAGGCTGCCGAAGAAGGCCTAGAGAGGGAAGTGGAAGTTGCTGACTTTGGCCCCGCCGAGGACGAATTTGACGTATTTGAACAAGTCCTTCAGTCCGAGGACCCTCCAGGAGACTTGGGTGATCCTTGTCTGACAGAAGCAGATTTCCAAACGCCTAAGTCCCCTCCTCGGCGCGAGATGGGTTACAAGAAGAGGCCCCAACCTAGCCTGTCGGACCTAATCGAAGGCCGACCGGGGAAATCCAAGCCAGAGCTTCCTCCTCCTCCTCCCAAGACTCGCTCTGCTCAGGGCAGGTCGGCCCCTACCCAGTCAAGGCCTCCTCCTTCTCCGCCCAAGACGAGTCTGCCTTCTAGGCACGAGCCCTCCGATCCCAAGCTGAAGAAGGATAAGGGCAAAAGGCCGGCTAAGGAAAAGTCCGGGTCCCCACGAGAGGAGGATGATACTCAGCGGCCATCCAAACAGCTGAAGATAGGCTCCCGAGGCCAGGATAAGTAGGTTGACGCCCAGCCCGAGCCTCAGGCCTGGCTTCCTGCCCCAATGCTCCATGGGGGGCCGCTGAGGGAAGACTCCTCCTTCAGGGATTTCAGAGAGGGCGAGGGCGCGTACGTGGCCAACGCGCTGGAAAGGTGCCTGCTACTCCCAGCTGACATGGCGGAGCTGGGGACTATGAGGAGTAGGGAGGTCTTCCTCTGCCTCAAGCGATATTTGGGAATGGTAAGTCCCTCAACACTTATGACTTTTCCAGTTTTAGTTTTCTCTTCCCCTTATCTGAGCTCGGCTAACCGTGTACTCGTCTTGTTGGGCAGGCCATTCAGGCCACTTATAAGTTGGAGGACGTGGCCCATGACCAGGGAAAAGCCATGGACGTGGAGCGTGAGAAACGCTTGGAGGCCACACGGGTCCTTAAAAACTCTGAGGCTGATCTTGCCAAGGCCCGGGAGGAGCTGAGTGCGATGACCAATGCTCGGGATACTGCCTTGTCAGGCCTCACCGGCTTCCAGAAGCAGGCCGAAGATTACTCAAAGCGCCTGGGTGAGGCAGAGGAGCAGCTGAAGACTGCAAAGAAGCTGCTTGCTGATCTGCCAAAGAAGGTGGCTGCCGCCGAGGGGGACAAGAGGGCAGCTGAGTGGGCAAGGGACGAGGCCGTGAGGGCCAAGTTTGAGGCTGACCAGGGCAGGGAGGAAGCCCTGGCCACTAAGCAGGAAGCCGAGGAGGAGGCTTATGCTGCGGGGATGGCAGAGACAGAAATAGCCTTTAAGGCTCAAGTCCCCGGGTTGTGCAGGCGGTACTCTGCCGAGGTTTGGAGGGAGGCTCTCAGACAGGCCGGGGTCGAGGCCTCGTCCGACTTGTGGAAGGAGGAGAGTGTGTACTACCCTCCTGCCATCCGCAAGGCAACTCCAGGTGGCGCTGAGGCCGGGGAGGTTGCAGAGGAAGTCGTTGCTGCTACGGGTGAGGACACCTCAATTGCTGAGCCCGCGGGTGAGCTCGTCCAAGTAAATGACCCTCCCGAGGTAGCAGAATCAGGTGAGGGCCCCATTGAAGAGGCGCCCCAGGAGGTTGCGAAGTCCACCTCTGAAGCTGAGGCTCCTACTGCTGAGGAGGCAGCCGTTCTTGCCACTCCTTCGCAGGCTGTCCCTTCTGGCCAAAGCTCAGAAGGCCCTGAAACTGCTATGGTCCAGCCCCTACTGAGGGAGGAAAATAAGTGGGCAGGGCAGGCCCCTCGATGCCGCTGTCTCCCCTGTCTTTTGCATCTTTCTTTTTCTTTTTCTTTTTTTTTGTAATGTGGTGTTCACCATGTAATCTTTATGGATTTAATGAAATACGAGTTTTGTTTCTTTTCCTGTTTGTTGTGGTTGTTTGCTTACTTGCACGCTATCTGCTTTTTCTTTACTTGCACGATTCTAGCTTCAATTGCATCTCGGCCGATCGCGGCATCAATTATTATAGTGAGGGCACGTATGCTTGGGTGGACCCCTCGTTCCCTAAGGGCCAGGTAGAAAATTCATTGAGTAGACACTTAGGATCCCCTTGAAGTAGTTGACTTTTCCGCAGGCTTGAGTTCGTGGACCATACAGTGCTTTTGGTTCTGTCTAACACTTAGAATCCTCTAAAGGAGTTAGTTTCCCCATAGGTCTGAGTCCTGAGACCATGCAGTGCTTTTGGTTCTGTCTAACACCTAGAATCCTCTGAAGGAGTTAGTTTCCCCATAGGCCTGAGTCCTGGGAACATGCAGTGCCTTGGTTCTGTCTAACACTTAGGATCATCTGAGGTGGTTAGTTTCCCCGTGAGCCTGAGTCTGAGGACCATGCAGAGCCTTGGTTCTGTCTAACACTTAGGATCATCTGAGGTGGTTAGTTTCCCCGTGAGCCTGAGTCCGAGGACCATGCAGTGCCTTGGTTCTGTCTAACACTTGGTCTTCTGAAGTAGTTAGTTTCCCCATAGGCCTGAGTCCGAGGACCATGCAGAGCCTTGGTTCTGTCTAACACTTGATCTTCTGAAGTAGTTAGTTTCCCCATAGGCCTGAGTCCGAGGACCATGCAGTGCCTTGGTTCTGTCTAACACTTGGGCTTCTGAAGTGGTTAGTTTCCCCATAGGCCTGAGTCCCAGGACCATGCAGAGCCTTGGTTCTGTCTAACACTTGGTCTTCTGAAGTAGTTAGTTTCCCCATAGGCCTGAGTCCGAGGACCATGCAGTGCCTTGGTTCTGTCTAACACTTAGGATCATCTGAGGTGGTTAGTTTCCCCGTGAGCCTGAGTCCGAGGACCATGCAGTGCCTTGGTTCTGTCTAACACTTGGTCTTCTGAAGTAGTTAGTTTCCCCATAGGTCTGAGTCCGAGGACCATGCAGAGCCTTGGTTCTGTCTAACACTTGATCTTCTGAAGTAGTTAGTTTCCCCAGAGGCCTGAGTCCGAGGACCATGCAGTGCCTTGGTTCTGTCTAACACTTGGGCTTCTGAAGTGGTTAGTTTCCCCATAGGCCTGAGTTCGAGGACCATGCAGAGCCTTGGTTCTGTCTAACACTTGGTCTTCTGAAGTAGTTAGTTTCCCCATAGGCCTGAGTCCGAGGACCATGCAGTGCCTTGGTTCTGTCTAACACTTGGTATTCTGAAGTAGTTAGTTTCCCCATAGGCCTGAGTCCGAGGACCATGCAGTGCCTTAGTTCTGTCTAACACTTGGCCTTCTGAAGTAGTTAGTTTCCCCATAGGCCTGAGTCCGAGGACCATGCAGTGCCTTGGTTCTGTCTAACACTTGGGCTTCTAAAGTAGTTAGTTTCCCCACAGGCCTGAGTCCGAGGACCATGCAGAGCCTTGGTTCTGTCTAACACTTGGTCTTCTGAAGTAATTAGTTTCCCCATAGGCCTGAGTCCGAGGACCATGCAGTGCCTTGGTTCTGTCTAACACTTGGGCTTTTGAAGTAGCTAGTTTCACCATAGGCCTGAGTTCGAGGACCATGCAGTGCCTTGGTTCTGTCTAACAATTGGCCTTCTGAAGTAGTTAGTTTCCCCATAGGCCTGAGTCCGAGGACCATGCAGAGCC
The DNA here is from genome assembly GCA_032727855.1 of Quercus ilex subsp. ballota. NCBI lineage: Eukaryota > Viridiplantae > Streptophyta > Magnoliopsida > Fagales > Fagaceae > Quercus > Quercus ilex. Next base: position 4,763,896 of record CM064910.1, on the reverse strand, counting down.
TTGGTTCTGTCTAACACTTGGCCTTCTGAAGTAGTTAGTTTCCCCATAGGCCTGAGTCCGAGGACCATGCAGTGCCTTGGTTCTGTCTAACGCTTTGTCTTTGAAGTAATTAGTTTCCCCATAGGCCTGAGTCCGAGGACCATGCAGTGCCTTGGTTCTGTCTAACGCTTTCATTTCTCTGTAAGGAGGGGTTTGCCCTCGGACTGCTTTGCTGGAGACGATTCCTCCTTCGGACGGATTACGATCTTACACGTGGCGTTGATCTTGCCTCCAGCTCGAACCCCCATCTTTTTTATTTGCGAAGCGTCCCTTGGCCGTTCGTGTTCCGCGGTTGACGTTTCGGTGCGCGAGACGCGCCTTCGTTAATGGCCTCGTGAATTAACAGGAGTCCAACGGTCTGCGGCCCCCTTGGAATTTGATAACTTCATTATTAGCCCCGCTGGTAACTCCCTTTTCGAATTCTGCGTGAATTAATTCTCACCAACCCTCCTCCTCTATATAAGGCTATCCGGGGGGATGGTTTCTCCATACTCCATGAACCTCCCAACACAAACAGAAAGAATACATCCTTTCAGCTCCCCATGCCCGTTTAATAACCCCGCCGGAATTGTGACCGGAGTTAGGAGATATGGGGCGGCTTTGGACGGGTGTGAGGGCATCCGTGCCAAGAGCCGTTGTGGCCGCAGCCCCACTGGGCTTCCGGTGGGGCAAAGTCTAGGCGTAACCCCGATGGTGCCATGCACGGTGGCCCGGAGGGATGTCGTTGAAGTACCTAACGTCTCTCCTCAGAGCGCACCCCCGACGGAGGAGACATGCAAACTCACATCATGGGCGGTGCTCGAGTGTTGCCGTCACCAACGGCCAACGCTCGTGGGGGTTGGAGAGAATCAAGGAAACATCACGGGGGAGGGCGTCCCGGAGCCCCTGTATCTGCTCCTCGCTTTGTTCAAGCTCCGCCGCTCCGAGAAAGGTGTTATTGGTGGCCTTGAAACAAGCTAGCCCCAGCCCCCTTCTGCCCGCTTACTGTCAAGCTCTCTCATTCTCTTGATGCCAGTAAGGGTACGGGTTGACACTTCCCTCTAGCTAGTTTTAGGACGGGTCCGCCTGGGCCTCTGATTGTAAGACTAGCTGGTAGGAACGGTTTTAAAACACGCCTGCCTGAGCCTCTGATTGTAATTTGTAACTGTTTCTTTTTATGAAATAATATCAAGTTTTTTTTTTTTTGCTATTGAATCTTCTGTCTCGAGCTTTTGCCTTTCTGTAGTGTTTGTTTGGTAGTTCTTCTTTTTTTTTTTTGCATCACCACCGATCTTTAGTAGAATATCTATTCAGAACAGTCGCCTGTTGCGCCGGCCGGCGCACTAATCCTCCCCACAGACGGCGCCAATTGTAGGGTCTTGATTTTGGTGCCCAAACCCAAAGGATATGGGTCAAAGGCCCAACGAACCCCGAACAATAAATTTGTAGAGAGTGGATCGAAGGTCTAGGCGCTGGCCGACGTTCACGAGGCGTGAACTCCTTTCTCCTTTTATTGACAAACACTTAGAACAGCTTACAACTGGAGGGTGCTCCTCGGCCATGGGCCGAGGAGGCTTTTTTCCCTTTTTCTTCCCTCCCCCCCCCCCCCTCCTGGGGGGATTCCCTTACATTATATACCTTTTACCCAACCAATCCTAGCCCTACACTTGTTGAGCGATCTGGACATTATTCAGGTGCTTGTCCCATCAGCCGCCTTCTCAGTCTCTTTGGGAGCCGCGACAACCAAGGGGACGCTGGTGCGGGGTCCTTTCCTCATTAATGCGGCCTGGGCAGTAGTCAGGTACATTTAATGCGGAGGTGACTGTTTGTCATGAGCTTGTCCCTCAAGTTCTCGGACGTCCGATGATGGGGTCGTCCTCGGATTTAGGGTGCCTTCTCGGCTCGGGCCTTCGGCCCAAGACCGGAGTGGGCTGGACCGTAGGATTCTTTGGCCCCACAAGAGTTTATATTATATTAGATTTTGTACAACAATTGCATTAATAGTAGATAACTCTCTATCTATTTTGTTATTAACATCGATTAATAATATTTAAATTAATTTTACTTTCAATCTTGTCTTTTAATTTTGCCCCCCCTAAACTGAAATCCTGGCTCCGCCACTGCCTCCAAGCACTTTGTGCATGGAGAGGTACCAATTCAACTATAAGGCCTTTGGTAACTTAAACTTCATATGGTTTGTGTGTTTGACGATTCAACCTTTGGTTCGATAGAATTATGATAACAAAAGCTTATTAACCCACTTTTAATACTAGAGCTAAATAATTAAGGATCCAACCGCCAAAAAAAACCCAAATTAATAATAAATTATTTTAAAATAAATAATATGTGGGAGAAACTCCTAATTAATTGAAAAGGAAATGTACCCCCCTTTTCTTTTCTTTTTGAGACAAGGGTAACGTACTTTGAAATCCTTCTATTTGTACTGTTGCTGGCTAACTTTTATAGTGAGAAGATATAAAGTAAAAATAAATTCATAATTTGGCCAGAAAACTATCACTCGTATAATAATGGTAATTGTTGTTTAACAGTAAAACTAGTGGTCATAACAAATCACTAAAACACATAAAAATTGAAAAGTACAACAGTCGTCACTAAATACACATACCTATGATTGTAATGCCAACCAGATATATTGGCCGCTTCATGAAGAGCATTTCTCCATGTTTGTACTTTCTTGCTATCCTTAAATGTTTTTTCATGTCTAATCAAGGCTTCCCCAAACTTTCCTTTTTGGTTACGTACTTCAGATGGATCCACCTTGTAAAAAATCCGTTGCACTAACTTGTCCTTCTTATTACACTCAACAATCTTGACAAGTTCATCCAAACACCAAGAAGAGAATGCATAGTTTTCTGAAAATATGATTATTAAAATCATTGAGTTCTCAATAGTTTCGAAAAGTTCTGCAGAAATATGTTTACCCCTTGAGAGATTATCATCAATGAAGGTGTGAATATCCCGCCTACACAAAGCGTTATACAAATGGCCTGTAAAACCAAGGCGGGTATCTTCACCTCTGAATCTCAAGAAGACATCAAAGGTCTTGGGTTGGTGCGTGAAAGAGGAAGATGAGGCTCCTTTGTTGGTCGCAAGAGCCATCATGATTTAGGAGTAGACAGATGAGAAGATCTAAAAGGAGGAGAAGGGAAGCTGTGAAAGAGGTTGCAGTATAGCTGAGCAAAGGGAAGGACGAACTAGGACGAAGCTAAATGTAAACAAGAACAGTCTTTAATGTAGGGCAAGGCTTGGGTCTAGGTGCACTGGACCCAAACCCTTTTTTTTTTTAATGTAATCTTGCCCTCGGAGTGACCTGTAACTTTTTGCACTTTCTAGGTACCAGTGTAACTCCCACATCACTCTGGAGGTAAAATAAAATTAGATGGAAAATGGTAGGCCTTATCCGAGGTTCAAAATTAAGTATATTCCTCTCCCACAGTCCCACGCACCCTACAAATTTCAAAGATGGGCCCATACCTTTTTGGCTTTTCTAGAGAAGTAGCTGCTTTTAGTCTTTCACCACTCAGATATCATCGATCCTTTTCCCTACAGATTCCCCCTTTCTCTCTCTCTCTCTGTCTCTCTATCTCTCTCGGACTATTTCACTCTATCGTGCTCTCAACTCACTTGGAAACATCCCAACAAAAGGAAGAAGGGACTGTGGGTAAGTCTTAAAAAATTCAGTGCCTATACATTTATTGTATATCAATATATACAGCTAAAAAGAGATAAATATTAAACTTTGATCCTTTTTTCTTGTACAAAAAAATTGGCATAAAAGCCATTTTCGCCCTAATATTTTGAGTTACTTCCAAATTCCAATTTGATTTTAGTGTTTTCTCAGCAACCAAGTTTGTCTTTATAGAGTGGTGCAGAATTTTTGACCCCCTATGGTTTACTTCTTGAGGATGTTCGTTTAGTTGCTAATTCTTTTAATCAATTACGTTACTCTCATGTTAAGAGAGAAAGTAATAAAATTGCTCATAATTTGCTAGGTTTGCTGTTAATATTTCAGATTTTCTTGTGTAGATGGAGGATGTTCCACCGCAGTTTATTTCTATTCTTCATGCTGATTTAGTCGGTTTTTCTTAATTTTATTAAGTTATGTCTTTTTTCTCAAAAAAAAAAAAAGTTTGTCCGCAAATTTTTAAACTTGCAGTAAATGTATTCATGTATCTTAGTGACAGAAAATGCTTATGAGGATTGCACAATTGACATACACATGGCTAACAAAATAATAAAATAATTAATATTTAAGAAAATTCACATGCATTTCAATGAAAAATAAAAAGCCATGTGAGAAAAAAAAACTGGAAAAATTAATTGAAAAAAAAAGATAATGAACTTAAAAAAATCCTAAATTTCTTTTATTACTTTTGTATTCTTGTACTTCCGTAGCAACCAAACACAATACCTAACTTGGTAACACAACAATCTAAAAATCTCAACCAAAATAAAACCCCTGACCAATTCAAACACACAAAAAGAGCCCATCAAACCTACATGAACAAACACAACAAAAAAACAGCAATAAAAGGTAAGTAAAAGCAAACAAATACAAACCCCTAAATAAAATAAGATCAAATAAATATATCTTGTCCAATTAGCAACAAACTACGGTTAGGTTCGTAGGACTAAGTTGGTAAACCATGAACATTTGTAACACTTAGGTTACGTTTGGCATTGGCTTAAAAAAAACCAATTTTTTTACTATTTAGCTTATTTTTACTACTATTAAGCTTATTTTTGCTACTATTCATAGGTCTCATTGCACTTTTTAGTACTATTCAAGGGTCCTACTATACTATTTTAGCTACTTTTTAGCTTTATCTATAATACTTTTAGCAAAAAAATTTTAGTTTTAGCTAAATAAGCTGTTTCCAAACAGACTCTTACAATCCTAAGTCAGTCTTGGTTTGGTATTGAAAATATGTTTAAGTGCAAGACAAGTTAAGATTCAAGCTGTAAAATACTCAAGAAATTGGATTGCTACCATACTGCATCGAGACTAGAGCTTAGGCTGTCGAGTTTCACTTAACTCAGCTGGTTGAAGTATACATCTCAAGCGATTGAAATTCATGCAAATCAGATATTGAAGTGTTTTCTTTTAGCAGGTTGATCTAGGGTTTCATGCATTCCAAGTCAAGTATAAAAACAACCCCAAAGCAGATCTTTCAAGATTTTTATGAGAGCCATGTTTTTTTATACATATTTAGGCTCTCTTGAAGCATCAACCACTCTCTACTGCCATATTTGAGATCTAGTTATAGAGTAAAGTTGCTGCAATTAATCCATTCTACATCTAGTTGCTGGTTTAAACCTTCGGGAAGTTTTCCTAGAGTTGTGAGCAGATGTTCATGTGCAACAATTCCATTCACTTTGTCGCATCTCACTCAGTACTACAGACCCCTTCAGGCTCAATACCATGAAGACAAAGGCAGTCACCATTCCCATAATCATTTCCATAAATATTGGTTGTTCTGTATCGCTAAAGTTGTTCTAAGTCCAAGCCTAACAGGCATGTCATTTCAAACATTGGCTCAACCATACATTATATTGAGTTATGCTATAGTCTTTGGCTCAACTATACGAATGTGTATGCATGTGTGCACACTTGTTTACCATACTATGGTGTGCTCAGTGCGAAATGAAATGGTAAAACCCTTTAACCTAGCAACATTTTTTTTTTTTTATACAAGATAGAAATTCTACTTTAGTCTAATCTAAGTGTATATCTGTGTGAAGCTCCCTCCTGGAGACTTGAACCCCGGCCCTTGCCCTCCACACCCTACAAGCACTTATACTTATGGAGTGACCATCGCACCAAAGGTGTGCGGTGGTAAATAGCAACATTACTAATGAGAAAAAATAGCACATTGATATAAGCTTCCCAAACATCAACATCATCAACTATCACTGTTTGCTAAATTTCATTCCAAGCAAAGCCATTATAATTGAGAATATCTGTAATATCAGTATACTCTTTCATCAAGCTCCAATATTGATCTTTTAGTACATCTTTGTCACAAAGGAGTCCATTTTTTTTTCCTGAATGATGCATTCATCCACTCAGCACAATAATTTTTTTATCAAAAATATCACACTCAAAAAGGGAAAGGGGATGTGTGAAAAGTCCATTAAAAGATTTAGTGCATATAGATTTATTGTATATCAATATGCTAGCTAAATAGCAAAAAATCCTTTTCATTTATAGATAAAATTTTATGCCCTAACATGGACACAAATAAGTCCATTTAAGTCCATTTACTGTTATATATGTATTAAAAGATATAGGTGAAAACACCATTTTGGTCTCTATATTTTGAGGTCACAGTCAATTTGGTTCCTACATTTTTGTAACAATCAATTTGGTTCCCGTTATTTTCAAATTGTCATCAATCTGGTCTCTACCGTTAACTTACTAATGGAAAATGTTTATGTGGCAAACAGTGTGCATGGTTGGCAAGCTTGACACTGACATGGCTTAAAAAATAATATTAAAATTTTTTAACTAATCTAAAAAAAAAATACCAACTTACCATTTTAATAACTTCAAAATTCCACATTAGAAAAAACAAAAAAAGGCCACAACTCTAAAAATAAAATGAATCTAAAACTAAAACTGGGGATTTTCTTTCATTTTACAATCCAATCACACACAAAGATCCAAATATTTGCAAAACCCTTTCAAGTTCACTCCTCACCAACAGTGACACTCCAGGCAATGGCTCTCTTTGTTTTTTCCTAGCCCCTTTCAAGTTCACTATCCTCTCTCTCTTCTTTTGCCTTGCTCATTCTCCCTCTTTGTTTTCTTTTGCCTTGCTCATGCCTTGCTCATTCCCAAAACAAAAATAGATTAAAGCTTTAACATGTGTTAAGAACAAATCGCAATAATCATCCAAGATCTTATCTCCATATGTAACTACATCTGGATGCTCTTACACAAATCACAAATCACATACTGTCATTATCACTTGCAACACGTGGATCCGCACCTAGTGTAACAAATTAGGGAATGGCATTGGTACATTAAGCGATTCTAATTTACTTATCCCAAAAAAAAAAGAGCAATTCTAATTAAAAATTTATCTACAATTATATTTTTGAATAGATAAAAATGTCTTATTTCATGTTATTACTCTCAAATAAATTTAACATTCTTTTTTTTTTTTTGGTTAAACAACGCTTGGAAATTAACTAAAGAACAATAAGTCTATTACAACAAATAAGGCTAGCTTTATCACTAGCCAGCATCTCAACCACCACATCCAGTGGGTTAAACAAAAAAAGAAAATCAGTTACATCAAGTTCAGCTCCCATCTTTGCTAGGTGGTCAGCACAGCCATTTCCTTCCCTGAACACGTGTGCCATCGAGGAGTTAGGGAAGGTCTGAATCAGGTTCCTACATTCAGTTAAGAGAGGTTCAAGCATTAGATTGACCACTGAAGGTCTTGAAACAAGCTGTACAATAAACCCAGCATCCATTTCAATACAAATGTTCTCAATCCCCATTTGCTTTGCCACGGCGAGCCCATCCTTGAGAGCCCAAAGTTCTGCCACAGTGCTTGATGTGATACCAAGCTTCCTCACAAAACCACCTATCCAATCGCCATTGCTGCTTCTCAAAACACCACCTCCACCAACCTTGATCGGGTTCCCATACATAGTCCCATCTGTATTGAGCTTCACCCAACCCCTAGGAGGCTTCATCCATTTCACTTGGACTTGCACTCTACTAGGCTTGTTGGGTTCATTAGGAACAATTGCATAGAACTCCACTCCCTTTTTTAGACAAAGAGTACTTGTGCCCTCTTCCACTCTCCCAGTCTAAAATATTGCCTTGTTTCTATGCAGCCAAATTGTCCATATTACTTGAGGAAATAATATTTTCCATGGTACACAGGGTCTCGGGTAAATGATGGTAGTCCTACAAAACTTCTCAAGCCACTCTTCCAAGTTCAGTCCAAAAAAATCCTGGTTGTTCTCCTTAAATCCCAGGTCCTTCCACACAGCTTTAGCCACCCTACAGTCCCTAATTGTATGAATGATGGATTCAAGCCCCGCATGGTCTAACTCCCACATTGGGTCAAGATTTAACCCTCTTGAACCAAGAACTTCCACAGTAGGCACGCCGCGATGAGTGCATAGCTACAAGAAAAATTTAATTCTAGGGGATGTGTGCACTTTCCACACCCATTGATGAGGACTAGTGTCAAGGTTCAAAAGGTTAAACCTTTTAGCTATGAGATATGCTAATTTGAGGGAAAAGGAACCATCCTTAGAGAATGCCCAGATTAGAATGTCTTCTTGGGAAGGATTTGCTGCTAGGGGGATTCCTTTAATCTCTTGTATGATTCTGTCGAGGAGGTCAAATGAAATACACTCCACACCGGCAATCAAGTTCTTGGCCAAGAGATTGTCTTCCCCATTAGTTAAAGGACCTGCAATCTGTTGCCTGAGTGGTCCAGAAGGAAGCCAGAAGTCAACCCAAGCACTCACACTTTCTCCATTAGCAATAGACCATCTTAATCCTTTGTTAAAAATAACCCCTCCCTCCTTACATGCTTTCCAAATTCGAGAAGCAGGTTGTTTTCTAGAGTTCCCCCTCAGGCGATGTGGGGTGAGGTATTTACAAGTGAGCATTTGAGCCCAAGGCATATCCGGGCTAGAAGCAATCTGTCAACAAAGTTTCGCCAAAAGAGCTAAATTCCTTGCTTTCATTTCAAAGATCCCGAGACCTCCCAAATTGAGTGGGTTTGTGACCTTGTTCCACCCAACAAGATGAATTTTCTTCTTATCCACAGTAGATCCCCAAAGAAAGTCCCTCGCCAATTTATTCACCTTCTCACATACCTTGATAGGTAGTTTATGACACTGTATAATATACTTGGGTATAGAGATCACTACCGCCTTGATGAGCACTAGCCTCCCCACCGGCGAGAGGCATTTGGATTCCCATCTATCCAATTTGGCTTGGACTCTTTCCACAACAAATTGAAATTCATTATGTCTCCTTCCCTTGTGGATTATTGGGAATCCAAGGTATTTTCTGAGGTTGTGAGTTTCACAAATCCCAGTTAGGTTCACAATCTCCAATTTATCCTCCTTGGTGACATTAGGTGAGAAGAAAATTTTGAATTTCTCCTTGCTAATTTTCAGACCTAAAAGCTTGCAAAATTCATCTACAACCTCAACTACAGCCTCGATATTTTTCTCGTCAGTTTTGGCACACAAGAGTAGATCATCGGCAAAAAAAAAAAATGGAAGAATCCAGGACTACTACGAGATGCCTTAATCTTCTTCCAACTCCCCTCCTCACACCTCAAATTAATTAAGGTACTCAAGTACTCCATACAAAGAATGAAAATGTACGGTGAAATCGGATCCCCTTGCCTCAAACCATGAGATGGGCAAATTTCTCCTATCTGATCCCTAATAAAAAGCAATGTTGCCGAGGTAGTAGAGATGCAACTTAGGATAAGTTCTACTGTAATCTAAGTGAAATCCCAAACTCACAATCGTACTTCTCATGAAGCTCCATTCTAATCGATCATAAGCCTTCTCAAGGTCGACTTTGATCATCATGAATCCTGCCTTCCATTTTTTCCACTCAATTGTGTAAACTAACTCTTGAGTGATGATCACATTGTCGATGCCTCTTCTTCCTGAGATAAAGGCTGTTTGGGAGGGGGAACCAATGTGGGCATAAGGTGTTTCAACCAATGCACAAGGATCTTAGTCACAATTTTATAAATTGTATTACAAAGGCTGATCAACCTAAAATGGCTTATTGTTTCCAGACCAAGTTGTTTTGGGATGAGGGAAATCAAGGTCTTATTAAGGTGTTTAGGGATTTTCTTTGTTCTAAAAATTTTTTTGATTTCAAATTTCACGAACTCTCCCACAATCAACCAAAACCTTTGGAAGAATTCGGCATCAAGTCCATCTGGCCCCGAAGCTTTAAAAGCTTTCATGGACTTTAAAGCAAATAGAATTTCTGCATCGGAAAGGGTTTCAGCCAAGTTACATGCTTCCGACTCTGACAAATAGTGCCCCCAAATAGGGATTCGGTCTTGGTTTTTGTGGCACACCTCTTGGTCAGTTCTGTACAACCTCTCGAACCCATTAATAAAGATATCTTTCACCCTCTCAATATCTTCTTCCCATTCACCATCTGCTTTCATTATTCGATTAATCCTATTATGGCTTCTACAGATGAGCGTGGATAGGTGGAAAAAGGTGGTGTTCCTCTCCCCTTGGATTAACCAATTAGTTCTCACTTTAATCCCCCATAGCTCTTCTTCCAAAGACATAATTTTTTTCAAGCTCCTCAGAAAGCCAAGAGTGCATGTCGATCAAACTCTGATTTGGGTTTTGAGCCAAGGCCTTCTCCACCCCTCCTAGTCTTGCCACAAGATTTCTTTTCTTCCAAAAAATGTTTCCAAACTCCTCTCTATTCCAATTTCTAGCTTTAAGGGTAAAGGTATTGATAGCACTTCTGATGTTTTGTTGATTTCCCTCCCATGCATCACAGACAATAGGGGGGAGACTTGCATGGCTGAGCCATATCGGTTGGAACCGAAAAGGCCTTTCATCGGTTCTAATAGGAAGGTTATCCAAGGCTAAGAGCAGAAGGCAATGATCTGAGTGAATACGCGCAAGGTGTTTGACAAGGGCCTCAAGGAAGCAAAACTTCCATTCCGGGTTCGCTCAAACCCTGTCCAATCTACCTTGAATTAAACCAGGAGGTCTCTCTTATTGGTCCAGGTAAACTTAGGACCCGTGAACCCCAAGTCAATTAAATTACAAAAATTCATACAACTTGTATATTCCTCAACCCTCCTTCTGCAAACCCCATTATATCCCATTTTCTCATCACCACAAACAGCATCATTAAAGTCTCCCATGACTGCCTAAGGGAGGTTATGCCTTTTCGACAGAATTTTTAAATTGCTCCACAGTAAACACCTTTCTCTAAACCGTGGACTACCATAAATAGAACTTAAAAGCCAGGGTTGAGCATGGGAACTAACTTGGACAATGGCATGAATTTCCTGCTTCGTAGCCAGCAAAATGTCCATTGATACAAAATATGATCGCCACAGAAGCCAGATCTCGCCAGCATAGCCAATGGTCTCCGTGGAGTAAGCTCCATCAAAAGGCAGTCTTCATATGATCTCATCAGCCCTAGGACCATAAATTCTAATCTCCGTAATCACAAAAATCACTGGTTGGTGCCACTCTACCAGGTCCATCACAGTCTTTCTATATGTGGGCTTCATTGCCCCTCTACAATTTTAGATTAATATATTCATAATCGGATTGGGGGAAGTGTGAAAATCAAAGCACGTCTAGGATGGCTCTTTCCCTATCTCCCTTAATTTCCATGCTTGCCTTAGCTCATTCCTCTCCCTGATCACACCTGGAAAGAGGTTCACTGCATGCTTCAAAATCCCAAGTTGAGCTTGGTTGCTCAGAATGTTCAGTGTACATGCAATGGTCGGCATCGAGAATTGGAGGAGTTTGAGCATGGATAAGTTCCCCATTACCACCATCTCTATTGGCTGAACCAAGAGTATTTTCCTTTGTGCAATCACTAGTTTTAGATGAACCTTTTCCAAAGCACTCAGAGATTTTTTGCAGAGAAGCATCCAGGATCGCTTCCCCTGCTGTGCAGACGAAATGCTTACTAGAGGCTGAAATTTCGGCTTGCCCATGAGGAAGTGCCAATACGGATTTGGCGTGGTGATCCAAGCTTCGTCCTCCATTGGCAGAAACCACAGTCGAGCACTCACCTCTATAAGTGGAAAAATGTTTTTCCACGCCTCCATTGCTTCCACTTCGTACTAGCCCATGATGTCTGTTGGGTCTCTCGGAATTCCTTCTATTGTTTTGTCACCTATTGGAATGACTTTCCCTTTGAGAAAAATCACCCATTTTTCCACCGGAGGTTCCATTTTCTTCAACACCAGCTCTGAATTGAAATTTTTGGCTTAAAGGGGATAACTTGCCTTCAGATGGGTTAAACCTTGAGTTAGTGGGGCACGTGTCAATACCCCATCCCTTAATGCTAGCAAATTCACCGTGGTTGAGTGAATTCCTACCCCGGGTCTGCTTCATGGGCCCACTCTTAGTCAAGCCCAGCTCATCTATTTCGCCTTTAGTACTAGTATGGTTTCTATGGGATTGGATTTGTTGGGATTGGACCGACCGCACCTCCCTTAGTCCTCCACAGTATGTGATTTTCTCTTCCCATCCCTTCCTATGTCAGCTTGTCTACTTAACCTTCTCAGCTTACAACATTATTTACTCATCACGCAGTTACTCCACTGGTTACCAAAAAGAGCAGTCCACCTGTTTGATTTGGCTCTATAGGTGGCAATAATTAATTAAGCTTTTTGGGTTTTTTACAAAGCTTCTTCTCCTTCCCATGTGACGTTACTTGGTAAAGACCAATTACATGGTAGTATATAATTCTAAAATCTATACCCAAAAAAAAAAAATATATATATATATATATAATTCTAAAATGGTTATTAGGTGGGTTGTCTTTTTAGATGGCAAATTATTTTACTCACAAAGCATCTTCTTGTTCACATATGACATTGCCTTATGAAAGACAAATACATCAATTAGTAGTCCACTGATTAGGTTAGGTTAGGTAAGCAGTGCTTTTCAGGATTAATTAGAGAGTAGTCAAGAAAGAGAGAAATTGAGAGGCAAGAAGTCAGAGACTGAGACCCATCTAGCTGCCGCCTACGCTGCCACCACGCGAGATCATCTCACTGCCCACACTACAAAAGTCTGTGCTTGTGGTGTATGTGTTTTTACGGATAAGTGATGGTGATTGTGAATTCAATATATGAATCTTTAATTGTGTTTGTGACTCTCTGTCTCAGAGAGAGTTTTTTTTTTTTTTTTTTTTTTTTTTGCTGGTGTTTGGGTTTGTGAGTAAAGTTATATTAGAGAGAGAGAGAGAGAGAGAGAGAGAGAGAGAGAATTTTAGTGTTTGACTGTTTCCTGTTTGGTAATTGGGCAATAATAGGAGCAAGTGACAGAAAGAGGAACAACTATTCAACTTTCAAGAAATAAAAATGATAAAGTTAGGAAAAGTGTTTGTTGGTGTTGTAAGACGGCCTCAGGATTTCAAGTTAGGGGGGTCACTGATAAGTGAAAAAAAAAATTCAAATAAGTATCTATGTAGTATTAAAAAAATATCAACCAAGACAAATATACAAAATTATTGTTTCGTAATATATTAAGATGCAATTATATATCAACAAAAACAAAATACACAAAACCTTATTGTTTCTTAATCAAGGGAGTCAATCTTGTACCAGAGGTTGTACCGGTTTGACTAGTGGAACGATCTATTTTGGTACTAGTCAATATCAGTGTACAATTTCGAGTTTACCACTATTTTATATATATATATATATATATATATATATTATAATAAAAATAAAAATTTACCATAAAACATTATCTCATTTTAGAACAAATTATTCATAGTTTTAGACTTTAGACTTTAGCATATTAAGAAAACAAATGATACTAATAAGTTAATGCAAATAAGTTACTATTTTGTCCTTACAAAAATTCAAAAATTACAAAACTATTAAAAAAAAAAGGCTTATTTTTGTACCAACCGGTACACCCAGTATCGGCTGAAATGCCCGAAATTGACTGGTACGGTTGGTATTTAAACCAATACAAAATGTTGACGTTTTGGTACCGGTACGGTACGGTATCAACCACCTTGTTCTTAATTCATTATCTATGATTTTACATCTTTAAAATCATTTATGATTGAATCTGAAATTGGAATAGCAACATTAGAAGTTGGCAATACTACATTGACTTCTGAAGAATTGGAATATTTTCTTTTGAAAAAAAAAAAAATCAAAGATTGTATTTGATTTTCTCATGATCTACAAATAAAATAAGAATTATATGAATTTAGTATTTCTCACTAGTTTTCAATTTATAGTTTACAAATTTATCTAATTTCAAATTAGTAGTTATAGCATTATAAGTTAACAATAGGCGCAAGTGAGAATTTTATTTTCTTAAAGTTGTGTGACATTTTATTATATTATATTATTTGTCCTTGTCTTTTGTATCTCTGCCTTTATCTCCTTGTCTTTGTCTCCATATTTCTATCACTCACCCAAGGACGGACCCACAAAAATATGGAGACAAAACAAAGACAAAGAGATAAAGGCAGGGACAGACCGTGACAGAAATATGGAGGCAAAGACAAAGAGGTAAAGGCAGAGATACAAAGACAAAGATAAAAAAAACAAAGACAAGTTATATAATATAATAAAATGTCACACAAATTTAAGAAAATAAAATTGTCACTTATTCCTATTGTTAACTCATAATACTATAACTACTAATTTCAAATTAGATAAATTTGTAAATTATAAATTGAAAACTAGTGAGAAATACTAAATTTATATAATTCTTATTTTATTTGTAAATCATGAGAAAATCAACTACGATGTTTGATTTTTTTTCAAAAGAATATATTCAAATTCTTTAGAAGTCAATGTAGTATTGCCAACTACTAATGTTGTTATTCTAATTCCATATTCAATCATAAATAATTTTGAAGATTTAAAATAGTATCAAGTTCCTTTTTCATAGAAAATGTATTAAGAAACAATAGTATTTTGTGTCTTTTGTTTATGTTAATAGATGATTGCATCTTAAAATATTAAAAAACAATAATTTTATGTATTTGTCTTGGTTGATAGTTTGTTAATACCATATAGATGCTTATTTGAGGTTTTTTTATTTATTTATTATTTTTTTTGATTATCTTTGGCCCCCCAACTTGAAATCCTGGGTTGAGTATTGACTGAACATTTACTCTCTCATTTTATTTTCTCATTCAATGAAATAGAGCAGTTTTATTTAGCTAGTTTCATTAAGTGAGATGAGAGGAATTTGATAAAACTATATATTATTTAAAATAAATAAATAAATCATGTGTATAAATTTTATTTTTCAAAGTTTAAATAATGATTGCCTTTTGTTATCATAGTAAGACAACAATTAATTTTTAGTGTAGAAGATAATCTAACCTCATAAGTCAAATCTCTTACGTTTCTTGTCTTAGTGGGACATTGAATTGAACAAATTATTAGTTATCTATTTAAAAAGAAATATTATTATTAATATAATATATTAAAACATCAGTTGGGTCGGCAGTCCCATTCCCTCCATTGTAGTACTAATCAGAAATCTTTTTTTTTTTTTTTTTTTTATTCATAGAACATCATTCATGATAAGGTCGAATTAATTAGTCTAAAAGTGCCCCAGGTTACGCGCGAGGAAATTTCTTAAAATATTTTACAGATTTTTTTATTGGTTTTACACAGAAACATCCAAGATCCCCCAATGTGAAAATAAAAAAGGAAAAAAATATTTTGTTGCTTTTGCATTCACACAACTACTAGGTAATTGCCATCTATATTAGTTTATAAACTGTATATCCAATCCATCCTCTTTTACTGAAGTTGACATGCGTGTCCAAGCGTTACTTGGTCCAGGTGTAGCTTGCGTATTGACTTTCCTCACCCAAACAACTGAATCCAAATCCCATTTCATCAATATCTTTTTTTCTCTGCTCTTCTCAACCATCTGCACCTAAATCAAAAAAGCATCTTTGGTTCTTGAAAAGTTCAAAGAGTTATTAGTCACACTCAGGAAACAGACTCAAGATTTCAAGTCAGGTAGATGGAGATAAGAAAGAAAAAAAAAAAAAAAAAATACTTCAAATAAGCATCTATATAGTATTGACAAACTATAAACTAAGACAAATATACAAAATCATTGTTTCTTCATAAATAAATAAAAAGTTATTTTTTAATATATTAAGATGTAATCATCTATCAATAAAAACAAAAGACATAAAATACTATTATTTCTTAATACATTATCTATGAAAGGGAACTCGATGTTATTTTAAATCTTCAAAATCATTTATGATTGAATTCGGAATTGGAATAGCAACATTAATAGTTGGCAATACTACATTAACTTCAGAAGAATTTGAATATTTTCTTTTGAAAAAAAAAATCAAACATTGTAGTTGATTTTCTTATGATCTACAAATAAAATAAGAATTATATAAATTTAGTATTTTCTCACTAGTTTTCAATTTATAATTTACAAATTTATTTAATTTCAAATTAGTAGTTATAGTATTATGAGTTAACAATAGGAGCAAGTGACAATTTTATTTTCTTAAATTTGGGCGACTTTTTTTTATATTATATAAAAATTTGGGTGACACTTTTTTTTAAATAAAAGTATTTTGAAAAGAAGATTTCAAAATGCGGTCTGTATGAAGTATGTAATAAGATTTTTTGAAAAAATTTATCTACTTTTATATATATATATATATCAAAGCTCAATTTTTTGCTTTTTAGATGACATATTGATATACAATAAATCTATAGGTACTAAATCTTTAAACGGACTTTTCATTGATTTGCTCTTTAGCAAAATTGATTTTATGAATCTCAAGGAGAGAAATCTGGACCACAATTTTTGTGTCCCCTATAGTTCTAACTTCTAACGTACGTGGTCAATTGATTCTCAAAAAAAAAACGTACGTGGTCAATTATATATGATTGAGAAAATGTACTAAGTCGCAGCCACAACACGCTAGAGGGAGTGAGATAGGGGGAGGAGAAAGAATTTCATTTCCATTATTTAGTTACTAGAGTGTAATCTCGTGCATATGCACACTTACACAGTTACAATTAAAAACAATCATAATTACACGGTTCAAATTATACATTTTTTTAGAAGATGTTTAAATTATACATGGTATTAACTTACATTTCTAAAACATGTAATGGTTTCTCATTATATATATATATATATATATATATGATTTAGAGTTTAATTAGATTTAGACTAATTATAACAAAAATTGAATTTAGATTCTTCAATTTTTGCACCCAATAATTCATTTGCCAAAAAAAAATGAAAAAAGTAGGTAGACACATGGTGCAAAATTAGACCCCAATTAAAATTTAATTTAGAATCTAATTGGATTTGGATTAAAGATGCACAAAATCGTCAGTAACCAACAGGGTTGCCTAAAGAACAAGAGAACAAAGACCCAACAAAGAGCACTAGTGGGGTGCAGGCTAAAGACCTTCCAAAGATTAAGTCAGTGATAGAAGAATCTCTAAGAACTTAATAGTGTGAGACTAGGAAAATTCACGTACCTCAAGGAAGTGAGGACTCGGTGTTTATACAGTAGTGTAGAGCTGATTGAGATCCCTTGAATATGGGGATTTCCTTGTAGAGAGGACTTTGGAGTTGAGACTCCGAGATCCTAGGGCTTCTCTTCCCATACTGGGAAGATATGAATGTGTAGTAGGGTTTCTGGGCGTGGCGCGCAAGTTGTTTCCATATGGGGATTTATAAGTAGAGAGCATGCAAAGGTTTGTGTGAACAAGTATACTCAACCGTCAGGTACATACACATCAACCGTTGTGGTCATACATGTCTAACCGTCGAGTTCATACACATCAACCATCGGGGTCCTACAAATCCAATCATCAAGTTCATGTGTTTGTCTGTCGAGTATGTGCATCGTCATCCGTTGATTTCGCCTTTCACCCATACATTGGTTTTGAGGGCGAGTTGCCCGTTGGGGTCAAATGTGGGACATTTGACAAGTCTTCTAGATGTCGACGGTCGTTCTGAGTTGCCTATCCTGACAAATCTTTGAGTAAGGCTCCTTTCCCTCGATGGGTCAAAGATAATTTTTATTGGTCGAAAATATCTTTATCATTGATTTTTTATTT
The DNA here is from genome assembly GCA_032727855.1 of Quercus ilex subsp. ballota. NCBI lineage: Eukaryota > Viridiplantae > Streptophyta > Magnoliopsida > Fagales > Fagaceae > Quercus > Quercus ilex. Next base: position 4,746,023 of record CM064910.1, on the reverse strand, counting down.
TATTTTTACACTTAATAATTCACTTGGCACAAAAATTAAAAATTAGATAGGACACGTGGCACAAAATTGAGAATCCAATTGAAATCTCTAAGTGGATTTTCTTAGAGTTTTGGCTTTAAAAAAAAAAAAATATATATATATATATATATATAGATAGATAGATAGGGTGTGACTCCCCTCCCATTTAAAACCCTGTAGATTTTGAGGATGAGTCGCTTGTTGGGGTCAAACGTGGGACATCTGACGAGTCTTCTGGATGTCGATGATCGTTCTGAGGTGCCTATCCTGACAAATCTTTGAGTAAGGCTCCTTCCCCTCCCCCTCCCCCCCCCCCCCACCCCCCCCCCCCCCAACGGGTCAAAGATCATTTTTATTGGTCAAAAATATCCTTTTCATTGATTTTTTTTTCTTTTACACTTAATGACTCACTTCGCACAAAAATTAAAAATTAGATGGGACATGTGGCACAAAATTGAGAATCCAATTGAAATCTCTAAGTTGATTTTCTTAGAGTTTTGGCTTTTAAAATATATATAGATAGGGTGTGACTCCTCTCCCATTTAAAACCCTGTAGTTCTCTCACATATTTAGTTGGATGAATGACACATGACAAACTAACAATCAAAGGGTTAAAAAAAGCCCACACCTTCTAACTCAATTTGGGACCCTTCCCTCTCACAAATTTTACTCACTTTTCTTTGAGAGGAATTGCATCAGCTGCAATACTCTAGTCCCTCAATTTGCGTCTTTTTTCTCTAATTCTTTTCCCTTTTTCCTACATCATGACTAGCATCTAAGACATACATATCAAAGCTTACCAAAGAACACATCAATTATGAGTTTATAAGGGCATATACAGTGGTGATGCTAAAAAATTTAGCTTTTAGCAACTAAAAAAACTAATTTATCTATTTTAATACTCCACTTTATAATATACCCAACATCAAAAGTTCTTTTTTTTACCCACTTCATTTAAATATTCCTTCTTTATTCTTCATCTATGTCGCTTTCTCTCTCTTAACATCACAACCCAATGGCCCAAACATCCAAAACGACACAAACTACAACTCCTCCTCAATCTAGCCATACCAAAACCAGATCAACAACCCACCACACCCACAACAACCCACAGCGTGATCCATAGACCCAACCACCACAAGCCAATCAATGGCCCACCACCACAATAAAATAATATATCCTTTAATAAAATAGTTTTTTTACCATGTTAACTACATGCACAACCAAAGCAGCAGAAAAAGAAAAAAAGAAAAATGGATTTTGCTCCACTGATGTAGCCCACTTAAGTTGCTATATTTTGATGATAAATTTAGCATTTTAACAAAATGCTTACACCAATATTGAATCTATAAAAATATGAGAAATTTTGGATTTTCAGTGTGCATTTGGCATGGATTGTTTTTGTCAACTTATTTTACAATTCAGCTTATTTTTGGTACTATTTATGGGTGTCCTATTATACTATTTTAGCCAATTTTTATATTTATTCAGTATTTTCAGCAAAAAGTTTTCAATTTCAGTAAAATAAGCGGATCTCAAGTGGACACTCAAACTATTTTGCGATTTTGGCTTTATGTTTGCGGTATTTCTCTGTGTAATTAATTGTACCGGGAATATGTGAGTTTTTTTTTATAACTCTTAGATTGTTACTTTGCCATATGTCATTCATTTGGCTAAAAAACTAGAGAAAATGAGAGGATTTTAAATGGAAGGAGAGCTGGACCTTTACACTGTGTTTGGTTGGGGTGAATTTAGGGGGGATGGAAAACATAAGGAGGAAAATAGGGAGGAAGGAAAACCCGGGAGAAAATTTTCTCTCCCGGGCCCACAAATTTCTTCCTCCCAAATCGAGGGGAAAAACCGAGAGAGAAAAGTGCTCTCCCAGCACTTTTACCATAATGCCCTCTCTTTCCCAACGATCACAGCAACTCAACAAAGAAGAAGAAGACAATTTTCCAACCACCAACTCAGCACAACCCAACTATCACCACCGCAACCCAAATCCAAAAACACAATTTTAAACTCAAGCATAATAAGATTATCAGAATACAAACTCAAAAACACAATTTTAAAATTAATCAAATCATAACAATAAAAGCAAAAAAAAAAAATGTAATATAAAGAGGAGCTCTTATGTTTCAGGTCATTCCCAGTTCGCGGTGGAGGAGAGTAACAAGAAAAAGCGGTCGCCGACATCAAGGGGTAGACCCGGAGAAACGGCCCCGGAAACGGCTGATTCCGATCATTCAGACCTCGAAGCACGACTGTTAAAGGAGGCTGAAGTAGAGTGGCAGTATCGGCACGGCTAATTCCAATCATTCAGACCTCGAAGCATCGGTGGTGAAGGAGGTGATAGTAGCAGAGTTGTAGACCCGGAGAAACGGCCCTGGAAACGTGGTCAAAAACCCGCTAATGGTAGAGAAGAACCTCTGAATCATGTGGAAGCAGAAAGGTAGAGAAGAGAGAAGCTTAACCAGAGAAGAAAATAAAAGAAGGGGGGGGGGATAGAGATAGGACAATGGGTGTGGAGGATAAAAAAAAAAGTGTATGGATGAAATGAAATGAGAGAAAGGAGAAATGATATAAAGAATAAAAAATCCTAATTGAGAAATGTTACCACAATATTTTCATAATATTTTCACAATAAATTTTAAGTAACAGATTGTTATTAGTTAATATTAGTAAGTAAAAAAATAATTTCAGTAGTGGGTTTAAATAAAAATTAGTAACAACTTTCCACATAAATTTTGTTGTGAAAGTATTGCGAAAAATGTTGTAGACATAACACTTCTCATTGAAAAATATAATTGTTGGTAAATTTTATATTATTTAATGAGTACAAATAAATCTATATATTACTGTAGGGGGAGTAAAAGCCCAAACCTACCTATTGGGCCTGGGGCCCTGTTTTAAAGATTACTGTATGTCCGAAGAGGAATAACGGGTTGGGGTAGAGTTCACCTGGAGGCAACAAACCCGGAAATGGAGGAAGAGTACCATCCGAAGAGGTCACCCTTTGTCCGAAGAGGTTTTACTCCTCAGATACGAATAGTCTTGATCAAACAAACGTATGGAAGGTCCGAATGACCTTCCTGGCAATCCCAATGACAAAGATAAGCTCTGGGCATACCTGGAGATGATAAGGACGAAGAAATATCTGAAGGAAAAGCTGCTACCACCGTATTTAATGCACTGCAGCAACTTTTCTGGCCTCATTTATGTGGAAAAGACCCCTGAATAGTACAACCTCAGCTACCGCCACTCCCAAAAAGTTAGAGAAGATGCTTGATGTGACCTATACTCAAATATGTATGCAGATGAAGGACAAGTGGATGACTGGGGTGATGAGGGAGGAGGCTATATAAAGAAGAAGGGCCCCTGATAAAAGGGGGGGGGGGGGAGAGAGAAAAAGAGAGGTGAAGCAGAGAAAGAATAACTTTACTGTAGCTCTGAGTGTTGTAATCATTTTTCATTCAATAAAACACCTCTTCGGACGTCCATTCATTCAGTTTTTCAAGCACCATTTCATGTTACTTCGTTCTTAAGGACCACAACTAACTATTGTTCAATTCACAACTAGCTCAGCCCTTTCACCCACTCTCTACAAATTCATTGTTCCGGGTTTGTTGGGCTCACCATTCGAATCTTTTGGGCTTGGGCTACAAAAACTGACCTTACAATTACCTATTATGTAAGAAAGGTATAATAGTCAATTTATATAAACTACATTTTCTATCCTCCTACTTTTTTTTTTTTTTTTTTCAACCAAACAAAAAAGTTTTCCACCCTCCCACTTTTCCATCCTTTCAACCAAACACACATGAGGGAAACTAAGTATTTTCTATCCTCCCACTTTTCCACTCCTCCAACCAAACGGACCCTTAGTTATAGCTTTTTTTTTTTTTTTTTTTTTTTTTTTGAGAAGAATAGTCGTAACTTAATTACAAGTAACGAAATGAGAAAAAATTAAATATGGAGATAAATGGTTTTTATGGGTCTCAATAATGCCTGGCCGATTGACGATAATTCAGGATATGCAACAGCTGGCTATGGAATTTGAAATTCTTATCAGCAAAAAAACAAAAATCTGCAACTTTGTAAGCCCAGGGTGTTTTCAAAATTTTCAGAGAATCATCAACGAAGAGATTTAAGTAGTTGAGGAGAGGCCATGTGTAGTCCAAACATATGTGAGTATTAAGGAGGATTTTGGAAGCTAAAGCTTGCTAGTTGGTATTTCCCTGGAAGGCAAACGTTATTGACCTTACTTTCTAATGCACTGACTAAAAAGTGATTTACTTGAGCAATCTGTACATATAAATTGTAGAAAAAAGACCGAATGCTCTATGCAATCTGTCCTAATGCTCCCTAAGTCTCTGTTTTGCAGGTACTCGAGTGTTTTCGAAACCACTCAGGCTTGCCAGCCTAAAGATCAAAGATCAAAGACCGAAGAGGCCTGTTAGTTAGGGTGTGCACAGCTATTGAAAATAAGTATCTATTTATCACTTCTGAAGGGTTTTGGCAAGCTTCTTCCAATTTGTTGTGAAAAACTGTTTGCTGGTTGCTTGAGCTGCAATGCATTAGGAAAGGAATGCTAGATTTTTTGCCAAAAAAAATTAAATAAAAATCTCTTTCCACAACTAAGGTGGTTAAAGGGTTCTCTGACCTTGTCCTTTTGATTGCGTCATGTATCGGAAGATATCTACCGATACTGACTACACTTCTAAATTTGGTAGGACTGTGCTTTGCCGCTTAATTCAGAAGAGCACAGCTTACCTAACCAGTAGACTACTAATAAAATTTTGGTACTATATTTCATGCATTTTGTCTTTCCCAAAAACGTCACACGTGAGCAAGAAGAAATTTTGACGAGGACCGTGGTATGCCACTTACACTGTGTTTGGTTGGAAGGATAACAGGGAGGATGGAAAACAAAGGGTGGAAAATAGGGTGGAAAACAGTGTTTTCCACTGTTTGGCATGAGGAGGAAAATGCTGAGGATGGAAAACCCGGAGAAAATTTTCTCTCCGCGCCCACAAATTTTTTTCCTCCCAAATCGGGAGGAAAACTGTGGAGAGAAAAGTGATCTCACGTGAAATTACACAAATGCCCTCTCCCACCTACCCTCTTCACAAACACAACGGCTGATTTTTTTTTTTTTTTTTTTTTTTGCTGAAAACAACGGCTGATCTGGAATCAAGTAAAAAAAAAAAAAACCAGAGAGCGAGAGCTGAAGAAAAAAAAGAGAGAATGAGAGCACTTCTTGAATATTTGAGAAAGAAAAAGAAAGAAAATAAAGGGGAGATAAGGACAAACGTGTATGGAGGAAGAAAAAAAAAAAAAAAAAAAAGAGAGAGAAAGCTGGAGAAAAAAAAGGAGAGAATGAGAGCACTTCTTGAATATTTGAGAAAGAAAAAGAAAGAAAAGAGAGAATGAGGGAGAAGAAGACAGAAAAGAAGTGGCAGATAAACGTATGGAGGAGGCAAAAAAAAAGAAGAAAAAAGAGATAAGGACAAACGTGTATGGAGGAGGAAAAAAAGAGAAAAACATATTGATGAAATGAAATGACAAATGTTATCACAATATTTTTACAATATTTTCATAATAAATTTTAAGTAACAGATTGTTATTAGTTAATATTAGTGATTAAAAAAATAATTTCAGTAGTGGGTTCAAATTAGAACTAGTAACAACTTTCCACATAAATTTTGTTGTGAAAGTATTGCGAAAAATGTTGTGGACATAACATTTCTCATTGAAAAATATAATTGTTGGTAAATTTTATATTATTTAATGAGTACAAATAAATCTATTTCTTACCTATTATGTAATAAGGGTATAATAGTCAATTTATATAAACTATATTTTCTATCCTCCTACTTTTCTTTTCAACCAAACAAAAGAGTTTTCCACCCTTCCACTTTTCCATCCCTCCAACCAAACACACATGAGGGAAAATTAAATATTTTCCATCCTCCCACAATTTTCCATTCTCTCACTTTTCCACCCCTCCAACCAAACGGACTCCAAGTCAAGTTCTCTCTATTTTTCTTTTTCTTTTTTCTTTCATTTTTTCGTTTTTCTTTTTTTTTTAAATAAAATTTGGATTTACATTTTAAAAAAAAAAAAAGATTTACATGGGTTGGGCCTTGGCTAATGGTTCTTGATTTTGAAAGGGGCCAAGCTACAAAGTTAGGGGTGCCAAGTATAATATATTTTTTTTTTTTTGGGAAAATTCACCTACTAATTTGTTTTTGGGCCAGGGTGGCCGGGCTCCCTTGGGCCCCCACTCCCGGCCCTCACTTGGGTCCATCCCTGAGTACCTCAATATAGGTTTCCCAAAGATCATCATCTTTTGTCACTCTTTTGGAAAATTTCATCCCAGCAAAAACAATTATTTGAGGAGATCCTTGATGTTTGTATACTTTTCATTAAGCTTAAATACTGATCTTCAAGTACATCATTGCCTCCAAGAAGTTCATATTTTTAACTGAATTATGCAATCGTCTAGGTCAAAGCTTGCACATTGTATGAAGGACCAATTTCTTCTTTCTGCGAAATTGCTCTAACATAAGATTAATAAATAACAGACCATGAGAATTACTATTAGCAAAGGATTGGTCATCCTCTTCACCTACAACTTTAAAATAACTCTCATTATGAGATCATTAATTTTAAACGTATAGGGAACCAATGAAAAAATGAACCCTTATTTCATTTCATATTGTTTAACAAAATCAATAATCTAAAATATTACCAGAAATTGGGAGATTTCACTACTTTTACATGACACTTTCGATCAAGAAAATCTTATGTAGTCATTGCCCCATAGTGAAGTTAACTTATCACAACACCAAAGAAATTTTTTTTTTTTTTTTTTTTTTACACTAACCAGAGTAGAAAATGGACAACTAATGCACTTGTATTTTAAACATGCTAGTGCAGTTTTCACGTGGTCTTTATCTATAAATCTGCAGGTGGTCATAAATTATCTACAGTCCTAGTTTAATTATACCAATCCTGTCTACATATATGTAGTATTGTGTGTGAGAGAGAGAGAGAGAGCATTATTCCCAGCTCATAGTCCACCATGTCCTGAGAGTGATTTTAGTAATTGCTCACTGACTACTGTCCAGAGTGACTTTAGTTGACAAAATGCTTGTAATCAAAGCAATCTGAACAAGCACATATATATTTAGACACATTAAACTCTTTCACCAAATTGCACATTGACTACATTCCAAATAATTAATTTTTTTTTAGTGGAGTGGAAGGCCTGACAAAAGAAACTCACACAAACACCATTACAGCCGATTTCTTTGCCTGCTTGGTTATACCCTCTTTCAGAAGTTGGATTTCCATAAATCAAGCACAAATAAACTAACTGTATAAGAAAAGAAGATTCTAGAAAGCAATGTGAAAACCTCTCTAAATCTGAGAGTATTCTGATATTGAATCAAAAAAATGAAAAAGGTGTGTACAAATAATGTAACTGCTCTGTTTATATACAACAAGAGAAGAAAGAAAAAGGCGGGAAAGTAAAACCAAGCTTGTAACTAACTCCTAACAAACTCCACTGTGAAACGGCTTCTGAGCTTGACCAACCAGATCATGACATCTGGTTTTGCACGTGCTTCTCTTAAGTTTACAACTTCTCACGCGTTTGCTCTGTTTCTTCATTGAACAAAATGCTGCCGTTTTCTTAGCTTCTTTACTTATTTCATCAAAGCAACCTGGTGTCGTTTCCTTCTTGTTCTGCTGTCATTTAGTTGCTGTAGATCCACCTTCAACATAAACTTTTAGACTGAAAATTGTGGGTTCTACAACATCAGATTTTGGATGACAAAAACTGAGATAGTGCAACTGAGATTTTAACTTTCTAGGTACCATACTTATGCTTTAATTTTACATTGCAATATCATGGAAGTGTGTGTTAAAAGTTCGACCTTATATTCATGTGTTGAGAATAGTAAGTAGTAAATAGCTAACTTCTTATCAGTACTATTTTTTTTTTTTTCTTTTAGAATCTTCTTATCAGTACTTTATTAGTCAATCGAAGGTGAGTTTTTTTTTTTTTTTTTTTTGAACTATAAAATTTTATTAAAAAACAGAAAAAATTACAAAGGAGAAAACAAAAGAGCCTCCTCCTTGAGAACATCGCTCAGACAAGGGGGAGGGGCAATTGAAGGTGAGTTGTAACATTTTTTTTTTTTTTTTTAATTTTTAGATAGTTACAATAATCGAACTCTAGACCCCTAAGTACTTTGTGCATAAAGAAGTGTCAATTAAACTATAAATCTCTTGATAAGTGAGTTGTAGCATCTATTGAAGGTGCCATTGAACCCAACTTATACGATAGCGAGAGTAATCAGTAATGTTAGGGAGGGGTAAAATTAACAACAAACCTAACCAAATCAATCAAAAAAAAAAAAAAAAGGAAAAAAGTAATTTATGCTTCATTTATTATGTTATTTAATTGGCATTAATCAAATTCTTGTCATATCTGACTATAAGAATTTTTTTAATAAAATTTGTTATAACTTTGATACAAATTTTATAATAAAAAAAATTACAAATTAATATGATAAAAAATATAATTAGTATTTTATTTCAACAAAATAATATATAAATGTTTGAACTATTTTTCATTATCAGTAACAGATTTATGTATTAAAATATCTAATATTACTAGCACCATTTTTCGCTCAAGATCAAACAAAAGTGGATGGTGCCAACTACCAAGGATACCCTCTTTCACGCAATCCTACAAAGTTCAAAGAGAGTCCCACATGTTTTTGACTTTTGTGAAAACAGAAGGGAAAAAAAAATATTTATTTGTGTTATTGGACGTAGAGGGAAAGAAAAATGTAAGAAAGATAATAATAATAAAAAATTTACTATTTTATCCTTATAAATTCTAAGTTAATATTTAATTATGAAAATATTAATGTAATTTCACAAATATTTGAAAATTTTCATGTGTATAAATGTAAGAGTAATTTTGTGGATTTGGAGGGAATGAAAAAAATATAAAATTGGCGAGACCCATAAAAACCAATTATTTCCATATTTTATTTCTCTCATCTCTTTCCTTATAAACAAAGGAAAAAAGAATTCTTGACAGATGATTTTCTCTTTCCTTAAGATTCACAAAATCAATTTTGCTAAAAAAGGAACAAGTGAAAAGCCATTTCAAAGATGGGGTCCCTGTGGATCTATAGTATATCAATATGTCAGCTAAAAAGCAAAAAATAAAACTTTGATTTTTTTCCCTCACGAATAAAATTTTACAAAAAATCCTATTACACACTCTATATACACTAAATTTCAATTAAAATTGTGAAATCGAGTTTTAAAAAAATAATTTTTAGTCACACGATAGTGTGTGTACAGTAAGTGTGTATTGTTACCCAAAATTTTATGCTTCCTCAATGACATTGAGGTGCCTATAAGTCCATTTACTGTCATATATGCGTGCAACATATGAGATATGAGATGCCATGTTAAAGCTTCAAATTATTTTTGTAGAGTAAATTCTAGTACCACATAAAATGTCACAACTTTTGTCATAACTATCTTACGTGGCAAATTGTGATTAGCTACCTATTATTTCACTAGACCTATATTTTTCACATAAACCCATCATTTTTTCTCCACTACTCACAATTTGTCATGTAGACAACTATAGCAAAAGTTGTGATCTAATTTGTGATTCTAAAACCTTTTATTTTTGTATTGGAAAAACTATCGATTGAGAATCCATTCCACACAATCTTACTAGTTGAGGAGAGGGCTGTGCATTTTTTACTTTTCTGGAAAAGTAGCTATTTTTTTAGTCACCACTCACTCAGATATCATAAGCATAGTTGTCAAAACGTGAATCGTATTTTAAATCAATTTTTTATTTTTCTGTATCATGAATATAAGATACACAAACACCTAATAAAATAAATTATAGATATACATATATAAAAGGTATATTCATTATAAATTCGTAATATATTCAACTAATGACCAATTTAATCATTATTTATGTAATAATATTTAACAAAACTAACTAAAAAAATCAAATTAACATATGTTTATACCATTCACATACAAGTTAACTAAGTTGGTCCTTGCTCTTGCCTATTCCCTTTTGAGGGGCAAGGGATTGAGTAGATAAAGCTTATTAAGGTAAATCAAAATCTACATAAGAATGAGTACTCTAATAGGAAATGACATACAATTAATCTTTGATGTTTTAACAATTTATAATTGTAGGGTGTTCTTAAAAGTCAATTATTGTCAAACAATGTGTTAAAAGGGAGAATCGGTAGCTTTTATATTCCTGGTTTGAAGCTTATAAGCATAAGCCCAAACCCATTGAAAAAAATACATTATTTGGAAATGAAAGACATTTTTTTGTTTTTTTTTATCAATAGTTGTGCATAGCCTAATAGGCCTCTCCGGTCTTTGTCTTGAGGTTGCCAAGCTTGACTTGTTTCCAAAGCACTTGAGTACCTTCAAAAGAGACTTAGAGAGCATTAGGACAGATTACATAGAGCTTTGGGTCTTTTTTACAAGTGCAGAGTGCATAAGTAATTCACTCTTTAAACTCTAAATTCAAAAGCAAGGTCAACAACATTTTGCCTTCTGGGGTTATACCAACTAATAAGCTTCCCAACTCCTCCCCAATACTCACCTATGTTTTGAGTCTTTTGACTACAAATGGCTTCTCCTCCAGTACTTGTATCTCTTACTTAATGGTTCTCTGAACTTTTTGAGAACATGCCGAGGATTATGAAGTTGCAGAGTTTTGTTTTTCCTCGGATAATTTTTTTTTGAACTCTGCAGATGTATATAGCATATCCCCAAATATCATCAATCCCCATCTGAAGGAAACGACTGTTGATCTCCAATTTTATGTCCAAACAACTTGACCTATCATTTTGACATTCATTACCAGAAATCAAGCCCAAATTACAAATCTAAGATCCTATGTCTGTATGCAATTGCATCTGGATGCTCCAACAAAATGACATTTTAAAATAAAAGCTACTCAAAATTTTCCAGTTCAATGTTCAACAATAAATATGATTATGTTATGCACCCTTTGTTACCCACTAACACCCAGTTTATTTCAAGAAGAAAGTATTAACATCATTTCAATAAGGTAAAAAATACAAGTGAAAGAAAGAAAAGTGTGTGTGTGTGTGCACGTGCCATGTCGTGGGCTACTCTTCAGCGATAACCGGGAGAAATGAAATAGGAAAACCTTTTATCCTAGAAAGGTTACTAATAAAAAAGAATGATACCTTGATATAAGTTTCCCAAAGATCATAATTTTCTGTCAGTGTTTGGGAAATTTCATCCCAGCAAAGCCAATCTATTTGAGGTGATCCTTGATGTATGTATACTCTTTCATTAAGCTTAAATAATAATCTTCTAGTACTTCTTTACCACAAAGAAGTCTAAATTGTTTACTGAATAATGCAATCATCTAAGTCAAAGCTAGTGCTTTGTATGCAGGACCAATTAAATTCTTCTGTGCAACTGCTCTAACATGAGGTTAATAAAATAATGGACCATGAGAATGACTATTAGCAAATAATTGGTCAACAACTTCACCTACAACTTCAAAATAACTCTCATTATTATGAGAGAATTTATTCTAAATGTATGAGGTACCAAAGAAAAACAGTACACTAATTTTCATTTAAAATAGCCTTTAAAAAAAATGAATAATCTCGTGCATTACCAGAAATTCGGAGATTTCACTACTTTTACATGACACTTTCAGGAAAGCCTAATGTAGTCATTGCATCATAGTGAAGTTAAAACTTATCACAAAACAACTTAGACAATTTTTAAACATTAATCATAATAGCAAATGGACAACTAATGCACCTGTATTTTTTACATGCTAGTGTAGTCATAAATTATGTAGAGCCATAAATTGTTCATACCAATCTTGTCTACCTATATGCAGTATTGAGAGAGAGAGAGAGAGAGATCATTACGCTGACTACTGTCAGGGTAACTTACTTGGCAAAATTCTATTGAAATCAATGCAATCTGAACAAGAACACATATATTTAGACAAACTGAACACTTTCACCAAATCGCTCATTGACTACAATCCAAATAATTAATTTTTTTTGGCGGGGTGGAAGACCTAACAAAAGAAACTCACACAAACACCATTAAAGCCGATATCTTGACTCGCTTGGTTATACCATCTATCAAAAGTTGGATATTCATAAATCAAGCACAAATAAAATTAATTTAGACTGAAAATTGTGGGTTCTATAACATCAGATTTTGGATGACAAAAACTGAGATAATGCAACTGAAAGGACTCTAATATTGTAGGTCAAGAAACACTACCATGAAAATACAACAATATAAGCCAGCAATACATTATTAAATTATTTTGAAAGCACTCAATGCTGAACAAACATACCAATCATCAGATCTGGGTCTTCACTGTTGAAATATGCACTGCATACAAAAATGTTTTCTCTGTTAGTAACCTCTTTGCCATCTATAACAAATCATTTCAAACAGCTTGGCACATATTTATTTCTATAGGACTGATATTTTATATATAAGCAGCTAAATAGAGCAAATAATTGTCTAAAGATACTAGAATGGATAAATGGAAATTCACCTAGGTATAAGAATTCTAGACATAATCTCAGAGGTTACTATTTCTCCCAATCTCAAGACAACCCATTATGTACAAGAAGAACCTTTGTATCATTACATTGCTTCCTCAAATGTTTGTATCTATGCTGAGCATCTTTGTGATGGTGAGACCAAATTTCCCATTGAAAAGTCTGACCATTCCAATCCAAGCCTTGACCATGAATCCATCACTAACTTTATTCACATTAAGCATTTGGTATTGTAACAATCCAAAGAGGTAATAATCCATTTTTTATGTCAGATTTATTCTTGGACATTCACCATCAGCACAAGAATGGCCTTCTTTTATGCACCAACAAGAATGATAAAATTTATTTATGGGGAGATAACAATTCATTTAACAAATCATTTGAGAATGCACTTGCTGGGACAGGGTTATTCAATGCGACACCGAATTGGTAGAAGAATTTTTAATCACTAACTAACTAAAATGATAAATAAAAAAATAAAAAAAAATACATGTGAACAAAGCAGTGGCTAATGAAAGGAAAACTATTGGAGAAAATCTTCTTTCTTTTTTAAAAATTCTATTTTACAACTATTTGATATGATTCTTAGAAAGGAACAAAATATAATTATCAAATGAACCAATCAAAAAAAATGGAAATTGAACTTCAGTTTATCTTACATATTTGCCACATGGATCAGCACACTAAAGAGATAAGGAAAATAGGCAAACTCTAAAGTACTCCAAATAGAGCAATCCAGCATCCTTTTGTCAAATATAATTTCTGCCAATTACAATGTCCACATTTGTTCAATCAGCACATTCCAAATTGCCTAAAACATAGTTTCTAGCAGCAACCACAAACTTATTTTGGCATGAGAAGAGAACCTACCTTATAGCCTTGAAGACCTCCCAGTACTCTCCCACCAAAACGAAGTCACTTGAACCCATTTTCATTTTTAATATGGGAGCCTTAAAGCAAAGAAGCAGACAACTAAGATGGCTTAGCTCAGTTGTACATCCCCACAAGATGATGATAGGTCCATAGAGAAGTGTGAATCACCTGTAATGCTGAAAATGCCAGTCAGGGATCTATTCACAAGAACTGAGAATTTCACAGTGCAGATTGGAGACATAAGCTGAAGTCCAGCTTGCCCTGTAATGATATCTGTTAATAACAAAGAAATTTGACGAGTGTCACACCAAAACACCAAAAAAAAAAAAAAAAAAAAACAGAGAATCTAGAATGCAATCCAAAACAATGCTCATGTATCACTCTTCTCTATAGACCCATATTACTGGCTACCATTGTGTTCTTATTCCAAAGACAATTTTTTAAAAAAATAAAGAGAAAAGCTAATTTCTAAAATAATTTTCTTTCCTAAACTTTCCAAAAGCTTCTTCTCATTCTTTTTTTTTTTTTTTTTTAATATAGAGAAAGTATTAATAATTACAAATAGCAGTACATTGGTGGCATTTAAGCTTTGTATGTAGGATGGAATCTCCTCCAACCAGATTTAATCCCCACCAAATTTAAAGCAAATGACAGAGATTTCTAATCCATACTAATATATTCCAAAAAACCAAAAGGTTTACACCATTTTATGATACTATACTGTTTCTTACTTATCACCTAATTTTGTAGATCCATTACTCCTAGGTTGGAGCATTGCACGAGTTTAATTAGTTAATTATATTATTTACTTACCTCATTATTTTCTTAGGTTCCCAATGATACTTAAATTTTGTTTGTATGAATCTAAGACATCCAGATTATCGAAAAAAAAAAAGTACAAGACTTGTGTAGAGTGCACATCAGAAATCTAAGTCATATGCTTATAATATTTTTCAACCAGCTGTTAAAACCTATTAGGGTATGTATGTAAATGAGTTTATGTGCTGTACAGTTCTTGTTTCATTAACTCCAAACACAAATACACATTTCCCTCTTCCCTCATTAACTTTGAAAAAATGGCTTATGTGTCAATATAACTGCTTTACTGCTTATTGTATACTTCCTAAGATTTTAAGCAACTCTTAGTTAAATGCTTAATTCTGCCAAGTCTAGCGGGCCTCAATTGGAAAGTGACACTCTGTGTAAAGTTGTTATTTACAACTATTTTGTGTTGGCTTTAATTCCGTGCCGTATTGTATATGGGATTTTATTGTAAGGGTTGTGTGTGAGAGAGAGTGTGAAGACTCAAGCTATTATTGAAGACCAAGTGGATTTCGCAAGAATATTCACGAGAAGCTATCCCACGAAGTAAGCCACGTGCAGAGCACATGACTAGAATACGCAAAGTCATGACAGCTGGTTTTTGCGAGTAATTCGCAGGTAAGGCCTTCCCTCGAAACATTCTGTTTTGCAATTTTGGAATATCTGCTCCACCATGTCTTCACCCACACTATATATACCCTCATTACCCACATATTGTAAGGAGTGTTTTTCAAAGAAAAAACCCTAGCATACACTTGAGAGTTAGAGATTGTTATACCCACAATTATCTACACAATCCATTGTGGTTTTCCTTTACTCCTACCTCTCTATATCCAAATCCTCAAGAGGTTGATAGCACAAACACTTATCACACCCAATCTGAGTGTAAAGTGAGGTTTTGGTACTGTTGGGAAGCATTGGAAGAAGCTAATCGTTGGCGGATGCAATCGGGCTGAATTGTGTGATCTGGGAAAGCTAGAGAAGACAAGACTCCGAGAAGTCCGTTGATAGCAGAAGCTTGGAGGGCTCAAGTACATTGGGTAGACTAGGTTTGGAGGGTCTTTTGTTATTCGTGTACTCCAACTTTATTCTCTAGTGGATTGATTTACCACTCAGAGGGCAACGAGAGATTTTTCGCCACGTTCTTCAGTTTCCTCTTCAATAACACGTCTCCGTGTTATCTTGTGTTTGCATCCTTCTTCTCTACTCTTTTAGCTTTCATTTTATTGTTGATATTTGATGAATATGGCGTAGAATAGTTTTATCATTTGTTCACTCGCATTTACTCTTATTCCGCACTTAGTTTAAGTTAGAATAAAAGCAACCGAGCCGTAATTTTTTATTGGGGGTCTAAACAAGCTCTTGTGTATTCACACATATTCAAGCTTTCACTCTATCCTAATCTCTTGAGAATCACCAAGCAATGTTGATCTTCATCAATATAATTTTTTTTTTTTTTTGGCTTTATTTGTCCATTGAGTCGCAGAACTTTGTACTTTTTCTAAAAGAATTTTGAAAACATCTTTTCAATTAAAAGGAACGCAACTCAGCAACAAATCACATTACTAATTTCTTTCATTAGTTCTGTTCTTTTGTTTGCATTACTACATCCTTTCAAATTGGCTTAATACCCCTTTAATGATGAGCATGTTAATTTAATGAAAGAGAGTGAGAAGTGACAAAGATGCAAATCAAACAATACAACTAAAGAGGAGACATACTCTGCATTCAACAACTCAAAAGAAATCAAACAAAGATGATGTAAAGGAAAACAGTTTCAAAGTAATAATGTTTACTTGAAATTTGATCTAGAGCTTTTAATTTTCTTTGACTGTGGCTATGAATTGAAATTGGAATCATCTTTCACCGAGGGATAGGCCAGTGAAGAGGAACCCAAAATAAACCCATGTCCAACAGTTAAAGCAAATCCCATATCAAAGTCAGACCCACTTGTCACATCTATTGGAAGCCCTGAATCAGATGACAAAGAAAGGTGCACAATGTCATCAAGGACAATCTAAGCCATTAGATGATCTGAATTCATAGGGATAGGCAGTTGATGACAATACCAAATCACAGCCATCACTGTGAAAGCCCTTCAAACTTGACAGAACCAAATCACAAATGCATTCTATATGGACCCCTATCACTTCTTTAATCTTTGTGCTTTTGAACGTTCGTATACTTACCACTGATGGAAATGACAACATGATAATCAAATCCAATGGGCAAGAGACTTCCGCCCAGGTATGTGATTAGGGGCTTGCATTTGGTACCCCCACCATGTCAACTTCAGTAAAAGTGGATGGATTGGATATACAGTTTATAAACTAATATAGATAGCAATTACCTAGTAGTTGTGTGAAAGCAAAAGCAAAATGAGAGAGCAAATGTATAGTCAACACTCAATAGGTTACAGCTCTTCTCTATATATATATAGTGAAACAGAGTAGAATAAGAAAGAAAAGGAAAGAAATGAAGAAGTAGGGGAAGAAAATAGTTGTAACAGAAAATTAAAAGCAACTCGACCTCTGCAAAGACAACGACAAATAATCAGACTTAATTATAACAGAAAGCGCATATCTCATAAGTAAAACGGCACCGTTTTGCACTTGTTCCTTTTATTCATTAAAAGTTGAACGACGATGTTTCATTTAAATGAGGATCTCTAGAATAAAACGATAGCGTTTTGCCACCGCTTTTCTTCGCTGAGATCGTTATGAGAGTTGAGAATGCTCGATGGTCTATCTTCAACAAGTTAATGCTCATATTCACATTGTCGCATCTCACTCAGTACTACCAACCCCATCAGGCTCAATACCAAGAAGCCAAATGCAGTCACCATTCCCATAATCATTTCCATAAATATTGGTTGTTCTGTATCGCTAAAGTTTGTTCCAACTCCAAGCTCAACAGGCATGTCAGTCAAACATTATATTGAGCTATATATAGCCTATAGTCTTTGTCCTCCTCAGTACAATTGCAAGAATATGTCTTTACTACACATGGCTTCCCTCAACCGCCTCTTGTATCTCTTTCCAACTTTCAATACCATAAATCTAAGCACAAATCAGAATAATCGTCTAAGATCTTGTCTCTGTATGCAACTGCATTTGGATGCTCCTTCAAGATTTCATTTTTAAATGAAAGCTGCTCAAGATTATACAGTTTGATGTTCAAATATCAATAAGATTACGTTCTGCACCCTACATTACCCACCAACACAGTTTATTTCATGAAGACTATATTAACATCATTTCATGCATTATGGGGGAAAGGTACAAAGAGAAAGAAAGAACGAATGTGTATGTTTGTGTGTGCACACTTGTTTACCATATTATGGCGCGCTCAGTGCGGAATGAAATGGTAAGACCCTTTAACCTATCACTGTTTGAAGCAAAGCCGTTATAATTGAGAATATTTGTAATATCAGTATACTCTTTCATCAAGCTCCAATATTGATCTTTTAGTACATCTTTGTCACAAAGAAGTCCCTTTTTTTTTCTTTTTTTCTTTTTTTTTTTCTAAATGATGCATTCATCCGGGTCCAAGCTTAAACATTGTATCTATGACCAATCTTATTCCCTCTGTGCAACTGTTCTAACATAAGATCAATAAAAGAACGATCCATTTCCCTTGTCCTATTTATCCTCAAGGATCATTATTAGCAGGGGACTGGTAATCCTCTTCACCTAAAACTTCAAAACTAAACTGCCATTACATGAGAGAATTTGTTCTAGAAGCATATGTTACAAAGAAAAAACGACATAATAATGTTTCTCCACATTATTTAACAAATACAATAAATTAAAACATTACATGAAATGGGTAAATTCAGTTCTTCTATATTGAACTTTACAAAAAACTGAGTCAAGTAGTTGTTTTCACATCAAATTAATACTTTTTTTGCAATGTTGGCAACAAAGTAATGCTTATTACAACACAAAAGTAGGGTATTGACTAGCTGCCAATTATCAATAGTTGTGCACACCCTAACAGGCCTCTTTGGTCTTTTCAAGGCACTTGTCTAGGTCAATAACCCCGGCCTTCTGATTGTCGGCAAACAGGTTCCTCTTTTTCACGTTTAAATGTTCATGTCAGTGAGTTATACACACGTGAAGAAAAAAAAGGATTTTTTCTTTTCCTATAGTTCATAAGAATTTGGACAAAAACTAAATGTTTGTATGACCAAAGCAGTTCCAAGGCCAACAGGCACGTTAAACATTGCCCTAGCAAAGTAGTCAGCCATGGACATTCCTGCTGACCTGCTTTGGTAACTTCCATTTCAGCAATCAGATCCCTCACTGAAGTTCCCAATTTTTAGTGCTGTGAGCCGAACAAGAGCAGGCAGCAATTCCAGAAGTGCTCCAAGCGGTGCTAGTCAGTTAAGTAGTTCCCCAGAAGTAGTGGATATCCAAGACACAATCATAACAAATGCCATAAGCAGTACAGGCATCTGCTCAGTTTTGGGGGGCCTCTTCTATTATAAAGTAAAGAACTGCAAGAGAGGAGCTGGCTAAGATTAGTATTAACTAGTGAGAGAAGTGGGTGTGTGGAAGGGGGAAATCAAGGAGATGATCAAATGGCAAGAAGTAGTTGCAAGTATTTAAATAGCCTAGGGGGCATAGAACAATATTGGTTCATGCATACAATTTTCTCCATTTTGATAGTGTCGTTTGCACAATTGTGAGCTTTAAAAGAAATGAGAGGAACCACCCATACTTGAGATTGCATATGCAATTAAAAGAGATCATCAGCACCTATCAATTAAACAAATGTACTTCATTTCTGTAAAAATAAAACAATCTCAAATATACATGATACTTTAATAAAAACAGATGATACTTCCTGAAATAAATATTGTTATAAGATAAAATAGAACATATGTAATTTATATCAGCCTTACAGCATTTACTTCCTAGTTAATTAATGAAGTAATAAGTGAAATGAACTACAATCACTTACAAAAAAATAAACCATCAAGCCAGTCCAAATAAGTATTCACAAGGCCATGTAGCTTATGCTCATTTCTCTGCAACATTTATTTATATTGTATCTGTGTATCTATTGTGTGTGGGGGGGGGGGGGGGGGGGGGGGGGGGGGGGGGGGGGGAGGGTGTTAGGGGTGCTTATTTTTCCTCTAATATGAACAAGTTTGCAAACATGTCTTATCAACAGGAGCTACTTAAGTCATAACCGGCTTTGCTTACATTCAGCAGAAACCATTTTACCAATTCTTGTAGAAAGCAGCAAATGGTTGGTGATCCAAAGAGTGGCTAAAAGCAAGATAGGGATATATAAATGTTGGAGATAGTAAAGGGTTATTTTTATAAAAAAAATTATGAAATTCTAGTGGAGATAGAGCTCTAGCTATCTTTGCATAGACTAATAAGAAGGAAAAGGGGGGAGGGGGAAGTTTGGTTGCCTATAACTCTTTCCTGTTTTATGCACTACCTAGAATAATAAATAAGTAATTAGATCTTTGCGTAAACAAGATAATCGCTACTGAAAACAAGCTCAATATAAGCACAATACCAGTAGCATACATTAAAATGCAAATGACAAATGCAACATTTCTGCAGATGCATGACAGGATATAAAAACACACCCATATTTACTTCTTGACTCATTATCAAGGTCTATATCATGACTTGTTCGGCAGTTTCTTTCATCTGATGTTGTATTTGCACATATCAAGCACAATTCATTGAAGATCATAAACGCTTTATTCTGTACAACTGCACCTCCAGGTGATCCTGCATGTATATTATGCCAGTTTACTATCACCCCAAAGGCAGAGATCACATCAAAATGTGAACAAAAAACCAGTGGAACAATCACTTGCTATGACCATCTGTTTAGTATCATCCCAAGAAAATCCATTTTGACTAAAGACGATTCTTTCTGTTTATCCCTAATTTTCTACCGTCCTGCATCATGTCTAATTGTTTGTCCTAAATTCCAAACCCCCCCCCCCTCTCTCTCCCTCTCTCTCCAATGGCATCATTTTATGTCTTACATCTAAAATACTTCACTTTTATTTTTTATTTTTATATTAATGATGTGACAGGTTAAGATCATTTTGCAAAGTATTCAAAAAAAGCCCAAAATATGTTTTAATAAATTCCATCTATATAACAAGCTAATCATATAATTGCCCATGTATGCGTACATATGTCAAAGCAATAGTCTTTCAGTCTTAGTGCCACCTGAATAACAAAAGCCACAAGAATATTATAGGTACCTCTGACAATCTTGTCATTTGATAAGAAGCTACTTTTTCTTTTCGTTTTATGGTAAGTGGTTTGCTAATAAGCCTTGCCTGTACTAAAGCAAAATCAGACACATTCTTGATGTTGCACAAATACCATTATAATGGAATCTGCAAATCCCAGAATTAATCGAAACATAGATACCAGTCAATCTGGATGCAGATAATCAAAGGTCATTAGCATCCAAAAATCCCCTCCTTTTAATTTGAGTATTGTATAGCGGTTATAGCCTAATAGCAAACTACTAAGAAGAGCAACTCACATTGACAGTGCAGAAGAATAAGATTTATTTTCAACTTCCAGCAGAAACAAATGGAACTTTAAGTGCATATTTATATGTATAAAAGCCTTTCCCACCTAATGCCCAGCCCTACAAACAAATGAAAAGAATATGTTTATACACTTTATTTTTATATTTTATGAATAGTTTACACTCTTTATATCACTTGCGATCTTCAACTCATGTTGATAATTTTTACTGCATGATGTGGTTATATAGTCTGGAGTTATTTAGTGGAGCTAATGTGCTGTAGTTATCTTATCTGTAGACTAACCAATACACATCTTCTTCCTTAAGCCCACTTCCAGTCTTAAATATTCAACCTTCTACCTATGACCTTTTCAGTATAAACAATATACAGATTTAGACGTTCTTTGGCAACGGCCATTGTTTGTATTTGGATAAACAGTGAACTCGAAATCAGTACAAACCCCATAAAGCTCAATAACAGGAAGACAATGCAGGCACCATTCCCATAAGCATTTGGAGAAACATTGGTTTTGTATTATCAAAGCTGTTCCAAGCCCAACAAGCATGTCAAACATTGGCTCAGCAAAGCAGCTAGCCATGGCCACTGTTGGCTGAGTCATATCAGCAACAAAAAGCCTGTTCCAATTTGCCTGTAACAAACTCATAACACATGCTATGAACAGTACAAGCATCTGATCAGTTTTTTGGGGCTAGTGAACAACTTCAAGAGGAGCTGGCAAAAGACTACCCTAGATCAGAGAGGAAAACAGGTGCATTAAAGGAGGACAACAATAGGATGATCAAATGATTTGCAAGAATATGGAAGGGATAGAGGCAAAAGAGCAATATTGGCTGATATAAATAATTTGCTTCATTCTAAAGGTGCAGCTTGAGGAATTGTGAGCTTTAAAAGAAATGAGGAAAGAAGCTCATAAAGTTTTAAGATCTGAATATGCAATTTAAAGAAAAAATTAGCAAAATCATTTGAAGAAAGCTACTTGCAGTTGATTCCTCTACATATAAAACATTCTGAACCTGAACATGAGTTTCATGGTATGTCCCTATGCAAGGAGATTAGAAGAGAAGTACTAATAATGTGTAAAGTTACAGTTCCAAATTGCTAGCATTTTCCTTTATCACTTTTCTGTTGCTTGCTTGATTTGGGGAATATTAGGGTGGAATTTGGAAGAGATTGTTAGCTGAGGGTGAAATATATCAAGATAATAAAATAAAATTTAAAAAAATTATTGTTTTGTTAACCTTCATTTTCATCACCACAAGCTCCCATATACAAACTCAAAAGCAGGCACATAATAAAATTTAATGACTCAGACAAAGTAAGCGAAGTTACTAATCAGGAGACCCCACTGACATTTCAAGGCCAATACATTGACCAAGCACTTGAGAACCATTTCTAGAAGTTTATTTGATGCATACACGTATTCTACCAGCAGTTCCAAATAGGCATCTAGCTTTGTTGATCATTATCAACAAACAACAGAGTTACATCTATTTTTTCTTCTTCTGATAAATGAGTAACAAGGTATAGCAGAAGCTATAGTTAACAACTAAAGTAGGACTAAAGTCCTAGCAGTTATGCCAAAGTGCAACACATAATCAGTCACAAGCTGAATCTGAGAACAGAATAGGAGCTATCCCACAGGCTACAAAGCACCTTGTTTTAAATGGAATTGCATTAGCCTCCATTATCAAATTTAATTCTACCCTTTATCTCCCATTGAATTAATTTTACAATGCCTTCTACACTTCTTCATAATGTCATTCCAATTTTCAGAGACTCAGTACACAAAAATCCAAAATTCAGAAATAGTTTCCGCTGAATCAGCATCAGAGCAGATTAACAATGTTCCACATGATCCAGTGCACGGGGCATACTAATATTTCAAGTGAAAATTCTCTTATTAACGTTTATTCTATCTACTTAGTCAAGCTTGGCATATCTAGGAGCAAGAAAATATCAAGGTACACCTTTCAAAATCACCTTACAGCTGCATTCTTTCTTCAGACCCTAAATCTCAAAAATTAAGAAAAATATTTTCACTATAGAACTGCCTCTTCTTGAACCCATCTAAAGAATAAGCCTTCGATTTATATTGCACACCAGGTACTTTAACGATGTTTTACCTCAAATAATATATTGAACAACATTGTGTTGTTTCCATGACCCTCGTATACAGAGACACCTAAAAATTGAATTATCTTTCATGCTTTGGCTCCAAAGAATCACATGTGCCCTTGTTCATATTTTCTTTGGTCAAAGAAGAACCTTCTTTTTCTCCCCTGCATTAGCATCATTTACATATTCAACTTGATGTTCCTAATTTCTCTACTACTCAGCATCCTGCATTTGATAGTCTTAATTTTACAATAATTTAGAGGTTTTAAAAGCCTTATTATGGAACTGCCTTTAAGAAAATAACATTAACCTATATACCAAAACAAAAAGGCAGATATACATAGAAATACATAAATGTATGCATATGTGAGTGTGTGTGTGTGTGTGTATGTGTGAAAGAGAGAGAGGGAATCAGACTGCCAAGTTTGTAACGATTGAATATATTTAGCAAGATCTCATTTAACATAGAATCCATCTCCAAACATTTTTCCACTCCAATAGCTGGGTTACCAAGTAAAGTAATGTAATTATGTAACTCCCATCTATTTCCCCAAAGCCAGTTTCCAAACGACACATCATTACTAAATTGAGCTCATTCTCATAAAAAATAAAGCAGAACACATAGAGCACCAGATATATACATGAGCTCTAAAAACATTCAAACAAAAACAAAAGTCACATCTCAAACATACCATTCCAAGAGCTCGACAGGACCTAAACCAGGTTTCACTTCCTCCAAATTTCCTGAAACCTCTCTGATCTAGCAGTCTTGTTCAACCAAACCTCTCTCCCCTGATGAAACTTGCCTCAGCACCCCTCCTCCATCATAATGACAATCCACGCTCCACACTAAAATAGAGGAAAAAATTGTTAGTTCAAAGTCTAAAAAGTTTTAATGGAAAGAAAAGGCCTAGGAATGAGCTCTAAAGTTAACAACTTATGCAGAGAGTGAATTAAGAACGTGTACAACTCAAATAATATTTGAAAATTAAAAAAAAAAATGATAATTTGTTCAACTCAAAGCCCCACTTGCAGAAGAAGTGTCATTAACTAGTCAAGCATGGCATATCTGGGTACACCTTTCAAAAGCACCTTACAGCTGAATTCTTTCTTCAAATCCTAATCCTCCAAAATCAAGGAAAAAAATATTTGCTGTTATACAGACTCTCCTTAAACCCTTGTTAAGAATTAGCTTTCAATTTATATGGCACACCAGGTACCTTAACTATATTTTAGCTCAATTATTACATTAAACAACATTGTATTTCTTCCATGACCCTCATGTACAGAAGACCCAAAATTTCTACACTACGTTTCATCCTTTGGTTCCAAAGAACCACAAATTCCCTTGTTCATTTCCCCCACCCCCCGGCATTAGCATCAACTATATAGTCAACAGGACGTTCTAATTGCACTACAACTCGACATCCTCCGTTTGATAGGTCCAAATTTTACAATAATTCAGAGGTTCTAAAATCCTTTTTATGGAACTGCATTCAAGAAAGCGAACATCAGATTGTTTCCAATCTTTAAATTTCACGTAGCCTCTCTAATGTTAATACCTTCACTTCCTCCAAATTCACTGAAATCTAAAGAGTACTCTTAAAAGTGAAATCCTGCTTAGTTTTGACAAATATATTTTGTGACAATGACAACAAAATGTCTACGTTTGTTCAATCAATACATTCCAAACTGCCTAAAACATAGTTATAATGCTGACAGATGCCAGTTGGGGGTCAGTTGACAAGAACTGAGAATGTCCATCTTGTCCCGTAACCAAATCCATTACAAATAATTTTCACAAATAAAAACTAAGGAGTAATCACTAAAAAAAAAAAAAAACAGTTAAAAGGGTATTTGCTGTTTACCATAGAATCTAGTTGTCATCACAAAATCATTGAAACTCATAAAAGGACAATACTAATTACAAATTCTTTTTCTTTTTCTTTTTCTTCTTTTAATAAAGTAGGATTGAAATTGAAAATCTTCCTATGGATACAGGCTGAAGGTGAAATGGCCCAATAAATGGTTGACATTGCCCAGTAGAAATTTCAGTATCCATCGTGGCCCACGAACGAATTTAAAATGAAGGGAATGGAGCCAATTTTCCCAACAATAAAAATACAAAAAATAGAATTTCAAAAAGGGAAAAATAATATTTATGCTTTGTTTTTGTGTTTTCCGAAGTTTTACACTTAACCCAATTCAGGGTTTATTAAATTGTCCATTCAAGTTTCAAAACTAATTAGGAATATAAAAAAATACAACCAAAATAACATCCAACCAAATTATTATACAAAATTCAATAGGCATTTTGAAAAAACATAGATACAATAATTGAGGATCTGATGTCTTTGGTGACCTATTTCAATTGTTTTTTTCCAAGGAAATTTGCCATTAAAATATGAAATAAATAATTTTTTGTTTACAGCATTTATAAAGTACTAAAATTATGATTCGTTATCTTAAAATACAAAACACACATGAATTATTAGTTTTTTTTTTTTTTTTTAATGAAAAATTATTATTTATGTTATGTACCATTATATCACCTACGTATCCCACCATTACATTCCTATATCAATCATGATAATCACCAAAAAAGACAACTAGAACATGAGTATTTTCTGTGACAAAAAATTAAACTCATATTGCTCTTTGCCACCTATCCCTTTTATGAGTTTGCATTAACAAATTGCAAACTTATAAAAAGGGATAGGTGGCAAAGAGCAATATTGGATGATGCATAGAATCTGCTCCTTTATGAAGATGTGGTTTAAGGGTATTTAAGTGTGACGCTCTTGTGTGCAATGTAAGAAAATCAGGCCAACACAATTTGAAGAACTCCACTCACAATTTTCTTTCCTTTTTAGAAGAACTCTACTCATAATTGATTCCTGTAGAAATTAAAAAATAGTAACTTCAACATAGATTTTGTATCTTTTTTTTATATTATTTATCTATAAGTGAACCTAAACATAGACTTTCATGGTATCTCTCAGTGCAAGGAGATCAAAAGTTATAATGATGTATAAAGTTCTAGTTCAAGATTGCAAGCATTTTTCTTTTATCACTTTTTTCTGTTGCTTGTTCTTTTTGGGGATTTTATGGAGGGATTTGGGAAACTCTGTTAGAGAAGGGCCATATGCATCAAGCTAAACAAAGAAACTAGTGTTTTACATGTTGACCCTCATTTCATTAACCTAGTCTATCAATCATCATAGGTTACATTACATGTTTTACAAAAGCAGGCAGATAACATTAGTACCGAAAATAACTACACTAGGTTACTGATCTAGAGACCATTCAATGCCAATAAGTTGATCAGTTCCTTCGATTTCATATATATATTTTGACATGTACCCCTTGTTTTACCAGCTCTTCCAAATTGGCAATTGGCTATGTTGATTATTATCAACTTAAGACAGAGCTAATTGACTATAAACACTAAAAAGATTGTCAAGCAGATTAACATTGTTCCACATGATCCAGTGCATGAGACAGCTACCTACGTTTAAAGTTCCAAGTGTCAACACTCTTCAATTCTAAACATCTCTTCCATCCACCAAGTCAACCTTGTTTTATCCTGGAGCAAGAAAATATCTGGGTAAACCACAAATCTATGAAAAAAAAATCGTCACTATAAAACTTCTGACTTTTCTTGAACCATTCAAAATATTAGATTTTACAATTCATATTGCAGGCCAGTATCTTAGTTGTGTTTCGCCCCAGTTCTTATGTTGACCAACATTGCATTATTTTCATGATACTCAAAGAAGAACCTTCTTTTTTCCCTTGCATTAGCGTCAAGTATAAAGACAATTGAACGTTCTAATTCCTCCACTACTCAACATCCCCTACTTGATAGGTCCAGATTTTATATTAATTCAGAGGCTTTAACAATTTCTGGATCAATTTATTTTCTAAAATAAGACAGAAGATTTTAAAATGGCTCTATTTAATGGAATGTGTGCTATTTCTAAATAAATAGTTATGTATGTTTGTACACAGACAAACACACACACACACACACACTCAACTTTTGTGAGAAAATAAAAGCATCATTTAGTTTTCTACCATTTGTATTTCAATTAACCAAGCCAATTAACCAATCCTTTCCATTGTAATCACACTGCAAGATTGCAACACAGAACTAAAAAATTTGTGTTGCAGTCAAGCCTACCAAATTCAGAAGAGGAAAAAAAGCAGAACAACCCTGAAGAGGTTGCTATGGGCGCACTGTGCTGAATAGAGGCGTAAGTAAACAACTGATTCAGAGAACAAAACCCAATTCATATTCAAGTATTTGATTTGTCTGACAACATTAAAATTAAAAACAAAATTTCTACCAAGTTTATAATGATGTGTAAATAGATAAAGCATAAGTCCAAATCCACCTAGAGTAAATTACTGTCAAATAATGTGTTAGAAGGGAGAAAAGGTTGCTTTTATCTTCTTGGGTTGAAGTTTATAATCATAAGCCCAAACCCACCTAAAAAGCTATATTAACTAGAATGGACATACAGTTAATTTTTTTTAAATTTATTTTTCTATTGATACAACAAAAAGGGCTGGTACAACGAAGAACCCTAGCCTCAGTTAATACCTGTTATGAACAGCAAATAACACTTGCATCCCCTGCTTCAGCAAGTCAGAAGTGTCTTCCATTATCACTTCTAATCTTCAAGGTAGCCTTCTCTTCTTCAGCAAATAACACTTGCATCCTCCAATATCTGACTTGCAATCAAGAGGACAAGTTAAGAAAATCCTTTAGGCTTAGCTCTCAGGAAAAAAAAAAAAAAAAATTTTGATTGCCAAATATCTTAGCAGTCTTTTTCTTTTCCCTACCTGTGATTTGACCACAAAAGCTGGCATGCCACCCCAGCCACCTCTCCATCTCGGAAGAAGCTTGCCAAAACCCTTTGGCGGTGATCACCAATTGTCAACTATCAGGAGCTGTGTACACTCTTAACAGGCCTCTCTGGTCTTTCATCATGAGGTTGCAAAGCCTGAGTTGTTCAAAAGCACTGAGTACCTATAAAACAGAGACATGGAGAGCATCAGGACGATTGCGTAGAGCTTTCTATCTTTTTTTCTTTTTCTTTTTCTTTTTTGCAATTTATAAGTAAAGAGTGCTTAAGTAAAACACTCTTTAGACAGTGCATTACAAGTTTCTACCATCTAGGGTTACACCAACCAGCAAGCTTCCCAACTCCTCCTCAATACTCACATATTTTTTACTACACATGGCCTCTCCTCAACTACTCCTTGATGGTTCTCTGAACATTTTGAGAACATGTTTGGGCTTACAAAGTTGTAGAATTCTTATTTTTCTCTGAGAAGATTTTGAGACTCCCAAGCTGGATATTGTATGTTCCCAATTACAATCAATCCCCATCCAAAGGGCATTACTGTTGATCTCTAATTTTAAGTCCAAACAACTTGATCTATCATTCCAACTTTCATTACCATAAATCAAGCACAAATCAGATCCATTCTTTGTATAAAACTCCAACTGGACTCTCATTCAAAATGTCATTTTTTTAATGAGAGCTACTAAAAAATTATCCCGTTCAATGTTCACTGATAAATATGAATTATGTTCTACAACCTATGTTACCTACTAACATGTTATTTACTTCATGATGAAAGTGCTAACAACCTATGTAACCCAGTAACATTTTATTTAGTTCATGACGACAGTATTAACATCATTTCATCAAGGGAAAAAATATATGTGAAAAAGAAAAAGTGTGCATGTGCACATCTGTGCTGTGGGGTACTCTTAATGATAGCCAGAGGAAATGAAAAAGGAAAATCCTTTATCCTAGCAAGTAGCAACATTACTGATGAGAAAGCACTGCACCTTGATATAAGTTATCCAAAGATATCATCGGTGGTCATTGTTTACGTAATGCAGGAAACTTTAAGCACAGTTTTATACAAACTAAAAAATTGTTCAGCTAGGAAAAAAAAAAGCTGAAAACAAAATGTTAGTTCGAAGTCCGCAATGTTTGAAACTTTGAATAAAAAGAAGGGTAGCCAGGATTCTTAAGGCAAAATCTTAAGCAAAAAATGTATTAAGAAAATGTCCAACTAGTAAAAATAAAAACTGACCCATGAAATAAAAATGTCCAACTAGAAGCATAGTTACATATTTATTTAAAAGCCCAATTAGAGGCCAACTTCAAAGAGTGACAGATCACCAACGCCAAGTATTCTTACCCTGCAAAGCTATAAGCCATGAGATGATATTTGTTGATCAAATTACTAATTTCCTTTCATTAATACTATTATTTTCTTTGCATTACCATATCCTTTCAAATTGGGTCAATACCCCTTTATGAATGAGGGCGTTAATTTAGTGTGACAGACCGAAAAGTGATAAAGATACCCAAAGATGCAAATCGAACAATACAACTGAAGTGGGTGACATACTTTGTCATTCAACAAGGCCAAAGAAATTGAACTAAAATGATGCAAAGGAAAACAGTTTCAATTTAATAACAGTACCTTGTCAAGTTTTCAAGGAATTTGGTCAAGAGGTTCTCATTTTCTTCAATTGTGGATATGGATTGAAGTCTGAATCATAGTTTACAGAGGAATAGGCCATTGAAGAGGGAGCTAAATCAAACCCATCTCCAACAGTTGAGTCAGATCCCAAACCCAAGTCAGACCCATTTGCCACATCTAATTGAAGCCTTGAATCAATTGGCAAAGAGAGAGGTGCCCAGTTTCGTGAGAGACTAGAGGAGGTTGACATTGTGTTACAGCTGATTGATTATATGAAAAAGTACTCCAATTTGGCCAGTCAGTATTGTACAGCCTACGCATTGAAGAAAATTAAAATCATAAACTATTCAAATAAAATAAGAAACCACAATTTTCCCCTTTTTGAAGGGAGCAAAATCTATTCCTGAGATTTTAAGTCACTCCTAATGAAATGCTTAGTTCTACCAAATGCTTAACCCTCAAATGACTTTGAAATTGTACCAAATTTAACAGGGCAATGACTTTATGAGCAGACTATATAATTCTAATATTTCAACTCAGCGATCCACTCCTACTCTGACTTCTGAATTTTTCTTATATATACATTCATAATACACAGTGCATTGTTTTGAATTAAGTCTTCTAGCGGAAAATAGTTTCAATGTAAAAATGATACCTGGGCATATTTCTTCGCATCGGACTCGGTTTCTTTGACGGTGGATATAGATTGAAAATGGAGTCATCTATTTATAAAGGGATTGGCTATTGAAGAAGAACCCAAATCAAACCTATTACCATCTGCTGAGTCAATACCCAAACATAAGTCAAGCCCATTTGCTATATCCACTAGACGCCTTGAATCAGATGTCATCAGGGACTAGAGGAGCTTGAAGGGTCTCCTGCGTCTGAGTCCGGATGTGAACCATTTTGAGATAGTAAAGGTGCGAGCAGCTCTGTGTCGTCATCAACATTTTGAGAATTGTGTTGGATGATAACGGAATTCTGAGGACATATGCATTCCACATGTACTCCCATCCTTGCAATCACAGGAGCGTATTTTCCGTTTTCACTTACCCAATGAGTGATTTTACATGAAATCTCAACACGATCCCGATCACCTTGCATCAAGTCTCCGAAATCCATCTGTAATCGACTGTGAGGTTCACCGTAAAACCACAAATGATCACACTTCAAATCATTAAAATGCCCGCTAACCACATGACATCGATTACGACTATCGGTAGAAATGTGGATATCACAAACACAATCGATTATATCATCACGAATAGAACCGTACTTATCATTATTAGCGTAACTGTCCTTCAACGGAATTAGATGAATAGCAACACAAAATGCAATTGATGGAAACTCAGGACCAACCCAGAATGATATGGAACTTTCAATGCTTTGATGATTGATCCAATTCGGAATCTTCTTTCCTGGTACTTTAATATCATATATCTCTCCAAAATCAACCAGATATGCATCTAGAGTGGGAAAGGACTCATCTTTAATTGCGTTTAACTTGGAGGGGGAGACCTGGGAAGAGCAATCAATCCGATTCGATAAATTGTGATGTGAATGGGAATCCATTAATACTTTGTGTTTCACACCTGAACATTTCATATTTGGTGAAAGCCCAAAATTTCTTCCAAACTGCATGAAATTAGGAATACAGTACATGAGAGGATTTATTCTGGAGGCATACAGTACCAAAAAAAAGTAATAATAATGTTGTTTCATACTGTTTAACAAAATTAATAGCTTCAAACATTACTTGAAATGGGCAAATTTCAGTTCTTTTGTATTAAACTTTCAGGAAAACTGAGTCAAGTAGTTGTATTAGCATCAAATTAAAACTTCCTTTTTGCATGGATAGTGACAAATTAATACTTATTACAACAACAAAGTTGACAAATTATTTATAGTAATTATACTAGCAAATGGACAACTATTGCACCTGTAAATTAAACATGCTAGTGCAATTTTCAGATGGTCCTCCTCTAATATCACACGTGTAGTTCAAACATTTTCAGAGAAGTCCTTAACTGATTGTACCAATCTTGTCTACCTAAAGGTAATATTGAAATACGAGAGAGAGAGAGAGACCAATATTTACTCCCAGCCCATAGTCCTCAACATCCATAAAGTGATCAGAGTAATTTTGCCTTTGCTCAGTGTTGTCATTTCCATATATCAAAAACAAATCGTTGACATTTGGGAGAGTTCTATTGCGGTATGTTCTTGCATCAGGATGTACCTACAAAAATTATCTATAAGTTGTTGGAACCAAAAAGAATATTTATGTAATGAAAATTCAGAAGAAAATATCACCTTGACATAAGCATCCCAGACATCATCTTCAGCACATATCATTTGTTGCATTTCATTCCAAGAAAAACCACTCTGGTCAAGTAGAGTTTTTATATCATTAAACCGCTACCTCAAATTCATAAAACGAATTTTTAGGACATCTTTGTCATGCTGAGACCCAAATTCTGCACTAAACTTTGCAATCATATCACTCCAGCCTAGCTTGTTGAATTTTTGATCAACCATACTTCCATTACGAACTTGCTCTAACATTAGATCAATAAAATATCGGTCCATCGATGGTGTCCAATCAGTTCTTTGGTGATAGCTATTGTTAAGTCTGGCACCTTCAGAAAATTCTAAAATAACGTAAATATGGGGAAAAGTAATCTTTATTTGCTCATTTTAAAAAAACAAAAAAACAAAAATTTTCTTTTAACTTCAATGATCACTGTGTTTCATATTAAAGAGGGAGTAGGGACTTGTTCTCTTTCTGTTTTTTTCCCTTGGTTCAAGAAAGCATTTAAACATATCTTGACAAAATGCTATTGCAATCAATGCAATATGAAATAGCACAGGTATATGCATCCAGACACATTGAACACATACATCTAATTGCTCATTGACTAAAGACCAAATACTTGAAGAGGGGAAAAATAGGCAAATGCTGAGATTGCTTATAAGCTTGTCGAACCAAAATCTCACCAAAACCATTACATCCTAGATCTTGACGCGCTTCATTACACCGTTCATCAGAAGCTGGATTTCCATAAATCAAGCACAAGTCATTATAATTTGGCATCGGCATGATTTGGTATGGTTTTGCATCTGGGTGTTCCTACATAAACAAAGTCTTAGCCAATAGCTATGTATACACGAACTGACATTTAAGACTAAAATAAGTTGACAAAGCACCTTCACATGTGCATCCCAAACATCATCAAAAGCTGTGACCATTTGCTGTGTTTCATCCCATGAAAATCGTCTCTGTTCAAGAAGATTTTTCATATCAAAGTACTGCTTTTCCAAACTTCTATAACGACTTTTCAGAAAATCTTTGTCATGTTGTAATGAGAATCATTCCTTGAACAACATAAACATATCTATCCATGCTTGATTGTTGAAGGTGTAGTCAATCTTCTTCCCCTTATGCACTTCCTCTAGCATTACATCTATGAGATAACGGTCCATTGAAGGTGTCCAATCTGTTGTCGAACAACCACTGTTTGCATAGCATTGGATATTCATATCCTCCCCTATTACAAAGCAAAGACTTTGTTAATTCATGCAATAAGAAATACGTATTTCAAAGATGATAAGTCCAATGAGACAACTTATACTTCATTTTTTTTAATTAAATGCTGTGGTAACACTCTCGTTTTAGGCAAAGTTAGATAGATCAGCATTGTCAACCCCGGTAAACAACCATGTAGAAATATTTAGAATGATAATTGCATGGGTTCAGGTACATCAGAATTAGGATAGCAATGAAAGAAAAGGAAATAATGCAACTGAAAGGAGACTGATATAGTAAGTGAAGAACACAAAAAAGAAAATAAGACAATAAATAAGCAGATAATAACTTCCTTAAATTATTTGGGAAGCTCTTGCTGCGGAAACAAGAAACCTACCAATTCTCAAATCTGGTTCTTCACTGTCAAGATCTGCATTGCATGTCGAAATGCTGTATCTTCCATTACAAACTTCTTCACCATATAATTTGTGATAGCTGGGAACAGATTTATTTCTATATGACTGAGCATCAGGATGCACCTGCATATTTTATACATAAGTCACATAATAAAACTACAAATATCTAAAGGATACAAGAATGAGTAAATAGAAATTCACCTTGGTATAAGAATCCCAGACATAATCCTCAGCAGTTACCATTTCTCCTTTTTCATGCCAAGAAAACCCACTCTGACCAAGAAGAACCTTTATATCATTATATTGTCCCCTTAAATGTTTGTATCTATTCCTCAGACCATCTTTGTCATGGTGAGATCCAAATTTTGCATTGAACAGTCTAACCATTTCAATCCATGCCTCGGCCACAAATCCATGACCAATTTTATTCCCTCTACGCACCTGGTCGTGTAACAATTCAATAAGGTAACGATCCATTGTTGATGTCCAATTTGTTCTCCGACATTCACTATCGACATTCACTATTAGAAGAGGCATGGCCCTCCTTTTCTTCAGCTACAGGATAGGTAAAATTGACTGATTTATAAGGATAATAGATAACTTCTCATTCATCAAAACATTTCAGACTTTCAAACATAAATTAAGCTAGAAGAACATTATACTTGCCATCCATTGACAAACAGTAATTCATATAATTCAACATCATCAAATAGCAATAAGAGAAAATTTCATTTTGTGAAGCTTAAAGACCTACTGGACACCCAAATATTAACCAAAATCTTAATTGTGATTATCAATAAATCCCAAGTGGCATGTATAAAGACGAAACCAGATTTTTTATTTCAATAAGTAAACAGAATTATACTAATAAATTGGAGAGGAGTGTCCTCGAGAATACAGGTTCCCTCTAAAGGTCCTCCTTTTAATTCAAGAAATGAACCTCACCCATCTTGATCTGTATGATATCATCTTCAAAGTTTCTCCCTTGCAATAAATGACTGCAATGTCCATTGCTTACTGCATTTCCAAATATCAATTTCAAATTGCAATAGTTTAGCAAGGTCTTTCTACGATATGAATGCGCATCTGGGTGTGCCTACATCAGCAATTGTACACATGAAATACAGTAAAAATGAATACCAATAACCAAATATATATGATAGTGTACCTTGATGTAATTATGCCATAGATAATCATCTGCTGATATCTTTTGTTGAATTTCATCCCAAGAAAATCCCTTTACCTCAAGTAGACTCTTCACATCAATATAATATTTCAATAATTTCTTAAAACGGTGTTTTAAGAAACTCTTTCCATATTTGGAGCCAAATTTTCCATTGAACAAGGTGAGCATATCATTCCATGCTTGTTTCTTGAATGCATTACAGATCTTATTGCCTTTTTTAAGTTGGTCCAGCAAAAGTTTGACAAAATATCGGTCCATGGCTGGTGTCCAATCTATTTTTGAATGCTCTTTACTTGCTGGTACAAGGCTATTCATTGCAACACCTAATCAGTAAAAGCAGTTTTTATTCATTAAAAACAGATTATACTTCTTGAATACTCATTACTATAAGCTAACATAGAACATATGTAATTTCAATCAATCTTGCTGCACCCAGTTCCTAGCTATCAAATGAAGTAAGACATGCAACTTCTCAAAAAATAAACCATCAGGACCAGTTCAGTCAAGTGTTCACACAAAGCCAAGCACAATGTGCTCATTTCTCCGCAACATTTTTTTCTCTTTTCCATGGATAGGAATAAAGGTGCTTGTTTCCCCATAATACAGACATGTTTGCAATACAACAGCAACTACAAGTCTTATCATTAGGTACTACTTAGGTCATAATTGGCTAAGCTCAAAATCAGCAGTAACCACAATTCTGATTCTTGTGGAAGGCAGACCATTGTTGACTGCCCAAAGATTGGCTAAAACAGAGATTGCAGTGTACAAATTTCAAAGATGGTAAAAGGCCATTATTACTTCAAAATTTATTAAATTCTAAGGGGCATAGAGTCCCATCTATCTCTGGATAGACTCATGAGAAAAAAAGGGAGGGGGTTGTTGCTTATGGCCCTTTCTTGTTTTATGCATACTCTCTAGAATAAAATAATAGTAATAATAAATAATAAAGAATTAGATAGTATAACCAAATCAATCACAATGAAAAATAGTAATTTAAGCAAAAAAACCCAATAGCATACATTCCAATGCCAATAGCATATGCATCATTTCTGCTGATCCATGACAGGATATAAAAACACACCAGTATTCACTCCTTGAATGTCATCATCAAAGTCTATATCACGACTTGATAGGCTGTATCTTCCATCTGCTGTTGTATGTGCATATATCAAGCACAAATCATTGAAGTTCATCAAGGCTTTGTTTCTATAAAACTGTGCCTCTGGGTGAGCCTGCATGTATATAATGTCAAGTCACCACTCACTATGACACCAAAGGTGTAGATTAAATCTAAACATTAACAAAAATAATGCACCTTGATGTAAGCATCCCAAACATGATGACTGGCAACCACCATTTGTTTAGTATCGTCCCATGAAAATCCATTCTGATCAAGTAGACTCTTTACATGCCATTCATTTATTATGTTGTTGTGGCACTAAGCACATTCATTATCGTGTCCATTTGCAAGCCTTTATAATAAATTTAGCAGTAGCTTTAGTGTTTTCCCAATTTAAATATTACTTAGTTGATTAAAGGAAGAAACTACACTAAAAAAAGGCACTAATCCAAGCTAATATTCAAAACACTAAACCCTCTCTAACATTTGGTTTCAAATATCAATTTCAAATATATTATAGAGTAAACTTCATTAACTTACCCTGAGGTTTGAGTTAATGTCAACCAGGTCCAAGACATTTCAAAACTAAACAATTTGGTGCCTAGACCAATAAACATTGTTAGGTGCATTTGTCATTTTTCTCTTCTCTCTTAGGGACCAAATTAGTTAGTTTAAAATGTCTTGGACCTGTCTTTAGTATTTAGCCCAAACCTTAGGGTGGGTTAATGGAATTCACTCTATATTATAAGACTACAATTTACAACTCCAATTAGTCTATCAAATAAGCGAATACACCGAAAACGTACCAATCCAAAATTGCAAGATTACATCTAATTAAAACTTAAAATCCTAACTAGTTCAATCAAATAAAGATATTAACTAAAATTCTAACACTAACCCTCTCCAGCAAGTAAAAAATCACAACATTACAACTCAAATTAGCCGATCAAATGAAGCCAATGCACCCAGAATATACTAATCCAAGCTACAATTTCAACATTAGCCCTCTGTTTGGTTGCCAAGAAAACCAAAACGAAAACAAAAAGATTTTTTTTTTCAAAAATTTAATTTTACACACAAAAAAAATAAAATTAGAGATTCCATTAACAAAATTCGTGAACTGTTTCGTTTATCTACTGCTAGATTTAAAATTTCGAGTTCCAATTCTAAAAATAAAAAATAAATCCAGAATAAGTGAAGCTAATTAGAGAACTGGAACAAGAGCAAAGCTAAAATTGAACAAGACGAATAGTATAACAAAGATGAAATAAAAAATTTCAGATTCAAAGTTTTTTTTTTCTTTTTTCTTTTTAAGTTCCTTTTTTTTTTTTTTTTTTTTTTCGTTTACTACTGTTTCTCAGTAACCAAACAGAACATAAGCTAATTCCATACTTTTATTATGTAACATATGTGTGTGTGTGTGTGTGTTGATATGGAGAGATAGTTAGAGATTAGGGTTTGGTACCTTTGATTTGTGGAGAGAAATCGCAGAGAGAGACAGGGAGAGTGTGACGAAGAGAAACTTCGAGGTGTGACTTGCGAGTTGCGAGAATGGATTTATGAAGAACACTGTGATGGCTGTTTGGATGTTTTGACAGACATACTCCTCTCCGTGGATAGCAATATCCTGCACCAGTTCAATGATATATCAATGCTAAATTATCTATAAAAAAAAAAAAAAAAAACACTAATTTGGAGAAAAACTCTTCAAACCCTTCTTTTATATATATATATATATATATATATATATTTTCTTTTTATTGAATGTGAATTTTGAAAATTTAACTGTAAGATTGCATGTTCTTTATGTTCTTAACATGTGTTGATACTCATTTTGGAGAAGTCTAACAGCAGGAAGAAGCCCAACAATATGGACAGAAAAGAGTTATTGAAATGAGAGAAAAACCATTAAGTCCGAATGGCAAGAATAATAGATTATGGGCCCATAAAGTAAATAAATAGGATTTGAGGAAAGCAAATGGGCCTAAAGGAGCTCAGAGAAAAAAGTAGTAAACTCATGGGCATTATGTGATGTAGAAAAGTAAGAGTAAGTCACTGCAGGCCCGAAGTAATAAAGTAAGTGAGAAAAGGGTTGACGGAAACCCATGAACCCCAAAGATGAAAGATATGGTATCTAGGCCAGGGAAGCCTAAAAGAGTTAGAGCGAACTCATAGGAATGTAGAATTGAAAATGGGTTGAAGATGTCCAATGAGAGAAATAGGCCAAGGGAGCCCACAAGCAATATAATGGGTCAAGGAAGCCCAAGTAGTATGAATGAAAACCCAATAGTAATGATGGGTCACATAATCAAGTAAAAGAAGAGCATACATCAAGCCCAAAAGAGGCCCAGCAAGCACGGATCAAATAACACCACAGCAGGATGGTGTGGCAGGAATACTAGTAAGCCAACGGAAAGAGCAAAAGGTAAGCTAAAGGGAAGAAAAGCCCGCAATCAAGCAAGGCCTAGCCCTTGAAGAAAGCAAGCTATAAAGAATGGAGGATCATAAAACAGTTCACGCCATAAGAAGTCAAGAATAAGCGGCAAAATGCACAGATGAGCCTCTAGACCGTGGCAAACCCATGAGCAGCAGACAAACTTTGGATATACACGGAAGTGGAGTACACACAAGGCCCAGACACTACCAACCTGTACCCAACCAATACAGGAGTAGTGGGTCATGGGTCAGAGGTAAGAGAGGGTATGGTCTAGCGGTGGGGAGAAGAGAGAGCCTATTATGGGGTTCCCGCTCAAAACCTTTTGGGGGAAATGTCCTACTGGGATGACATATTACTCAAAAAATAAAAGGATGAGTTGGAACCACTAGGTTCATACCATGAGAGATAGTAAGAGAGAATACCCACCCTGCTGCAGATAAGAATGCCACGATGGACAAGCAAACAAAACAGTTTTCTTTGTTTGGTAATGGAGAGTGGCACGGCCAGCATAGGTAAATGGTGGTGGATGGGCAACTGACAAACTTGTGAATGGTTAGGAAGGACACCCACACCCAGACAAAAGTAGTTAAAGGGTAAAATGGTAAAAACCTATCACAGCAAGCAGTATATAAAGGGCCCTCGTCGTGCATAGTGGCATTATCGAAATAGTAACAACCACTGGGAGAGAATTACAGCACCATTATCACCATAACACTACATAAGCAAGCACTAAGAAAGAAAAGAAAAGAGTGGAAAAGAATCAAAGTAACAAAGCCAAGAAAAAGAGAAGAGAATCATGAAAGAGAAGAGAATCATGAAGAAAAATAAAATGTGTAGAATGGCAGGAATGCACTAATAGGCTAATTCCTTCTCTCCCTCTAAAAGCCTACCCTCTGTTAAGGATAAAGGATTTGTTTAGGCATAAGCCATTCAGGCCCATTCCCTCAAAGTGGATAATTTATACAGCAGGATTCTCCTGCGAGGTTATCCACGTTGAGGAAATGGTTCCCTCCTTGGTTTTAGTCCTGTAACACAATTGAACACGGCAGACTAATCTTTTCCTTCTTTGATCTCATTACTTATCGTTATTATTTCTTTTCTTGTCTTTGCAATAAAAGGTAACTTCATTTAGAAATAATGTCATAAATGTTAAATAAAAAATTCATTTTTAATTCAAAAAGAAAACTCCTAAAATTTAAGATTTTTTTCCCTTCATGTTCCAAAAAAAAAAAAATTACAGTTATTGCTTATATCTCAAATTTATCCTTTTTATTTATTTAAAACATAAAAAAAATTCTAAATTATAATAGATGTAAATTATTAACTTTTATCAAAAAAATAAAAATAAAAGAGCCTCTAAGCACGCGCATGAATGCGTGCTTAGAGGCTAGTAACTAATAAGAAAATGCAATCTAATTATTAGATTTCAAAATTTACATCCAATGAAAATATATTAGAGAAGTTTTAAGAGTTTCAAAAATTTTCCATTATCTTATGAGTAAGATTTATAAATTTATTTATTTATTTTTGCAATACATGTTGTGAAATGGAGAATACATATAGGAAAAATTTTTGCAACAAACTTGGTAGTAGCTTAAGCCTACAACTCCACTCAATATCTTTTTATTGGATGTGAATTTTAACAAATCCACATTTAGATTAGGTTTAGCTACAAAATTAGTTGTAATTTAAGACTACAACCTTACTTAATAAAATAAATATTACTGTAGATTTTAAAAATCTAACCGTTAAATTGTACGTTTTTTACACTCTTAATACATACGTCAAATTTTGTGTCAATCAGATATTATTTACTATTTGATCTATAAGCTTATATGTATAATTTTAAACTACAAAAACTAGTAATTTAAACAATTTATTGATGATATAGCTATTGATCTTTAATTTCCAAGAAATTTCGCAAGCATAGAGAATATAAAAAGAAAATATAATCCAATGGTGGATTTGTTAAAATATATTGAGTAAGGTTATAGCCTTAGACTACAACCAATTTTGTAGCTAAATTTTGTCCTTTAGATTATATTATTTTCTAATATCCTCTATGTTTGCAAAATTTTTAGAAGATCAAAAATTAATAACTATGTCATCAAGAAAATGTTTAAATTTCAAACTTTTGTAGTCTAAAATTATGCATCAAATATAAGTTTATAGATTGAATAGAAAATAAAATCCGATTGACACATAAATTTATATGTTTGTTAAGAACATTAAGAATATGCAATTCAATGATTGGATTTTTAAAATATATAATCATATTAATTTAGACTACAACCAAGTTTGAAACAAAATTTTGTCCATACATATATATCTCATGCATGAGATATTTTTTAAAATCTTATGGACAAGTTTAGCTACAAAATTAGTTGTAGTCTAAAACTACAAATCTTACTCAATAAAATAAACATTACTACATATTTTGAAAATCTAACAATTGGATTGCATGTTTTTTACACTCTTAATACACATGTCAAATTTTATGTCAATCGGATATTACATACTATATGATCTACATGCTTATATTTTATGCATAATTTTAAACTACAAAAATTAGCAATTTAAATAATTTATTGATGCCATAATTATAGATCTTTAATTTTCTAGAAATTTTGCAAACATGGAAAATATAAGAAAAAGATGTAATTCAATAGTGGAATTCTCAAAATTCACCTAAAAAAAAAAGATATTAAGAAATGTTGTTGCCTTAGATTAGAACCAATTTTGTAACTAAATTTTGTTCGAATTTTATAAATCATTATGTCTTTAGATGCAGTATATTACACTTTCTAATTAAATTTAATGCAACTAAGTGATTGAAAATTTGAATTTAATTAAGGAAGTTGGTATATTCATTTGCACCTAAGACTGTGCATTTAAATTTTGTCCATATAGTAAGGTTAAAATGTGTCCTCTTATAAAGAAAATGATTTATCTTAGAGGCTGTTTGGA
Source organism: Quercus ilex subsp. ballota (assembly GCA_032727855.1). Classification (NCBI taxonomy): domain Eukaryota; kingdom Viridiplantae; phylum Streptophyta; class Magnoliopsida; order Fagales; family Fagaceae; genus Quercus; species Quercus ilex. The sequence goes on along the minus strand of CM064910.1, from coordinate 4,704,827 downwards.
TTGGCAATTTTCATAACTCAATTCTCAGTTTCCATAACTCAATTCTCAAAAATGGTGGGATCCATAGCAGAATACTCGTTTGCCTGCACAATTTCTTTGTTTTTATAACTCTGTTTCTAATACTTAATTCTCTACTTTGTGAGTTATGAGTTGTGGAAACAGAAAACAACTTTTGGCTGTTTTCTGTTTTCAGTTTTCTGTTTTCAATGGCAAACTTGTAAATAACATCACACAGCCGATCCCACAGTCAGATTTTTGCACCCTCTTTATCTTCTTTTCTCTTTTTTTTTTCTTTTCTTTTTGTCTTTCACGGGTCTAGGACTGTCTGCTCCTCTTCTTCTTCTTCTTTTTCTTCTTTTCTTTTCTTTTCTTTTCACTTTCTAGGTCTGGTTCTTTTTTTTTTTTTTTTACTGGTTGGTCTGTTCTGGGTTTCTTTTGTTTTCTGTTTTGTTTTTTTTTTTTTTTCACTGGCTTCAGCGAGTATGGGTACTGAAAATAAAAATAAAAATAAAGCTGCACCAGGTGACAGGCCATGGGGCCCACAAATAGTGTGCAAAATATTGAGTGATGAAAAGTGAGTGATGGTGCCAAACAACCTTTGTATTTTAGAGTGGTGAGTGATGAGTGATGAGTGATGAGTTATTAGTGATGAGTGATGAGTGATGGAAATTGAGTGATAGAAATTGAGTGATGAAAAATGGTGAGCCAAACAACCCCTTAGCGATTGGCGTTGGACAAATGCATTATGTTTTACAAAAAAAATATATATTTTGCATGATAAGACTACGCCTTCCGAGAGGTTAAGGCGAGAGGAATCCCCTTGGAAGAACATTGACATTGTCCTATGTTTGATTGTTTGTAACAAACTTCTTAATTAATGACCAAAGGGACATAAAATGATAAAAATATGCCCTTGGCCGCTCATAATGTAAATACTCTTAAGAATACCTTTTAGTTAAAGAATAAAGTTTGGCTACAAATTTGATTGTAATTTAATACTACAATTTCTATTTTAAAGATTAACATGATTATATATTTTGAAATTCTAACTATTGGAATATATGTTCTTAATGTTTTTAATACGTAAAATTTCATGTCAATTAGATTTCTTTTACCATTTGATCAATAAACTTTAGAAAAATAATTTTAAAGTACAAAAACTTGAAATTTAAACATTTGATTGATGACATAGTTATTGATTTTTATTTTTTTGTAAAATTTACAAATATGGAAGATATAAGAAGAAATGTAATCCAATGGTGGTTTTGTCAAAATTCTTATTCAATAATAAGATGACAAAGTTTGGCTACAAATTTAATTGTAACCTAAGACTACAAATTCCACTAAAAAAATTAACATGATTACATATTTTGAAAATATTTTGAATTACATTTTCTTTATATTCTTAACACACATATTAAATTTCATGCTAATCGGATGTTATTTATTACTCAATATATAAACTTATTTTTTATGTATAATTTTATACTACAAAAATTTAAAATTTAAACATGTGATTAATGATATAGTTTTTTATTTTCGATCTTTTAGAAATTTTACAAGTTTAGAGGATATAACAAGAAAAATGTAATCCAATGATAAATTTGTCTAAATTCACATCCATTAAAAAAATATTAAGTGGAGTTGTAACCAAATTTTGTCCTTAAAAAGATATAGAGAGGAAATATAGGCTTAGATTACAACAAAGTTTATAGCCAAACTTTGTCTCCAATTAAATAAAGTTGCCAATTTATCCACCGGAGGGGAAAATTCATCTCATGTTTGCTTATGAAAATTTGTTCACAAGCTTTAATCGTGACACCCTTTTTTTTTTTTTGCTTTCTTTATGCAGGGAAGAGGAATTGAATCCAAATTCTCCTTCATGGGAGAACAGGAAAATGCTACAATGCTACACAACTTTCAGCTTGATTGTTACATTTCAACCCCTAAGATTTGAATTTAAATTGAAATTGTTATGCTATCATTTAAAGATTTATTAATAGTTTTATTTTAATCCAAAACTTTCGAAGGTAAAAATTTAGCATTTAAAAAAAATTATGGGACCAAATTGTGAAAGAATCAAACTTAAAAGAACAAGCTATACTTGAAAATTTGTCCACATAAAATTTGTTAATTTGATTTTAGAGGACCCCATACTCTAATTTTATAATTCCTATCTTAATAAGTAGAAAAAAGAAAGGTAGATAGACATAGTAGAGAAGTGAAAGATAGGAATCGAACCACAAACATGAAACATTATAAAAGTTACTATTGGGCTATCGCCTATCACTTGAACCCAATTTCAGAATTTTAAACCACCAATCATTAGGATAACATTGTTGCAAAATTTGTCAGTATAACATCCATGTTACAATCGTTGCATGTATCTCCCATTGAATTGCAAGTTGCAACCTCGTCTATGCTCCATCTCATACATGAGGAAGAATAAAGCTCTCCTTGGCAAAAGCATATGACATGTCCGTTTGGATAAGCCTGAAAACTGAAAACTGAAAACTGAAAACACTGTAGCAAAATAATTTTTAAATGTGTGAATAGTACTGTGGGACCCATTTTTAATAAAAAAGTTGCTGAAAAGTGAAAATTGTGGGTCCGTGAACAATAAAATTTGGGTTGAAAAGTCAATTATTACGGCTACTGTTCATTAAACAGTAGCCGCTACAGTGCTGCACAGTAAAAAATGGGCTTGGAAAAGCTTGAAACGTGTGAAAAAAAAAAAAAAAAAAAGGGAAGCAGAAAACGTAAACGCCAGTGCAAACGCGCTGGCCAAACGCTCTCTATGAGTGGCAAGACAAGCCATCATGAAAATCCCACCGACGATGAAATGCATATACAAAACAAAATTATTGGCAATTAATTCCATGCTTTGACTAGTCAGCCTAGAAAGGCCTATAAAAATAAACATGTGTGTGTGTGTGTGTGTGTGTGTTTTGATAGGTAAGTCTATTCAGTAACTGAGTTTTATAGGTATGCCTTATGTGAGAATGGGGCAAAAGGTTGTGGGGCAGGAGCAAGAAACTGAAAAACTGGCAACAATATTTTGTGGGTCTAAAATTGCAAGCAATATTCATTTTCTGTCTCTAAAACATGTAACTTTGCCTGTTTATGACCTAACTCAGCTGACCTTTTGTATCCCTATATAAAAAAGGCTGAAGTTACAGCAACGACATACACAAGAAACCTCATCTATATTCCTTCGGCAAGGGGTATCCGGACATGACTAGTTTGTCCGCAAACATCTTGCCAGTCTTGGGCATGACATGCCAATGCAATGTCAAGTTAAACTCTTTACCACGAAGGTTGCTTCCCTGCACAAATGAAAGGAGAAATTAATTTTCTCATAAGCCAAGAAAGTGTATGAGAGAACTGAGTAATACTACATAAAGGCAGCATACCTGATCAATAAAACGATACTTGTTAGAGGTATGTGTCCAAAACTTTGCATGCTCTTTAGAAGCTATAATGCCATCCCAAAGTGAAATCTGCAAAATGAAATTTCAAAACAAATCATGCAATGGACATGGTATTTGTGCAGCAAAACATGAAATATATAACAATAGTCAAGTGGGCATGCCATACAGGCTGTCATGGCACTGACATAGGCAATTGGGAACATGTAAAAGACCAACAATTTCTAGTCCAATACATCTCTAGAAATGAAATACTAAACCATAAATACTCAACCCGACAAGATACGGAGGACTCAAAAATAAAAATGCAGCCAAATGCCAAAACTTACCTGATTTAAGGAATTCTTTGGGGTTTCATACTCGGCAGCTAGAAATACGAAAACCTGAAAAGATACAGTGGATAAAAATTCTAAATCAGCTTTGAACTTAATTAATATTAGTATAAAAGAATAATTGGCAGGAACCTCAGTGAAGAATCAATTATATTCAAGCAATTCCATTAATATGATTTGACATGCAGTGTTTTATAAAGATTTTCAACTTTCATGAAAATCATAGGAAAATAACACCAACCAAACAAAACAGAGGGAAAGAAAGAAATATGAAAAATTTCTGTGCAATTAAGGCTGTGTTTGGTTCCCTTAAGATATTTTCCGGAAAATAGCCTATTTTCCGGAAATGCTATTCTCAGGAAAGGAAAATATTTTCATGTGTTTGGTTACATTATAAAAATTGTTGTAGAAAATATTTTCATGTGTTTGGTTCTATTCTAAAAATGCTATTTTCTTACAATTTTTTCACATTTTCTCAGCATCCAAACAAATTTTATTACAAAAAATTTCAAAATCACAGCCAATTCAACAACAAATTCCGGCAGCAAATTCCGGCAATCAAAAGCCACAACCACCAAAACATCACCACCACACCACCACAACAACAACAAAAATCAAACTTTAAAGAAACAAAACTGAGAGATCGAGGAAGAGAGAGTGATCAAGCGGCGAGATCGAGGAGGCGATCGATGAGATCAAGGTTCGTGGGTCTGGGTCAAAGGTGATGGGTCTGGGTCGACGACGAGATCGAGGTTCGTGGATCAGCGAGATCGAGGAGGCGATGGGTCTGGGTCGAAGGCGATGGGTCTGGGTCGAAGGTCGAAGGCTCTGGGTTCGTCGGTTCGTGGGTCGAAGGTCGCCGACAGTTGCTCGTGCGGTTGCTCTGGACTTGGAGCGGCGGTTCGAGCTCGCGGCTCATGCTCTCTCTCTCTCTCTCTCTCTCTCTCTTCGTGCTCTCTCTCTGTGTTTTCCGAAAAATGACATTTGAAGTGAAAATAAAAAGGGAAAAGAATTTCACCCTTGACTCACGGTCAACTGAAAAGAATTTCCGGAAATGCTATTTTCCACGCGCAACCAAACACTCGCATTTACAGAAAAGCATTTCCGGAAGTAGTTTTCACCCAAAACAAACGCAGCCTAAATCAATCTTTAAGATACACTAAACTGGATATCTAGAATAATGGATCCCAAACTCTTATTCAAGGCCACACATATGAATACTTTAGAATTAGCATCAATAGCAAATTTATGAAATTCTAAAACTCAGTGCAAATATATCAAATTAACACTCTTTAAAACATACCCAATCAGACGCCTGGAGTTTTGGACACCAAACATCTTAGCCAGAACCTCATATTTATACTCCATATATACTTTCTTTCTTCTTTTTTTTTTTTTTTTTTTTATAAAGCACATATTTATACTACATGTATGAGCTGTGAGCATGATAAGTCCATAGCATTTCCCAAACATTAATTTCAGACAACCCTCTTTTGTACACAAATACAATTAAAAGTAGTCTGTACAGCATGAGTAAGAATCATTGCAAAATTGAAACACAAGAAATTCTCAAATGGTTAACCTGCTTCGTATTCCATGTAAACAATGACTGTAAGTCTGCTGATATATTCAATGTCAAGCTGACCTGCGCAAAAGTGGAAGACACGTTACTTCAATTAGAACCAATAACTAATAGGTGAATAGAGAATACAGAGGAAATATTGTTCAAGCTTGATGTGGACTTAAAACACCTTTAGTAATAAAACAGGAGATAGGTAACAGTAAAACTTCAAAAAGTTATCTTGCCACCAGAAATACATAACAAGCATCTCCTAGCTTAATTGAGATCATTGACCTTAATTCAACACATTGAAAGTCACCCGCTAGAGTAACAGTCACTCTCAGCATTTGAGCATCTAATAACGTTAAAAAAAAAAGCAATTACAGGAAGCTTCAAACAACATTGGGTGTGTTTTGGGTAGAAGAAGAATTTCTTTCGCAAAAATAGATTGTATCAAAGAACAAAAGCAGACAATAATACACCTAAAAGGTCAAGAATTTATAAGTACGTAGTGCTTAAGTAAATCACTCTTTAGACAGTGCATTAGAAAGTAAGGTCAACAACTTTCTGCCTTCTAGGGTTATACCAACTAGCAAGCTTCCCTACTCTAACTCCCAATTATCATCAATCTCCATCCAAAGGACATTATTGTTGAACTCCAATTTTGTATAACAAAATATTAGGATGCACCTAGATAATTTATAATATAAGCAACAAAATAGAGCAAATAATTGTCTAAATATACTAGAATGGATAAATGGAAATTCACCTAGGTATAAGAATCCTAGACATAATCTCAGAGGTTACCATTTCTCCTGATATCAAGACAACCCTCTTTGTTCAAGAAGAACCTTTGTTTCATTACATTGCCTCCTCTAATGTTTGTATCTATGCCTCAAGAGTATCTTTGTGATGGTGAGACCAAATTTCCCATTGAACAGTCTGACCATTTCAATCTAAGCCTCGGCCACGAATCCATCACCAATTTTATTACTGTTAAACAAATGATCCATTTTTTATGTCTGATTTATTCTTGGACATTCAGCAATCAGCACAGGAATGGCGTTCTTTTATGCACCAACAAGAATGATAAAATTTATTTATGGGGGGATAAAAATTCATTTAACAAAGCATTTGAGAATGCACTTGCCGGGACAGGGTTATTCATTGCAACACCTAATTGGTAAAAGTAGTTTTTATCACAGACTAACTAAAATGATCAAAAATACATGTGAACAAAGCAATGGATAAAGCATCAAATTTACTAGGGATGACAAATGGATCTGAGAAAAGGAATCTCCTTCTCCAAGCCAATGTCACTGTCAGGGAAAGACCGGAAAACTATTAGAGAAAAGCTTTTTTTTTTTTTTTTGGAATTTGATTTGACAACTATTTGATATGATTCTTAGAAAGGAAGAAAATATAATTATCAAATGAATCAAAAAAAAAAAAATGAAAAAAGGAAAAAAAGGAAATTGCAATTCAGTTTAGCTTACATATTTGCCACATGGATCAGCACACTGAAGAGAGAAGGAAAATGGGTCGGCAAACTCTAAAATACTCTAAAAAGAGCAATCCACCATCCTTTTGTCAAATATAATCTCTGCCAATCACAGTGTCCACATTTGTTCAATCAACACATTCCAAACTGCCATATTTTAGCATGAGAAGAGAACCAACCTTATAGCCTTGAACACTTCCCAGTACTCTCCCACCAAAACGAAGTCAGTTGAACCCATTTTCATTTTGTAATTTGGGAGTCTTAAAGCAAATAAGCAGACAACTAAGATAGCTTAGCCCAGTTGTACATCCCCACAAGATGATGATAGGTCCATAGAGAAGTGTGAATCTCCATTCCCTTTCCCACCTGGAATCTGAATTAGATGCCTCATGTTGCTCCTACAATCCCCTTTACTCAAACCCCTATCATGCTGAAGATGCCAGTTGGGGGTCTATTCACAAGAACTAAGAATTTCACAGTGGAGAGTGTTGACATAAGCAGTAGTCCATCTTGCCCTGTAACCATATCTGTTAAAAACAAAGAATTTTGACAAGTGTCACAACAGTACACAAAAAATAAAAACAAAAGAGAGCATCCAGAATGCAATCCAAATCAGCATTCATGTATCATAAGTTCCACTTTGCCATTCTTCTCAATACACCATATCATTGGCTACCATTGTGTTCTTATTTCCAAAAATAATTTATAGAAAAAAAAAATAAAGAAAAAGGGTAATTTATGAAAGAATTATTGTTACAAACTTTCAAAGGTAAGATAAGTTAGTTTCACACAGTAGTGAAGTAATTTGTATAAGTGTAAAATTTTACAAAAGCTCTTTTCATTCTTATTCTTTTTTAGTATAGAGATAATAGAAAATTATTAATAATTACAAATAACTGTACATTGGAGGCTGGAATCTCCTCCAACCACATATAATCCCCACCAAATTTAAAGGAAATGACAGATTTCTAATCCATACTAATATATTCCAAAAAAAAAAAGGAGAAAAGGATTACACCATTTTATGATACTATACTATTTCTTCCTTAACACCAAATTTTGTAAACCCATTACTCCTAGGTTTGAGCGTAGCATGAATTTTAATAATTAATTCTATTATTTATAGCCTATAGTCTTTGGCTCAACTATACGAATGTGTATGTGTGTGTGCACACTTGTTTACCATACTATGGCATGCTCAGTGCGAAATGAAATGGTAAAACCCTTTAACCTAGCAACATTATTAATGAGAAAAAATAGCACCTTGTTATAAGCTTCCCAAACATCATCATCAACAACTATCACTGTTTGCTAAATTTCATTCCAAGCAAAGCCATTATAATTGAGAATATTTGTAATATCAGTATACTCTTTCATCAAGCTCCAATATTGATCTTTTAGTACATCTTTGTCACAAAGGAGTTCACTTTTATTTTTTTTTATGAATGATGCATTCATCCAGGTCCAAGCTTGAGCATTGTATCTATGACCAATCTTATTCCCTCTGTGCAACTGTTCTAACATAAGATCAATAAAAGAACAATCCATTTCCCTTGTCCAATTTATCCTCTAGGATCATTATTAGCAGGGGACTGGTAATCCTCTTCACCTATAACTTCAAAACTAAACTGCCATTACATGAAAGAATTTGTTCTAGAGGCATATGTTACAAAGAAAAAATGAAATAATAATGTTTCTTCATATTATTTAACAAATACATTAAATTAAAACATTACATGAAATGGGTAAATTCAGTTCTTTTCTATTAAACTTTCTGGAAAACTGAGTCAAGTAGTTGTTTTGGCATCAAATTAATACCTTTTTTTTTTTTTTTGCAATGTTGGCAACAAAGTAATGCTTATTACAACTTACAGCTGATTGATTATATGAAAAAGTACTCCAATTTGGCCAGTCAGTATTGTACAGCCTACGCATTGAAGAAAATTAAAATCATAAACTATTCAAATAAAATAAGAAACCACAATTTTCCCCTTTTTGAAGGGAGCAAAATCTATTCCTGAGATTTTAAGTCACTCTTAATGAAATACTTAGTTCTACCAAATGCTTAACCCTCAAATGACTTTGAAATTGTACCAAATTTAACAGGGCAATGACTTTATGAGCAGACTATATAATTCTAAAATTTCAACTCAGCGATCCACTCCAATTCCAACTTCTGAATTTTTCTTATGTATATTCATAATACACAGTGCATTGTTTTGAATTAAGTCTTCTAGCGGAAAATAGTTTCAATGTAAAAATAATACCTGGGCATATTTCTTCGCATCGGACCCAGTTTCTTTGACGGTAGATATAGATTGAAAATGGAGTCATCTTTTTATAAAGGGATCGGCTATTGAAGAAGAACCCAAATCAAACCCATTACCATCTGCTGAGTCAATACCCAAACATAAGTCAAGCCCATTTGCTATATCCACTGGACGCCTTGAATCAAGTCATCAGGGACTAGAGGAGCTTGAAGTGCCTACTGCGTCTGAGTCCGTATGTGAACCATTTTGAGATAGCAAAGGTGCGAGCAGCTCTGTGTCGTCAGCAACATTTTGAGAATTGTGTTGGATGATAACGGAATTCTGAGGAGGACATATGCATTCCACATGTACTCCCATCCTTGCAATCACAGGAGCGTATTTTCCGTTTCTACTTACCCACTCAGGGATATTACATGAAATTTCAACATGATTCCGATCACCTTGCATCAAGTCTTCGAATTCCCTCTGTAAACGGCTGTGAGGTTCACCGTAAAACAAAAGATGATCACACTTCAAACCTGGAAAACTCTTCCAAGCCAAGTGACGTCGCTTACGACTATCGATAGAAATGTAGATATCCAAATTACAGTCGATTATATCATCACGAAGAGAACCGTACTTATCATTATTAGCGTAACTGTCCTTCAATGGAATTAGATGAAGAGCAACACAAACAGCAATTGATGGAAACTCAGGACCAACCCAAAATGATATGGAACTTTCAATGCTTTGATGATTGATCCAATTCGGAATCTTCTTTCCTGGTACTATAATATCATATCTGTCTCCATCATCACCCAGATACGCATCTAGAGAGGGAAATGACTCATCATTAATTGTGTTGAACTTGGAGAGGGAGACCCGGGAAGAGCAATCAATCTGATTCGATAATTTGCGATGTGAATGCGAATCCATTAACACTTTGTGTTTCACACCTGAACATTTCGTATTTGGTGAAAGCCCTAAAATTCTTCCATACTGCATGAAATTAGGAATTTTAAGAAATTGAAGTTTAGCAAATCTAGTAAATGTATTTGCAAAGGTAACCAAAATTGTTTCTATTATTACTTTAAGAGAGAGAGAGAGAGAGAGAGGGGTACCTGAAGGATTAATTTTCTTAATGATTCTGAATTCAACGAGATGCAGTTTCGTGCATATACATGTCTTATACTTTCTGGAAGCTTTGGAATTTTCTTAAGGAACTTGGAATTCAAAATTATAAGCCAATCTAATCTATTGAATCTGATAATGCTTTCTCGAAGGTTCAAATCTTTACTCCCTGATAATAAACATTTCTCTGAGTGGGTGAAGCAAGAAGTCAACTTTTTTAGAAAATTCAACTTTGGAAAACAATATTTTGAAAAGCCACCGTAAGAATTGCACGCTGTTGCTTGTCTCCCAATCCTCACGTCCTTTTGAAATTTGACATTACCATAAAGGAGGAGTATGCGAAGTCGTTGCAATTTATAAATGCTACTTGGAAGATGACACGAATAGAAATTGGAACCTATCTCTAATCGCTCAAGCCCAGGGAGATTCTCAATTGATGGAGGAAGCTCTCTAATGGCAGTGTTTACCAGACTTAGAAACTTTAAATTTTCCAGTTCTTGTGGAATATCAGGGAACCTCATAACCCTATCGCAATAATAAAGATATAAATATTTAAGAGATTTCATCACGAGACAATTTGGAAGAATTTGAAGTTCAATGCAGCTATAGAGATCCAAGCTTTCAAGCTTATCAAGAAATCCAATAGAGTCATGAATCTTGACTAATTTTCTACAATTTCGGAGATCCAATTTCTTTATGTTTGGGGTGGCACTCAATAAGTCGGGTAATTCCCTAACGTATTGATTGGAATTGAAATTCATATATGTCAAGTTTTTGCATTGTATCCTCTGTAGAAAAAAGAAAATCAAAATATTTAATTCCAACAAACGTTATTAAAATATAGTTTAATAAAGTAATAATAATTTATAAATAAATAAAAATGATTATACCTTGAAAAGCTTGTCCAATGTAACCCGACTTTCTGGCATGTTGAGTGCAATGAGTTTTTGAGGATCAAAATTGGATGGTAAGGAAGACAAAGGAAATCCAGACCAATCAAGAACCCTTAATTCGTTAGGAAGATATTTGAGACCTCTACAAATATCTACATTACTAACTATGAGGAATTTGAGATTTTTCATCTTTTTAAGATATTTAGGTTCTAATTTCATCTTTGATGGTTCAGGTGAGCATATCCTTATGCCTCGAATTTTTTCCGATCCCTAATTAGACAAAGCATCAAATCAATCACACTATACAATAAAATTCACTAAAGTGTAATGACGGTTAATTTAAACAAGAACTAAACTAATAAACTTAAATTTTCTTCAACATTTAAATGAAAAATAATCACTACATTTGCCATTTGAAAAAAAGGTAGAAAATGAACCAAGATAATGCATACCGTATTTTGTGTTAGTACTTTATGAACATCCTCATAACACCATAGCCTACTACGCTCTCCGGGCATTCGTGGCGATTCCCGTCGAATAATGTCCCTACCCATTTGTTGGAGCAAGTCATGCATCAACAATCTATCATATTGATCAACAGTTATTAGGCACTTATCGAAAAGTTTTTGAATTCCATAAATTGGATGTAAATCGCAAGCATTCAATATATCCATGACATACTCCTTAAAAAATCCCTTAAAGAAGCATGCAATATCAAGGAAAATATCTTTTTCAGTTTCATCCAATCCTTCATAGCTTATTTCGAGAATTTTTTGAATTTCTTCATTAGGAATTCTTTCATACGTATCTATTGCACTTCTCCACTGAGGTTTAGTTCTTCCATTCAAATCAGCACCCATTATTACTAGAGCTAGTGGGAGTCCCCTGGCATGTTGTGTAACTCTATTTGCAAGTTCCGAATAATCTTCTTTAGGTTTGTTGCTTTGGAAGGCATGCATACTAAGGAGTTCCAGGGCTTCATCTTGATCTAATCCCTTAACCTCGTAGGTTGAACAACATTTTCCAAGAGTAGCTAATAAGTTTTTGTCTCTTGTTGTTATAATGATTTTGCTTCCAGAAGCAAACCAATCACATCTTCCAAGCAAATTTTCTAATTGGATCCATTTATCCACATCATCAAGAACTAAAAGGATTCTCATAAATGAAAGTCTTTCCTTTATCATATTGATTCCTCTAGATTTGTTACCCACCTTTAAATTTGTATTCCTTAAGATCTCAAAAAGAAGTGTCTCTTGTAATTCGATTACACCAGCATTTGTCCCCGATCTTTCACTTAAATTTTCTAGATAACAAAATCCATTAAAATGATCACAAATTCTATTAAAAATAGCTTTTGTGATTGTTGTCTTACCAATTCCACCAGGGCCATAGATACCTATTATATGACCATCATTTGACTCAATATTTGAAAGTATGGTCTTTACACGATAATTTATTCCAACTGGGTATCGTGCAACAAATAACGGTGTGCAATTTAATTTAGAATTTGAGATCTCTTCAACAATTCCTCCGATAAATTCAAACTCGCTGCAACTGTCATTCACAAAACATGAAAACAATATACGATTTAGATTTTTGTCATATATATACACATACAATTTAGAAACGAAAATAGAAATATGAAAATGAACTAAATTTAAGATGTTCAGCTTGTGAATTAAATTTGAATAATTATCAAATAAAGTAAGTGACATGTACAAATTCATAAATCTGTAACTATCATTATGTTAGCATTTATATATATATATATATATATATATATATATATTAGTTTTAGGGTTCTAGACATAGCTGTAATGACGTATTGAGCATTCAATCATCAAGGTGGTATGGTAGTTCATTGGTTCAACCATTAGATGATTGACTCAACCGTTGTACTAATGATAAATTTATTTTAAATATGAACAAATTAAAATAAATTAAAAAAATACAAAAAGAAGATAAATTATAAAAAGATGAACTTACATTCAATTTAAACATAAATATGTAGGCATTACATAGATTGAAATTAATAGGATATTATTGTTTATATATTGAATTTATATATGTTTATATAAATAATGACTAAATAATAAGATACTTGAATTGATTATTTGACTACTCATTTCAAGGTTTAAAAGCTAAAGACTTAAAAGACCATATATAAAAGTGCATAATTGAAGGAAAGTATAGTAACTAATTTGATAAAAAAAAAAAAAAATTTAACATTAAAGACCAAACGATTTGAATAAAACCATGTGATTCAGTATTTTTCTTTTTTTTATAAAAACCATCAATTTTCATGATTTAATCAGCTTTTTCGTTGTAAGACTAACGTTTCTGTCATAACGTCCGGATTTTCATATTGTTTACCAATTTGAGGGTTCAACCATTGTTTGACTCTCAAAAAAAAAAAACCATTGTTTTGGTACGATTATGATAACTATACATTTAGCATAAAGTTGCAATGAAAATCTTTTTCTTTTTTTTGAGTGTGAGTTGCAATGAAAATCTAGTTACTGATAATTGAAACGTGTTACAACTTACAACTCATTTTTAATACTAGAAAAACCCTTCTATTGGAGTAGATATGAAGAAAAAAATTCATTCATAACGTCCGAATTTTCATATTGTTTACCAATTTGAGGGTTCAACCATTGTTTGACTCTCAAAAAAAAAAAACCATTGTTTTGGTACGATTATGATAACTATACATTTAGCATAAAGTTGCAATGAAAATCTTTTTCTTTTTTTTGAGTGTGAGTTGCAATGAAAATCTAGTTACTGATAATTGAAACGTGTTACAACTTACAACTCATTTTTAATACTAGAAAAACCCTTCTATTGGAGTAGATATGAAGAAAAAAATTCATTCATAATTTGGCCAAAATACTAACACTGATAAATTAGTGGTAATTGTTGTTTAACAATAAAATCAGTTATCATAACAAACCAGCGAAACTCATAAAAAGTACAATAATTGTCATTAAATACATACTTCTGCTTATAATGCCAACCAGATATATTTGCAGCTTCAAATAAAGCTTCCCTCCAACTCTGCACCTTGTAATCATTTAATTTTTCTTCATGTTTAGATAGTGCTTCTCCAAACTTTCCTTTTTGGTTACGAACTTCTGATGGATCTATGTTGTAAAAAACTGGTAGCACTAATTGGTATTTTTTCTTACACTCAACAATCTTGGCAAGTTCATCCAAACACCATTTGGAGGATGCATAGTTTTCTGAGAATACAATTATTGAAATTCTTGAACTTTCAATAACATTGAGAAGTCCTACAGAAACTTCTTCTCCCCTTTGAAGGTTATCATCAATGAAGGTGTTAATACCCCGTTGACACAAAGCATTATACAAATGGCTTATAAAACCAAAACGGGTATCTTCACCTCTAAAACTTAAGAAGACATCAAACTTCTTGAGTTGGTGAGTGAAAGAAGAAGATGAGGCTCCTTTGCAGGCCACAAGAGCCATCGAGATTTATGAGCAAACAGTTGTAAAGATTTGAAAGGAGGAGAAAGAAAACTGTGAAGGGATTGGAATATAAGTCAGGAAAGTGAATGAGAAATTAGGAAGAGGGTGAATGCAAAGCAAGAGGAGACCTTTAAAGGTGGCTTGTTTTCGGTATACCCAGAAACTGTTAGAACTTTCCAAGAACCACCGATGCTTTCTTCATTGCAGTAGCATGCAAGTTTCTGTGTGAAATCTAAAATAAATGTTGGAAGTTTGTAAGCACCATACCGGGTCATTGTGGTCAAACAAAATGGTAATTTCTCCAATAGCCTCTCATCTATAAGAGATGAAGATGGAGACAGAAATAGATAAGGAATGAGTGAAGGAGGAGAGAAGGAAAACGATTGAGGGGAATGGGGATGGGCTGCTGAATGAGGAGAGGATAGGGTTTTGACGTGTAGTTTTAAATAAAACACAAACGACGTCGTTTTGATAATAGAAATTAAAAATGAAAAAAGAGAGTTGTTCTGAAGGTTTGAACCTGGACAGGAATTGGAAAAAACACGTGTGGCAGGCTTGTTAACAACTAAGGCAACATATATTTACTGTATATGTTTTAACTATAGTAGTGGGTTCCAGTTAGCTTAACTGGTAAAATCTCTGATGGTTGTATAAGAGATCTGGAGTTCAATCCCTGCCGACACCAAGTGCTATCATCAGGAGCGAACAACCTGCGTTTAAGTAGGGGCAAAACTAAAGGACAATATGGTAAAAATATTTCTTTAACTCTCACTAAAATATTGTTTACAAAATAGTGTCACTTTCCTATTAATTTTTAAATTGCTTTATCCACTTATAAATTGCTTAGTGGCTCTTTTATTTTTTTGGTAAAAGTTAATAATCCATTATAATTTGGAATTACTATATTTTCCAATCACAAAATACTTAGGGGTGTGATAAAAAAAAATGTCATCCACAAACGCATAACACTCATCACATTCCTAGAAATTTTGTGATTGGAATTTAAAATATTTAATCCAATTTGAGACTTATACGTTTGTCCACTAATATTATGCATTTGCAAAATATTGATACAACCAAAAATTTCATAAGGCTAGCTCCAAAAAATGAACACCAAAACATCGTTGAATGATATAGGTGAAATAAATTTTAAGTATATAAATCTCATCACATGCACCAAAATAGCATTGAAATGATATAAGTGAAATAAATTTTAAGTATATAAATCTCATCACATGCTTAGGTATTTTTATGATTGAAAAATGCAACAATCCTGAATTAAAATTATTAACCTTTAAAAGAGAGAGAAAACTTCAAAATTTACTAACAATCCAAACACAAAAATGGATGATATTATATGTTTTTTCACAAAAATTGCATATTAAAGAGAAAAAAAAAAGCCTCATCACACCCCATGGTTGAGCCTCATCACATGCGCCTATGAAAGTTTTTTTTTTTTTTTTGGTTTAGTGTCATAATTTTTCACTTATTCTAATATGAGATTTATATAATTTTTTCACCCAAAAAAAAAAAAAAAAAACTGCATATTTAAAATTACTAATACAACCATAGCTACCTTTAAATTTGTCATATTTAATCTAAACGAAAAAATGAATTTATTTCAAATTGAGAGAGTCAAAAAATACATTTGAGACTCCCACCATAATTTTAATTCATAGTTCAAAATCTAACCACACCAATCAAGGCATAATAGCATTGAGTTAATATCCTTACACGTCAAACGACCATAAAAATTGTTGTTTTTCGGAATATTTTTTTTTCTACAATTAATATATGCACAAATTCAAATATATATATATATATATATATATATTAAAATAACTAAATTAACATTTATCGTAGGAACACAAAAGTTTTTCATTGTAGACTTTTCACGATTTAAGAACATGACTTGCCAACTAATCAAACTAGAGTTTTTAGTACCTACAGCAATTTCACAACATCAAGAACAAACCCCAGTGTATACAATGTCAAATTCCATAGTCTCCTATTACATCAAATGATTGTTTAATTTTTCTCGCAAAGTATTGAATAGTAAAGCTTCTGGGCCATAGTCTCAATTACAACTCTCATTCATGTTGGACTTGGATGACACCTATCAACAACGTATCATTATGAGATGCAGAAAAAATTTTGAGTGTACACAACATTTAGTGTGGATGGGAAGAAATTTCATACTATTCCAATTGGTTAGGTTAGTAAGGGACCTATTCCAATTTAATGATCCTAGAATTTTGTATACAAGTAATAATCAAGGAAACTTCCATCTAAAATAAGTTGGACTTTTGGCAAGAGAGAAAATTGATGTCTAGACAAATCAAGCTAAGGCCAACCAAAATGGACCAGGCAATGAATATAATTAGTGTCATGTCAACAAGGTAAGAAATCAATTTCCTAATTATTTTTCTATTTTTTGTTTAAAAATTGATACATTCATTTAATAAAAGTAGTGTGTAACCCTGTGCATATGCACATGTACATTTAAAAACAACCACAATTATATATATATATATATATATATATATATGATTTAGAATCTAATTGGATCTAGACTATTCGGTTTTTGTATGAAATAATTCACTTGCTACAAAAATTAAAATATTAGATGGGATACAATGCGTAAAATTGAACTCCAATTAAAATTCAATTTAGAATCTAATTGAATTTAGACTCTTTGGTTTTTGCTCCTAATAATTCTCTTGACACACAAATTTAAAAATTAGATGAGACATGTGGTGCAAAATTAGACTCCAATTTAGAATTTAATTAAATTTTCGCTCAGTTTTGGCTATATATATGTATGTATGTATAGCAACCTCCCATCAGTCTATTTAAAATTACATGTTGTTCATGAAATCACAGGCCCATATATGGCCCTTTTTTAGGAGCCACTATCTCATCAAAAAACTATCTCTTAAAAAAAAAAAATTTAGTATATTAAAATGTATTTGGAATGGTTAGTCCATCGGTATTTGGAGTCAATGTTTTATTAAAAAAGAAAAACCTTAAATTGGTCACGTGACACAAAATTAGTAAAGGTATAATTCATGACTAAGCATGAAAGTTATTGTATTTTTTAAATTTCTATTAGCTAGATCACATTTCTTAAATAAACTGAACAACCATTTCATCACCCCGTTATACACTTAATGATTGGAATGTTGTTAGTTAGTACATGATTGCTTGATAAACAATATTGAGTAAAAATTATTTTAATTCTATTTAAGTAATTTTTTGTGAAATTTTCATTTTCATGTCCATTTTTTTAATCTAATAGATTTAATTTTTCACGTTAGTTTAATTGAATAGATTTAATTTTCTCTCCAAAACATTTATCGTAGGAACACAAAAGTTTTCCATTGTAGACTTTTCACGATTAAAGAACATGACTTGCCAGCTAATCAAACTAGAGTTTTTAGTACCTACAGCAATTTCACAACATCAAGAACAAACCCCAGTGTATACAATGTCAAATTCCATAGTCTCCTATTACATCAAATGAGTGTTTAATTTTTCTCGCAAAGTATTGAATAGTAAAGCTTCTGGGCCATAGTCTCAATTACAACTCTTAATCATGTTGGACTTGGATGACACCTATCAACAACGTATCATTATGAGATGCAGAAAAAATTTTGAGTGTACACAACTTTTAGTGTGGATGGGAAGAAATTTCATACTATTCCAACTGGTTAGGTTAGTAAGGGACCTATTCCAATTTAATGATCCAAGAATTTTGTATACAAGTAATAATCAAGGAAACTTCCACCTAAAATAAGTCGGACTTTTGGCAAGAGAGAAAATTGATGTCTTGACAAATCAAGCTAAGGGCGACCAAAATGGACCATATTCTTAATTTCTTATCTCTATTTGTTCCATGTACAATACTTATAGTCAATTCTTGGCGTATAAAAGTTGAACATCTTATTTAAAGTCCATCCTCTGAAAGCTTGAGAAAAAATTTATTTAAACCAACACAATATATAAATTATAAAGGAATCAAAGAAAAATTGTCAAAAATAATGAAAATTTAATCTATGCTTAAATTCTTATAAGGATGAACACAATAGCAATATCCTTTTTTTTTTTTTTTTTAAATGAAGATAAAAAAATCTATACTTATTTTGTACGTATGATAAAGTCCTATCACAATTTTTTTTGAGGCTCATGTTGATTAGTGATTAGGAGTTATAAAGGAATAATCATCAACATATATATAAGCAGAGATCTCATGCGGGAATGCATGAGGTCATGCCGGTCATGCCAAGTGACGCTTTAATTTTGCATTTAGCATTTTTTTTACCTCCTTCATTAAGTTTTTTTTTTACTGTTACCCAAAAGTTTACATTAACTTATTTTACTGTTATCTCATTAGTCTCTCATTAATTGCCTAAGCTTACATCACACATTTCTCTCTTTTTCATGTCTTTTAGCATACCTACCATAGTGTTAAATATGTGAACACAACACAAATATGTGAGAGTGTTGGACAGAAAATTATTAAGTACTCCCTCCTCTCACATAAATGGTGGGTCCCACCATGAATTTAATTAGTGGGACCTGTCATTTATACGAGAGGAGGGAGTACACATTTATGGTACTCCGGGAGTATACAATAATTTCCCAAGTTGGACATACTTTTATTTCATAGTATTGAATATGTGAACACAACACAAATTATTTGATTTTCACGGTCCTATTACTCTTTTGCATTTATTTTTGGTTTCACGATTTAAAAAAAAAAAAAAATAATCTTTCCTTTTTTTTTTAGGGTGAAAAATTAATCTTACCTTGAGAAAGCTATAAATATGCAGTGAAACAAAAGTTATAAATTGCACACATATAACCATTATAATTATTCAGTTCAAAGAATGAGTAAAAATTTTTTTTTTGGAAGAATATTGTAAATTAAAAGTTGTTACAAAATGTCTCTCTCTTAGAGACCTCATGCGAGTGCATGAGGTCCTGTCAAGTGGCACTCTAATTTTGCATTTGGCCTTTTTTTACCTCTTTCATTAAGTTTTTTTTTTTTTTTTTTTTTAAATTATTGTTACCAAAAAGTTCACATTATCTTATTTTACTGTTATCTCGTTAATATCTTATTAATTACCTAAGCTTACACCACACCTTTCACTATTCTTCATGTCTTTTAGCATACCCACTATTTTAGTATTTTAAAGTAAAAAATAAAACAAAAAATAAAAAATAAGTAAGGGCTAATAGTAATAACTAACGAGATAAGAGGCTAGAGAGAGATAGAGAGACACAAAAATGTTGTGGATTGTTAAATAAAATGCACTATTTCACTATATATTACCAAATAAAAGATTTGAGACTAACAAAACATTTGAAAGAGAGAGAAAGAGGAATCTGAGGGTCACCACCTCCATTATACTGGCCTCCCACCAACATCAAGACACTGAAACCCCTACGAGTAATCTTTTTTTCTTTTAAAATTAGGGGCTTAAATATGATTTAGGTTAGGTAATTTGGTTGGTTAGTTTTTGTTTTGGGTATATAAGTAGAGGGAATATTTGGTGCGTAATGTAAAGTCATATTCTACCATGGTTTAATTTTAAATCATCTATAAGACGCATACATACATACTTGCCCACACCATGTCTTAATGTCTCACTATCGATGAGTGGAAGATAGTCAGAGAGTTGGGTATACTTTTATTTTATAGTATGAAATATGTGAACACAACACAAATTAGTTTATTCCATGGTCCTGTTACTCTTTTGCATTTATTTTTGGTTTCATAATTTAAAAAAATAATAATCTTACCTTAAGAAGGCTACAAATATACAATGAAGCTACTAAACCAATTTTTAATATCTCAAAATGTATATGTTTTTTTACTCTAATTTAGTTTACTTTTTCTTTATAATTTATGTACAACATTATTCAAAACTGTTTTACATAAAATATCACAAAATTATCCGTGCATTGCATGGGCAACTTACTAGTTGGAGACAAAATGGGGGAGAAATTGGGCATAAGATGGGAAATTGTCAAACAGAACCTTAGTGAAAACCAAAATAGACAAGAGGAGGAAACCCTTTATTCTAGCAACATTACTGTTATGATCTTAGTGTATCACTAGGATTAAGTGTAAGTTTGATTATGTGTTTATAAGCTCTTACGCACCCTACCCTTGCAAGTTAGTTTTCAAAGATGAGTTCTACCCATGGGTTTGCATCATTTACAAATGAGAAAAAATAGCACCTTGATATAAGCTTCCTAAACATCATCACCAGCTGTCATTGTTTGGCGAATTTCATCCTGAGCAAAGCCATTATGATTGAGGATATCTGTGACATCTGTACACTCTTTCAAATCCAATTTTTTTTACCGATCTTATTCCCTCTGTGCAACTGTTCTAACATAAGGTCAATAAACAAACAATCCATTTCCCTTGTCCAATTTATCCTCAAAGGGTCATTATTAGCAGGGGACTGGTAATCCTCTTCACCTACAACTTTAAAAATAAATAATTGTCATTACATGAGACGATTTATTCTAGAGGCATACAATTCTAAAATAATAATAATAATAATAACTAGTCGCTAACCCGTGCTATGCACGGGAAAGCTATTAAATATGAGTTAGAAGATTATTCTAATCAAGCACACAATCTTCTCTTTTTCTTCCCCAATTTTCATACACTGTTAACTCTGTCTCAGGCTTGAACTCAATATAATTTCATTTAGTTTTGTGTTATGTAGGATTAAATGTGTTTTGTTTCATATGTTGGGGCTCCTTTGTTATTGCTAATGTGTATTTCTAAGTTCTAATAGTTACATTGTTGTATTTCTTATATATCTCTCTAACTTTATCCCATGAAATGTACCACAAACTAAATGATACATGAGAAAGAAATATAATTCATTGACCAAGCATCCATTTGGCAAAAAAGAAAGACCAAACAAACACCTAATTAACCATGGCAGAAGCTAGTAAGACATTTACAACAGAATGTGACTTGTGAATCATCTAAGAAAACCTAGGACTTTACAAACGTAGTCCTAGTACAATACTAACTACAATAATATTTGCTACCAACTACTAATTAATTATTACAGTATGTCAATGAGTATTTCAACACTAACTACAGTAGCAACACTTGATTGATGCAGCCATAATGCAGCAGTAGCTCATCATTCTCTGCAATTTAGAAATGCAAATCATGAGTGGAACATACTGTGAAGGTCAGAATTAATAGCCTAAAAGTATATTAAAAACAATTAGACCTATTAGTGGTAATTTGAACTCTAGTAGAATAACCTACTATAAATTTCACGAAATTGATTCCTGGAAGACATTTTCTAAACCTAAAAAATAAGTTTATCAAAAAAATAAAATAAAATAGGGAGCAAAAAAAAAAAAAAAAAAACAATTTTGAAATTAGAAGGAAAAGTTTCATGTACCTAGCATATGTTCATGTTGTCTTTCCCACATTGGCTTCTGCGTTTGCACATCCTTGAACTCACTCTAACTTGAAACCCCTAAGCATTCCCAACCAAAAAGAATCTATTTTTTTACAAAATATTCAGTAAAATTGTTAACAAAATTGAAGTACAAACACCAATCCAAAAGAAGGTTCAAGTTTTGTACTCTTTTTGGCATTAAAATACATATTTATATGGTTAGATTCAGTATGAGAGATGTTGTCACACCAAATTTCATACTAAAAGCTCATTCTTGCATCATGTTTCAACTCATTCAAAGTTCAGTGCTAACTTAAATTCTTTAACTAATAACTCCCTTTCTAGAATAACTAATAATAATTTTTGAGCTAGTTACTCTCTGTTAGAAGTAGAAGCAAACAACATTGTACTATGTTGTTGCCAGCTTAAAGATGTTAACATCAAGTGATTTTCCATATTGAATATGTTCACTTTAAATTGATAACTCCAACCTAGGAATGTAATGCCGAAATCTCAATTATATTAAAGAGTAAACCAAATAATCCTAAAAACAAAATTGCAGAAAAACTCCATTATTATTTTGAATGGACCAATAGTCAATAAGTTTTAGCCCCTAGCTAAAACACTTAGGTTACTCTAGAACCCAAATTATAGAAATAACAAAAAACTTCTACGAAATCCTACTTCTACCTTCTCTTGGACAGCTAATTGATTTGTAGAAAAACAACTAAAGTAACTCTGTACAAACACCAAGACAGCTACAGAAACTATCTGCAACTATCTAATCTAATCCTATGTGGCAAGCTCTACAAACTTCACTTGTTTCTGGATGCTTTGTGTCTATTCAGAGATATTTTCACTTAATGGAGATTATTATTTATTATTTAACAATGCCCATGGGCATATACTCACCCTGAACAAATTCCTGCTATTTACTATAGATTAGTGTACCCTGCATTGCTTCAATTTTATTTGTTTGCTTCAAATTGGTTATTTGACCTGTATTTTGTTTCATATAAATTTGCTATTGTAATTAGGCCAAAGCCCATGAATGCCAAATCTGCAAAAGGCTTCCCAGTGCTTGGGTAGCAACAACTTTGCTTTGATGTCCTCATTTCCTGCCACTTCTTGCATCTTGTTTCACTAATGCTATCCGGGGTACTGTTCTAGATTCATCTAAATAACAATAGTAATAGATTTATTTAAGTAAGCTTGCATATTTGAAAGCATGATGTGTACAACAGCATACACTGAAAGATTGTGCTCATGAGGTTTTCTAATCTATGAAACTCTTAGGGTACTCCATTATTTTTTTAAGTAACCGTGTACAAACACCAAGGCAGCTACAGTAACTATCTGCAACTATCTAATCAAATACATTACAATTAAAACCCTAAGTGGGTTTGAAAGAAAACAGAGGCGGATGCTAACAGATGTTTAATTTCAACAACCTATGTAAACAGATTAAACGGTTAGGACTGCCCATCGATTAATCATAAAAATAAACTAATCAAGAAATTCAAAAACCTAAAACCAAAACCCTAAGTAGGAGTGGAAAAATTTAAGAAGCAATTTGAATCTATATATATACCAAAATTGAAAACCCAAAGAGTGAGAGAGAAAAACCTGAATTACCAGTGTTCCAAAGAGAGAGAGAGAGAGAGAGAGAGAAAAGCTTCGAGCAAACCCATCCATGCAAACGGGTGGAAGTGGAGAGTTGCCTCTTGGGTCAATCCGCCACAGATCTCAATGGTGCTATGGAGCGTCTCTGCTGAGTGCATTGTGTAGTCGTTGTTCTCATGTTTGTGAAACAATGGAGAAGAAAGTCATTATCGGGTTTTTTGTTTTGAAGAGAAACAGAGGTTTTTTATGACAGAAAAGTGGAACGCGGAAGGAGAAGGGGAACGGGAGAATAAGAAAATCAGAATTTAGTTTTTTTGTATTATTGGGTTTTATGTATTATCGGGTTTTAAAAAAAAAAAAAAAGATTTTTTTTTTAAATAATGCTGACGTGGAAAATTGTGGGAGTTTCAAAAGTTTTGGTTATATATATATATAGATAACAACATAATAGTGTTACTGGTTAACAAAATTAATAGCTTCAAACATTACTTGAAATGGGAAAATTTTAGTTCTATTACATCAAACTTTCAGGAAATCTAAAGCATAATTTTTTTTAATGCATGATTAGCAATAAATTAATACTTATAACAACACAAAAACTGACAAATTATTTATATTAATTATACTAGCAAATTAACAACTATTGCACCTGTAAATTAAACATGCTAGTGCAGTTTTCAGATGGTCCTCCTCTAATATGAATTTTCTGAGGATTCCTTAACTGATTGTACCAGTATTGTCTACCTAAAGGTAATATTGCAAAAGGAGAGAGAGAGAGAGAGAGAGAGAGAGAGACCAATACTTACTTCTAGCTCATAGTCCTCAGAATCCATAGGGTGACCAGAGTAATTTTGTCTTTGCTCAGTGTTATCATTTCCATAAATCAAAAACAAATAGTGAAATTTAGGAGAGTTCTATTGCGGTACATTCGTGCATCAGGATGTACCTACAAAAATTATCCATTAGTTGCTAGGACCAAAATGAATATTTATTTAACGGAAATTCAGAAGAAATTATCACCTTACACATAAGCATCCCAGACATCATCTTCAGCACTTATCATCTGTTGCATTTCATTCCAAGTAAAACCACTCTGGCCAAGAAGAGTTTTCATATCATTGAACCGCTTCCTCAAATTCATAAAACGACTTTTTAGGACATCTTTGTCATGTTGAGACGCAAATTCTACACTAAACTTTGCAATCATATCAGTCCAAGCTAGCTTGTTGAATTTTTGATCAACCATACTTCCATTGCGAACTTGCTCTGACATTAAATCAATAAAATATCGGTCCATCAATGGTGTCCAATCAGTTCCTCGGTAATAGCTATTATTAAGTCTGGCACCTTCAGAATATTCTAAAAGAACGTAAATATGGGGAAAAGTAATCTTTATTTGCTAATTTGGAAAAAAAAAAAAAAAAAACAAATATCTTCTTTTGACTTCAATGATCACTATGTTTCATATTAAAGAGGCAGCAGGGACTTGTTTTCTTTAGGGTCTTTTTCCCTTGGTTAAAGAAAGCATTTTAACACATCTTCATGACAAAATGCTATTGCGATCAATCATATATGAAATAGCACAGGAATATATATATCTAGACACATTGAACACATATATCTAATTGCTCATTGACTAAAGACCAAGTACTTGAAGAGGGGAAAAAAAAGCAAATGCTGAGATTGTTTATAAGCTTGTCAAACCAAAATCCCACCAACACCATTACGTCCTAGATCTTGATGCTCTTGATTACACCATTCATCAAAAGCTGGATTTCCATAAATCAAGCACAAATCATTATAATTTTGGCATTGTCATGATTCAATATGGTTTTGCATCTGGGTGTTCCTACATAAACAAAGTCTTAGCCAATAGCTACGTATACTCGAACTGACATTTAAGACTAAAATAAGTTGACAAAGCACCTTGACATATGCATCCCAAGCATCATCAAAAGCTGTAACCATTTGCTGTGTTTCATCCAATGAAAATCATCTCTGTTCAAGAAGATTTTTCATATCAAAGTACTGCTTTTCCAAATTTCTATAACAACTATTCAGAAAATCTTGGTCATGTTGTAATAAGGATCGTTCCTTGAACAACATAAACATATCTATCCATGCTTGATTGTTGAAACTGTAATCAGTCTTCTTCCCCTTATGCTGTTATGCACTTCCTCTAGCATTACATCTATGAGATGACGGTCGATTGAAGGTGTCCAATCTGTTGTCGAACAACCACTGTTTGCATAGCAATGGATATCATCCCTTATAACAAACCAGAGATTTTGTTAATTAAGGCAATAAGAAATATGTATTCCAAAGATGACAAGTTCAATGATACAACTTTTACTTTATTTATTTTTTTAATTAAATGCTGGGGTAACACTCTTGTTTTAGCCAAAGTTAGATAGATCAGCATCGTCAATGCCAGTTAAAAACCATGTATAAATATTTAGAATGATAATTGTATGGGTTCTATGTCATCAGAAGTAGGATAGCAATGAAAGAAAAGGAAATAATGCACTGAAGTTCACTGATATAGTAGGTTGAGAACACAAGAAAGAAAATAAGACAATAAATAAGCAGATAATAACTTCCTTAAATTATTTGGGAAGCTCTTGTAGCTGAAACAAGAAACCTTCCAATCCTCAAATCTGGTTCTTCACTGTCAAGATCTGCATTGCACGTCGAAATGCTGTATCTTCCATTACAAATTTCTTCACCATATAAAACACATAATTTGTGATAGCTGGGAACAGATTTATTTCTATATGACCGAGCATCAGGATGCACCTGCACCTACATATTTTATACATAAGCCACATAAAAAAAACTACAAATATCTAAAGGATACAAGAAAAAGTAAATGGCAATTCACCTTGGTATAAGAATCCCAGACATAATCCTCAGCAGTTACCATTTCTCTCGTTTCATCCCTAGAAAACCGGCTCTGGTCAAGAAGAACCTTCATATCATTATATTGTCCCCTCAAATGTTTGTATCTATTCCTCAGACCATCTTTGTCATGGTGACATCCAAATTTTGCATTGAACAGTCTAACCATTTCAATCCATGCCTCGGACACAAATTTATGACCAATTTTATTCCCTCTAAGCACCTGGTCTTGTAACAATTCAATGAGGTAACGATCCATTGTTGATGTCCAATTTGTTCCCAGACATTCAATATTAGAAGAGGCACGGCCCTCCTTTTCTTCAGCTACAAGAAAGGCAAAACTGACTGATTTGTAGGGTAATAGATAACTTTTCATTCAACAAAACATTTCAGACTTTTAAACATAAATTATGCTAGAAGCACATTATACTTGCCATCATTGACAAACAGTAATTCATATAATTCAACAACATAATCGGGTAGCAATAAGATGGGTACAGACTACTGAACAATACCCACAGCCCAGTAAATCTATCCCAACCCTAAGAGAAAATTTGAAGAAATTATTAAAATGAATTAAAATCTCATGGATCTTAATGAACTGAGCATGCCTACAGGCATGTAATGAAAAAACTAGAACCTATAAATTGAACTTCCATTTAAGGATAGCATACATCAAGAAAAAAAAAAAAAAACTGTCATACACTATAAGAATCTCTGTAATTAAACATATCTGATAAAATTCCATTTTGTGAATGTTAAAGACCTACTGGACACCCTAATATTAACCAAAGTCCTAATTGTGACGATCAATAAATCCCAAGTTGCATGTATAAAGACGAAACCAGCATTTTATTTTGATAAGTAAACAGGACTATATTAATAAATTGAAGAGGAGTGTCCTCAAGAATACAGGTTCCATATAAAGGTCCTCCTACACATTCAAGAAATGAACCTCACCCGTCTTGATATGTATTATATCATCTTCAAAGTTTCTCCCCTGCCATAAATGACTGCAATGTCCGTTGCTGATTGCATTTCCAAATATCAATTCAAACTCCATAGCTTAGCAAGGTCTTCCTATGATACGAATGCGCATCTGGGTGTGCCTACATCAGCAATTGTATGCATGAAAATACAGTAAAAATGAATACCAATAACCAAGTAGACAAACAGTAACTCTTTTCGTATTTAGAGCCAAATTTTCCATTGAACAACGTGAGCATATCATTCCATGCTTGTTTCCTTTTTTTTTTTCTTTTTTTCTTTTTTTTTTTGATAGGTATCATTCCATGCTTGTTTCTTGAATGGATTACAGATCTTATTGCCTTTTTTAAGTTGGTCCAGCAAAAGCTTGACAAAATATCGGTCCATGTCCAATCTGTTTTTGAATGCTCTTTACTTGTCGGTACAAGGCTATTCATTGCAACACCTAATCAGTAAAAGTAGTTTTTATTCATTCAAAACAGATTATCTTGAAATACACATTACAATAAGCTAACATAGAACATATGTAATTTTAATCAATCTTACTGCATCCAGTTCCTAGCTACCAAATGAAGTAAGATATGAAATTAATTACTATCGCTTTCCAAAAAAAAAAAAAAACCATCAGGGCCAGTTCAACCAAGTGTTCACAAAGCCAAGCACGATGTGATCATTTCTCTGCAACATTTTTTCCTCTTTTATGTGGATGTAAATAAAGGTGCTTATTTCTCCTATAATACAAAAAGGTTTGCAAAGCAACGCAACTACAAGTCTTATCATTAGGTACTACTTAGGTCGTAATTGGCTAAAAGAATCAGCAGTAAGCACATTACCGATTCTTGTGGAAAGCAAACCAGGGTTCACTGCCCAAAGACTAGCTAAAAGAGAGATTGCAGTTTACAAATTTCAAAGATGGTAAAAGGCCATTTTTACTTCAAAATTTATTAAATTCTATGGGGCATAGAGCCTCATCTATCTCTGGATAGACTCATGAGAAAAAGGGGAAGGGGATTGTTGCTTATGTCACTTTCTTGTTTTATGCATACTCTCTAGAATAAAATAGTAGTAATAATAAAGAATTAGATAGTATAACCAAATCAATCACAATGAAAAATGGTAATTTAAGCAAAAAAAAAAAAAAAAAAACAACCCAATAGCATACATTCCAATGCCACTGGCATATACATCATTTTTGCTGGTCCATGACAGGATATAAAAACACACCAGTATTTGCTCCTTGAATGTCATCATCAAAGTCTATATCATGACTTGATAGGCTGTATCTTCCATCTCCTGTTGTATGTGCATATCAAGCACAAATCATTGAAGTTCATCAAGGCTTTGTTTCTATAGAACTGTGCCTCTGGCTGAGCCTGCATGTATATAATGTCAAGTCACCACTCACTATGACACCAAAGGTATAGATCAAATCAAAACATTAACAAAACTAAAGCACCTTGATGTAAGCATCCCAAACATGATGACTGGCAACCACCTTTTGTTTAGTATCATCCCATGAAAATCCATTCTGACCAACTTGTTGAATTGAGTCCACAAATTAGTGTAGTGACTTTTCAAGACCTTTTTATCATATGGGGATCCAAAATGGCATTGAACGGTCAGCATATCAGTCCAAGCTTGTTTTTTTAATGTATGGCCCATCTTACTCCCCCTATGCGCCTGATCTAACAAAAGATTAATAAAATAGCACTCCATTGCTGGTGTCTAGTTTGTCCTTGTACGATTGCTACTTGCAGGCGTTTGGGTGCCCATTTCTTCCCCCTAAAACATTGAGACTATCATTCCAGTGATAAGGTCCCTTCCCATGCTATGCTTCCAATCCATAAACAACAAGTCAACCTAGTCCTTAGCTATAGAGGTGGAAAATTCAAATTCACCAAAAATATCTGAAACCCATTAATAAGATTTGCATTCTTGTTTCAATTCGTTTAACAATTCAAACTCAAACTAATGAACACTTATAGCAAACACACTGATTATACCAAAGAATTAGGATCCTCCAGAGTTCTTAGGCTAACTTCATCATGGAATTCCTAAAATCTTATCTATTTGTTTTGGAATGAGTGGATTGCTTATGACACATCATCAATAATTTAAATAGATACCAAAATGGTGATAGTCAATATTTTATAAAACGTTGATACGTCGTAAATATAATCCACTCCTTTAAAAATGAATGGATAAGATTCTAGGAACTTTGCAGTAGAGTTACCCAGATATCTTAATACATATATCATTCTGAGCTTAAGTAGTTCTACATGTTACCCATTTTTTTAGTTGCTTAGAAAGCTAAAAAGAAAGGTGGACGAGTTTAAATCCTAGATATTAAAAGATCATTGGTGGTCTCTCGGAAAATGAAAACCCAGAGTTTCAGTAACAGAGTTTCTGCACTTTTTGCTTATCTATAGCTAAATTAAGAATTCTATAATTGCAAAATAAAAATTCAGACCTAAATCAGCTGTCAAAATGAAGATATTAAAGAGAAACTACTATAAAATTTAAGCTCAAATTGTACATACTAACACCTTGTCTAATTCTTGAGAATTCTGATAGAAAATGAAGGGGAGGGAGAAAATATTCAATTATATGTGGTACACTGTATTGGGTTTTCATAAAAAAATAAAAAAAGAATATCATTCCAACCATAGTTCCTTTTTGAAAGCTCGATTATGTGTTAAAACATAAGAGCTTGTTTAGACCCCCAATTAAAAGATTACAGCTAGATTGCTTTTACTCTAATTTATCTAAGTGTGGAACAAGAGTAAATGAAGCGCAATAAACCGATAACTACTCTAATGCATAAACATGAATAACAAACAATAAAAGTAAAGCACAAGAGTAAGGGAAGAGAGATGCAACCACAAGATAACACGGCAATGTGTTATCGAAGAGGAAACCACAAGAACTCGGTGAAAAACCTCTCTGCCGCCCTCCAAGCGGTAAATTGATCCACTAGACAATAAGTTGGGATACACGAATAGCAAGAGACCCTCCAAGTCTAATCTACCCAATGTACCTAAACCCTTCAAGCTCCTACTCCAATAAGGCTTCTCGGAACCATATCTTGTCTAGCCTTTTGGACCCAACAATACGCCCGATTGCATCCGCCAAGCCTCACCGGCTTCTTTTGGCAAATCCCCAAAGCTTCCCAAGCTCCAAAACACTCTCTACACTCTGAAAAGGTGTGAATTGTGTTTGGGTACAAATCTCCTCTCAAGGTATGACAATGGGAGATGGAAGGAGAAGAGGCTAGAATGATTTCTCACTAAGGATGAGTAGGTCTCTCTCTCTAAAAGATGGGTGTGTATGTTGTAGAAAACCTATCTAAGGTTTTTCTCTCTGAATGGCCTCCTCATACATTTGTGGGTAATGAAGGTATATATAGTATGGGTGAAGGGTAAGAAAGTCACACTTAAAAAATCCTCCAAGCAGAGAGTCTCACGAGTATCTCGCAGGAAGGCCTTACCCGCGAAATACTCGCGAAATTGACAGCCTGACATGACTCTTCAGCTTCCAGTCATGTGCTTCTCACATGCCCTTTTCGTGGGAACCCTTCTCGCGAACTTCTCGCGAGCAAGTCGCGAAATGTACTGATCTTTATTTAAACTTGAGTCTTCACAAACTTAATACTAAACCCAATACAATAAAATCCCACAAAATACAATGAACAAAATAAAAGCAATTATAACAATTTTTGTCATGGAATAAAGCCAACATAAAACATAGTTGTAAATCACAACTTTATACTTTTAATTATGCTTCCAATACACAAAAGGATGAGTCAAGCCAAAAGTCCAATGTGTGTGTGTGTGTGTGTTATGATTTAGAGAGAGTGTGTGTGTATGTGTTTGGTACCTTTGAATTGTGGAGAGAAATCGCAGAGAGAGAGAAAGAGAGAGTGAGAAAGAAACACTGTGGTTGCCGTTTGGCTGCTTTGAGAGACATACTCCTCTCTTGCACCACTCCATAATAGAGAAACTGACCAACTTGTCAATGTTTAACCAAATGAATGCTTATGACTCTGAGCTCCATTTTCCATGTGGGAATGGTGACTGCATGTGTCTTCCTGTTAATCAGCTTGATGGGGTTTTCGTCTTTCTGGGTGCCTAGCTTATGGGGTTTTTGTCTTTTCATGGTCATTATAGTATGTTGATAAATGTAGGAAGAATAAAAGGATTGAGGGAAAAAGGGCCAAATAATACTATTTGGCAAAATATGTAGGGATCTATTGTTGTTTTGGAAATATATATGGATGTACCAATTTTTTGGAACTCGAGTTTGTGAAATTTGAGTTTGCTGTGTAACTCGAGTTCCAGGAACTGGAGTTTTTTGAAAAAATAGCCTTCAAATTTGTCGTGTTATTTTTTATGGAACTCGAGTTCCTAGAACTCGAGTTACAAAAAAAAATTAACTCGAGTTACATAAAAAATTGATGGCTATTTTTCATAAAACTCGAGTTTGTGAAACTCAAGTTTTAAAAAAGTGGTAGATTTCTAATTATTTAGCAAACAGTGGTAGATCTCTACATATTTTGCCAAATAGTAGTACTTGGCCATTTTGGCCAGGATTGAGTAGACTGCAACTTTGAAAAAGATGAGTTTTCAAACCATTTGAATGCCTGTATACACCTAATAAAATTTATAAAAAATTATAAATACACATATAAAAATTATATTTGATAGGCCACAAACGGATTGACCCATTGTGAATAATTAATTGATTAATTAGCCAAGTTTATTAATTAATCAAATTAACATGCAAAGCGCGTGGTAGCACAAACAAATCACCAATAAACTAAGTATGCAGCGGAAAATAAATTTGACACGATGATTTGTTTATGAATGGGGAAAACCTAACGGCAAAAACCCCACCGGGTGATTTTCAAGTCACCACTCCCGAAACTCCACTATTATCACAACAAGCGGTTACAAGTAAAGGAATCTCAAGTACCTTACCAACCTACAGTTGAACCCTTACCCTAATACCCAATTGGACTTGTTCTATAGTGACAGTTTTCCCTTTTGATGCACGGTTCCCAAGTACGTGACTAACCAATTTGCGCGGATCCTAATACGCGACTTCAATCACCGACTAAGAAGATTGTTGGCTGTAAAGTTCTTCAATTCATCCACACGATGAAGATTAAGAAGATGCTTGGTCACAAAACCCTACGGTGCACATACACGGCAACTTCTCCAAGAGAAATAGATGAACTAGGGTAAGAACTTTGTCTCCGGTCACAATTTGCTTGAACAGAGTTTGCTCAATACTTGTGCAACTTGTGAACACTTTGACAGCCCTTAATTCAATCCTTTTATATGTCTAGGGTTAAAAGAAAAGAAAGCCCAAAGACACATTCACGGAACCCAAGAAAAATAGATCAGAATTCTGAATTTCATAAACCTCGACAGATAGGAGGTGTCGAGCAGTTGTTGAGCAGGTGTCTAGCACACAGACTTGAGCAGCTTCTTAAACCTCGACATATGCTAGCTGTCGAGCTAGCTGTTGAGATTTAATGAACTTGCACTTCTCCAGCTTGTTTCTTGGACAGACTTGATGACTTCAACACTTGATCTTGAAACACAGTTTCTTGAAATATTAAAAACACCTAGAACTTCCCAATTACAAGTAAAGTGCGTTTTATCAAAGGATTAGCCAATTACATAAAAGAATGACATATGTTCTTAACAAGTGAAACACATATGTCCTAACAATATTCAGTGTGATTTTGCAATATATTTAAGTAAGACTGATTTAATTATTACTTATATAATACAGTAATATTTAATAAAACTAACTAAATAAATCAAATTAATATGTGTTTATGACATACATATTCAAATTGATTAAACTCAAAAGTAATAAAACATAATTATGAACCAAAATAACGGTTATTTTTCATCTTATTCATTATCTTGTCTTATCAATTTCATCAAAATTAATGTTATAATTTTCCCTCAAAAAAATAAAAGAGAGTCAATGTTATAATAATGTTCATCATCTTGCGAAATTATTTCTTCATTAACATTTTCTTCTTCTCATCAGCATTTATTATATCTTTTTATTCTTATTTGAACTTACCGTGGTTGGCTTTTCAAACTAGTCAGTATTAGAAGTTTCCCTAATATATGTTCGTAAAAAAAAATCCTCTTATCATTTAAACAATGGACAAGGGCAGCTGCCATTAGCCTCAATAAATGGAGTTTTCCTCATACCAAAGAATGTTTATTTGGAAGAAAGAATCTAAAAATTTTCTCAAATTTCATATCGACATTCATTTATGCCTAACAATAATATGGTAAACACCATTTTAAAAACATTGATAAATTTCTTATGATAATTCCAATTGTAAAAGATATTAGAAATTAATTATACATCAAATAATTAACTAATATAATTAAGTAACTTTTTTTTTGGAGAAACATATTATTAATTAACTTGTTTTCAAATGAGTAAATAATAATTAGTATTTTTACCAAAAAGTTGCTTAAAGGTGGTGAAAAATATTTAGATGCTAACTAGGTCATTTTTTCAAAAGATTTGTGCACTCTAAATGAAAATTTCAAGTTAAGAGGTTATTGACATGTCCTCTAGGATGAAACAAGCTGAAATAGCCGCAGTAGATAATTCTTTTTTTAGAGAGTTTCAACCTATAGTGTCCGCTCCTGATAATAATTCTTTATCATCAAATCAAGACACCAATCGATTTTTGGTGTGACGGGAATTGAATCTCAAATCTCTTATTCAACCATCAAAGATTTTACCAGTTGAACTAACTGGAACCCATATCAATAGATAAATCTTATTACACACACTTATGAATGAATTATAATCTAAAAATAGCGTACCAATTAGTGACCCACCATTAATCTTCACTGAGGTATTCATTGGGAAAAGTTAACGAATGTTCTAAGTGCATTGCTTTAGAAAATATTTTAGAAATTTTTTATGAGAAAAGAAAAGAAAAAACTAATTTTTTTTTACAACATTTTATATTTTCCGTCAAAGTGGTGCAAAAACTTTCATAAAATTTTCCATTAACAAATGTTCTAAGGGCACAAATTAACCGGATCCTTCATTATTTAATTGAAATCTATTTATTAGCCATATTGTGAAATGAGTAATGTTATAAACACAAACTTTTTTACAAGATTTTTACAAATTATTCATGTGACAAATTTTTACTAATTCTCATCTAGGTCCACCATTGACATTACTTTTTTACTTCCTAATAACCACTTACTTCATCGGTAGTTCGTAAAATATATTGTAGTTTTAGCATTTTCCTTGTGAAAAACCAACCCAATCATACAGAAAAACTTCCACATACGGACACACCTAAGTTCACACTAATTTTCACAACTTGCTAGGTTGTTAACTTATGATTAGATTACAACACTAATACATGGCATGAGACTATCACAGAACTTTGTGAAAAAATGGATTTGGGTGCACCAATCACAAGCTGATACTAGTATGTTGTGGGATTTGGGTGTGAAAATGGATAATATGTCCATAAAGTTTTCCTAGATTTTTTTTTTCTTTTTCTTTTTTAATATTACAAAAGGAAATTAGGACCATACGAAGGTTTCAAATGGTCTACAAAATAGGTAGAGGCCTGATCAGCCCAACTTAAACTGTTGCTAAATTCGAGTCATTAACAAAAAATTTGCCATGTAAAAATTAAAAACAAAATTTCTATCAAGTGTATAATGATGTATCATAATATGATTATACCTCATTTTACATAGATAAAGCCATTAAACTCAAAAGTCAAAATCAACCTTGAAATGAGTAGCTTGATACGAATCTTTTGATCTTTTGACCATTTACAACTGTAGAGTGTTATAAAAGTATATTACTGTCAAACAATGTCTTACAAGGGAGATTCGTGGGCTTTTTTCTTCTTGGGTTAAAGTTTATAAGCATAAGCCCAAACCCACCTAAAAAAGTACATTAAACTAGAATGGACAATGGGCATACAAATAATTTTTGTATTAATACAAGTAAAGGAGCTGGTAAAACAACTCAGTAAATACCTTGTTATGAACAGGAAAACACTTATACCCCCTGCTTAAGCAAGTCAGAAGTGTCTTCCACAATCACACCTAGTCTTCCAATATATGACTTGCAATCAAGAGGACAAGGTGAGAAAATCCTTTAGGCTTCTTCCAATATAATTTTTTTGATGGCCAAACATCTTAGCAGTCTTTTTTTCCCCTCATGTGATTTGACCACAAAACCGTTTAGCAGTAATCATCAACTGGCAACTATCAGGAGGTGTGCACACTCTAACAGGCCTCTCTGGTCTTGAGATTGCAAAGCTTGAGTTGTTTCATATGAACTTAAGTACCTACAAAACAGAGACATAGAGAGCATTAGGACAGATTGCATAGAGCTTTCTATCTGCTTTTTTACAATTTATAAGTACGTAGTGCTTAAGTAAATCACTTTTTAGACAGTGCATTAGAAAGTAAGGTCAACAAATTTCTGCCTACTAGGGTTATACCAACTAGCAAGCTTCCCAACTCCGAACTACTCCTTGATGGCCTCTCCACAATACACAAATACGGGGCTTACAAAGTAGCAGATTTTTGTTTTTTCTCTCATAAGATTTTCAAACTCCCAATTATCATCAATCTCCATCCAAAGGACATTATTGTTGAACCCCAATTTTGTGTAACAAAATATTAGGATGCACCTAGATATTTTATAATATAAGCAACAAAATAGAGCAAATAATTGTCTAAATATACTAGACATAATCTCAGAGGTTACCATTTCTCCTGATCTCAAGACAACCCTCTCTGTTCAAGAAGAACCTTTGTATCATTACATTGCCTCCTCAAATGTTTGTATCTATGCCTCAGAGTATCTTTGTGATGGTGAGACCAAATTTCCCATTGAACAGTCTGACCATTTCAATCTAAGCCTCGGCCACGAATCCATCACCAACTTTATTCCTGTTAAGCAAATGATCCATTTTTTATGTCTGATTTATTCTTGGACATTCACCAATCAGCACAGGAATGGCGTTCTTTTATGCACCAACAGGAATGATAAAATTTATTTGTGGGGGGATAAAAATTCATTTAACAAAGCATTTGAGAATGCACTTGCTGGGACAGGGCTATTCATTGCAACACCTAATTGGTAAAAGTAGTTTTTATCACAGACTAACCAAAATGATAAAAAATACATGTGAACAAAGCAATGGATAAAGCATCAAATTTACTAGGGATGACAAGTGGATCTAAGAAAAGGAATCTCCTTCTCCAAGCCTATGTCAGGGAAAGACAGGAAAACTATTAGAGAAAAGCTTCTTTTTTTTTTTTTTTTGGAATTCGATTTTACAACTATTTGATATGATTCTTAGAAAGGAAGAAAATATAATTATCAAATGAATCAAACAAAAAAAAAAAGAAAAAAAAAAGAAAAGAAAAGGAAATTGCAATTCAGTTTATCTTATATATTTGCCACATGGATCAGCACACTGAAGAGATAAGGAAAATGGGTTGGCAAACTCTAAAATACTCTAAACAGAGCAATCCACCATCCTTTTGTCAAATATAATTTCTGCCAATCACAATGTCCACATTTGTTCAATCAGCACATTCCAAACTGCCTTATTTTAGCATGAGAAGAGAACCAACCTTATAGTCTTGAACACTTCCCAGTACTCTCCCACCAAAACGAAGTCAGTTGAACCCATTTTCATTTTGTAATTTGGGAGTCTTAAAGCAAATAAGCAGACAACTAAGATAGCTTAGCCCAGTTGTACATCCCCACAAGATGATAATAGGTCCATAGAGAAGTGTGAATCTCCATTCCCTTTCCCACCTGGAATCTGAATTAAATGCCTCATGTTGCTCCTACAATCCCCTTTAGTCAAACCCCTATCATGCTGAAGATGCCAGTTGGGGGTCTGTTCACAAGAACTGAGAATTTCACAATAGAGAGTGTTGACATAAGCAGAAGTGCATCTTGCCCTATAACCATATCTGTTAAAAACAAAGAATTTTGACAAGTGTCACAACAGTACACAAAAAATAAAAACAAAAGAGAGCATCCAGAATCCAATCCAAATCAGCATTCATGTATCATAAGTTCCACTTTGCCATTCTTCTCAATACACCCATATCAATGGCTACTATTGTGTTCTTATTTCCAAAAATAATTTATAAAAAAAAAAATAAAGAAAAAGGGTAATTTATGAAAGAATTATTGTTCCAAACTTTCAAAGGTAAGATAAGTTAGTTTCACACAGTAGTGAAGTAATTTGTTAAGTGTAAAATTTTACAAAAGCTTCTTTCATTCTTATTCTTTTTTAATATAGAGATAATAGAAAATTATTAATAATTACAAATAACTGTACATTGGAGGCTGGAATCTCCTCCAACCACATATAATCCCCACCAAATTTAAAGGAAATGATAGATTTCTAATCCATACTAATATATTCCAAAAAAAAAAAGGAGAAAAGGATTACACCATTTTATGATACTATACTATTTCTTCCTTAACACCAAATTTTGTAAACCCATTACTCCTAGGTTTGAGCATTGCACGAATTTTAATAATTAATTCTATTATTTAGTTTACCTTGTCATTTTCTTAAGTTCCCAATATTGCTTATATTTTGTTGACATTAATTTAAGACTTGTGCAGATTATCAAAAAAGAAAAAAAAAAGTGCAAGACTTGTGCAGAGTGCACATTAGAAATCAAAGTCATACGCTTAAAAGAGTATTCCATAATAATATCTTTTCAGCAAGCTATGAAAACCTATGAGGGTATGTAAATGGGTTGATGTGCTGTAGTAAATTTAAGAATTCCTAATACAACTCTTGTTTCGTTAACACCAAATACAAATACACATCTCCCTCTTCCCTCATTAACCTTGGAAAATGGCTTATGTGCAACTCCTTCCACCATCTCCAAAGGAGGATTTTTCTTCCATTTCCTATCTCAAATATCCAGCTTTCTACCCATAAATCCATATATATAAAATATTGAAAATAATTTTTTTTAACTTTTTAAATATTATTCTTATTGTATCTTGGAAGAGGACAAGACGATAACTGATTAACTGGTTATTGTATCCTTCCTAGCTAAATGCTTACTATTGCCAAATCCAGCAGGCCTCATTTGGCAACTACCACTCTACCCCTTCAAATCCCATAAGAAACTATACTCAACTAATGAAACCAATAATTCCAATTCAGTATAAGTAATCTCTTGAGTATGTCTAAGCAATGTTGATCTTCATCAATATAAAATATTATTTTCATTTTGGCTTTACTTGTCCATTAAGTTGCACAACTTTATGCTATTCACTAAAAGAATTTTAAAAACTTCTTTTCCATTAAAAGGATTGCAAATTTAGCAACAAATCATATTACTAATTTCTTTCATTAGTTTGCATTACTATATCCTTTCAAATTGGCTTAATACCCCTTTAATGATGAGCGTGTTAATATAATGAAAGAGAATGCGAAGTGACAAAGATGAAAATCAAACAATACAACTAAAGAGGGAGACAAACTCTGGCATTCAACAACTCAAAAGAAATCAAACAAAGATGATGCAAAGGAAAACAGTTTCAAAGTAACAACAGTACCTTGCCTTGTTTCCTTGAAATTTGATCAAGAGGTTGTAATTTTCTTTCACTATGGCTATGAATTGAAATTGGAATCATAGTTCACCGAGGGACAGGCCAGTGATGAGGAACCCAAAATAAACCAATGTCCAATAGTTAAAGCAAAATCCCATATCAAAGTCAGACCCACTTGTCACATCTAATTAATTTTTTTTACTACAATCCAAATAATTAATTTTTTTTAGCAGGGTGGAAGGCCTGACAAAAGAAACCCACACAAACACCATTAAAGCCGATATCTTGACTCGCTTGGTTATACCCTCTATCAGAAGTTGGATTTCCATAAATCAAGCACAAATAAAGTTAATTTAGACTGAAAATTGTGGGTTCTACAACATCAGATTTTGGATGACAAAAACTGAGATAATGCAACTCAAAGGACTCTAATATTGTAGGTCAAGAAACACTACCATGAAAATACAACAATATAAGCTGACAATACATTATTGAATTATTTTGAAAGCACTCAATGCTGAACAAACATACCAATCATCAGATCTGGGTCTTCAATGTTGAAATATGCACTGCATACAAAAATGTTTTCTCTGTTAGTAACCTCTTTGCCATCTATTACAAATCATTTCAAACAGCTTGGCACATATTTATTTCTATATGACTGATATTTTATATATAAGCAACAAAATAGAGCCAATAATTGTCTAAAGATACTAGAATGGATAAATGGAAATCCACCTAGGTATAAGAGTCCTAGACATAATCTCAGAGGTTACTATTTCTCCCAATCTAAAGACAACCCATTATGTACAAGAAGAACCTTTGTATCATTACATTGCTTCCTCAAATGTTTGTATCTATGCTGAGCATCTTTGTGATGGTGAGACCAAATTTCCTATGAAAAGTCTGACCATTTCAATCCAAGCCTTGACCATGAATCCATCACTAACTTTATTCCCATTAAGCATTTGGTATTGTAACAATCCAAAGAGGTAATGATCCATTTTTTATGTCAGATTTATTCTTGGACATTCACCATCAGCACAGGAATGGCCTTATTTTATGCACCAACAGGAATGATAAAATTTATTTATGGGGAGATAACAATTCATTTAACAAATCATTTGAGAATGCACTTGCTGGGACAGGGTTATTCAATGCGACACTGA
The DNA here is from genome assembly GCA_032727855.1 of Quercus ilex subsp. ballota. Classification (NCBI taxonomy): domain Eukaryota; kingdom Viridiplantae; phylum Streptophyta; class Magnoliopsida; order Fagales; family Fagaceae; genus Quercus; species Quercus ilex. The sequence continues at coordinate 4,664,484 of CM064910.1, read as the reverse complement.
ATTGGTAAAAGAATTTTTAATCACTGACTAACTAAAATGATAAAAAAAAATACATGTGAACAAAGCAGTAGCTAATGAAAGGAAAACTATTGGAGAAAATCTTCTTTCTTTTTAAAAAATTCGATTTTACAACTATTTGATATGATTCTTAGAAAGGAACAAAATGTAATTATCAAATGAACCAATAAAAAAAAATGGAAATTGAACTTCAGTTTATCTTACATATTTGCCACATGGATCAGCACACTGAAGAGATAAGGAAAATAGGCAAACTCTAAAGTACTCTAAAAAGAGCAATCCAGCATCCTTTTGTCAAATATAATTTCTGCCAATTACAATGTCCACATTTGTTCAATCAGCACATTCCAAACTGCCTAAAACATAGTTTCTAGCAGCAACCACAAACTTATTTTGGCATGAGAAGAGAACCTACCTTATAGCCTTGAAGACCACCCAGTACTCTCCCACCAAAACGAAGTCACTTGAACCCATTTTCATTTTTAATATGGGAGCCTCAAAGCAAAGACGCAGACAACTAAGATAGCTTAGCTCAATTGTACATCCCCACAAGATGATGATAGGTCCATAGAGAAGTGTGAATAACCGGTAATGCTGAAAATGCCAGTTGGGGATCTGTTCACAAGAACTGAGAATTTCACAGTGCAGAGTGGAGACATAAGCTGAAGTCCATCTTGCCCTGTAATGATATCTGTTAAAAACAAAGAAATTTGACGAGTGTCACACCAGTACACAAAAAATAAAAACAAAACAGAGAATCTAGAATGCAATCCAAAAGAATGTTCATGTATCACAAGTTCCACTTTGCCATTCTTCTCTGTAGACCCATATTACTGGCTACCATTGTGTTCTTATTCCAAAAACAATTTTTAAAAAAAATAAAGAGAAAAGCTAATTTTTGAAATAATTTTCTTTCCTAAACTTTCCAAAAGCTTCTTCTCATTCTTTATTTTTTTAATATAGAGAAAAAATATTAAAATCATAGCAATGTAACACAGGCCTTGTGTTTCAGCTATATATTTGTGTTACCCAAACACCTAATGATCAAGTCCTAAATCTGAGTAGTGAAATTCTCTATGCATCCTGTGAACACAAGTCCCTTCACTTTTGTCACCCTCATGCCCAAAACTCACCTTCCAATGTGATACAAAGAAAGGAAAGGAAGGATCATATTTCAAATAAATTTGAAGTCCACCATATAGAGTGTTGTCAGATTTAAATTGTGTTACTTTTATATACAGGAATCAAATTTCCCCAAACAAATCCTTTCTCTTTGTTTTCTGGCTAGGTAAAGAAGGGGGGGGGGGGGGGTTTGAATCCAAAATACTGGGCACCATAGATGGTGCTAGTACCATTGAACTATCACTCAAAACCCCAAATCCTTTCATTGTTTTAGAATTGGCCCATTGAGATTCACTCCTCACATTATATTCCACAAACCCATATCATCATCCACATCTGATCACAATATTAGTTAGTTTGATTCAAGGCATTTCTTAAATCATTCTAAGACTTTACTGCGCTTCATACTAGCTGCATTTCAAGACATTGAGTAACAGTAACGCATGGTACCATTTTTCTATAACTTTCTATAGGCTAGTTGGTCATGATACAGCAGCAGACAAAGGTGCAAATACATTTATTATAAGAAATATACCTTGGCTTGTATATAAAATGACACATGCATAAATATACAGAAGTATACAGAATAGCACAAGCCCAAAAACATAATTCAGTGGTCAAGTTCTACTATTACCCTTTGTTTCTATATGAGAGCAAAAGAGTTAGGGGAATTCTTATATGAAACTGCTATAATATCTAACAATTTTACTACAAAAGACCTACAAATTGACGTGGCAATGAATGTGATTGGTGCCACATCAACAACATAATAAATTAATTTTTTGTTTTGTGTATAAAGTTGATACATCAATTTTATTTAGTAAAATTTGTAGTAGTAGTAACATCATGCATTGTTATAATATGCAAACAGGCAAATAAATGTTACCGAGAAGATGAAAAGTTCCCCAATAAGGTCTACAGCGGCCTGAATAGCTTTCTCTTCATTCAAAGGGCGAATTTCATCGTCGGTTGCATGACCATATATGCGTCTTTGCATTTAAGACAATTAAAATCATAAACTATTAAAATAAAATAAGAAACCACAAATTTCCCCTTTTTGAAGCGAACAAAATCTATTCCTGAGATTTTAAGTCACTCCTAATGAAATGCTTAGTTCTACCAAATGCTTAACCCTCAAATGACTTTGAAATTGTACCAAATTTAACAGGGCAATGACTTTATGAGCAGACTATATAATTCTAAAATTTCAACTCAGCGATCCACTCCGACTCCAACTTCTGAATTTTTCTTATATATATATATATATATATATATATTCATAATACACAGTGCATTGTTTGAATTAAGTCTTCTAGTGGAAAGTAGTTTCAATGTAAAAATAATACCTGGGCATATTTCTTCGCATCGGACTCTTCGGTTTCTTTGACGGTGGATATAGATTGAAAATGGAGTCATCTTTTTATAAAGGGATTGGCTATTGAAGAAGAACCCAAATCAAACCCATGACCATCTGCTGAGTCAATACCCAAACATAAGTCAAGCCCATTTGCTATATCCACTGGACGCCTTGAATCAGATGTCATCAGGGACTAGAGGAGCTTGAAGCGTCTCCTGCGTCTGAGTCTGTATGTGAACCATTTTGAGATAGCAAAGGTGCGAGCAGCTCTGTGTCGTCAGCAACATTTTGAGAATTGTGTTGGATGATAACGGAATTCTGAGGAGGACATACGCATTCCACATGTACTCCCATCCTTGCAATCACAGGAGCGTATTTTCCGTTTCTACTTACCCAATGAGAGATTTTACATGAAATCTCAACATTATTCCGATCATCTTGCATCAAGTCTCCGAATCTCCTCTGTAATTGACTGTCAGGTTCACCGTAAAACCACAGATGATCACATTTCAATTCATAAAAACTCGACCCAGCCATGAGACGTCGCTTACGACTATCGGTAGAAATGTGGATATCCAAATCACAATAGATTATATCATCACTAAGAGAACGGTACTTATCATTATTAGCGTAACTGTCCTTCAACGGAATTAGATGAAGAGCAACACAAACAGCAATTGATGGAAACTCGGGACCAACCCAGAATGATACGGAACTTTCAATGCTTTGATGATTGATCCAATTCGGAATCTTCTTTCCTGGTACTCTAATATCATATCTCTCTCCATAATTAATCAGATACGCATCTAGAGTGGGATAGGACTCCTCTTCAATTGCGTTGAACTTGGAGAGGGAGACCCGGGAAGAGCAATCAATCTGATTCGATAAATTGCGATGTGAATGCGAATCCATTAATACTTTGTGTTTCACACCTGAACATTTCATATTTGGTGAAAGCCCTAAATTTCTTCCAAACTGCATGAAATTAGGAATTTTAAGAAATTGAAGTGTAGCAAATCTAGTAAATGTATTTGCAAAGGTAACCAAAATTGTTTCTATTATTACTTTAAGAGAGAGAGAGAGAGAGAGGGGGGGGGGGGGGTACCTGAAGGATTAATTTTCTTAATGATTCTGAATTCAACGAGATGCAGTTTTGTGCATCTACTTGTCTTATACTTTCTGGAAGCTTTGGAATTTTCTTAAGGAACTTGGAATCCTGAATTAGAAGCCAATTTAATCTATTGAATCTGATAATGCTTTCTCTGAGGTTCAAATCTTTACTCCCTGATAATTCAGGAACTTGGAATCCTGAATTAGAAGTCAACTTTTTTAGAAAATTCAACTTTGGAAAACAATATTTTGAAAAGCCACCGTAAGAATTGCACGCTGCTGCTTGTCTACCAATCCCCACGCCCTTTGGAAATTTGACATTACCATAAAGCAAGAGCTGGCGAAGATGTTGCAATTTATAAATGCTACTAGGAAGCTGACACGTATAGACACTGGAACCTATGTCTAATCGCTCAAGCCCAGTGAGATTCTCAATTGATGGAGGAAGCCCTCTAATGGCAGTGTGTCCAAGACTTAGATACTTTAAATTTTCCAGTTCTTGTGGAATATCAGGGAACCTCTTAACCCTTTTGCAATAAAAAAGATGTAAATATTTAAGAGATTTCATCATAATACAACTTGGAAGAGTTTGAAGTTCAACGCAATTCCAGAGGTCCCAGCTTTCAAGCTTATCAAGATATCCAACAGAGTCAGGAACATTGACTAATCTTCTACAGGCCCGGAGATCCAATTTTTTTATGTTTGGGGTGGCACTCAGTAAGTCGGGTAATTCCCTAATGTATTGATTGGAATTGAAATTCATATATGTCAAGTTTTTGCATTGTATCCTCTGTAGAAAAAAGAAAATCAAAATATTTAATTCCAACAAATGTTATTAAAATATAGTTTAATAAAGTAATAATAATTTATAAATAAATAAAAATGATTATACCTTGAAAAGCTTGTCCAATGTAACCCGACTTTCTGGCATGTTAAGTGCAATGAGTTTTTGTGGATCAAAATTGGATGGAATGGAAGACAAAGGAAATTCGGACCAATCAAGAACCTTTAATTCCTTAGGAAGATATTTGAGACCTCTACAAATATCTACATTACTAACCATAAGGAACTTGAGATTTTTCATCTTCTCAAAACATTTAGGTTGTAACTTCATCTTTGATGCTTCAGGTGAGCATATCATTATGCTACGAATTTTTTCCGATCCCTAATTAGACAAAGCATCAAGTCAATCATACTATACATTAAAATTCATTAAAAGTATAATGACAGTTAAAACTAAACAAGAACTAAACTAATAAACTTAAATTTTATTCAACATTAAATGGAAAATAATCACTACATTTGCCATTTGAAAAAAAAGTAGAAAATGAACCAAGATAATGCATACCGTATTTTGTATTAGTACTTTATGAACATCCTCATAACACCATAGCCTACTACGCTCTCCAGGCAAGTCTGGTGATTCCCGTTGAACAATGTCCCTACCCATTTGTTGTATCAATTCATGCATCAACAATTTATCATATTGACCAATGGTTATTAGGCACTTATCGATAAGTCTTCGAATTCCATAAATTGGATATAAATTGCAAGCACCCAGTATATCAATGACATACTCCTTAGGAAATCCCTCAAAGAAGCATGCAATATCGAGGAAAATATCTTTTTCAGTTTTATCCAATCCTTCATAACTTATTTCGAGTATTTTTTTGATTTCTTCATTAGGAATTCTTTCATACTTTTCTACTGCACTTCTCCATTCAAGTTTAGTTCTTCCATACAAATCAGCACCAATTATTACTAGAGCCAATGGAAATCCCTTGGCATATTGTATAACTCTATTTGCAAGTTCCAAATAATCATCTTTGGGTTTGTTGCTTTGGAAGGCGTGCATACTAAAAAGTTCAAGAGCTTCATCTTGATCTAATTCCTTAACCGAGTAGGATGAACAACAATTTCCAAGAGTAGCTGCCAAGTGTTTGTCTCTTGTTGTTACAATGATTTTGCTTCCAGAAGCAAACCAATCACATCCTCCAAGCAAATTTTCTATTTGGATCCATTTATCCACATCATCAAGAACTAAAAGGATCCTCATAAACGAAAGTCTTTCCTTTATCATATTGATTCCCCTAGATTTGTTACCTACCTTTAAATTTGTATCCCTTAAGATCTCAAAAAGAAGTGCCTCTTGTAGTTCAATTACACTAGCATTTGTCCTCGATCTTTCTCTTAAATTTTCTAGATAACAAAATCCATCAAAATGATCACAAATTCTATTAAAAATAGCTTTTGCGATTGTTGTTTTACCTATTCCACCAGGGCCATAGATACCTATTATATGACCATTATTTGACTCAATATCTAAAATAATGGTCTTTACACGATAATTTATTCCAACAGGGTATCGAGCAACAAATAATGGTGTGCGATTAAATTTAGAATTTGAGATCTCTTCAACAATTCCTTGGATAAATTTGAACTCATTGCATCTGTCATTCACATAACATTAAAAAATATATATAACGAGTTAGACTAGAAAATAGAAATGTGAAGATCAAGTAAATTTAAGATGTTTGGCTTGTGCATAAAAATTTTAAATATTGAGAATTAAAGTAAGTGGCTTGTATTAATTCCCATATATATGACATTCAATTTAAACATAAAAATGCGGGCATAACATAATTTGAAATTAATAGGATATTATTGTTTAGAAAATTTATTCGTATATAGAATTTATATGTGTTTATATTTAAAAAAATGACTAAATAATAAGATACCTGAATTGATCATTTGCCTACTTATTTCAAGTTTGAAAGTTAAAGACTTAAAAGACAATAAATAAAAGTGTAAAATTGAAGGAAAGTATGGTAATTTGATCAAAATGACTTAACATTTAAAACAAAACCGTTCGAGCAAAGCCATGTGTTTTGATTTTTTTTTTTAAGTCAAATTTTCATGATTTAATCAGGTTTTTTTTTTTTTGGTTGTGAAACTAAAGCTTAAGTTTCTGTCAGTACAATCCAGATTTTCATATGGTTTACCAGTTTGACGGTTCAACCCTTGATTCGGTGCAATTCTGAGTATTAATATGTCTAGAATGAAGTTGCATGGAAAATCTAAGTAACTGATAATTGAAACTTCTCAAAAAAAAAAAAAAAAAAAAAAACTTGTTAAAACTCACTTTTAATACTAGAACTAAATTATTAAGGATAGATTTGGGAAAATTTTAAAATAAATAATATGTGGGAGAAAGAAACTCCTATATATATATATGACACTCCTATTTAATCAGTAAGTTTTTTTTTTTTTTTTTTTTAATCCTTCTATTTCAACATTGCTAGCTAATAACCTCTACAGTCATAGATATGAAGAAAAAAAAATACATACATAATTTGGCCAAAAGACATTGATAAATTAGCGGTAATTGTTGTTTAACAATAAAATTAGTGATCAGACCACTGAAAGTTATAAAAAGTACAATAGTTGTCATTAAATACATACCTATGCTTGTAATGCCAACCAGATATATTAGCGGTTTCATGGAGAGCTTTTCTCCATCTTTCTACTTTCTTGCTATCCTTAAGTTTTCTTTCATGTTTAGCTAGGGCTTCTCCAAACTTTCCATTTTGGTTACGAATTTCAGATGGATCCACATTGTAAAAAACCGGTCACACCAATTGGTCATTCTTTTTACACTCAACAATCTTGGCAAGCTCATCCAAACACCAAGTGGAAGATGCATAGTTTTCAGAAAATACAATTATTGACATCATTGAGTTTTCAATGGTTTTGAGAAGCTCTGTAGAAATTTCTTCTCCCCTTGGAAGCTTATCATCAATGAAGGTGTGAATACCCTTCAAACGCAAAGTGTCATACAAATGGCTTATAAAACCAAAACGGGTATCTTCACCTCTAAAACTCAAGAAGACATCAAACTTCTTGAGTTGGTGGGTGAAAGAAGAAGATGAGGCTCCTTTGTAGGTCACAAGAGCCATCGAGATTTATGAGCAAACAGTTGTAAAGATCTGAAATGAGGAGAAAGAAAACTGTGAAGGTATTGCAATATAACTCAGGAAAGTGAAAGCCAAATTAGTAGGAGGGTGAATGCAAGCAAGAGGAGCTTTTAAAGGTGGCTTGCTTTCGGTGTGTCCAGCAACTCTTTGAACTTTAAAGTCCCATATTGATGCTTTTTACATTGCTTTTGGTGTGACTCTCTGAACTTTCCAAGAACCACAGATGCTTTTTTTATTGCAATATCATGCAAGTTTCCGTGTGAAACCTAAAATAAATCTTGGAACTTTTTAAGCAACATACTGGTCATTGTGGTCAAACAAATGGTAATAAAAGTAGGTAGCCATCTTCCATGCAATCCGTCCAACAAAGTTCAAAGAGAGGGCCACGCGTTTTTGACTTTCTGGAAAAGTAGCTATCTTTTGTCCACACATTTCTCATTTTCCTACAAACTTCCCCTCTTTGTCCACGACACTGATTGTGTAATGAAGAGAGAAGGGAAGGGAACTTTCCTTTGTTTGGTTATTTGGAGAGGAGAAAAATGAAAAAGTGAAGAAAGTAGAATCCACTCAGCACAATAATTTTTTATCAAAAATCTCACACACAAAAAGGGGAAGGGGATGTGTGAAAAGTCCATTAAAAGATTTAGTGCATATAGATTTATTGTATATCAATATACTAGCTAAATGGCAACAAATCCTTTTCACTTCTAGATAAAATTTTATGCCCTAACATGGAAACAAATAAGTCCATTTACTGTCATATATGCATTAAAAAATATAAACGTGCAACACATGTCAAAGCTTCAATCTATTTTTGTTTTGGGAAAAATATCGATTGAGAATGTATTTTTCATCAACATTCCAGGCAATCAACCATAAATCCAGCTACAATCAACCATCACCATGCGCAGGACCTCCCAGCAAAAGCAAATTCAATTCCCTTTTTTTTTCCAATTTCAATAAGGAAATCAAACAGGAAATTGCATTGAAAAATGCCTTCACATTAATATAGGATCTGAATTACATTGGAAAAACTACCCGATAAAAAAGTACCAAAATTATATCTGACATTAACAAGAAAAATAGATGCTACCGTCGAAGCTTTTTCAATAACCACTTCCTCCGTGCTGTGATATCCATGGCCACGAACATCTTGGCCTTTCTCTCATCTTCTAAAAGTTCACAAGCCTCCAAGAAAATCTCATCATCCATGTCAGGAACGGTTTGAAGTGCTGCAACTATACATTCTATTGAGCTGTAGTCTCTGTCTTCCTCAGTACCCAAATATGTTTTTACTACACATGGCTTCCCCTCAACTGCCTCTTGTGTCTCTTTCTTGATGGTTCTCCTAACTTTTTTGGATGCATGCTGAGGTTGACGAAGGAGCAGATTTTCGCTTTCTTCTCTGATGCTTTTTTCATTGAAGTTTCCGTGTGAAATCTAAAATAAATGTTGGAAGTTTGTAAGCACCATACCGGGTAATTGTGGTCAAACAAAATGGTAATTTCTCCAATAGCCTCTCATCTATAAGAGATGAAGATGGAGACAGAAATAGATAACAAACGATTGAGGGGAATGGGGATGGGCTGCTGAATGAGGAGATGATAGGGTTTTGACGTTTAGTTTTAAATAAAACACAAACGACGTCGTTTTGATAATAGAAATTAAAAATGAAAAATAGAGTTCTGAAGGTATGAACCTGGACAGGAATTGGAAAAACACGTGTGGCAGGCTTGTTAACAACTAAGGCAATATATATTATCTAAAAAAAAAGGCAACATATATTTACTATATATGTTTTAACTATAGCAATATATATTGCTTGGTTTGGTTCGGTGTAATTATCACTGGAACCTATCAATTTCGGTTTTTAAAAAATTTAAACCGAAAAACTGATTTTTTTTTTTTTTTTTTTTTTTTTTGATAGGAGGAAAAACTGAAAATTTGAAACAAATCTGGCCAATTTTGGTCACCCATTTCGGTTTGTCAATTTTCTTTAATATATTAAAAGATATAAAACGTGTTTTCAAAAGTGTATATTGTTAGGACATACGTGTTTCATATGTTAGGAACATATGTCACTATTTTATGTAATTGTCTAATCCTTTGACAAAACACATTTTACTTATATTTGGCTGGATCTAGGATATGTTTAATGCTTCTGGAAACTTTGTTTCATATTCAAGTGTTAAAATCATGCAAGTCTGTCTAAGATTCTAGTGTGAAAAGTACTGTTCATTAAAGCTTGACAACTAGAATCTATCGAGCCTTGAAGAGCTATTCCAGCCCGTGGCTCGACAGCAGCTTGACAAATAGGGTATTTGTCGAGATTTATGAAACTCAAAATTTCTGATCTGTTTTTCATTCAATCTGTGATTGTATGTTTGAGCTTTCTTTTCTCACAACCCTAGACATATAAAATGATTATTTTAAGGACCATCAAAGTTGACACAAGTTGCACAAGTGTTGAGCAAAGTTTGTTCAAGCAAATTGTGACTAGAGACAGAATTTGCCATGGTTCATCTTTCTTGTGAAGACGCTGCTGTGTTTGTACACTGTAGGGTTTTGTGACCAAGCATCTTCTTGATCTTCATCGTGTGATGAACTGAAGAACTTTGCAGCCAACAACCTTCTCTAGTTGGTGATTGAAGTCGCGTACGGAGATCCGTGCAATTGGTTAGTCACGTACTAGGAGCCGTGCATTAAAAATGAGGGATTGTCACTACAGAACAAATTCAATTGGGTATTAGGGTAAGGGTTCAACTGTAAGTTGGTATAAGGTACTAAGATTCCTTTACTTGTAATCGCTTGTTGTGATAATAGTGGATTTTCGGGAGTGGTGACTTTAAAATCACCCGGTGGGGTTTTTCTTCGGTGGTTTTCCTCATTCGTAAACAAATCACCCATGTCAAATTTATTTTCCGTTACATTTAACTTAGTTGGTGATTTGTTTGTGTTGCCACACATATTGTATGTCAATTTGATTAATTAATAAACTTGACTAATTAATCAATTAATTCATTACAATAGGGTAATACGTTTTTGGTCTATCATATATCTATACAATTCTTTAAAATACCTCTATCTTTTAGTTTAATAATTTTAAATTTAAAAACTCAATCTGATTAACAAATGTAATTTACTATTTTTAAACGAGTTTCTAAGTTTTAAACTTTCAAACTTTTATCAAAATCCTAAAAATTTAAACACTATACTTATCTCACTTTTAAACATTATCTATACTACTAAAAAAAGGGACTTCCCCTATTTTGGACCAGATTTTTTTTTTCCAAAATACCATTACAGCCTGCGTTCAATTAGGGGCAAAACTAAAGGACAATATGGTAAAAATACAACTTTAACTCCCACTAAAACATTGTCTACGAAATAGAGTCACTTTCCTTTTGAGTTTCAAATTGCTTTATCTACTTATAAATTGCTCAATGGCTCTTCTATTTTTTTGGTAAAAGTTAATAATTTGAATCCACTATAATTTGGAATTACTATGTTTTCCAATTACAAAATACCTAAGGGGTGTGATGAAAAAAATATTTCATCCACAAACGCATAACACTCATTACACCCTTAGGTATTTTGTGATTGAAATTTAAAATATTTAATCCAATTTGAGACTTATACGTTTATCCACTAATATTATGCATTTGCAAATTATTGATACAACTAAAAGTTTCATAAGGCTAACTCCAAAAAATAAACACCAAAATAGCGTTGAAATGATAAAGATGAAATAAATTTTAAGTATATAAATCTGATCACATGCTTAGGAATTTTTGAGATTGAAAAAAGCAACAACCTTGAATTTTCGCTGAGGTTGATGATTCTCCTAACTTTTTGGATGCATGCTGAGGTTGACGAAGGAGCAGATTTTCGCTTTCTTCTCCGATGCTTTTTTCATTGAAGTTTCCGTGTGAAATCTAAAATAAATGTTGGAAATTTCTAAGCACCATACGGGGTCATTGTGGTCAAACAAAATGGTAATTTCTCCAATGAGAAATGATATGTCTACAATATTTTTACAACATTTTTACAACAAATCCTAAGTGGTAGGTTGTTACTAGTTGTTATTGTTGGGGCAAAAAAGTAATCTTAGTGTTAGTTTTAAATTTGAACCAATACCAACTAACCACCTGTGATTTGTTGTAAAAATATTGTAAAATTGTTGTAGACGTAGTATCTCTCTTTCTCTAATAGCCTCTCATCTATAAGAGGTTAATATGGAGAGAGAAATAGATAAGGGATGAGTGAAGGAGGAGAGAAGGAAAACGATTGAGGGGAATGGGGATGGGCTGCTGAATGATATTGACAATTAAAACCCAAACCACGTCGTCGTTTTGATAATGGAAAAAGTTGTGATAATAGAAATTAAAAGTGAAGAAAAGTTGTTCTGAAAGTTAGGACCTGGGACGGGTATTGGGAAAACACGTGTGGCAGGCTTGTTAACAATAAAGGCAACATACATTTACCATATATGTTTTAACTATAACAATATATATATATATATATATATATAGCTTGGTTTGGTTTGGTATAATTATCACTCAAACCTATCAATTTCGGTTTTTTAAAAATTTAAACCGAAAAACTGAAAATTTGAAATAGACTAGTATTATGCCCGTATGATGCACGGTTTAATTAAAAAAAAAACCATATGTAAATTAAATGCCTTGGATAAAAAATTATATATAAATTAAAAAAAATATTTTTTTTATGTTAAATATAGATTATAAAAAATGAAAATTATTTTAATTAGAATTGAATGCAAAAAAAAATGGGGTTTATTTATGAAATACTCTACTAATTAAGTAGTGAGAAACTTGAAGCTCTAAAGTAATTATCCTAATACATAATATATGTAGTGTGTTTGAATAAAATATATTGTACATCATTAGGTAACCACCACAACATGTGTGTATTTGCTATATATATATATATATGAGAATTATTTATGTATACACATACCAAAGACATACACTCGTAGAAAATAACATTTATAGATTTACCTAAAGCCTCTATTTATTATTATAATTGAATTTATTGCTCCTTATTCATGAATTAGAATGCAGCTTTGTGCAAATAAAAAAGAAATGAAATGAAATACATACCTGTGTAGCTAGAGAAAGAGTCGTTTCCACAATCTAGCATGGTGTGATTTTTATTCCACAAAGAAAAATATAGATTATAGAAGAAGAGGATATATTATAGAAGGAGAAGATAAGAATAAAGAAAAACCTATTGCATATAAAACACTATATATGTAATTACATACTCCATTTTTTTTTTTTTTAATATTTGTAGTGGTAGTGTTACTTAACTATCTCTAAAAAAATTCATATCTACAATTAAGCTTTTGTATTTATCTAAAAAATTAATAAAACAATAGAGAAAATGTTGAAAAGAATAACAATTTTTTTTTTGGGAAAGTTGATAAGAATAATTGGGTTGTGTTGTTTCTATCTAAAAAAATTACTGCAATTTTTAAGTTGATAGAGTTTAACTTAAACTCAAACTTATGCCTTCCCTCTCATATTGTACATTTAATTTTTTTTAAATATTGTTATGTAGTTTTTTTTTTTCAAGGGTTTCTTTTAATGTAGTTTAGGTCATTTAGGATAGTTACAAAGCTATCCCATAAAAAATGAACTATATTTATACACATGAAAAAAAGGGAAAAATTTTGATATCTAGAATTTGGATTGTAATCAAATTAAGATTTTTATCGACTTAGAAATTATAGGAGAAGAAAAATTATATATATTTATTTAAATCTAACAACCTAAAAAAAAAAAAAAAAACTGCAATTTGGTGAAGCCACTTGGTGCAACCTTGGCGTCTAAGCTCAACTTTCATTATTTATTTATTTATTTTTTAATTTTATGTAGTTTTTTTTAGGGTTTCTTTTAATGTAGTTTAGGTGCTTTAGGATAGTTACAAAGCTATCCCATAAAAAATGAACTATATTTATACACGTGAAAAGAGGGAAAAAATTTTTGATATCTAAAGTTTGGATTGTAATCAAATTAAGATTTTTATCAACTTATAAATTATAGGAGAAGAAAAAATATATATTTTTCTTAAATCTAAAAATCTAAAAAAAATTCTGCAATTTGGTGAAACCACTTGGCGCAATCATGGCGTCTAAGCTCAACTTTTATCATATAATAATAATATATGATTTGGCCAATTTTCGTCACCCATTCGATTTGTCAATTTTCTTTAATGTATTAAAAGACACTAGTTTTTAGGGGAAAAAAAATGTGTCAAAGGTACGTGAGATAGTTTTAGGGAAAATTATTGAATACTCCGGGAGTACTCAATAATTACCCTATGTTTAGATAGAAAGTGTGCTAATTTTTAGGAAAAAAATGTCTCAGGTAGTTTTTTTTTTTTTTTTTTAAATTTTGTTGAATTACAATTTTAACCCTATTTTTATTTTTTAAGAATAAAAATTATCTAATTAGATTAGGAGTATTATTGACATTTTTTGATGTTATAACTAACTTTCTGAATCCTTTTAATATATAGAGATTTTTAGGAAAAATATTTCTCGGGTAGTTTTTTTTATTTTGTTAAATTACAATTTTAACCCTTTTTTTTTTTAAGAATAAGAATTATCTAATTAGATTAGGAGTATTTTTGACATTTTTTAAAACCATAACTAACTTTCTGAGTCCTCTTAATAAATAGATATAAAACGTATTTTCAAAAATATATATCTTTTGTTATCAATATATAATCATATTATATATATATATATATATATATCTTCTAATATTCTAATCTAATATTATTAATAACAGGATTCCCAATTTGGTTTTCAACATTTTACGTACTAAAATACCCTCACACAAATTCTTAAATTCTCTAAAATATCCTTACCTTTTAGTTCAATAATTTTAAATTTAAAAGCACAATTTATTTAAAAGAGTAGTTTACTATTTTTAAAAGAATTCCTAAGTTTTAGGCTTTCAAACTTTTACCAGCCTTATTGCATGCGCATGTGATGAGGTTTTTTTTTTTTTTTTTTTTTTGTCTAGTTTTATAATTTTTTTTTTTTTGGATAAGTTTGTTTAGAAGACATGGATAGTAGGAGAGTGTCCTATTTTGTAGGCATCTTACGTGGAGTTGGAGATATATTTTTACCAGGTTGTCCTCAAGTTTTTTCCCTATTAAATGTAAGATTTAAGGATATTTTTGAACCACATAAAAGTCTAGTCCAAAGAGGGGAATTCTCTTTTAGATAGTATAGATATATACTAGCCTCATCACATGTGTTTTAGGTGTGCAATGAGGTTTTTTTTTGGTCTAGTGTCATAATTAAAAAAATAAAAAAATAAATAAGTTTTTTTTTTAAGACATGGATTAATAGAAGCGTATCATATTTTGTAAGCATTTTAAGTGGAGTTAGAGATATATTTTTATTGTGTTGTCATCAAGTTTTTTCCCATTTAGGGGTATTTTTGAACCAGATAAAAATTCATTTCAAAGAGGGAGAATCCTCTTATAGATAGTAGATATATATATATATATATATAGAGAAAGAGAGAGAGAGAGAGAGAGAGAGAGAGATATACACACACACACACACACACACACACACACACATATATATATATCGTGTTTTCAAAAAGAAAAAGAATAAAGAAAGATATAAAACGACTACATACGAGATTCAATTTATTCTTTTTGAGAAATGTTATGTCCACAATATTTTCACAAAAAATCTTAAGTGGCAAATTGTTACAAGTTGTTATTGGTGGGGCAAAAAAGTAATTTTAGTAATAAATTCAAATTATAACCAATAATAATTAACCACCTATGATTTGTTTTGCAAATGTTGTGGACAATCCATTTCCCTTGTCCAGTTTATCCTCAAAGGGTCATTATTAGTAGGGGATTGGTAATCCTCTTCACCTACAACTTTAAAAATAACTGTCATTACATGAGAGGATTTATTCTAGAGGCAACAGTACCAAAATAATAATAATAATAATAATAAAAACAACAACATAATACTGTTACTGTTTAACAAAATTAATAGCTTCAAACATTACTTGAAATGGGCAAATTTCAATTCTATTACATCAAACTTTCAGGAAATCTAAGTTAAGTATTGTACTAGCATCAATCAATCAATATATATATATATATATATAAAAGCAGAGACTTCATACGAGAGCGTATGAGGTCTTGCCAAGTGGCGCTCTAATTTTGCATTTAGCATTCTTTTACCTCTTTCATTAATTTTTTTTTATGTCAATATGTGTTGCGATAGTCCCAAGCATTTTCACTTTTCAGTTTTCTATTAAAAAGTGAGAATACACAATTTGCCCAATTCGCCAATATTTCATACTTTTTCTTTTTTGACGAAGTTTCATACTTTTCTCACAACCCATAATTTTGAGAAAATTTTGTGTTCTAGAAATTTTCTTAGCATAATCCTTCAGATGGTCCCATTATTAGCACAATCCTTTAAATTGTATTAATGCAATCCTTCTATGTACAACTCTCTCTTCTTCCCTTTCCCTTCCCTTACTTTTTCCTCTCTTCTTTCCTTTTCATCTCCCTTACAACCAAGCAGGATATTAGTTTCCAAATTCAACTAATAAAAAAAAGTGTTTTGAGGATATTAATAAAGAGTTTGAATTTGATAAGAATGGGGGTGTAAAATTCATATTTTACACCATCTAATAAGAGATGTCACATCAATTTTTTACTTAAAACTCAGTACATCATACAACAATTAATAACATCTTAATAAACTCCAAATTTGGTTGAATTTTCAGATGAGTATTATAATTGATCGAGTGTGGTTGTGTTTATTTTTTAATATGTGATAAGATGATGTGGCATGTTGGGATTGGAGGGTGTAAAACTTGGGTTTTAAACCACATCCTTACATAATTTAATCTTTCATAAAAATAAAAAACATGTTTGATTACCGTTGTAGTCTTTAACACTTGTACTATGTATCAAAATGGTTTTTAACATCTTAAACGTGTCGATTTTGTTTCTAAACTTTTTATTGTGTCAAAATAATCCTTATTATTAAGTGGTACATGAAAAGAATTGATTTATCTAACATTAATATCAAAATAATATTTTAATGCCATCTAAGCTATCCTTTGAATTATCGCGTGTCCTTAATTAGAAAATAAAATAAAATATTTGAAAATATACTAATTGCACCTCCATAAGTAAATGAGATGTCATTTTATTAGCATTAATTGAAAATTTCTTTTCTTTTCTTTTCCTCTACTTTCTCAGTAACCAAATGGTGTTTAAGTCTTGACTTTTTCGTTAAAGTGCTCATGAACATCATCTAAAAAAATACACTATTTACCTAATTTAAAAATGAATTAAAAAAAAAGAAGAAGAAGCCAAATGTCAATTTTTTACATTATCATTTTTTAAAGAAGTTAAAGTTATTACCAATTATATTATAAAAATCTTGTAAACTAACATGGTAATGAATATAATTAGTGTCATGTCAACAAGGTAATAAATCAATTTCCTAATTATTTTTCTATTTCGTGTTTAAAAATTGTATCATTTAATAAAAGTGGTGTGTAACCCCGTGCATATGCACATGTACATTTAAAAACAATCACAATTATATATATATATATATATATAATTTAGAATCTAATTGGATCTAGACTCTTTGGTTTTTATACCAAATAATTCACTTGCTACAAAAATTAAAAAATTATATGGGACACATGGCGCAAAATTGAACTCCAATTAAAATTCAATGTTGAATCTAATTGAATTTAGACTCTTTGATTTTTGCACCTAATAATTCACTTAACACACAAATTTAAAAATTAAATGAGACATGTGGTGCAAAATTAGACTCCAATATATAAATGTATAGCAACCTACCATCACTCTATTTAAAATTACATGTTGTTCATGAAATCACAATCTCATATATGGCCCTTTTTTAGGAGCCACTATCTCATCAAAAATACTATCTCATAAAAAAAAAAAAGTTAGTATATTGCAATGTATTTGGAATGGTGAGTCCAACAGTATTTGGAATCAATGTTTTTTTTAAGGGAAAAAAAAAACTTAAATTGGACACGTGGCACAAAATTAAACAATAATTAGAATTTAATTTAGAATCTAATTGGATTTTCTCTCAGTTTTGACTTTAATTATATATATAGACTGGTTATTGGCTCGTGCGTTGCATTATTTTTTGGTATGATCTTTTTTGGTAAATATTATGACTGGAGAACATTTTTTTGGGAAAAAAAACTTCTTTCATTTTTATGTAGTGATTTCAAAAAATACAATGAAGGGTTTTATGATAAATTTTGTTAATTTTATGAAATACATTTATATAAAATAAAACTCATAAAATGCATAAGATATACGTAAAGGTATAATTCATGACTATGCATGAAAGTTATTGTATTTTTTTAATTTCTATTAGCTAGATCACATTTCTTAAATAAACTGAACAACCATTTCATCACATGCACGTAATGATTGGAATGTTGTTAGTTAGTACATGATTGCTTGATAAACAATATTGAGTAAAAATTATTTTAATTCTATTTAAGAATTTTTTTGTGAAATTTTCATTTTCATTTACATTTTTTTAATCTAATAGATTTAATTTTTCACGTTAGTAAAATTGAATAGTATTGTGTTTATACTTTTTTAAACTACAATTGATAATTCACAAAATCAGCAAACAACTTATTGGGCATTGCAAAATATACAAATATGAACATTAACATGAGCATGAACATGAAGGGAGATTTCTGTTCATTTTCTTGTAGAAAAAATGTAATTACAAAAAATTCCAAACTTTATTAGGTAAAGAAGAATTAAATTATAGACAAAAAAATCGATAAACCAAAAATTTTAGGAGCCTAAGAGGAACCATTACTAAGTTGAAACAACCCAAAATACTCAAGGACTAAAAAAAAAAACTCATCCACTCCACACTTCCATTGCAACTGCTTTAGCTCAAGGAAAACTATATATATATATATATATATATCATTCAATAAATATAGAACTTCCTTTCAACAAACTATATATATATATATATATATATATATATGTTTATCATAATTAAGGGAAATCCTAATGGGTACTTCGCTTGAGCATATGTGAAAAAGGCATATACATACCACAAATGGTAAAGGAGAAAGAAAAAGTTGCTAATCCCTTTTAATATGGTTAATTTCTTTGCCTCAATTAGTTGCCCAAACAACATACTGCTTATTCATACCACAACCACAAATGACAATGCAGCATTGGCCATCAGTAATTGTTGATCTGAAAGTACAGATTTCTTTAATAGCTCTACCTTCGTTTCTTTTGGCCAATATGTCTTTACTAAATCAAAATCAAATTACAAAAATCATATAAAAATCACCAAATTAGAGTTTAAAATTATAATTAAAATTTTAAAAGAAATCTAGGCACAATTGCACAAAAATTCCATGCAACTAAGTCACACTCCAGAATATTGGATCATTTTTTCTTTGTATAAATAGGGGGTCCCGATGGGATGAGGGGGCTAACAATTTTCTCTTCAAAACATTTATTGTAGGAACATAAAAGTTTTCCATTGTAGACTTTTCACGCCTAAAGAACATGACTTGCCAACTAATCAAACTAGAGTTTTTAGTACCTACAACAATTTCACAACATCAAGAGCAAACCCCAATGTATACAGTGTCAAATTAAATAGTCTCCTGTTACATCAAATGAATGTTTAATTTTTCTTGCAAAGTATTAAATAATAAAGCTTCTGGACCATAGTCTCAACTACAACTCTCAATCATGTTCGACTTAGATGACACCTTTCCACAACGTATCATTATGAGATGTAGAAAAAATTTGGAGTGTACACAATGTTTAGTGTGGATGGGAAGAAATTCCATCCTATTCCAATTGGTTAAGTCAGTAAGGGACCTATTCCAATTTAATGGTCCTAGAATTTTATATACAAGTAATAATCAAGGAAACTTCCGCCTAAAATAAGTCGGACTTTTGGCAAGAGAGAAAATTGATGTCTAGACAAATCAAGCTAAGGCCAACCAAAATGGACCATATTCTTAGTTTCTTATCTTGATTTGTTCCATGTACAAGACTTACAGTCAATGCTTGGTGTATAAGAGTTGAACATCTTATCTAAAGTCCATCCTCTAAAAGCTTGAGAAAAAAATTCATTTAAACCAACACAATATATAAATTATAAAGGAATCAAAGAAAAATTGTCAAAAATAATGAAAATTTAATCTGTGCTTAAATTCTTATAAGGATGAACACAATAGCAATATACTTTTTTTTTTAAAATAAAGATAAAAAAAAAAATCTATGCTTATTTTGTACATATGATAAAGTTCTACCACAAAGTTTTTTGAGACTCATGTTGATTAGTGATTAGCAATTATAAAGGAATAATCATCAATATATATATATATATATATATATATATATATATATAAAAGCAGAAATCTTATACTGGAGTGCATGAGGTCTTGCCTAGTGATGCTCTAATTTTGCATTTAGCATTTTTTTACCTCTTTCATTAAGTTTTTTTTTTACTGTTACTCAAAAGTTTACATTAACTTATTTTACTGTTATTTCATTAATCTCTCATTAATTGTCTAAGCTTACATCACACATTTCTCTCTTTTTCATGTCTTTTAGCATACCCACCATTTTAATATTTTTTAAAAAGCAAAAAAAAAAAAAAAATTAAGGACTAATAGTAATAACTAACCAAATAAGACCTTGGAAAGAGATAGAGAGACACAAAAATATTGTGAATTGTTAAATAAAACGTATTGTTTCACTACATTTTACCAAAATAAAAGACCTGAGATTGACAAAACATTTGAAAGAGAGAGAAAGAGAAATCTAAGGGGCCGCTGCCTCCGTCATTTTGGCCTCTCACCACCATGAAGAAGCCGAAACCCCTATGGGTATTTTTTTTTTCTTTTTAAATTAGGGGATTAAATATGATTTAGTTTTGGGTCATTTGGTTGGATAGTTTTTGTTTTGGGTATATAAGTAGAGAGAATACTTTTTTTTTTTTTTTTTGAGAAAGAGTAGAGAGAATACTTGGTAGGCAATGTAAAGCCATATTTTACTATGGTTTTAAATCATCTATAAGACACATGCATACACACTTGTCCACACCATATTTTAATGTCGCACTATCAATGAGTGGAAGATAGTGAGAGAGTTGGACATATTTTTATTGCATAGTATTAAATATGTGAACGCAACACAAATTGGTTGATTTTCATGGTCCCGTTACTCTTTTGCATTTATTTTTGGTTTCATGATTTAAAAAATAATAATAATAATAATCTTAGCTTGAAAATGCTATAAATATGTAGTGAAACTACTAAATTAATTTTTAATATCTCAAAATGTATATATTTCTTTACTCTAATTTAGTTTACTTTTTTTTTTTTTTTATAATATATGTACAACACTATCTAAAACCGTCTTATATAAAAATTTACAAAATTAACCGTGCATAGCATGGGCAATTTACTAGTTTTTTTTTAAACGCATAATTAGCAATCAATTAATACTTATAACAACACAAAAACTGACAAATTATTTATATTAATTATACTAGCAAATAATCCCTGCCTACACCAAAAACCGAATGGTGTCTTGGTCTGATGATAAAGAGCATCATTAGGAGCGGACGCTATAGGTTGAAATTCTAAAAAAAAAAAAAAAATTATACTAGCAAATTGACAACTATTTCACTTGTAAATTAAACATGCTAGTGCAGTTTTCAGGTGGTCCTCCTCTAATATGAATTTTCTGAGTAGTCCTTAACTGATTGTACCAATATTGTCTACCTAAAGGTAATATTGCAAAAGGAGAGAGAGAGAGAGAGAGAGAGAGACCAATATTTACTTCCATCTTATAGTCCTCAGAATCCATAGGGTAACCAGAGTAATTTTGTCTTTACTCAGTGTTGTCATTTCCATAAATCAAAAACAAATAGTTGAAATTTCTCAACACGTGCAGGTCGTAATAATCGGGGCAGAGGTCGCTCTGGCTGAGGTGGTGGTCACAATAATTTTTCCCACAACAACAATTCAAATTCTCGATCTTGCTCATCCTCCAACAACAAACCACTCTGTCAAATTTGTGGAAAGCAGGGACATGTTGCCATTGTTTGTTGGGAGCGATATGGGCATGCAGCCCACCTAACAAAGGCTTTCTCTTCTTGCTCCATTCAAGACCCTTCAAATCTGGATTGGTATCCTGACAGTGGTGCAAGTTCTCACATAACCAACAATGCCAATGCACTTGATAATGCTACTCCCTATTCTAGTAATGATGGAGTTCTTGTTGGCAATGGAGAATCTCTTCCCATCACCCATACTGGTTCAATTTCTGCCCTTAATTCTTTTAATTCCCTTTCTTTGTGTGATATTCTTGTTGTTCCTGAACTAACCAAGAATCTTATTTCTATCAGTAGTCTTACATTAGACCTCAATTGTCGTGTTATATTTGTTGCTTCTAGTTTTACTATACAGGACCTTCAAACAGGGGCGGTGTTGGGCACCGGTAGACATAGGAATGGACTCTATGTTCTTGATCATGGTCAACAAGCTTTCCTCACACTTCTTCGTCAGCATCCCGTGCATGCTTCATTTGAGATCTAGCATGCTCGTCTTGGCCACTCCTCTCCTAAAACCGTTGAACATTTAAATAAAAATGGTGTCATTTGTACTGTTGGTTCTTTTAATTCCAATGTTTGTTCTAGTTATCAACTTGGCAAAAAGCCATAGACTTCCTTTTTTAAATAATAATACAAGTAGTTTGTATCCCCTTAATATTATTCATTGTGATTAATGGGGTCCATCTCCAGTTGCATCCTTATCTGGTTTTCGCTTTTATGTTATTTTTACTAATGATCATAGTAGATTTACCTGGTTTTATCCTCTACGCCACAAATCTGATTTTTTCGATGTTTTCATACATTTTCAAAAGCTTGTCGAAAATCAATTTTCTAGGAGTATTAAAGCTTTTCAAGCTAATGGTGGAACTGAATTCACTAATCTTAAATTCAAACATCATTTAGATCAATGTGGCATTTAGCAGCACCTCGCATGTCCTTACACTCCAAATCAGAACAACACCGCTGAACGTAAACATCGACATATTACTGAAACCGGCCTTACTCTTCTTTTTCACTCTCAAGCTCCATCAAGCTTATGGGTGGAAGCTTTTGCCATAGCCACTTATGTCATCAATCAATTCCCGGCACCGGTTCTTCACGGTGCCTCTCCTTTTGAAGTCTTGTATGGTAAAGTACCTTCTTACTCCATGTTGCGTACCTTTGGTTGCCTCTGTTTTCCTTATCTTTGTAATTATGCTAATAATAAACTTTCACCTAAATCCATTCCTTGTGTTTTTGTTGGCTATAGTATTTTACATAAAGGGTTTCGTTGTTTGGATCATCGCACTCAGCGCGTGTACATCTCACGTCATGTAGTGTTCAACGAAACTGTTTTTCCCTTTGCCACATCCTCTTCTTGTTCTTCTATTTCTTCTTCTTTATCTGATCATGTTTTCTTTTCCAATTTTCCTATGTCTTCACCTTCTCTGTCTTGCAGCTCTAGTGGTTCTTCTCTTACAAGTTCTATCTCTACCATTCCTAGGCCTACATCAAGCTCACTTCCCACCCGCCCATGCCCTTCTTGTACTACTGATTTTGTGTCTTCCATCCCACCTTCCTCTGTCACAGCTTCTGCTCCTCCATCAGCTTCTCCAACATCTCCTCATGCTCTTGAACCAGTGACCTCCTCTCTTCCTCCACCAACACCACTGGTCAATTCACATCCTATGATCACTAGAAGCAAGGCTAGTGTTCACAAACCAAGAGCCTACCATTACCTCACTCCATTTTCAGACACTTCATTTTCTCAAGTTCTTTTTGCACATAAAGAGCCACGCGGTTTCAAGTCTGCCTCTAAGCATCTTAAGTGGCTCTCAGCAATGGAGGAAGAAATTCAAGCTCTACGGCAAAATCACACTTGGACTTTGGTTCCTCACCCATCTCACAAAATATATTGTTAGTTGTCGTTGGGTTTTCAAAACCAAATTGTTGCCTAACGGTTCCGTTGAGTGCAATAAAGCGCGTCTTGTCGCCAAATGCTACACACAACAAGCTGGTCTCGACTTTAATGAGACTTTCAACCCATTCATTAAACTCGCAACTGTTCGCCTTATTTTATCACTTACTGCCACCTCTAGTTGGTCTCTTTGGCAACTTGATGTCAAGAATGCATTTTTACATGGCAATCTTAATAAAGAAGACTTTACGGAACAACCCCCAGGTTATGTTGATCCTCGCTACCCTAATCATGTGTGTCGCCTCAATAAGGCTTTTTACGGCCTTAAACAAGCTCCACGGGCTTGGTTTCACCGTTTTAGCACTTTCTTGCTACAATTTGGTTTTCATTGCAGTCGCGTCGACCCTTCTCTCTTTGTTTATCAGCGAAAAGTCAGCACTCTTTACTTGTTAGTATATGCTGATGACATTGTTTTGACTGGTAGCAATCCACGTCTCCTCAAGGATTTCATTGCTCGTCTTAGCAATGAATTTGCCATGAAAGATCTTGGTGACCTACATTATTTTTTGGGCATTGAAGTTCATCACACTCCTCAAGGATTGTTCTTGAGCCAATCCAAATATGCTCTTGATATTCTTAAGCGGGTATCCATGGTTGATTGTAAACCAGTTTCCACACCCATGGTTGTGGGACAACGCCCCTCTAGTAATGGTTCTCCTTATGTTGATCTCACACATTTTCGTTCTATTGTTGGTTCTCTACAATACTTGACAATCACACGTCCTGATCTTGCTCATAGTGTTAACACGGTGTGTCAATTTATGCATGCCCCTACAGAGGAGCATTATCAAGCTGTTAAATGTATCCTTCGCTACATCAAAGGTTCTCTTCATTTTAGTCTGTCCATTTACTCTGACAGTGAACAAAGGTTGCTAGCCTACTCAGACGCTGATTGGGCTGGTTCCCCGACACTAGGCGCTCAACTTCTAGTTTTGTAGTATTTCTTGGCCGTAATCTTATTTCTTGGAATGCCAAGAAACAACCCACTGTGTCTCGCTCTAGTGCTGAATCCGAATATCGTTCTCTTGCTATCACTGTTGTTGAGCTCACATGGCTGTCTCATCTTCTCTGGGAGCTTTGTCTCCTCGTAGTCCTAGCTACTGTCTTATGTGATAATAGAAGTGCCATTTTCATGTCTTGCAATCCTGTCTCTCACAATCGGTCTAAACACATTGCTGTTGACTATCACTTTGTGTGTGAGAAGGTTGTTGCTGGTCATCTTCGTGTTCAATTTGTTCCCTCTGCTTTTCAGATTGCTAATCTTTTCACCAGAAGTCTCTCACGACCTCAGTTTCTATTTTTCCGTTCCAAGCTAAATGTGTCACCACCCACGCTTAGCTTGCGAGAGGGTGCTAAGACTAATAAGGAAACAATTCATTCTACCTGTAAGGAGTCACTGCCAGCACCAGATCCGGATCAATATGGCAAGACATAGTCAACGGCACTATTGCATTTTCTGCCTCTATATAGTTTAGCATAATTATAGGGATTTAATATAGTAGACTTGCCATGTATAGATTCAATTTCCTTGTACAGATTCTTCTTGAATTATATAAAAGTTAGTGAACCCTCCTCAACAATTTAAGTTGAGGGTTTCTCCATCATCTCTGTTAAGGTTTTAACAAATCTTTTTAGAACCCATGAGTTGGACAATTTTTATTTATTACTATTACTATTAAATTGTGGAAAAAAAATATATCACATCTGCCACCTGAGTTGATAAAAAAAATATACATTAATATGTGAACTAATATTCAAACTCAATTATACATTAATATATGAGCTAATATACATTAATATTGGCTTTTATATAGGATAGGAGAAAGAGCTGGTTATTTTATAAAGTTTATTAATTATATAATATATTTTAAATATATGGGTGGGTCGGGTTTGGAATTTTATGACCCGAACCCAACCCGACCCGCTATCAAAAATAAATTTATAACCCAACCCAACCCACCAAGCCCTAAAAACTGACCCAACCCGGCAGGTTGGGTTGGGTCGGGTCGGTTTTGGCGGGTTAGCAGGTTGGCTGCACCCCCCTAGCCATAGCTTTCACTCTTAATTAAATTCTCTTTCATCCCCATCTTGTATTCACAGAGTTTTTCAGATAGAGCTGTCACAGTTTGGTGAATTTCTTCTTCTCCTTCCCACGTGACGTTACTTGGGAAAGACCACTATTGGGTTATCTTTTTAGATAGCAAATTATGTTAGGTGCACTGTGTGGTTCCAGCCCAAAATTTTGCTTAGGTCGTTAAGCCCCATTTAGTAATATTGTTCTACTAATGTTTTTTGTATTTTTTAGAAATATGTGTGGTTGAAAAAGTGTGTGAAAATTAGTGTAATGTTGTTTAAACACTAAAAACTGTTGTTCTAGTAACGATGACAAATAGGCCCAAATGAGCTTGTTGGACAAGCTACTGAGAAGTTGGCAAATATATTGAGCTTGCTGGAGAAGCTTGCCAAAAAAGAATGAAAGCTTGGATTTGTGTAAATACACAAGAGCTTGTTTAGACCCTCAAATAAAAATTACGGTTAGATTGCTTTTATTCTAGCTTAGACTAAGTGCGGAATAAGAGTAAATGAGCATAGACAACCAATAACACTACCCTAAGCCATATTCATCCATTATCAACAATAAAAGAAAAGCTTAAAGGGTAGGGAAGAGAGATGCAAACACTAGATAGCACTGAGGCGTGTTATTGAAGAGGAAACCGAAGAACTCAGCGAAAAACCTCTCCGTGACCCTCTAAGTCGAAATCGATCCACTAGAGAATAAAGTTGGAGTACATGAATAATAAAAGACCCTCCAAGCCTAGTCTACCCAATGTACTTGAGCCCTCTAAGCTCCTGCTACCAACTGGCTTCTCGGAATCTTGTCTTCTCTAGCTTTCCAGATCCCGCAATTCAGCCCGATTGCATCCGCCAATGAATGGCTCCTTCCAATGCTTCCCAATAGCACCAAAATCTCACTTGACACTCAGATTGGGTGTGGTAAGTGTTTGAGCTATTAACCTCTCAAGGATATAGAGATAGAAAGGTAGGAGTTGAGGAAAACCACAAGAAAATGTGTAGATGATTGTGGATATAACAATCTCTAACTCTCAAGTGTATTTTCTAGGGTTTTCTCTCTGAAAAGAACTCTTTACAATTTACGGGTAATGAGGGTATATATAGTGTGGGTAAAGACTTGGTAAAACAAAACATGCATTTTGCCAAATAGAATGTTTTGTGAGTATTTTGCGGGTAGGCTTTTCCTTCGAGACACTCTCAAAAACCTCTAGGCTGGCATGACTTTTCACCTTCCAGTCATGTGCTCTACACATGGCTCTTTCGTGGGTAAGCTTCTCATGAGACACTCGTGAAATCCACTTGTTCATCCTTTTAAGCTTGAGTCTTCACACTCTCTCACACTCATCTCTTACAATTAAAAACCCACATTCATACAGGGAAAATATGATTGAAAAAATTACAATAAAATTTAGCACGGAATTAAAACCAACATAAAATAGTTGTAAATTATAACTTTACAAAGAAGAATTTTTTCTCTAATATCAATGTACAAAAGTTAAACCATATTTATGAAAATGTGAATATTGACTTGTTCCTACAAGCTAGAGAAGAAAGAAAAGATGAAGAAATATAAAGTGAGGCCATTTGCTAGCGAGTTAGTGAGAAATCCTCAGAGAGAGTAAGGACTAAGTGCAATCTTGAAGAATTGCGTGAACGAGAATAAGCAAAAGAGAAGAGAAAAGCACGGAGAGCAAGAGAAAATTGTTAGAGATACATAGTTAGGAAGAGAGCAATGAATGAAAAGAAAAAGAGAGTTTTTCTTTGCTTAAGTAAAATCTCTAAGTGTTGTAAGTGGATTCCAGTTAGCTCAACTAATAAAGTCTCTGATGGTTGAATAAGAGATCTAGGTTTCAATTTTCGCTTACACCAAAAATTGATTGGTGTCTTAGTTTGATGATAAGAACTAACATCAGGAGTGGGCACCATAGATTGAAACTCTAAACTTTCTAAAAAAGAAGGTGTTGTAATCTTTTTTTAATATAGTGAAATTATTAGGAGTTTGTTTTGTAGTTTTTCCCTTCAAGGAGAAAGGGTATCCACGTAAATTATTGTGTTCTTGTATAGTTGTGCCTCTATTGTTCTTGCTGAATTTTATTGACATTTAGGCTGCATTTGTTTCGGGTGAAAATAAAATTTGGAAAACATTTTACACCCATCATGTGTGTTTGGGAGCACATGTAAAACTCGGTCAAAAGGGAAAATCAAATCCTTTGACCCTAAAATGAGAGCCTTCAACTGTAGAATCATTTACACATGTAATTTATCTTCAAATCAAGTTTTACGGATTGAAAACCACACATGAGAGAGAGAGCTTGAAGGAAAAGTGAACTCGAAGAGAGAGAGCTTGAACCTGGGACAATCTCATTGCCGCCGCCTACTCATAATTGTCGCCTGAAGCTCGTCGTCACCGCCAAACACTGATCGGAGCCTTGTCATCTCGTTCTCGTTTCTGCTGAAGCTCGGCGTCACCGCCAAACACAGATCGAAGCCTTGTCATCTCATTCTCGTCACCACTGAAGCTCGTTGTCAACGTCAAACACAGATTGGAGCCTTGTATTCATTCTCATCGCCGCCGCCCTGTAGCTCGTCTCCTCCACCTCTCTCGATCTCGTCACTGCCGCCCTCTAGATCGACCCACCCATGACCGATCTCGTCGTCACCGCCTCTAGATTAACCCCCCCTTGACCCGATTTCAACCAAGTTTCTCAATCTACCTCTCTCTTTCCCTCAATCTCTCGCTCTTTCTTCCTCCCTCTCTTTGTTTGACCGAGTTTGAGAGATAATGGTTTTATTTTGATTTTTGTTTCTTTAAAAAGTTTATATCTTGCAATTTTCTATTATAAAATTTGTTTGAAAATTGAGAAAATAGCTGAGAAAATGTGAGAAACTAGTAGAAAATTTGCATTTTCTAGAATGTTACCAAACACTTAAAAATATTTTCTAATTTAATTTTCAAAATGCAACCAAACACTAGAAAATATTTTTCTTTCCCAAAAATATTTTCCTCTAAAATTATTTTACATGGAGCCAAACGCAACCTTTTATAGAATCTTTCCCAACAAATTATGCTTCTTGTTTACTACCAAAGCATCTTCTTGTTCACATAAGACCATGCCTTGAGAAAGACACATGCATGGATACAATGCCAAAAGTTAATTATTAATATACTGATCAGGTTAGGTTAGGCAAGCTGTGCTTTTCGGAATTAGGTGGCAAACCAAAGCCCCACCCAAAGCTTCTTGTTGTTCACATACGACCTTGACTGGGACAGACAAATACATGGATATAATGCCAAAATTTTCTTTGTAGTCTACTGGTTTGGTAAGCTATGCTCTTCTGGATTAAGCAGCAAAGAGCGGTCCTACCCAATTTAAAAGTGTAGTCAGTAGATTTTATTCAACACATGGCTTCCAATCAAGAGAACAGGGTGAGAGCACCCTTTAACCTTAGCTGCGAAAAGATTATTGCCAAACATCTAGACATTCCTTTCCTGATGTATTGCAGCTCAAGCAACCAACAAACATTTTTTTCCCCTTAACGTGATTTGGCTGCAAAAGCTGTCCACGCCCCTCGCACCCACAACAAATTCGAAGAAGCTTGCCAAAACCCTTCAGCAGTGATTAATAGCTGCCAATTATCAATAGCTCTGCACACCCTAACATGCCTCTTTGGTCTTTGATCTTGAGGCTGCCAAGCCTGAGAGGCTTCAAAAACAATCGAGTACCTGCAAAACAAAGACTTAGGGAGCATTAGGACAGATTGCATACAACATTGGGTCTTTTTTCAACAATTTTTAAGTACAGATTGCTCAAGTATATCATTCTTTAGTTAGAGCGTTAGAAAGTAAGGTCAATAACTTTTTCCTTCTAGGGTTATACTAACTAGCAAGTTTTAGCTTCCAATATCCTCCTTAATACTCACATGTTTTGACTACACATGGCCTCGATCTCCTCAATTACTTGTATTTCTTTGTTGATGATTCTCTGAAATTTTTGAAAAACACTAGGGCTTACAAAGTTGCATTTTTTTTTTTTCCTGATAAGAATTTTAAACTCCATAGCCGGATCTTGCATATCCCAAATTATCATCAATCCCCAAGCAAAGGGCAAATGTCATTTTTAAATGAAAGTTACTCAAAAATTATCATAGCAACATTATTATTTAGAAAGAATGGTACCTTGATATAAATTTCCCATATATCATCATCTTTTGTTACTGTTTGGAAAATTTCATCCCAACTAAGCCAATCTATTTGTGGAGATATGTATGTATACTCTTTCATTAAGCTTAAATACTGATCTACTAGTGCATCTTTTGCCACCAAGAAGTCCAAATTTCAAACTTTACCTGAAATCAGGAGATTTCACCACTTTTACATGACACTTGTAGGAAAACCTAATTTGCATCATCATGAAGTTAAAACTGATCACAACACTACTTAGACAAATACTTTACACTAACCATGATAGCAAATGGACAAATTAATAATAATGCACCTGTCTTTTAAACATACTAATGTAGTTTTCACATTGCCTTCATCTATAAACGTGCAGGTGGTTATAAATTATCTAGAGCTAGCCCTCAATTGATCACACCAATCTTGTCTACCTATGTAGTATTAAGAGAGAGAGAGAGAGAGAGAGAGATCATTACTCCCAGCTCATAGTCCTCTATGTTCACGTCCAGAGAGTGACTTTCTCAACAAAATGCTATTGTAATCAATGCAATCAAAAGAAGCACACATATATTTAGACAATTGAACACCTTATCCAAATTGCTTACTGACTTTAGTCCAAATAATTAACTTTTTTGGCACGCAAGGAGTGGGGTAAACAGATGCAGCAAAGTGCATATAGGTTTGTCATAAGAAACTCACATCAACACCATTACAGCCAATATCTAGACCTGCTACCATATATTAAGTGTTACACCCCTCCTGCATAAAAAATAAAAAAAATAATAAAAACAAAAGAAAGAAATAAAAGGAGAGGATCCAGACTCCAAATCTAAACAACATTCATGTATGTCAAGTTCCTTTACGTCACTCTTTCAAAAAATTTGATATTACACTACAAGAAATCTGGGTACAGGCGACGTTTGTAAAACGTCACTAAAAACCCAAAAAACATCACTATAGACACAAATGGTCTACAGCGACTTTTTTTTGCGACACTAAAAAACGTCGCAATAGAGCTGTCGCTATATGTCTATTGCGATGTTTCTAAAAATGCCGCTATAGGTGTCTCTTTGGTGGCGTTCAAAAACTTTTAGTGTATAAAACGTCACTAAATAATATAACATTTTCGTAAATAATGTAAGAAAATACATTTAGCGAAGTTTTGTAAACATTGCAACACAAAACGTCGCAAATAATCACACCAATAGCGACGTTTCAAAAACGTCGCAAAACCTGCTCATTTTTAAAAAAAATATGTATTAAAAATGCTATGTAAACCTACTTAAAATTCAACAATAACTAACATAAGCCTAAAATTAGCTTATAATAGATCAAATATACCTATCATCAATATTCCACAATATCAAATGTCCAAACTAACACATTAACCATAGATTCAATACATGTATCATCTTTAATTGAGCAAAACACTTGTCTACTTGCCAAAAAAAAAAAAAAAAAAAAAAACCACCTAAACTATGTCAATATTAAACAAAGTAGAATACTTTCAAAATAAATGGGGTTGTAACAAAACACTTGTCTACCTACACCAAAAAAAAGAAAAAAACAACCACTCAAACTATGACAATATTAAAACAAAGTACAATAGAAAAATTCAAAATCTACACTATAGAAAAATTGTAGGAAAAAAAAATACAAGATTTACAAACTTATACATAAACTAACAATGATTTAGCCTTTGATGCTCAGGTCTTTTTGCTCAAAAATGCAAATTTGAATAAGAGTTTTCTGTACCAAAATCCAACCAAAACAAGCAAACAACAAAAATTAGCACAAAAGTTCCATATCCCATTAAAGAAAAACGAAATCAAAGCAAACCCATAAACCAAAACACAAAGCCTCCATGACCCATTAAAAAAAAACAAATCAAAGCAAACCTATAAGCTAAAATACAAAGACTTACACTTCAAAGAAACTTGAACACCAAAAAAGAGAAAAAAATGTATGGAGCTGGCAATGGGTAGTGGCTAGAGAGGGAAGAGATTGTAGATCGATTTGTCAGCAGTGGCAAGGGCAGCAATGGCTGCTGTTGGCTAAGTGTAAAGAAGTGATAGGGGTGGAGGTGGAGAGTAGAGAGAATATAGAAGCAAGAAGGAAAGTTTGTCTGAGAAAAAAAAAAGAATGATAAGAAGGAAAAAGGAATGAAAAAAATGTGTAGGAAAAGGAGACCAAAAAATAAAAATAAAGAAAGGACGAAATGGTGGGAATTTTCCCACTCAGTGAAATTTTGAGTGGGAAAAGGACAAAAAGCAAACCATAAAAAAAAAAAAAAAAAAAAAAAAAAAAAAAAAAAAAAAAAAAAAGGGGGACAAAACGGTGGGAACTTTCCACCTCAGTGAAATTTTGAGTGGAAAAAGGACAAAAAGCAGACCATAAAAAATTTACTTATTAAAAAAAAAAGACAAAACAGTGGGAATTTCCCACTCAACGAAATTTTGAGTGGGAAAAGGACAAAATAGAGACCAAAAAAAAAAAAAAAAAAAAAAAAAAGAAACAACGGGAACTTTCCCACTCAGCGAAATTTTGAGTGGGAAAAGGATAAAAATTTTGGGGAAAAATATAGTGACGTTTTGAAAACGTCACTATATGTTTCCAAAAAACGTCACTGTATGTATTCCCAAAATTTTTTGGCCTATAGCTGGTTAATAACTATAGCGACGTTTTTCAAAACGTCGCTATAATAAAAAATGCGCCACTAAAACTGTACTTTTTGCGGCATTTTAAGAAACGCTGCTATTGTTTTGGGTTACAGCGACGTTTCCAAAAAACATCACGAAAGGCTCACTCTTTAGCGGCGTTTTTTAAAAACGTCACAATATACTACTTATAGTGGCGGATTTAAAAACGTCGCTAAAAAAAACGCTGCCTAAACTCAGATTTCTTGTAGTGTTACTGGCTACCATTGTGCTCTTATTCCAAACAATAAGGATATGTAAACAGGATAAAATCTAGGTCTAACATATTCACACAGATGCGAACAATTGACATACCTAGAATTGAATGGATCCTCCAAATGCTGCCTTATCCACTCCTCAAAACCCATACTGAAACTCCAATATAACTACTATCAAACTGCTTACCCCAACCATGGAATCAAGTCTTGAACAAGCGCTAGGCAAAAATCTAAGAAATCAAGAGACATGAAAACTCAACTTGATATATACACACATGTCTATGATGCAGGTAAAGATCAAAGAACATTTCCACTCTAACTATAAAATTGGGTGATGGTCTAACAATTAATTAATGGCATAGGGGATGCAACATGGAATATGGAAAGAACTGAAACCTCTAAATTTTGCAAAATTATGTGATTGATTCTTTCTGATTCAGATCTGTTCAATATTATCCTTTTCTATATTTTTATTTTTATTTTTATGGAAATAACCCTTTCATTAAATCTTGACAAATAGCCAGGAAGTTATCAATTACCAAAATATAGACATGGAAACAAAATCAAATTTCACCTGTGCTTTAATTACAGCAGGTATGTCCTCTAACAACACCTGACTTCTGTTTTAAATGTAAGAGCACTCATCAAGCATTGCCATAATTTTGAGCACTCATCAAGCATTGCCATAATTTTTTTTTGCTGGGGTGAAGTGGGGTTTGAGCCCCAATCACGAAGCATGTCTTTTTGATGTTTTTCTTCCCTTCTTGATATGTTGAAAACGTTGATTGTACTTATGCTGGAAATCCCAACTAATGTAAAAAGAAAAAGAAAAAAAGAAAAGAAAAAAAAAAACAGTACATTTTATTTTTTAGCTTACAAATCTACTAATGTTCTCATCAAGAATCTGTCTTTTTTAGGGCTTATAAAATAGGATGTACTTATGCTGGAAATCCCAACTAATGTAAAAAGAAAAAGAAAAAAAAAAAACAGTACATTTTATTTTTTAGCTTACAAATCTACTAATGTTCTCATCAAGAATCTACCTTTTTTAGGGCTTATAAAATAGGATACTTGATAAATAAACAGGTATATATGAGAGAGAACCTATAAATATCATGTGATGCCCCTTATGTGAACTTTATAATAAACAATCGTATATATGACACTTAAATGAACATGATAAATATCTTCTGGTGTATTGTAAGGTTGAAATTTATCAATCATCTTGTTGGCTTTATTCCGTGCCAATTTGCTTGTAATTTAAGCATTTAGTAACCCTGTATTTAGGTGGGATTATTGTAAGGGTAGTGTGTGAGAAGATGTGAAGAAAAGCTCAAGTATGTGCAAAGAAGCAGAGCTTCGCGGCTAGGACTCGCGGGTGGCTCGCGGCTGCAAGTCGTCAACTTCAGGCACGTGAGATGCACGCAGGGAAGCTGAAGGGTCGCGCCAGCTGTCGTACTACAGGACAAAAGTCCCAGGCTGGCCAGGCCGTTATTTCGCGACTTGGACAAGCCGCGAGACCAAGCCGCCAATTTACTCTATTTGGCAAAAACTGTCTCCTCGTATTCTTTTCTCACCTCACTATATATAGACCCTTATACCCACTAAAATGTGAGAGCTTCTAGAGAGAATTTTGTGAGAGAAAACCCTAGAGAAAAACAAGATTGCCTCATCCCTAATCTTCATCTAAGAAACTCTACAAATTCCTCTACTCTCTTCCTCTCCATTGTCATACCCTTGAGAGGTATTTTACCAAATTCTTATCTCACCACACCCACGTCTGTGAGAATGTTTATTTGGTGCTGAGGGAAGCAGTTTGGAAGAAACCAATATACATTGGTTGATGCTATGGTCAAGTAGTGGAATCCGGGAAGCTAAAGAAGAAATAGGTTCGGCGTAACCTCGTTGGAGCAAAAAGCTTGGAGGGCATAGGTACCTGGGTAGATTAGGTTTGGAGGGTCTTCTACTGTTCATGTATCCCAACTATATTTTTTAGTGGATTTTATCACCGCTTGGAGGGCGGCGGAGAGATTTTACGCCGAGGACTTCGATTTCCTCTTCGATAACACATCGTGTATTGTCCGTGTGTTTGCATCTTTCTTTCCTTTATCGTTGCCTTATATTTACTGTTGTAGATGTGTTTATATTTGACGTAGATTGTTTATCAATTCTGTTATAAGCTTATTGTCATGTTCTGCACATTAATTGTTTGATATAAAGCTTGAATTGGTATTTTGGTATTTTGGGGTCTAAACGTTCAAGGGTGTTTCGTACCCATATTGAACCTTCAATTGGTATCAGAGCGGATACACTTGTTGTGGTTTTAATACCTGAGTGTGATCCTTGACCCCTTATTGAGATGGATAGGTCTCAATCTCTCACTGTTCCACCATTTTTTGATGGTAATAATTATGCATTTTGGAAAGTCCGAATGAGGGCGTTCTTGTGTTCTATGGATGAGGCTGTGTGGGATGCTGTTGAAATAGGTTGGACAAAGCCGGCGGATGCCAAATCCACTTGGGACAAGGTAGCTCTTGCAGCGGCTAATGCAAACAGCAAAGCATTAAACGCTATTTTCTGTGGTATCTCTCCAGAAGAATTTCACAGGATTTCACATATTACCGTTGCTAAGGAAGCATGGGAGATTCTGGAGACAACTTATGAAGGAACCAAGAAGGTGAAAGACACCAAACTTCAGATGTTGACCACTCGCTTTGAGCAGCTAAAGATGGATGAGGATGAGTCCTTTGACTCTTTTTACAGTAAATTAAACGAGGTGATTGTCGGCAAATTTAATTTGGGCGAAAAGACAGAGGAGTCTAAAGTTGTAAGGAAGATCCTTCGGTCACTACCAAAAAGTTTTCGTGCCAAAGTTACAGCCATTGAAGAGAGCAAAGATCTTGACAACATCAAGGTTCAAGAGCTGGTTGGTTCTCTGCAGACATATGAGTTGTCCCTGCCTTCTCAGAAGAAGAGCAAATTACTTGCTCTTAAAACAATTGATGAGAGAGTGACATCTCATGACCATTCGGAAGAAGATGGAGTGGAGAAGGAAGTATCATATCTTGCGAAAAACTTCCGAAAATTCCTGAAGATGAAAAACAGTGGGAAACCATTCAACAGAGGGAAATTTTCATCTTCAAGAGGTGATAGGAAAGAGTTTATGAGGAAAGAAAGGAAGGAGTCTCAATCTTCCTCGGACATTGTGTGTTTCGAGTGTAATGGACATGGACACTTCAAAAAGGAATGTCCCAATTATTTGAAGACAAAAGGAAAGGTCTATGCCACTACCTTGAGTAATGATGATTCATCAAATTCTGACTCTGAAGATAGCTGTGACGGAGAAGGAAATTACTCCACTTTCATGACCATTGCACATGTGAAGACCTCGGATGATTTGGGTACACTTGTGAAGGAGCTTGGGGAACACTTTGATTTGGAGTCTATTGGAATAGTCGAGGAGTCTGAAGATGAGGAAGTTGGAGAAGCAGTGGGATTGCAAGAGACTTACAACTCACTCCTTGAGAAGACCAGTGAATATGCTAAGGTGGCTAATGCAGCCATTAAGAAGATGAAGAGGGCTGAGGAAGATTACAAAAGTCTTCTGGCACGATACAAGGAGGCAAAGTGTGAAATTGAAACACTTAATGGTGAGCTATCAGAAGCTTACACAAAAGTAAGGTTTCTTGAGTAAGAAGTTGTGCAAGCTCATGCCAAGGTAGATAGGGTCTCCTCCAAGAAGTTAGATGATGTTATTTCATCTCAAAAACATGCCTCAGACAAATCTGGATTGGGATACGCCAGAGGAAGTAGCTCATCAGCAAATGTCACCAAAGAAGTGAAGTTTGTAAAGGCTAAGGAGACGAATGTGGATAGGTCCAGTCCTGAGAAAATTAAAGCTGAGAAGAAGAAGAATGTGGCTGATCAACGGGTATTACATAAGTCCAGTAATCAATCAGAATCCAAGTATGGAGCTAGAGGAAGATCACTCCCAAGACAGCAGCAGGGTCCTAGAATGGAGTATGTGTGTCACTATTGCGAATTGCAAGGACATACCAGGCCCAATTGTTAAAAGCTGAGAGCAGACAACAATGCAAGTGCACCTCGCTCACGAGGAAGAAGAAATGATATGAGGTCTTGGGGTGGTGAGCAACCAGGGAGTCAAAACCGTGATCAAGGAATGATGGACGTGATGAAGATGATCGGTGCATTCATAAATTGCTTGGAAAGCTTCACATGAAGGTTTGACAGTCCTAACTCTCGTACCTGATCCGTCAAGGATATCACTCCAAACGCACGTGACGTGTAGGTGACAAAGGGTAATCATGCATAAGCATTAGAACATATCCATGCATCAATTCTTCCTATGCCTTGTGGATATGATTGGTTATATGCTTTGTGTTTTTGAAGTGTTGATTTTTATTTGTGTTTGTTTGTGTTTAAAATGTTTTTACAACTCTTTCTGTTTTTGATCAATCTTTTACTGCTTTCGTGTCAAAAATCCAAAAACACATAAAAAGTAGAAAATCCAAAAAGTTTGATCACTTTGTTGAGTTTTTGTCTCAAAGCATGATTTGCCTTGTATCTTTGTACTTATGGCTTTGTGCATTTAACGAGCTTAGCTTGTCTCTCATGCACTTATATCATTATGGAAGAAATTCTGAAATCTATGTGACTGTTGTAAATAGATCTTCAACCTTGTCATGAATGATTAGTGAATGGTTTTATTGATCTTGAGACATGCATAGACTCATGCCTATATATCTTCCCACTTTTTATTTTTTTGCTTAAAAGGAGCTCTCTAAATGTAAATCTCCAAATGAAAAAAGATATAGAGCTGCAAAAGCTTGTCGCACAAACTAGTATTCGACTAGGAAAAAGGGAAAGCGACCAAAATAAAATGTATGAATGATGCCCAAAAAGCCAAAGGCTAACTCATCAATTGAAATATCAAAAATTTCAGGCATCTATCTCTCAATGAGATTTTCTTTGCTCAAAAATTGCAAATGATTTGTTGAATATGGAGCCAAATGAAAAGCTTCAAAGAATTGTTATCAAGTACTTGTGAGAGGTCATATATGCATGTTTCTATAATTGAGATAGGTCACATAATCTAGTACTAGTTGTGTATGCCTTGATTGAATTGATCATTAAAGCTTCACATTGGACTAAGGACTATCTTATTTTTTATATCCACACACAACACAAAAGTCTACGTTCAATGAATGTTATATTCATTTGTGTGATTGTACTCGATTAAATGTGTTTTCACATGCTCAATCTTGGTTGATCAAACACAAAAAGATTTTTGAGTGTTTTAGTTTGTTTTTGGAAAGTGCTTTGTTTTTACAAAAATGTCAAAATTTTCAAAAACAGTGTTGCCCTGTTTTGGCGACTAAGTCGCGGGTTGGCCTAGTCGCATGATCCAATCACGAACCTCTCTCAGAGATTTTCGCAGCTAACTGGCGAGTAAATGCTCTAATCACGAAAAAGACTTAGAAAATTTTTTCAAAATTTGTGTTTTCTAGTTTTCGCGGGTCAGTGTGGCGACTGGTTCACGAGTGGAAGGTCCAGTCGCGAGAGATACTCAGGGAATTTCACGGCTCATATCGCGACTATCTCACGGGTAGACCTTCCAGTCACGAAAAACACTTAGAGAAATTTCTCAAGTTTCTTCTCTTCACAGTGTTTCGCTGCTTAACCCGGCGACTTGCTCCAGTCGCGAAAAACGCATGTTTTGCGTTTTAAAGACAAATTTTAAAAATGTTTTTCAGTTTTTTCCCTCGAAGTTCAGTGTTTGTTCATCTTCTTCTCATTTCTCACTCAAACACACCGCGTTTCTTTGAAAAAGCTCTCAAATTTTGCATTATGTCTTCATCAAACATCAAGAAAAAGGTATGGGTTTTCTTTTCTTCACTTCATTCATCATGATTTCATTGTTGTTCACTTGAATCTAAATGTTGTGTTGTTGGGTTATATTTTTGAGAGGCTCGAACATGGGTTTGCATATTTTGTTGAGTTTGAGTGTGAGATGTTATTTGCTCCTGCTGTAATGAATGTTTATGTTTATTTTCTTACATCAGATAACTTATCCTGAGTCTGTGCATTGATTTTTGTCAGTTTGTTTTTGGGCATATGGTTGTAGGGTTTTACTGCAATTGTTATTGTGGTTCTAAATATTTTTTTTGGTTGGGTTTGTGTTGATTATGGCTACCATGTGTTTTTGACTCTTAAATCATCATATCTTGTAGGTGTTGCTATATTTTTTTCTCTGCATTGGTCATACCAAATCGGTCATGACTCTCTGTTTTTGAACAAATTTATTAGAATCTGTCTGCATATTTCAGTATAAACTTGGTTAACTTGTTAAGTCCAATGTTTAGTTATCAACTGTGCTTATTCTGTGTTTGTGTCTGGTCACTCTGATTATCACTATGTAACTAACTTGTTACTAATGTGTGTGCATTTCGCCATTTTGTGCTATGTCTTGTTGTGGCCTTTTCTACCTGTTTATAGATGGCTGCATCTCCTTCAAAGAAGAAGACAACTGCTAAGAAAGCTGACAAAAGAATGAAAATGGACCCTAATTTATTTAGGTCTGTCAAGCACTTTGAGAGATACAGAGATTTCTTCATGAAGGGCACCATTATCCAGGAGAGATTTGTTGACTTACATGATTTGAAGGATACTTTCATTCCAGGGTGTTTTGAGGGAAGAGGATGGGAGAAGTTGTTGAGTGATCTACCTGCAGTCTATGATCCCCTAATAAGGGAATTCTATGCAAATGTGATCATAAAGGATGAAGAGATGAACTGCTGGGTCAGAGGACATGAGTTCACCTTAGACGCACATGACATTGATGACGTCCTGGGTCTTGAGGGTTTAGAGGACTATGAGTTCACCAACTTCAAAGACAGGATGATGTCCCTAGATGTTGTCCAGGCTCGGATTGGTGGTACTAAGGAAGCAAGATGTCTCAACACTAATGCCTTCCCTGTAGATATGAGGTGTTTGACCACCATCATGATGTTCAATCTGTATCCCATAAGAAAGATGACCACTCTTACTAATTCCAAAGCTATATTTCTCATGGAGCTTAAGGAGAAAGTCCTCATTGACATCAGCTCACACATTTAGGACACCATCATGGACGAGACTAAAACTACTGCCAAGGCAAAGTTGGTCTTTCCTAGTCTCCTCATGAGGATCTTCAAAGCGAAGGGTGTTAGAATTCCTCAAGATATCAGTCCCCTGACTCCACTGTCAGCAATAAACAAATTCACCATCACAAGGATACAAAGTCGTCTTCCGGGTGGTGAAGAGCAAGGGGATCCAGTGGAGACTGAAGCAGAAGATGCAGAACAATCAGTCACACCCAGGAGCAGAAGAAAGAGGAGTAGAGCCTCAACTTCATCAGCAGCACCTCCTCCCGATGCATTTCAGATCATCATGGAAAGACTTGATGGACTCAGAGAAGTTCAAAGTCAGCAGACTGAAAGAATGATAGTAATGCAGGATCAGATTGATGTGCTTTCAGCTAAGATTGACAGCCTCTCCACCAACCAGGAGTAGTGACCCTTTGGCCATTCCGGTCAAAAAGGTGGAGAATTTTTAGGGGCAGTTCTTGAGGGGGAGCCTTCATATTTTATGATGTTTTGTTATAACTTGATATTGTGTTGTTTAACTGCTGTTAGTATAGGTTTGATACTCAGTGGTTTCAATTTGGTTTGGTTTAAACCTATAACTCTTGGATAGTTTTATTTATGTAGCATTTCAGCATGTGGTAGTTGTTTATTTCAGCAGATTTATATTTTGATGTTATTCAGATTCAGCACTTTATGTTGTTTATTTGTACCCATGTTGCTTATGTATGCTTTAAGGGTTTGGTTTGTTTCAATGCACGTTTGCAGGCCTTTGTGGTGTGTGTCATGCTTTATGCAGCCTTTGTGCTTTGTCAAAATCAGTACTTTCAACTAAATGTCTTGCATTTTCTTCTAAGTACTATCACTCTTGTGCCCTTGTAGGAATTTTCCTAGATGCTCATACTTCATGTAATGTGCATTGGTTGAGTGTTGGTCATTCAAGCGATTTACCTTGTGTTTATCATCTTGAATGTCCGGATGTTCATTCCAAGTGTGAATGAGCATTGTGATCACTTGGTTATAATGATTACCTGTTTTGGTCTTGCCATGGTTTAGTGCTTTATTCCATTGTGCATGATCGCATTGTGCTTGCTCCATATGCATTACAAGTTTCTGTATACAATGAACTTATTGTGTTGTTGTGTTTCAAGAGTTGCTTGTTCTTATGGTTCTAGAGTTAGGTGTGAGTGAGTTTTCTAACTGTTCCCAACTCACGCGTTAAGTCTAGAGTTTGTTTTAGGGTTTTGTCATGGAATAGCCAAAGTGGGAGATTGTAAGGTTGAAATTTATCAACTATCTTGTTGGCTTTATTCCGTGCCAATTTGCTTGTAATTTAAGCATTTAGTAACCTTGTATTTAGGTGGGATTATTGTAAGGGTAGTGTGTGAGAAGATGTAAAGAAAAACTTAAGTATGTGCAAAGAAGCAGAGCTTCGCGGGTGGCTCGCGGCTGCAAGTCGCCAACTTCAGACACGTGAGATGCACGCAGGGAAGCTGAAGGGTCGCGCCAGCTGTCGCACTATAGGACAAAAGTCCCAGGTTGGCTAGGTCGTTACGTCATGACTTGATTTCGCAACTTGGACAAGCCGTGAGACCAAGCCGCCAATTTACCCTATTTGGCAAAAACTGTCTCTTCGTATTCTTTTCTCACCTCACTATATATAGACTCTTATACCCACTAAAATGTGAGAGCTTTTAGAGAGAATTTTGTGAGAGAAAACCCTAGAGAAAAACAAGATTGTCTCATCCGCAATCTTCATCTAAGAAACTCTACAAATTCCTCTACTCTTTTCCTCTCCATTGTCATACCCTTGAGAAGTATTTTACCAAATTCTTATCTCACCACACCCACGTCTGTGAGAAGGATTATTTGGTGCTGAGGGAAGCAGTTTGGAAGGAACCAATATACATTGGTTGATGCTATGGTTAAGTAGCGAAATCCGGGAAGTTAAAGAAGAAATAGGTTCGGCGTAATCTCGTTGGAGTAAGAAGCTTGGAGGGCATAGGTACCTGGGTAGATTAGGCTTGGAGGGTCTTCTGTTGTTCATGTATCCCAACTATATTCTTTAGTGGATTTTATCACTGCTTGGAGGGCGACGGAGAGGTTTTACGCCGAGGACTTCGGTTTCCTCTTCGATTGTTTGCATCTTTCTTTTCTTTATCTTTGCCTTATATTTACTGCTGTGGATGTGTTTATATTTGGCTTAGATTGTTTATCAATTCTGTTATAAGCTTATTGTCATGTTCCGCACATTAATTGTTTGATATAAAGCTTGAATTGGTATTTTGGTATTTTGGGGTCTAAATGTTCAAGGGTGTTTCGTACCCATATTGAACTTTCATGTATAATTCAGAATCTTGATACAAGTGGTTAATGGAAAACATTTGAATTTATCCAAAATTTTTAAGAATGGCAAACACAACTACTGAATAGAAAGAAAGAGTCACTAACTGCATTAAACGCTTGTCTTTTTTCTTTGTTTGGTATCTTCTTTCACTTGATCAAGCCAATAAAACTCTCCTCCACTAACATTAAACCTTAATGCTAAAAATAAAAAATAAAAACAATTAAAAAAAATACTCATTTCAAGTCCTCAGTCTGTAAAGATTCTAAAGACATTAAAAATCAAGAATGAGAAGATCATATAAATGGCTATAAAAAAAAAAAAAAAAATTAGGCAGCAAATTAGAAAAAGAAAGAAGAGAAAATTTTGTTACTTTGGAGTATTCAAGTTTGAATAAAAAGAAAGGGCCAGCCAATATCAAAAGCAGAAAATGTACTAAAAACATGTCCACTTAGCAAAAAACAGAGAAAACAAAACAGTTTGCTAAAAACAAAATTGTTAGTTCGGAGTCCACAGAGTTTAAATAAAAAGAAAGGGCCATGAGTTCTAAGGCAACACCTTAAGCAGAAAATGTATTAGAAACACGTACAAGTGAAAAAACCGAACCATGCATAAGATTTCTCATTTGGTAGAAGCATAGTTACATATTTATTTAAAAATACCCAAGAGAGAGAAGTGACAAAGATACCCAAGATGAAAATCAAACAATCCAACTAAAATAGGAGACATATTCTGTCATTCAAAAATGCAAAAGAATTCTAAGGAAAGTGCCTTGCCAAGTTTCTTCGAAATTTGATCAAGAGGTTCTCCTATGTTTTGACTGCGGGTATGCATTGAAGTTGGAATCATTGTTTACTGAGGGATAGGCCATTGAAAGGGAACCCAAATAAAACCCATCACAAATGGTCGAGTCAAATCCAAAACCCAAGCCAGACCCATTTGTCACATCCATTGGAAATGGACGGCAAAGAAAGGTGCCACCCAATGTCATTATATGCGATGCGATCAAATGAATACACATATGAAGAGGAACCCAAATCGTACCCATCACCAACTGTTGAGTCAAATCTAAAACCCAAGTCAGATCCATTTGTCATATCTATTGGAAGCCCCGAATCAGATAGCAAGGGAAGGTGCCCAATGTCGTCAGGAGACGGACTAGAGGAAGTTGACGTTCTGTTGCATCAGAGTCACTATATGAAATGCCTTTCAAAGGGATAGGCAATTGATGGCCCAACTAATTCCCAGCCACCGTTGTGAAAGCCCATCAAACTTGAGTCAAGCCCACAATAGAGATTTCAAAAAAAAAGTTCAACATGGTTCCGATCACCTAAACTCGAGTCCTGAAATAGCTTCTGCAATGAGTACAGAGGTCTACAATAAAACCACAAATGGTCAGACCGAAATGCACACAAAAAAAAAAAAAAACCCTTTTGAACGTTTGTTTCCTACCATTGAGGGAAATATCGACATTACGATCGTAGTCGCAACTAGCATCCTTTATTCCAAAAGCAAGACAATGAGCAACTGTTGGAAACTTTGGACCAATCCAAAATGATATGTAACTTCCGACACCTGGATATGGTTAACCACTTTGAAATCTCACTTCCTCCTACTATAATTTCATATTCATCATCGCCATGGGACATTGTACTAGATGACAGTTGATCCATTAAAGCATTGCTGCTCACACTTAAACCTGTTGAATTTGGTAGAAGCCCTTAAAATTTCGTCAAACTGCATGCTATGTTGCACGGACATGGACACGGACACGGACACGACACGGACACAGATACGGGGATACGGCAATTTTTAAAAAATAAGGACACAACACGGTGGGGACACGGCGGTTAAATAATTAATTATATTTTATATTTAGGCATATTTTTTAATATTTTTAGACATAAAATACGTTTATATCTAGAATTTAAATTTTGTAAGAACTACAAATAAGTAAACTAACACCTAAAGTAGTACAATAATATACATAAAATGTTTAGAGTACAATCCATAAAAGGATAATAAGTTCAACATCAATAAAACTATAGCAGGACACACAAAAACACCTACAAATACAAACCATTAGTTTCAGTATTCATTTTAGTAAAATCACCTACAATATTTAACTTTAATAAATAAATAAAACTATAGTAGGACACACAAAAACAAATTTATAACTTATAAGTTATAACTTATATAAATAAATAAATAAAAAAGGACAGAGGGCACCGGGCACCCACAACAGCAGTGAAAAAAAAGAAAAAAAAGAAAAGAAAAAAACCAAAATGCATTACACTTATATAAATAAGTAACAGTACACCCACCCATTCCCCAAAATCAATATCTGAAAGAAAGAAAGAAAGGAAAAAAAAAAAAAAAAAAAAAACAGAGAGATCGGAAGGGAGAGATAGAGAGATCGGAAGGGACAGAGGACAGAGGGAGGGTGGGCGTCGACGTCGAAGCTCGCCGATCGGCTCGATATAACTCCGGCGAGGGACAGAGGGCAGCAGCAGCGACAGA
The DNA here is from genome assembly GCA_032727855.1 of Quercus ilex subsp. ballota. NCBI lineage: Eukaryota > Viridiplantae > Streptophyta > Magnoliopsida > Fagales > Fagaceae > Quercus > Quercus ilex. The sequence continues at coordinate 4,619,570 of CM064910.1, read as the reverse complement.
GGGAGGGTGGGTTGAGAAGAGCTTGAGATGTGGTTTCAACTTTCAACTTTCAGAGACTCTAAACTTGCTTTATTGATTTATGGTTATCACAAAATTAATGGTATTGGTAAGTCTACTTGGGAAAATCTGTGAATTTTTTTTTTTTTTTTTTTCACTGCTGGCATGTCAGACACGTCGGATCCGCGTTAGCGCCGTGTCGGAGCTGCGTCGGCACTGTGTCGGAGAAGCGAAAAAAAAAAAAAAAAAAAAAAAAAAAAGGGACACCGCCGAACACTTGAATCTAGCGCGTCGTACACACGTCGGTGTCCGACACGTGTCGGACATGGACACGATGCCAAAAATGGCGTGTCCGTGCAACCTAGACTGCATGCAATTAGCAAATTCAAGAAATTTATAGCTTAGCAAATCTACTAATGTATTTGTGAAGGTAACAAAAACAGTTTTTTAATAATTTTAAGAGAAAAAGAGATCTGAAGGAATAATTTGCTTGATGATGATGAATTCAGTGAATCACTGTTCGATGCATCTACTTTTCTAATACTTTGTGGAAGCTTTGGAATTTCTCGAAGCTCATTTCAATTTTCAATACTAAGCGAATGCAATCTCACAAATCTGCTAATGTTTTCTGGGAGGGTAACAACATTGCTATCCTATATATATAAACTTTCCAATGAGGAGGAGCAACATGAAGTCAAAATAAAATCTATTTATGAGCTATTAAAAAAAAAAAAAAATGAAGCTAGAGATCATTCAAGTTGGAAAAAAAAAAAAAAAAAAAATTGGAAAGCACTTTATAACTCATCCACAATGGTTGCATATCAATCTCCATGAACTTTGGAAATATGACATCGCCTAAAAGAGTGAGATGCTTAATATATCGTAAGCCATAAATGCTACGTGGAAGAGGTATTAAATGGTTAATTTGCTTGTAATTTAGCAATTAAATACCCTGTATTTAGGTGGGAATTATATAAGAGTAGTGTGTGAGAGAGTGTGAAAAAATCTCAAGAAGTATGCAATTCAAAGGAGTCTCGCAACTGGATCTCGCGACTGACGAGTTGCTATAATGGCACACGTGTGAAGCATGCAGGGGGAGCTGAAGGGTCATGACAATTGGAGTACTATAGGACAAAATCTCCAGTCTGGCCAAGCAGTTAGCTCACAACTCGTTCTAGTCGCGAGCTTGAGTTGCCAGAATGCCTTGTTTGATTGAAACCTGACTTTTCGCATTCCTCATACACACTACTATAAATACCCTTATACCCACAAATGTTGAGAGTTTTCAAAGAGAATTTTGAGAGAGAAACCCTAGAGAAAAAAAAAATTGACTCATCCACAATCTTCATCCTCTGATTCTCCAAATTCCTCTACTCTCACCCTTTCCATTGACATATCCTTGAGAGGTATATTTTGCCAAATCCTTATCTCACCATACCCATATCAGTGAGAAGATATTTTGGTGCTTAGTAGTTCAAAAGGGACAATTCATTTACTTGATGCAATGGGCTATTGCGAGATCCGATAAGTTAGAGAAGACATGGTTCGGGGTAACCCTATTAGAGCAAGAAGCTTGGAGGGCTTAGGTGCACTGGGTAGATTAGACTTGGAGGGTCTTCTGCTATTCATGTATCCCAACTTTATTTTCTAGTGGATTATTGACCGATTGGAGGGTGGCAGAGAGATTTTTTGCCGAATACTTCTGTTTCTTCTTCAATAACACATAGCCGTGTTATCTTTGTATTTTGCATCTCTCTTCCCTTTCTCTTTACCTTTTAATTGCTGTTGTGTTTGTGATTAATTATGATTTAGAGTGTGTTACCAATTTGGATATAGCTTATATTTCATATTCCGCACATTTATTATTTGACTATAAGCTTGTGTTAGTAATTTTGTATTTGAGGGTCTAAACGTTCATTGGTGTTATACACACTATTTGAACTTTCACAATTCCTTTATGTTTGGGCTCAAAGCTCAATGATAAGTCAGGTAATATTCTAAGACACCAACTAAAATCCACATATGTCAAGGTTTTGCACGGAAAGCTGTCGAAGATAAAAAAAAATTATTTTAAAAAATCTATAATTTAAAATATAATTTAAAGAAGTAGTAATTACTAAATACAAATGACCATACCTGCTTGAATAGTTTCTTTAATAGGCTACAAGACATTTTCAATGAAACTAGTCTTTTAGGACAAAAAGTTGATGGCGATGAAGATAATGGATATTTAGGTCAATCAAGTAACTTTAATCCATTAGGAAGATATTCAACTTGTCGGCAACCATGTACATTACAAATTATAAGTAATTTGAAAATTTTCATCTTATGAAATTGTGCCTTTAATTGCATCTTCATTGGCTTGGGTGAGCATGACGTTATACCTTCAATTTTGTCTATATTAATCTCATAACTTTACCCCAAAATCATTTTAGTCCTTCAAAGTTTGAAAATTATGATTTTAGTGAAATAATTTTACCCAAAAATTATTTTCGTCCTTTAAGTCTTTGGTTTTAAATTATTTTTGAGAAAAGTAAACTGATGTAAAATTGTATTTATTGATGCAATATTATCCCACTAAAAAGGAAAATGAGCTTTTATTTTTTATTTTTGTTAAATGGGTTTTATTTATGCTAGTTCCATCGTATGGATTCGGTATATGTTGATAGGCTTCTTCTTTTTGTTTTGTGTGTATGTTTTAATCTTTCCTTATGATATTCCAGCACAACCTTTTGCTTCATGAAACACCTGATGTGGATGCATTGCCCAATCCCGATCCCGAAGATTCCTATAATCCAAAATTAAGGTAGACAAAGTGGAGGCCAAAATGCCGTGTGAAGTAGCCAACATATTACTAGTTGAGAATCTTATTCTAAAATATAGTGTTTGTAAGATGAGTAATGCTATAGTTACAAACTATTTTACAACATTTTTACAAACTGTTGATGTAATCAAATTCTTATTGGTTTTTATTTAGACCCACCATTAATATCATTTTTTTCATTTACTAATAACCACTCACCACATTAACAGTTTGTAAAAATTTTTGTAAAAAAGTTTGTATTTCTAACATTACTCTTGTAATATTATGTTGAGGCCACATTACAAAGAGCATTTTTTGGGAGGAGGGGGAACCAGAAGCAAAAGCTAGAAGAAACAAGCCGTCTTTGGAAATAATTTCATTTCTATGAAGAGTTACAATAAAAGTTCAAATTTAAAATTTAAAACATAAAAGGACAAACATAAAATTGAATCAAACATAAAAGGTTAAAATAAAAATTTTGAAATGTAAATAGCCAATATAAAAATTAAATCAGACAAGAGAGTTCATATGAAAATTTTGAGATGTAGAGGATGAAAATGAAGAAAAACCCTTAATTTTAAGGGTCAAAATATACTTTAGTTTTTCATAGTTTTATCTATTTATTTAATAATGTATCCATTTTGAGAGAAACCCTGGCCACTGGCCATTATCTAAGAAGCATTTTTACGCAATATAATTAATATTTTTACTAAGAGCATTCATATTAGCCTCCACTTTTTCTATTTTACTACTCATTTTCAAATATATCCTTACACGACTTAATATTTCTTTTATCCATCTGTTAAAATTTTATTTTCTTGGTTTTTTTTTTTTTTTTTCTTTACATTTTTCTCTCACTTTGCCAATGCACACGTCAAACCCACTATGCCACACTGCACCACACACCTTTGCCCTTGCCGACACCCACAACCGCAACCAACTATTACCAATTCCACATCCAACGAATAGGATCATTCACAATCATCCAACCCATTGTTTGATCATGATTTTCAACCATTATCATGTCAAAAAGCTCGAGTATGGAGGAAGAAAATGAATTCAAAAATGTCATTGTTTAAGCTACAATGCCAGTTTTATTTGAATAACTAGTGTAGCTTGCATGAATTTTTTTTATTGGTTGTTAGTCCAATGTGGGTCAATTAATTGGGCTTTCTAGGCATATTTTAGCTGGACTAGCCAGTTGACTTGTCCAATGCTAATGATCTTACTGGTACTCATGTCTACTACTCATGTTTACACTGCAAGAAGCATAATGTTTATTGAACTCAGATCTAAATGACATTATCCGCATTAAGACGAAAGGACACAATTTTTTACATCCTTGATAATAAACGATATTCCATTTTAAAAACAGGATAAATTTTGACATATTGGGCCACAAGGATAAATTGTTTGGGTGCAAAGTTTACATATGCCGAAAAGTTTACATCCTTGTATTTGCTTATACTTATTGGTAGTATTATTTATTTATAAATTTATTTTTTGCTAAGTGAATAAAAGAGATGAGGGGATGAAGTCTACAAACATGAGCCCAAACTCACCTTTGAGACAGTGTAAGAAAAGAAGAATGGGTAACTTTTGTCTTGGAGGTTGAAGTTAATAAACATAAGCCCAAACCACCTAAAAAAGGTAATAGAAGACATACAACTAATTTTTTATTTCTAAAAATTATAATTACAGTATGCCTTAAAAAGTAAATCAGTGAGTGTAAGTTTGGATTGGGCGTTTTGCTCAATTCGTGCGTTTTGCATTTTTTTAGTAGATCTCATAGGTACTGTTTACGGACCACTAAGAACAGAAAAATTTGCATACCCATACATTTCTAGGTCCCACAGCACTATTCACACATTTTATTTTGCTACAGTGTTTTCAGTTATAAGTTTTCAATTTTCAGCAAATAAATGGTATCCAAACAGACCTTAAATATATACTTTAAAGAACGTTTAATAGCTTTTCATCAATGGAGCAAATTTGCTCCATTGATGAAAAGCTATTAGAGGTGGCTACATGACCTTTTTTTTTGTAGTGAAAACAGTCAACATCACCATGCAGGCAGTACTCCCTACAAAATCAAAATGAATTTCTATTAAAACCTTGAACACTTGAAAATGATTTGGGTATATATAACAATGAAACCATGCAAGAAATTCTATTCCAAAAATATGGATCTTATTTACATTGACAAAACTCTGGAACCAAACCTTAATTATATCCCAATTTGATAAAGCAAAATAGACAATGTACCGTCAAGCCTTTCTCAATAACCATTCCCTCGCTGCAAATTTCTTGGCCATTCTCTCATATTCTAAAAGTTCAAAAACCTTCAAAAAAATCTAATGACCAATTTCAGGAACAAATCTAAGTGTTGTAACAATACATTCTATTGAATTGTAGCCTGTCCTTCTTGGTACCCACATCTGTTTTGACTACTCGTTGCTTTTGCCTCAACTGCTTCTTGTATCTCTTCCTGGATGTTCTCTGAGCTTTTTGACATGCTGAGGCTTAAGAAGTTTTAGACTTTCGTTTTTCCTTTGATATTAAATTTCGAACTTCCCAGCTGTATAGTCCCAAGCTATCAACAATTCCATCCGAAGGGCATTGTTGTTGACCTCCATTTTTATGTCCAAACAACTTGATCAGCCATTCTGACTTTCATTACCATAAATCAAGCACCAATCACAAATATGAGCGCCTACTCTGTATGCAGTTGCATCCGGATGTTGCTGCAAAATATCATTTTTAAATGAAAGCTACTCAAAATTATCCAGTTCATTGATTATTCTAGAATCCAATTGAACATGTTCTTCATCCCATGTTACCCAAAAACACTCGGTACTTGATGAAGACAGTTGTAATATCATTTCATCAAAAGGGGAAAAAATGCATGTGTGCTTGTGCCATGCTTTAGGGTGCTCTTTACTGATAACTAGTAGAAATGAAGGGGGAGACCCCTTTATCCTGGTAACATTACTAGTGAGATAGAATGGTACGTTGATATATGCTTCCCAAAGGTCAACATCAGCTGCCACTGTCACTACTAGCAAACGATTGAGTATCCTCTTCACCTACAACCTCAAAATAATTGTCATAACCTGATAATTTATTCTAAAGGCATATGGTACCAAAGAAATGGAACAATTGCGTTTCATATTGTTTAACAAACTAATTATTGCAACACTACTTTGACCATTTTTTTAGTTCAACCATGCTAACAAATGGGCAACTATTTCACACCCATATTTTAAACATGCTAGTGTTGTTTTTGCATGGCTTTCATCTATCATTACGCAGGTAATCATAAATCTTCAGGTGAGTCCTATATTTATCATACCAATCTTGCCTACCTATAGGTAGAATTAAGACAGCTCAAAAAAAGAAGAAGAAAGTAGAATTAAGAGAGAGACAAATATTTACTCTCCTAGCTCACTGTCCTTGGCATCCAGAGAGTGATCTAAGTTATTTTTGAGTTTTTTTTCGATAGATAATACGATATAAATACGGAGAAAAGTAATCTTTATTTGCCCATTAAAAAAAAAATTATTTATTTTGACTTCGACAGTCGTTATGTTTGATTTTGGAGAGGGAGGAGGGACTTGTTTTGTTTCTTTTATTTTCCTTCCCCTAAAGGCCAGTGGAGCTTCTAGAACATACTCAATCACACCAAGAAGCAAGTGAAGACAAGACTCTGAGAAGTCTGTTGGTAGCTGGAGCTTGGAGGACTCAACTACTTTGGGTAGGTTAGGCTTGGAGAGTCTCTTTGATATCCTTGTACTCTAACTTATTCACTAGTGGATTATTTCGACTTGGAGGGTCGCGAAGAGGTTTTTCGCCAAATTCTTCGGTTTCCTCTTCGATAACACATCGCCGTGTTATCTTGGGTTTACTATTCTTTTACCCATTGCCCTTTCCATTTTAGCATTGCACTTATTTGTTCATCCATGCAATTGTTGAGTGCTTTGATTAATTAATTTGCTAATCACGTATATTCCACATCAAGTGTGTTTAGATTAAAATTAATCAAGCCCTATATATATGGCGCCCAACTACCAACACCAAACCATCATTTAATTCTTATTGACACGCTAGTGCTCAAAAGAGGAAGAATGGCCTGCAAATTGAACTGCTCAATCTAGGCTGGTGGTAGAATAGGGCAGAGGCTGATGCACAACAACCATCATGAGTTCCACCCATTATCAAAGAAGAGATAATGGGAGTGTGTGAGAAACAGAGAAGGTATTGCAGTTAATCGAGCGTTTGAATTTGCCCATTGGTCATGGGATTTTTTTTTTTTTGATGGCCGGCCATGGGGTTATGTACCGGAAAGCACGGGTGCAGCGCCAAAGGCGCCGCACCCGCGTCAGACGCGGCCCTACGCGGCGACGCGCGTCGAACACCGTTGACCACGCGTCCGTGCCGCGTCGGGCCACGCCTTGCCACGTGGCGAAGCCGACTCGCACCGACGCGGCTCAAATCGGGCCGTTTCGGCTTTATCGGCACTCCAATCTCCATGCCGATCTCCAAAAACTCCATCGCTCACTCCAGTCACTCACTTCGTCCAAAAACTCCAAACACCCTCCTTCACTCCAATCTCCATCGCTCATCTCTCTCTTCTCTCTGTGCTCTTTGGTTGCTCGGCTTGGCCAGATTCGCACAGATTCGGGCCAAAACGGGCCGATTCCGGCGGAAATGGAATCCGATACGGCCGATATGGCCACCGAAACATGCCGATTCCGGCCGAAACGGCCATCGAAACAGGCCGATACGACCGATTCCGGCCGAAACAGGACAAAATGGGCAGTGGCTGCCATTCTTCTGCTTCATGTGGCCTTGTGAGAGGGGGGAAAAAAAAATAAAAGAGAAGGAAGAAGAAGATGAGCAGACACCAAAAAAAAAAAAAAGCTGGAAGAATAATAAATGTAGTAACTGAATATAAATTAAGGAGGTGGAAAAGTCAAATATTTAATGTGGGTGGGTTTGGGAATTGAAAAATGAGTAAAGGAACCTTCTTGAAATGTGGTTTTTTGTTTACAATTACCAAAAATATTGATTTTATTAAAAACAAATCATAAATAATTATTTTTTAATAATAAATTCTACCATTTATTTGATTTTTTTTATATAAAAATATTAAATTCACTATATAAAAATATTTTTAATAATTTTTTAATCGCCGAGTCCCGCCGCACCCGCACCCATCCTTTTCAAAAATTGCCGAGTCCCGCACCCGCACCCGCACCCGAGTCCCGAAACGTACCCGTGCTTCTTAGGTTATGTATTGGGGAACACGGATTGTGATTTGAAATTAATAATACTGAAAGAGAAATGTTAACGAATGTTATAAAAGCATTTGTTAGTGAATCATTTTAAGAAAGTCTTTATAGAAAAAGAGAAAAAATAATTAATATTTTATCAACTTTTCTAATTTTACATAAAAATGGTATAAAAGTCTCCCTAAAATAGTTTATTAATAATTGCCCACCAGTTAAAGAAATTCATTGTACTGAGTTATCTTGATATTTCTTTCATTTTTAACCCACTACAGAAAACAGTTGGACCATTTATCAGTTGAGCTTTACAATATATTGAATTTGATTGCCCTCCTTGATAGTAATTAGGGGTGTCAATGTTCAACCCAACTCGCGAACACGACACGAACTCGACACGGGTTTTTGCGGGTTAGGGTTGGGCCTTAATGGGTTTGGGTTATAAACGGGTCGACCCGAAAGCGACACAATAAGAAACGTGTCATAGACGGGTCAACCCGCGTAACCCGTAATAGACACGTTTGACACGCCAATTTATTTGTGTCAACCCGAAATGACCCACTTAACACAACCCGTTTAACTCGTATAACAAATAAATATTTATTTTATTTTAGATTTGTCAAATACCTTTTATATCCAACATATATTTTAAATTAAAAAAGAAAAGTGAGTAATTACAAAAACTTACAAGAGATATAATTGGAAATTGAAACGTTACAAATCCTAGATCTCTAAACCCTTCAAACCCTAAATCTCTAAACCATCTTATAAATATCTTTTTTTTTTTTAATTTCAGCCGTAATACTCACTCTACTATTTTACAGTCTTATGCCCAATTCTCAAACTCAAATTCTCAAACTGGTTATTGCTCTCTCTCTGTCTCTCTCTCTCTGTCTCTCTCTCTTATGCGTTTAGTGAGTTTTAGAATTAAAGAAAACCGTTTTTTTGGTGTTTCAAAATTCTGCAGTAATTTTTTTTACATAATGTTTTTGTTCTATAAACTTTAGTCTACTGTTTGCTCCAATTCTTTCAATATTAACACTTAGCATTTGGTGAGTTCCAAGGATATTATATTTTTATTGAATTATGTTATTTTATTTTTGTTAAACTATGTTATTTTGAATTTAGGTTGAAGTGTATGCACTTCTTTTGTTAAACTATGCACTTATTTCTAGATGAATGTTATATTTTTGTTGAACTATATTATTTTGAATATGAGTTGAAGACTTGAAATGTATGCACTGCCTTTTGGGATGTAAAAAAAAAAAATATTTCTAGATGGATATTATATTTAATATTATGAAAGTTGAAATGGGTTGTGTTACATTCATGTCAACCCAACACGACTCGTTTATTAAGCGTGTCAAATGAGTTTGGTCAGGTCAACCTGCCTTATTAACAGGTCGAGTTAGGGTTGAAGGATCATGACACGATTATTAAATGGGTCGGGTTAGGGTTGAGCCATTTAGTCGAATACCCCTACCTCGACACGACACGAACCAGACACGCTAACCTGAATTGACACCTCTAATAGTAATGGCTGCCCCTGTATTCTGGATAAGGATTGAAAATTTGAAATAGGAATAAATAAGCCAACCAACATAACTGCAGAGAAGCATTAAAGTACAGACACCTGGAATATAAGTATACTTTGTGATAATAAAAAAAATCATGAGGAAAAATGCCCAGGGAGCCTGAACTATTGGATAGTGATTATTACATCTTTTGAACTTATATTTTAATCAATTTATTCCTTAAACTTTACACGTTAGCCTAATTAATGCATTTGTTTAAGTCTTCTGTTCAAATTAACGACACCCACATTGACACACGTGCAATAAGCCAAACACCCAAACCAATTGAGAGAGAGAAACAAAGCTAGAGTTCAAGCTCAGAGAGAAGCTGAGACTGAGAGGAAAGAGACACCTAGATATTGTAGGAGTTCCTGATCTTGCCGCCGTTTGCCGTATCCACTGCCGATCTCGTTGTTCCCACTGTCAATCTCACCGTCATTGGTTCCTCTAGACTTGTTTACTATGGTCTCTTCAGTAGATTTTTAATCCTTTCTTGGATTCTCCGTGAAGTTGTCGTCGGTTTCAGTCTTTTCAAAGCGTATTCTTCATTTTAATATGTATAATTGTTAAATATCCAAACTAGGTTTGCTTAGTTTCCAACGTTTTTCAAATCGTGCTTTGTCAGTTTGGGTTAATTTGCTGAGTTGATGCGTTGTTTATTTGGGATTGTTTAGTTTGATTTTGCTATGGTGCGTTAGTACTTGTATATTGGTGATTGATGGTTCCTATGATGGACTCATAAATTATCCATTGATAGTAATGGCTTAATATATGACCGAAACCATGACTGGTGGTGGAAGCCAAGGACAGTGAGATTGGCGGTGGCAACGACAAGCCGTGGTGGGACCATGAAGTTTGGCAATGTCGCAGCCCCTCTGTCCCTCGAGCTTCCCCTTGTGCGTATTCCCAAATACACACTATTTCTATCAGAGTTGAACTCTAGCTTGCGGTGGTTGGACCACGAAGGGCGGCTGTCACTCTCTCCTACAAGCTTCTATTTCTATCTAAGTTTTTTTTTTTTTTTTTAGAGAATCACCTTTCTATCTGAGTTGAACTCAGTTTTAATGGTTGATTAAAAAAAAAAAAAACTTTGGTAATTTAATTGCACATGAGTGGCGTTACTTTAAACAAAAAACTTAATAGATGACTCAATTTGGCCTCCGTGAATTTTGAGTAAATTGGTTAAAATAAAAGTTCAAATGAGTGTAATGGTCACTATCTCGTAATCCAAGGGGTCTCTTGACATTTTTCCCAAAATCATGCTACCCCAATGTCATTTACTTCATAATGACAGCAGTGTTAACATCATTTCATCAATGGAAAAAAATATATGTGAAAAAAGAAAAGTGTGTGTGTGCACGTCTGTGCTGTGGTGTACTCTTTAATGACAACCAAATGAAATTAAACAGGAAAATCCTTTATCCAAGCAACATTACTGATGAGAAAGTGTTGCACCTTGATATAAGTTATCCAAAAATATCATCGGCGATCACTGTTTGGCAAATTTCAACAACAACGAAGCCATTCCGAATGAGGAGGTCCTTTATTTCCATGTAATCTTTCATCAAGCTTAAATTTTGATCTTCTAGTACATCTTTGCCACCCAGAATGTCAAATCTTCTACTGTATGATGCAATCATCCAGGTCGAAGCTTGAGCATTGCATGTAAGACCAATCTTATTCCTTCTGTGCAATTGCTTTTACTCAAGGTTAATATAATAACAGTCCATGAGAATCACTACTAGCAAATATTGGTCATCCTCTTCACCTACAACTTCAAAATAACTCTCATTACATGCAAGAATTCTGAAGGGTACCAAAGAAAAATTGGAACAATTATATTGTTTCATATTGTTTAACTAACTCAATTATCTAAAACATTTCTTGAAATGGAGAGAATTCACTGTTTTTATATGACACTCTCAGGAAATATTAATGCAGTAATTGCATTATCGTGAAATTAAAACTTATGACACAACACTATTTCGTCAAAGTTTTTACATTAACTTAAGCTAGTGTAGTTTTCACATGACCTTCATCTATAATTATCATAGATTGAATGTACCAATCCTTTCTACCTATAGGTAGGAGAGAGAGAGAGAGAGAGCGAGAGAGAGAGAGAGAGTCGCTCCCAGCTCATAGTCCTCAATGTCCAGTGAGTGACTTTAGTAAATATTGCCTTTCATTGGTGTTGTCATTTCTGTATATCAAAAACAAATATTTGAAATTTGGGAGAATTCTATTATGGTATGTACATTCATAAGATTTTAATCTGAAACTTAAAGAGATTTTTGTTTTAAATTTTGCACCTTCAGAAGAATTATACCATACTAGTCATCGCTGACAAATAGTAATTTATCTAATTGCAATGCTTTGAGTGCATGAACAATATACACAGCCAGTAATTCTCAGTCTCATTAGAAAATATAAAGGAATTGGTAACATGACTTTTATATGGTATATCTATCTCTCTAATTAAACATGTTTCATAGAGTTAAATTTTTATGAAGTTTAAGGATGTGATAAACACCAGAACAGACTCATAACAAAGGAGTGGTTTGGTTGCTTATGACTCTTTCTTGTTTTATGCTTGATCTCTAGAATAATAATAACTAGTCGCTAACCCTTGCGATACACGAAAAAACTATTAACTCTGGAAAAAAAAAAAATCCAACAATGAGTAAATAGAAATTCTGAAAAAAATAATAATTAATTGAAATTAATCCAAAAAAATAATTAACCAACCAAAAATATAGTTTTTAATAAGAAAACAAAAAATTACATGAACCTAAATATAAGCTTTTGAGGTAAAGAATTAAGATCAACCTACTGAGATGCAAATACCAAAAACTTCAAGACTTAAAACTTAAAATTTATAGAATCCCAAATTCTTCTTCAAAACAAAACCAAATTTAACAAATTTATATATAACATACCAAATAAAAATTTATCGTTCCTTGGGCTGGAAGACATAGGTTGCATCTTTGATTTTTCTCCCTAAAAATAGAGATGTTTTATCTGCTATATACAATATAAAAAAATAATTAGTAAAAATTTTAACCCAAAAATCAAACCCACAATTATCAATGTGAGTCTCTTTTTTTTCAACGTTAGTCTTTTTTTCTTTTTTTTTTAGTCCTATCATAATTTTTGTTTTTATATAGATTATCAATGTTTGAGTTTGAGTTTAAATTAGACTCGTTAGAGAGATAGAATTTCACTCCTTATTAAGTTTTGATTAAACAAAAATAATCTTATTTAAAAAAAAATGATAATGATGAGTTTGATTTTAGGTTGAGCTTATTGGAGAGATAGAGTTTCATTTCTGGTTAAGTTTGAACTAAAAAATAATAATTTTATTTAAATAAAATGATAATTTTATTTAAATAAAATGATAATTTTATTTAAATATTGTGCTGATGTGAAAAATTGTGAAATATTCAGAGGCTTCAATTTTATACATATATATATATATATATAATAATAAAAAAATAAAAAAATACAGAATTATCTTTGTAACCAAATTAATGGCTACCCAAAATAGGCTCCATATAAGAAAAATTCCAACAGCATACATTTTGACACTAATTACAGTTGCTGCGTTGCAACATTTTCTGCATTTGTAAGACATGATACAAAGACACAAATTTCCAGTCATTGAACCACATGATATTAGAACACGCCTACATATACAAATTAGTGTAATGACTTCAACTTTGTACTGCTATCTCCCTCCCTGTTTTGAACCCCTTCCCCCTCCTCTACAACTACACCACTTAAACTTAAATCTAAAACTTCACAACAGTTTAAAATTATTTTGTTTAAGTCTTCAAATAAATGCTATATGCATTTGTATAAGTACCATCTATTAACAAAAATATTTCCCATATTTGTGCTGTATCTTCATACCAATTGTCTTTCATTCCTAGTGCCACAAGAGTGATAAAAGTACAAGACTATTGTACGCACCTCAGACAATATCCTCATGTGCTAATAAGCTCCCACACCACCAACCCCCCCCACCCCCCCCCCCCCCCCCCCCCCCCCCCCCCGCGTGCGCGCGCTAATAATTCTTTCTTGCACTGAATCAAAATCTGACACTTTCTAGATGCTGCAAAAACACCATATATCAATAACTTCATAAAACCCACAAATAACTTAATCCAAAAATAGATAGCACTCAATTCGGGTACAAAATCAGAGGTCATTAGCATACAAAAAGATCCTCCTTTAATTAAGATTTTGTAAGGCCTTATATGAGAACTATAGGAAATAAGAAAAAGGAGCAATTCACATTGAAGGTAAAAAAAAAAAAAAAAAAAGATTTACTTTCAAGTTTTACTAGAAGCAGATGCAGCTACATCTTAACTTAACGCATGTTTACAAATGGATCCAAGATGGGGCCCCTCCTCTTTCCTTATCACTAACTTGTTAACATGACTACAAATGCATCATTTCTGATGAGTGAGATCGTGTATCCATAGTTTTGGTGAGGGTCCATGTCATAAAAAAAAATGATGACAAATGCATTTGCAAAAATAATAATAATGAAATAAAATTTTAAAGCCATATAACAAGAATATTTTACAGGGTATTATTCAGGATGAAAAACAATAGATCTGAGACAGGGCTCCCCTTCCTCTAAGCCTAAGTTAGGGCAGGACAAAAAAATCTATTCAAGAAAATAAGGTTTTTGGTCTTTTTTCTGCAATTTTGTTAATGTTTGATCTGATACTTAGAAAGAAACAAAAAATAATTATCATATGAAATCAAACACAAAAGCGGGAAATGCATTCAATTTATCTTACATATGAGCCACATCGATCAGAATACTGAAGAGAGAGAAAATCAGTTGTTAGACTCCAAAGAGTACTCATGAAAGAGTGATCATGTCCACTTTTTACAATTACAATTTCTTCAAACCTTAATTTCCACATTTTTTTTCAATCACCAAATTCCAAGCAGCCTAAATCAAAGATCATAACAGCATCCACAAAGTTAATTTGGCAAAGGAAGAGAACCTACCTTACAACCTAAAACCCCTGCCAATTCATCTTTTCTGCTCAAACCAATGCACTTGAACCCATATTCATTTTTAATTCAGAAATGTTTCAAAGAAAGAAGTCGAAAACTAAGTTACCTTAGCTCTGTAGTATATCTCCAATAGAAGAGATGGGATCATCTATAATGGTGTGAAATCTCAAATTATTGATTCCCTTTTCTACCCAAAATATAATAAGAATGCCTCTTGCTTTTCTAGCAATCATTCTTTTCAGCATCTTCATAACCAAAAGGCACAAGAGGAGGGCTATAGGATCCCCCTTACTTGAACCTCTATAGAGCTGAATAAACCAGTTGGAAATCTATTTACAGAATCTGAGAATGTCACAGTGGAGACAAAAGCTGAAGTCAATTTTGACCAGCCAAACCTGTTAAACAGATACAAAGAAATTCATCAAATGTCATGCCCCTATGCATAAAACAAAAACTAAATAGGACATCCAAACTGCAAATCCAAAAGAGCATGCATGTATCAATGTACCACTGTATCAATATTCCCAAAAATCCCATATTACTGGCTACCAATGTGCTTCTATTCGCAACAACACAAAATATTCCTGGCTAATTTTGCACTCTAATTCTTAATAATTGCAAACATATCTGCAAAAGAGGCTCCTCCTCACATATTTTATTCCCAAAATGAGACCCTAAAATACTACCTGAAAGAATTTTCTAGACACCTAGGAAAGGACCCTTTCATTACTCACCTTAAAAACTATTCTATGGCAACATCCCAATTATTCCAAATGTCTTCCAAAAACTAGTTGGTATTACAAATTAAAACGGAAAAATCAACTCCCATAAAACACCTAAGCTTGACTCTCTAACTTGTATGAAAATTTTCATATGCCACTATCATATTACTTCCCTCATTCATCAAATTAAGTCCTAAACAATTGCTAGGAAAAAATATAAGAAATGACAATGAAAACTCAACTTAAAATCCACGTATCTGACACAGGAGAAGATCAAAGAACATTTTTGGTCTAACAAATAATTAATTGTATCAGGGATGCAACCTGGCGCATGGGCAGAATTGAATTTTTTATCTAATTCTAGTCATGGGCTTCCAAATTTTCTAAAATTATGTGATTGACGGTTCCATTTTTTAGATCTGTTCAATATATCACTATATATCATCCTTTGCTGAGAGGCACATTTTCTGGGATTATTTCCTTGCTTATACCCCAAGCATTGCCAATGTATATTATGTTTTTCTTCCGTTCTAGATTTATTGAAAACGTTGCTTTTCTTTATGCACTATGACTAATAAAAACAAATCAGTGCATTTTCTTCTTTGTTTTTTGTTATAGTTGTGCTTACATATATACTATGTTCTCATCAAGAAACTGTCTTTTTTTAGGGGTTATAAAATAGGATGGCTAATACATAAACAGATGTGTACGAGACAGATAACATAATGTAATAATATGATGCCCCTCAAAAATATTTCATTATATACGACCGTGCATTATTACTTAAACTAATTGCAGACCCACGCAATACACAGGAAAATTTGATATGATTATTTTTTATTGGATAATAATTAATTATTGATATATATTTGATTGTATATATGTATTTTTTTTAATTCAATATGTGTAATTTGAAATTATGTTTTATATTATAGTTTTTTTGGAGTGTAACAAAATATATTTTGTAGTCAAGGATTATATATAGTGAGAAATTATGAAAACACAATTCAATAATTAAAAAATTAAAAAAAAAAAAAAAAAAAAAAACAACAACAACAACAACAAACAAACAAACAAACAAACAACACAAAAACTTATAAGAAAGAACAAAAATGCACTGTGAGAGAGAGAGAGAGAGAGAGAGAGAGAGAGAGTACTCAGTTTTTGCGTGGAAAAAATATGTATTGAATGGAATAAATGATATCAAATTTATACAAAATAAGATAGGAAAAAAAAGAGTCAACATATAAAAAAGAGGAAATGATGAAAGAAGTTTAACAGTATAGTAAAGAATAGTGGAGAGAAAAAGGCAAGGAGGGAGGGGAAAGGTTGAAGGAAGAGAAGAAGAGTTTTTTTTTTTTTTTTTTTTTTTTTTTTTTAAGAATAAGAAGATGAAAAGTCTAAATATTCAATTGTATTAATAGGTTTGTTAATGAACTATATTTAATTATTTTATATAAAAAATAGAAAAATCATAAAGAGAAAAAAAATTAAAAAATATGACGTGACTGATGAGGTAACTCAACAGGAGTATAGCAACATTAATTAAATTCTACGTCCCAACTTTTAGATATATAATAATATAGATAAACAATAGTAAATATCTTTTGGTACCTAAATCAGATTCTTTAGACTCTGCTAAATTGAAAACTTTTGAATTTCTCAAAAATCTAATCAATAGAAGTAAAAACATAAATATTGAATAGAAAGAAGAATCACCAACTGCACAAAAGCTTGTCCCTTTTTCTTTTTTCTTTTTTTGGTTATCTTCTTTGACTGGATCAAGCCAGTAAAATTGTCCCTTAGACCTTAAAAAATTTAATTTAAATTCCTCCATCTGCAAACACAAAGAAAGACTTTTACATTAAAAGTCAAGAGTAAGATCATATAAATGCCTATAAAAGAACACATTGGACAACAGGTGAGCATAAAAGAAAAGAATATACACTAAAACGATGATGAAAACAAAATTGTATACTAAAAAAAGCAACTAGTTCTGAGAATGCAAAGCTTGAATAAAATAAAAGGGTGCAGCCATAAGTTCTAAGGCAAACATCTTAAGCAGAAATGTATTAAAAACATGTCCCTATCCAACTACCAGAAAACCAATCCATGCATAAGCTGTCTCACTAGGTAGAAGCATCATTGCACAGTTATTTAAATATTTTTCATGTAAATTCATGAACATAATTCATCAAACACATCATGATATAGAATTTCCCTCAAACAAAGATGATGTTATAGAATTATATGTTCGAACAAGTTGTACTTAATAAAGTACAACAAAGATAAACATAACTACTAGTCAACTTCACACAAACACCTGGAGGGATACCAGCATTGGAAAATGACTTTCTACTATGCCGAATTCTAGGCAGGTGATCATAGCATTAAGGCCTCATATACCAAATCAAATTTAAGCCCATCTTTAATCAAAATCATCCAACTTAACTGCATTTTAAGACCATTAAAATCATAATCTATTCAAATAAATAAGAACCACTATATTCCCCCATTTTTTTCAGGGAGCAAAATCTATTCCTGAGATTTTAATCCACTCCTAGTTAAATACTTAGTTCTGCCAATTCCTACAACCTGACTACTGTGTAAAATTGTTAAACTCTCAAACAACTTTAAAAAAGCAGCAAATTTAACAAGCAATGACTTTCTGAGTAGACTATATAACCCTAAAATTTGAGCACAAGGATCCACTCTTGCTCCAACTTCTGAATTTCTCTTTTTGGTTGGTTGAATATGTATATGTAGTCATTTATTTTCACAATACACAGTGCATTGTGCTTGACTGAGTCTTCTAGCTGAAAATCAATGGCACCATGACCATTCCATCAATCAAACTTTAAATTCCTAGTAATATTCACTCAAGCTATATATTGCAGAACTAATACCAACCAGTCTTTCAAAACACCATAACAAATTATACTCAACTAATTAAAATTAATAATTCTAATCATTGCAAGTAATCTCTTGACAATGGCCAATTAGATGTGTATCTTTGCGAGTCTAAAAAAGCATAGGCCTTTTTGACTTTACTCGTCCATCCATTAACTAGACAAATTAATGCTTTTTTCTGGAATAATTTTGAAAACTCTTTTATCATTACAAGAAATTGAATTCAAAAAACAAATAAAATGAGCATCATTTCTGCTTTTTCTTTGCATCAATGTCCTTTCAAATTGAATTAGTACCCATTATGAAAGAGCCCATTAATTTAGAGAAAGAGAATAGGAGGTGACAAAGTCCCCCAAAGATGCAAACCAAACAACACAAGAGGGAGACATACCTTGGCATTCAGCAACATAAAAAATATCAAATAAAGATAACTAAGGAAAATGGTTTCAATGTAGAAAATAAAAATAATACCTGGGCAAATTTCTTTGAAATTTGATTAAGAAATTCTCAGTTTCTTTGATGGTGTCATCTTTTATGGAGGGATAGGCCATTGAAGAAGACCCCAAATCAAACCCATCACCATTGGTTGAATCAATATCCAAATTTAGCCAATCCAAACTTAAGTGAAACCCATTTGCTACATCCAATGGAAGCCTTGAATCAGATGTCAAGGAAAGGCAACTAGTATCATCATGGACTAAAGGAGGTTGAGGTTCTATGTTGTCTGAGTCTGTTGAGACTCACATGATTCACATGTGAACCATTAGAAGTGGAGACAGGAGGTTGTAAAGGTGGGAGCCTAGTGTTGTCAGAGTTGTCTTCAACAATTTCAGAGTTGTCTTCAACAATTTCAGAGTTGTCATAGATGATAATGGAATTTTGTGGACGACAAATGCAATTAACATGTACCCCCAACCTTGCAATGACAGGAGCAAATTTTCCGATTTTACTTGTCCAATGAGAGATTTTACATGAAACCTCAACATGATTCCGATCACCTTGAATCAAGTTTCCAAATTCCTGCTGTAATAGGCTATGAGGTAGACCATAAAACCACATGTGATCACACCTTAAATCTGGAAAGAGTTTACTTCGCCTGAAAGGTTGCTTATGACCATTGGTGAAAATGTTAACAACACAAACAAAGCTGATTATATCATCATGAAGAGAACCATGCTCATCATCATAAACATGACTGTCCTTCAGTGAAACCAGATTAAAAGCAAGACAAAGAGCAAATGTTGGAAATTCAGGACCAACCCAGAATGATATGGAACTTTCAATGCTTTGATGGTTGAACCACTTTGGAATCTGTTTTCCTGTTACTACAATTTGTCGTCTACATCTAGTGTCATTTTCAATATAATTATGTAACCCATCTTGAAGGCGACAAAACCTAGTTTCAATTGCAGAGAACTCAGAGCAGGAGAGTCGGGAAGAGAAATCAATCTGTTGCAATACTACGCTAGATGATTGCGAATCCATTAATACGTCACCTTTCACACTTGAACATGTCAAATTTGGTGGAAGTCGTAAAATTCTTCCAAACTACATGCAATTAGGGAATTTGAGAAATTGAAGTTTAGAAAATCTAGTAAAGTATTTGGAAAGGTAACAAAAAAATCTTTATTTATAACTTTGACAAAGAAAGAGGTACCTGAAGGAATAATTTGCATAATGATTTTGAATTCAACGAGATGCAATTTGTTGCATCTACTCTTCTTATACTTTCTGGAAGCTTTGGAATTTCATGAAGGAACTTGGAATCCTCAATTACAAGCCAGCGTAGTCTATTGAATCTGATAATGCTATTTGGGAGGTTAAAATCTTCCCTCCCTAATGATAAACATTTTTCTGAGCGACAACTTCGGAAAATCATTGGAAAAGAAAAGCCACCATAAGAATTCCTTAGTGCTTGTCTACCAATCTCCTTGTCCTCTGGAAATTGGACATTACCATAAAGACAGAGTCGACGAAGATGTTGTAGGTTATATATGCTACTTGGAAGATGAAACAAATAGGGACTGGAACCTAAGTGTAATTCTTGAAGCACAATGAGATTTCCAAATGATGGAGATAGGTCTCTTATGGCAGTGTCTACCAGACTTAGAAACATTAAACCTTTCATTTCTTGTGGAATATCAGGGAATTTCTCAACTTTTTTGCACTGAGAAAGCCATAAATGTTTAAGAGATTTCATCTTCAGGCAACTTGGAAGAATTTGAAGTTCAATGCAACCCTTGAGGTCCCAACGTTCAAGCTTATCAAGGCGACCAACAGAGTTATGAATCTCGACTAATTTTCTACAATTACGGAGATTCAAATCCTTTATGTTTGGGGTGGCAATCGATAAGTCAGGTAATCTCTGAATGCATTGACAGGAACTAAAATTCATGTATGTCAATCTTTTGAACTGTATCCTCTGTAGAAAAATAAAGGATCAAAATTTAGCTTCAACAAAATTTAAATATAGTTTAATGAAGTAATAATTTATAAATAAATCAATACAATTATACCTCAAGAAGCTTGTCCAATTTAACTTGACTTTGTGGCATGTTGAGTGCAATGAGTTTTTGAGGATGAAAATTGGATGGTAAGGTAGATAAAGGACATCTAGGCCAATCAAGTAACCTTAAATCATTGGGAAGATATTCAAGATCTCCACAAATATCTACATTACCAATTATAAGGAATTTGAGATTTTTCATCTTTTCAAGACATTTAGCTTCTAATTGCAAATTTGCTGGTTCTTCAGGTGAGCGTAACACTATGCCTCGAATTTTTTCCGACCCCTAATTGGAAAAAACATTAAATGAATTGCACTAGACAAAAATAATTCATTGAAAAAAATAAAGACTTATAAATTTTAACCATACTAATGGACTTGAATTTTCTTCCATAACAAAAAGAAAAAACAAATCATTAAAGATGCACAGTGAAGAAAAGGTAAATGGTGAATGAAACCAACTTATACCTTATTTTCAGTTAGTACTTCAAAAGCATCTTCATAACACCATATCCTACTACGTGTTCCAAGAATTTGTGGAGATTCTTGCCGAACAATTTCCCTACCCATTTTTTGTATCAAGTCATGCATCCATAATTTGTCAAATTGATCAACAGTTATGAGACACTTCTCAATAAGTCTTTGAATGCCAATATCTGGGTGTAAATTGCAAGAATCTAGTATGGCTACAATATAGTTCTTGTAAAGTCCCTTGAAGAAAATTGCTATATCAAGGAAAATATTTTGTTCAGTATCATCCAATCCTTCAAAACTTATTTGGAGTATTTGTTGAATATCTTTGTCTAGAATTCTTTCATACTTTTTTAATGCACTTTCCCAATAAGGTTTAGGTCTTTCACATAAACTAGCACCTATTATTGCTAGAGCTAATGGAAGGCCTTTTGCATACTGTATAAAGTTGTGTGCAAGTTCCAAATATTCTGCTTTGGGACAGTTTCTTTGGAAGGCATACATACTAAAGAGTTCAAGAGATTCATCTTTATTTAGTTCCTTAACCTCACAGGTTGAATAATCTTTTCCAAAAGGGGCTAGCAAGTGTTTGTCTCTTGTTGTTATAATGATTCTACTTCTAGAAGCAAACAAATCACATTTTCCTAGCAATTTTTCTATTTGGTCCAATTTATCCACATCATCAAGAATTATAAGAACCCTCTTTTGGAAAAGACTTTCATTTATCATATTGGTTCCTTTAGATACGTTACTAACCTTCAAATTATTATCCCCTAAGATCTCAAAAAGAAGTTTCTCTTGTAAGTGGATTATGCCGTCATTTGTCTCTGACATCTCTCTAACATTTTCTAGAAAAATTCTTACTTCAAAATGATTAAAAATTCTGTTGTAAAGAGCTTTTGCAATTGTAGTTTTACCAATTCCACCAAGGCCATAGATCCCAACCATGCGAACATCATCTGATTCAATATCTAAAAGTGATTTTATGGCCTTTACACGAGAATTTATTCCAACCGGGTATTTAGCAATGAGTAATGGCATCAAGCGTAATTTGGAAATTGAGATCTCCTCAACAATTCGATGGATAAATTCAAATTCAGTGCAGCTGTTATTCACAAAGCATTTAACACATGTAACAAGTTAGACTATAAAAAAGAGTTAAGAACATAAACTAAATTTAAGATGTTCAATTGTGTAAATTATAATTGAAGTATTGCTGAATAATGTAAGCATCATGTAACTCATAGATTGAACTATGATTTTACTATCATTTATTTTTTGGGAGGGGGCGCATGGGTTAGCAAATCACCTTTATGCTCTTGGCAAGGAAAGTGTGGCCAGATGAGGACATAATCTTACTGGAATCCTGTCTCTTTATTTTTATGTATTTTTATTTTATAATTTGATAGTTGGAGTTGAATTTCGTTTTTTTTTTATTTTTTTTTTATTTTTTTATTTTTTTTGGTTGAAGGAGAAATTCCAATTAATTAATAAGATAATCTAATATTAAGTTTTATTATTACGATCATTAATCTATGGCTGACCACCTTAGTAGAAGATATGAAGAAGAAAAAATACTTTCATAATTTAGTAAAATTAGGGGAAAAATAATTCCAAAGAATTAGTGATAGTTTTTATTTAACAATAAAATTTAGTGGTCATTCCAAAACTTAAAACCCATAAAAAGGACAAGAGTAATCAGTGTATACATACTCATTTTTGTAATGCCAACCAGATATATTGGCAGCTTCATATAGAGCTTTCCTCCATTTTTGCACCCTATTGTTATCCTTTAAATTTTCTTCATGTTTAGCCAATGCTTCTCCGAACCTTCCTTTTTGTTTACGAACTTCAGATGGATCCACCATATAAAAAATTGGCACCAACTGATCATTTTTCTTACACTCAACAATCTTGACAAGTTCATCTAAACACCAAGTAGATGTTGCATAGTTTTCCGAAAATACAACTATTGAAATTGTTGAGTTTTCAATAGTTTTCAAAAGTTCAGTAGAAATTTGATTTCCCCTTGGGAGATTAGTATCAATGAAGGTACGAATTCCCCACTTACGAAAAGCGTAATACAAATGACTTGTAAAACCAAGGCGGGTATCTTTACCTCTAAAACTTAAGAAGACATCAAAGTTGTTGGGTTGGTGGGTTAAAGAGGAAGATGAGGCTCCTTTGCTGGTCACAAGCGCCATCAGGGATTTATGAGCAGACGGATGAGAAGTCTGAAACTTTTAAGGAGGAGATTGAAAGCTGGGAAAGGGGTTGTCAATACGACTGAGGCAAGTGAACGACGAATTTGGAAAAGGGTGAGTGAAGACTTTAATGTATATAATCTCAAAAAACCCTTTTGAATTCGGTAGAGTTTTTGATAAATGGAACATATGGAGTAGAGAGAGAGAGGGAGCAAGAGAGAGAGAGAGCTCAGACTTGTGTGTGTGTGTGTGTGTGTGTGTGTGTTTGTGTGGAGCTTTGTGTGGAGGAAAGTGAAAGAAAAGGAAGATAAGAAGATGAGGATGAAGTGAACGAGTGGATGAGAAAAAAGTGAGAGAAGAAAAAAAAAAGTTTTTGGGTTTGGGTAAAGCAACGTGGAAGAAAATACAAGGAGGAGGAACATAAATTATTTCATAATTTTTTTTTTATAATTGTAATGTTATAGAGTACGTGGTAGAGAAAAATTTGTAAATACATGTATAATCTTAGAACAACTCATTTAAAAAATAAGTGTTAATAAAATTTTATTTTATAAAGATTAATTTTAAACTAACATTATAAAAATATTGTGACATTTTATTATATTTCTAAACTATTTTAAATTAGTATTTTTTATTAAAAAATAGTATTATTGATAGAATATTTTTATAACAATTTTATAATAAAATTTACATAATAAGGGCATGTTTGGTAAACTGTAATAGGTACTGTAATGTAATAGTTATTCTTATAGTTTAGTTATTCTTTAGTTTGATTATATTTTTATTACAAAAAATAATCATTTTTTATGAATAGCTATTCTTCAAAATGAAGAATAACTATTCCTTTTTAAAATGTTGTATTAGTTATTCCTTAGTAAGTGCAATAATTTCAAAACTTAATATATTTCCAAATAAACAAACTTTCCATATACATCTAACAATTATAAAAATAAAAAATCATAAAAAATAACACATATCTCTCTTAAATTTAAAAATAATAATTTTTAAGGAAATATAATTTTATGAATAAGATATTTTCTAAAATAAATGTTAAGTTTCATTCTAATGTTATAACTCACAACCAAACTATAATGAATATATTTAATTATTACATTACAACACACTTTATTACTAGTAATAAAAATTACAATTCATGCCGTAATATCCATTCAGTGTACCAAACGTACCCTAAGTTGTTATTAGTTCTCATCTAGACCTACTAGTGACTTTTTTCCCTACCATTAACAACTTGTCATATAGACTTTATTGTGAAATTTTTGTAAAAATATTGTGTCGATAACTTGCATTAATAGAGATAATTAAAACAAAGAATTCTCTTTATATAGACATTGTCATTTTTTATAATTTATTTTTCAAACTGTCACTTTTGTAAATACTAGCCAAATATTTAACTTTTTTAAAAAGTATTTTTTAACAACTTTTACTAAACATTTAACTTTTCCAAAAATTTTAATTTCATACTGCACTTTTTTAAACCCAACTAAAAAAAAAACACAATATCAAGAAGCTGTAGTATCCTCCCCCTTTCACCATTAACTTTGTAGAAACTTTCAAGTTTCAAGCACTATAGTGAAACCAAAATAACTCTCTGAACTTTCAACCAACTATACCACTCATTTGTTGGTGCACTGCCCCATGGGTCCAGCCCACTTGAAATAGACATGCTCATTTAATGAGCTTGTTTTTCATGTCTCTTAGCTTTTCGTCGTCATGTACAAAAGTCAGCATGAGTTAGGTTGTTGGGCTTAGGATTTCTTGGGGTTGGTTGGCTTTAAGCGGGTAAGACCCGCTGAAGGAAGAAAGCGAAAAGCTGAAGAAGAAATAAAAGAGGCCGAATGGTGGAGAGTAGAAAGAGTCCTAAAGTGCGAGGACAGTGCAGTCTTTGAAAAACTGCATTAGTGAGAACAAGAAAAAGAGGAGAGAAAAATACAGAGCAAGAGAAAGTTGTGGGAGATATACAGTGTGAAAGAGAGTAATGAGTAAAAAAAAAAGGTTTTTCTTTTTTTAAGTTGTATTTTTAAATGTTGTAATCTCTATTTAATATAATGAAATTATTCAAAATTTATTCTGCAATTTTTCCTTTTAAGAAAAAAGAATTTTTCATGTAAATATTTGTGTTTTTATGTGATTGTACTCCTACTACACTTACTCAATTTATTCATTATATAGAATTTTTTCAAACATCATTGCAGTTGAACTTTTCACATTGCAAAACCTTGGAAGCTTTGCAGGTAATCCAAAAAAGCTCACAGACTGAGGTTTCCAAGCAGAACTTCTCACGCGTAAACATAAATATTCTTACGTTAAAAGTAGCACTACATTCAATGGGAATTATTTCTTAAATATTCTTACAAGATTTTGTTAAGAGCTAAAAAAATATAAATGACCATCAATATAATTGACAATTAACTTAAAGCACAAGAGTAAGGGAAAGAGAGTGTAAACACAAGATAACACGCAACGTGATATCGAAGAGGAAAATCGGATTCTGGTGGAAAAACCTTTCCACGGTCCAACAAGCCAAAATAATCCATTAGCCAATCAATTGGAGTACATAAATACAAAGAGACCCCCCACGTCTAGTCTACCCACAGTACTTGAGTCCTTCGAACTTTTACGAGTCTTGTCTTTGCTAGCTTATCGGATCTTGCATTTATAACCAACTAGTCACAGACCCACACGATGTGTGGGAATTTATAATTATTTCATAATATGATATAATCCATAATTTATTGTCTAAAATTTATTGAGGTTAATCTGTTCACCTAAAAAATTGAACTATTTCTAAAAGAAATTTTCAAATCTCTATCTCTACAAATATATCATTCTCTTATTTTGATTTTTTTTTTTTTTTTTTTTTGAGATCGGATATTTGCAACCCAATAATGGAGGGACATGTCAACACAACATTATATTTCCTTTTCTTTTTTTTTTCATGTGATAAGATTGTATCATATTTTAATTCTTCTGAATTTTCAGGTGTACCTTTCGTACTTGTTGCATGGATCCTAATTTCTAAAAGTGATGTCTAATTAGTTGCCAATAGAAAAGGATAAGACCACCAAAAAAAAAAAAAAAAAACCTTACGTGAGGTTAACAAGTTAGAATCACCATGTACACAAATTCATTTACAAATAAATTAAATAAATAAAATAATCAAATTTAAAAGACCCTCACTTATATCAATTTCCATCAAAATCCAAATTGTCAAATAGTATTGTGTCATTGATTTCATCCCTGTTAACCACACACTTATATCATTGTTCTGAATTCCCACAAAGAATCAAGATAGTGCGTATACGAATTCTAAGTAATTGAGTTAAGAACATATATAGGTGTATATATTATATCTTTTTTTTTGCTGAATATATAATATATAAATATATATGTGGGTGCCCGAGAACCGAGGATGAATCTAAAGAGTCGCGGTGTGACTATAGGAAAGCCACAGTCCACGGGCCCGAGGAAGAGAGCCGCCCAAGGAAGTGAAGAAATGAATCAAGGTACCCTGAAGTGTCCTAAGTGGGAGTTGGAATCTAAAGAGAGTAGAAGTCAATGGACGGTGGGGAAGCTTCTGGCCTAGTGCAGCCTGTTGCCTCCGCATTAAATGGTAGACACCAGCTTTATCAGCCGCATTGATGAGGAAGTGATCTGAACAATGCAAGTCATAACTAAGCAGATTCCTTCCACCACCCTCTTTAGATGCTAAAAGCAACAAGTGTCAGAGAAGGAGCGAGGTTAGGTGAGAATGAAGGGTAAAGATATGATAGAGGTAGGAGTATATAAGAGAAAGGAGGGGCACTGAAAAGGGGATCGAAAAAAATAAAGAAAGAGAGAAAGGAAAAACTAGGGACCATTGAGAGAAGAGAGTAAACAGTACCATTTTTATGTGAACTTAGCCTCCTCAGGAGAACTTGTGTAGAGCTTTATGCTCATCAACTTCTTAATATAAACCTTTTTCTACACTTTTTTTTTCCTCGGGCAGAGCCCTTTGTTGTTGTTCATTCCCATCTCTTATAAATTCTATTAATTTGGGCCAGGATTGAGCTGAACAACTCACTGTTCTAAGTGGGCTTGGGCTACTAGATTTTTTGGTCCTTACAATTGACGCCATCTGTGGGAATGAGTAGTGGTGAATCTGTCCTAAGTGTTCATGGCTAACGCAGGCCAAGATAGGGAGGAGTTAGTTGGGTCCTTAATGGGGGATAACTAGTTTTTTAACCTGGAGCGTAGGAGAGACAAGCAACATACCCTAAGCGTGGTGGTGGAGTCTTATCACACTGAGCGTACTGGGCGGAGCCATTCAAGGTCTAGGAGTCACGCCTCTCATGATTCGAAGACGCGGAAGTTGCAGCAAGAGATAGATCGCCTACACAGCAAGTTGAGATGCAGGGAATGTAAAAGGAGAAGCCCCTCTCCCCCATCAAGTGATGGTTCTAGAGGAAGCAAGGATAGTTCTTATCGCCGTAGGTCGGGAACTCCATCTAGTAAGTCCTATTCAGTATCTTCGCATGAGGAAAGGTGGGAGAAGAGTAGTCATAGCCGTAAGAAAAGGGCTTCCCACCATGGCCAGGGGAGTGATGCAATGAGTAAGGCCTTACAGCAGATCTCTAAATCGCCTTTCGTCAGAAGGATTAACAGGGCCAGGCTCCCTCATTGATTTTCTTAGCCGACGTTTGCTATTTACAATGGGAGGACTAATCCCGTGGAGCACATCAACCATTTTAACCAGAAGATGGTAGTTCATGACAACAATGAGGTGTTAATGTGCAAAGTGTTCCCCTCCAGTCTCAGACTCGTGGCTATGCATTGGTTTGACGCCTTAGAGGAAGGATTCGTGGGATCCTTTGAGAAGCTTATGAGGGCATTTGGGGCTAGATTCATAACATGCAGCAGGGCCCCTAAGTCGCTAGATTCTTTGCTATCAATGGCGATGAGGGAGGGGGAAACCTTCAGGACTTACTCAGATAGATACTGGGAAACATATAATGAGATTGATGGAATACTTTGAAGATGTGGCTATGAGGACCTTCAAGGTTGGGCTCCCTGCCAAGCACGAATTAAGGAAGTCATTGATGATGAAGTCCGCCTTGAACATGCGTTAACTTATGAAACCCATAGATAAGTACAAGCAGGTGGAGGAGGACTTGGCACAAGGAAAGGGTAAGGCTAAAATGTTCCCCGAGATGAGGGATTCTCGTAGTGGTGGATACCAGGGTAATCACTCCTGAGGGGATTTCCCTAATTAGGCGCTATCCACGGGAGCTCAATCAGTCAATTCATTGTTTAAAGAGCCATTATATCACATACTGGAGAAAATTAAGAATGAGCCTTATTTTAGATGGCCCAATAAGATGGGCGGGGACCCAGCCAGAAGAAACCAAAACCTCTATTGTCATTACCACCGAGATCGAAGGCATACTTCGGAGAATTGCATAACCTTGCGAGATCACTTGAACCAGTTGGCAAGGACAGGAAAGCTCAACCAGTTTCTACATCAGCCTACAAGGCAGTTCAGCCACTCGGGAGCTGGATTTCATAAGGGTGGCTCTTCTCCACAAGCTCGGGCCACTATCAATGTAATTCTTGCTAGGCCAGGGAACATTGGGACCTCGGGCGCTAGAGTTATGTCAGTAGGTATGGGTTGTGCCATGGAGGCCAGTGATCAAGCTCCCAAGAGGACTAGGGTTACGGTCCCCCTTACCCTAGGATTCTCTGATGAGGATAAGTAAGGAACTCTCTAACCACATGATGACGCTCTAGTCGTTACCGTGAGGATTAGGGGCTACGATGTGAAGAGAGTACTGGTTGATCAGGGAAGTGAGGCTGAGATCATGTACCCAGATTTGTACCAGGGGCTAAACTTGAGGCTCAAGGATCTGGATAGGTACGATTCACCACTAATGGGTTTTGATGGCAGAATGGTGGTCCCCCGAGGAATGATAAGATTGCCTGTACAGGTTGGTGATGTGAAGGTCCAGGTTAATTTCATATTCGTGAAAGCGTTCTCCCCATACACAACTATCCTAGTTAGACCCTAAATTCACACCGTGGGCGTCGTGCCCTCAACATTACATCTGAAGGTCAAGTACCCTACTTAGGGAAGAGTGGGAGAGTTGGTAGGTGATCAAGCCACGGCTAGGCAGTGCCTGGTGTCAGCAATAACGCAGCAGTCTCCAGGTCCTACTGTGGTTACTAAGGATCCAGTCCCATAGCAATTAAAGTGGCCTGTGGGGAGGCAGCCGATCAAGACATCAAGTGAATTATTTGAGGATCTAGAAAATGTGATAATCGGGCTGGATCGGGAGTAGTATTTCCAAGTGGGCTCTCGGTTGCTGCCCCTAGAAAAGGCAGAGTTGGTGAAGTTCCTAAAGACAAATATCGATGTTTTTGCATGGAACGCTTACGACGTTCCAGGAGTTGACCCCGGGTTGGCATGTCACCAGCTAAACATAAATCCCGAGGCTATGCCGCACAAACAACCTCCTCGGCGATCGTCCAAAGATCACGCCGAGGCAGTCAGGACAGAGGTGAACAAGTTAAAGCAGTCTGGAGCCATTAAGGAGATCTTCTACCCCGAGTGGCTTGCCAACATAGTAATGGTTAAAAAGAGAAACGAGAAATAGCGAGTGTGCATGGATTTCACTGACTTGAACAAAGTCTATCCAAAAGATCCCTTCCTCATTCCTAGAATTAACCAACTGGTGGATGCCACAGTGGGACATTCTCGGATGAGTTTCCTAGATGCCTTTCGGGTTACCATCAGATACCTCTGTCATTGTTTGACCAAGAGAAAACGGCCTTTTGTGCTCCCAATGGGAACTACCATTATCGTGTGATGCCCTTTAGCCTCAAAAATGCAGGATCCACGTATCAGAGGATGGTGATACGGATGTTTGAAGCGTAAATTGGGAGGAACATGGAAGCATACATTGATGACATGGTAGTTAAGAGTAAGTTGGTAGAGGAGCATTTGACCGATTTGGGAGAGACTTTCTCAGTTTTGAGAAAGCATAAACTATGCCTGAACACCTCTAAGTGTTCTTTTGGGGTCAGCTCGGGCAAATTTTTGGGTTACATGATTACCCACCGCGGAATTGAGGTTAACCCCAAGCAGATTAGGGCTATCAACAGTTTACATCCTTCTCAGAATCCCAAGGAGGTGCAGAGGCTTACTGGGATAACAACAGCCTTAAATAGGTTCATCTCTTAGTCTTCAGACCAGTGTCGTCCTTTTTTCTAGCTACTTCACAAATGGAAGGATTTTCGATGGACAGAGGAATATGTAATAGCTTTTGAGGACCTCAAAAGGTATCTATCCAATCCTCCTATACTTTTAAGTCTCAAGAAGGAGTAAGTGTTGTATGCATACTTGGCAATCACAGAATATACTGTTAGCCTCGTCCTAGTTAGAAATAAGGACGGGGTTCAGAGACCCGTCTATTATGTAAGTAAATCTTTGCAAGAGACTGAAATGCATTATCTACCTTTAGATAAAGAGGTTTTAGCTATAGTGCACGCCACTAGGAAGCTTCCTCATTACTTTCAAGCCCACACTGTCATGGTGCTCACCCAGCTTCCTTTACAAGCTCTATTGAGAAAATCGGATTACACTGGTAGGATTACTAAATGGGGAAAAAAACTGGGAGCCTATGATGTCAAGTATATGCCTCGGACCGCTGTGAAAGGACAGATCTTGGCGGACTTTGTGGTAGAGTTCACCGGGGGTGCCCCCGAGGAGGAGAAGGCAGTTATGGGGGTATGGAATGTGTCGACCACTGTTGTTCCCCCATAGGAAGTTTACACGGACGGAGCTTCTAACCGAAAAGGAGCAGGAGTAGGGATTTTTTTTATCACCCTCAAGAAGTTGATAATGGAGAAATCATTACGACTAGAATTCTTGGCTACTAATAATGAAGCTGAGTATAAGGCCTTGTTTGCAGGAATAGCTATGGTCATACAATTAGGTGGAGAGGTGGTGGAGTTGCACTCTAATTCTAGGCTAGTCGTTGGTTAAGTCAATGGAGACTTTGAGGCTCGGGATGAAAGGATGCAGGCGTATCTGGCTAGGGTGTAAAGCACCTGGGCTCAGTTCAAGGTTTTTATGTTGAAGCAGATCCCTAGGGGGCAGAACTCTCATGCGGATTCTCTAGCAATGCTGGCTACCTCCCTGGGATCAACTCTTCCTCGGGTCATTATCATTGAAGATCTGGCCAGCTTTAGCCTTGTAAATGTGTCCATGGTAGGGGTATGCAGCTTAAGTGTGGGGCCAAGCTGGATGGACCCCATAGAAACTTTCTTGAAGCAAGAGTTGTTGCCCGAGGACAAATGTGAGGCCGAAAAGGTACGTAGAAGTGCCCCTCGTTACTGGCTGTCCGAAGAGCAAAAGCTATACAAGCGTTCTTACTCAGGACCATATTTATTGTGTGTCCATCCAAAAGCAGTGGAGCCCTTGTTGAAAGAGTTACATTAAAGCATATGTGAGAGTCATACAAGAGGAAGGTCTTTAGCACATACGACCCTCAACCAAGGGTACTGGTGGCCTTGCATGCGAAAAACCTCTCAAGAATATGCAAAAAAATGTGATCAGTGTTAGAGGTATGCACCAAATATCCATCAACCAGGGGGAATACTAAATCCATTTTCTAGCCCCTGGTCGTTTGCTCAGTGGGGCTTGGATATAGCGGGTCCCTTTCTCCGAACTATAGGGAACTGAAGATGGCTCCTCGTCAACACGGACTACTTTACCGAGTGGGTAGAGGTTGAGCCCCTTGCCAATATCGGGGACGTGGATGCTAAAAAATTCATATGGAGAACATCGTCACCAGATTTGGAGTTCCACATACTCTGATCTCAGATAATGGTCTTCAATTTGACAGCAAAGCCTTCCGAAGATATTACGAGGAATTGGGAATCAGGAATGGGTATTCTGCGCCTACTTATCCTCAAGGGAATGGACAGGCCGAGGCCACCAATAAGGTTATAGTGTATGGGCTAAAGAAGAGGTTGGATGACACTAAAGGAATGTGGGTGGATGAATTGTCCCACGTATTGTGGACCTATCATACCACGCCCTGAAGATTAACCGAGGAGACCATTTTTTAATGACATATGGGTCGGAGGCCATGATTCCCCTTGAATCTGGGTTCCCCACTCTAAGAACTGACTAGTTCAATGTTAAAGAGAACAACTGTTTGCTCTTAGACAGCCTGGAGATGGCCGAGGAAAGAAGAGAGGTAGCAACAGTAAAGATGGCCTATCACCAACAAAAACTTAAACAACAGTATGATAAGTGAGTGAAATCCAGACCATTGGCTCCGGGAGACCTGGTCCTTAGGAAAGTAGTGGGGACGGCCAAGAACCTTGCTTGGGGCAAGCTGGGTCCTAACTAGGAAGAGCTATATAGAATCACTTCCATTGCTGGTATTAGGGCCTACTACTTGGAAGATTTGGATAAAAATGTAATTCATCACCCTTGGAATGTAAACAATCTACGACGTTATTATTATTAATAAAATTATGTTACTATTTATATCTTGCTTGGTTATATCTTATTATGGGTGTATATGTTGAGACAATTGCAAAAAAAATTCTAAATGTTAAACAGAACCTAGGCCTTGTCTGACTCCTTGGGTCACAAGCCTAGGGTAAATTAACATTAGAGAAAAAATTCTAAGTGTTAAACAGAACCTAGGTCTTGTCTGACTCATCAGGTCACAAGTCTAGGGTAAATTAACATTATGGAAAATATTCTAAGTATAACAGTGTGTGAAATAGCCTAAGGGTTAAAGAAAGGTTGGGTCTGACATAGCTCCTAGGGTCACAAGTTGGGAACTAGATGGACCTTGAGAAGGGAGGCTTAAGGGGACAGAAAAGCGAACGCCGTGAAGACTTCCTCGGGTCTCTAGAATGGTGCTAGCAAGTTCGCTTCGAAAGTCCCAAGTCCACTTTTAAGTAAGTGTTGGGTGAGAATTTGCTTAAAATCCATTAGTCTGTTTACTCTTTACGTTATGACAGCATTGTGAATTGTATGATTGTTATAAAGGAAGGAAGCTAACATTGCACGTAAAATAACTTGCATAAAGTAAACAGTAAAGAAATGTACAAGTATTTAAATAAACAAAAAAGGTTATCTTCAAACATTTTCATTAAAAATAAAAGAGCTGTGGTACAAAAGCAAGGAAAAAGGGGGGAGGGGCACTGGCTATACAGCTCATTACAAAATTTTCCTAAGTATTTCCTAGTCTAAATGCTAAGCTAAACTGTTGGCTCATTTTCCTTGGCCCCTTTCTTCTCCGGCTCTTTGTCTTTTTTCTTCCTCTTCAACTACTCCACCTCAGCTGCTTCCTCTTCGGCCTCTACATCTGGCAAATCCACTGGAGGTGGAAGTTCTTTTTTCTTCTCTTTGCCCTTCGCCGAAGTGGAAGAGGGAGCATCACTAGGCTGAGCCGAGGAAGAAAGGGGAGCAGAGCTTAGATCTACTGGAAGCTGAGGGGGAATGGGAGCTAGACGTAAAGCGGGAGGGTAGTGCACCTTGTTAAGAGTCCGAAGCTCTGATTCGGTGCTAACCCCCACAACGGTCAGGGCTTGGCCCCACACCTCCAAGCAGAAGGCACGAGCGACATCCCTGAGTTGGGCAGTAAGGCTCTCAGTGACCTTGGTCATGCCCGCGTCATAGGCTGTTTACTCGGCCTAAGCTTTCCCAGCCTCCTTAGTCTCCAACTGCTTATTCACTTGCTTCAGCTCCACCACTATCAAGGCCATTTTATTTTCAGCCTCCCTCTGGGCCTCTAAGGCGTCAGCCGCCTACTTCTCGTAGCCCTTGAGGGCAAACTTAGCATTTCTACTAGCCTTCTCCACCTCGGCCAGTTGGGTAGTGGTCTCCTTTAGCTTCTTATCCAGGTCCACATAAGCCCTCTCGACAGCCTCCTGCTTAGTCTTAGCATCCCTAGCCATCTCCAGAGAATGGTCCACCCATTCTTTGGCCATGAAGGCAGCTTGGACAGACTGCATAAAGAAAAAATGCATAAATGTTATATAGTGCAAGTAGGACCTTGTCAAAATAGTCAAGTAGGAGTGGTCATGTACCTTGGCTAGATCTTATTTCAAGGCGAGGAAGACCTCACGCTTCCTGAAAGATCTTAGCTCCTCTATGTCCTCTGGCAGACATAGGGCCTTCTCTAAGCACTCGGCCACCAAGCTTGAGCTACCCTTTGTAAGATCCCTCAGGTTGGCATCATCCAGTACGGGATTGCCTAAACTTAAGGTGAAAATGGGTCTCCAAATAGACGCCTTCCTCAGTTGGTCCCCTCCAACCTTCTTGGAAGTCCTAGTGGATGTGGACTTCTTAAACTGCCCCTTTCCAGTCCAGGCTTTCTTGGCGGGGGGCTGATGGGAGGATTGTGTAATCTCCCCTTCCTTGGTGCCCTCGGCACCCTTGCCTCCCTGGGCCCTTTTTCTCTTTTTATCCCTGGCGTCAACTGAGGACGTGTGCGTAGCAGCTGGGGTTGGTGGTCGGGACACCACCGCCACAGCTGGGGAAGAGCCCCTAGTATAGGCTGTGAGAAGAGCCAGCAGGTTTAGGGTTTTCTCTTCGAAACCCATGGTTGTAGAAATTTGAGCTTGGGATGTGCAGGGAGCATCCAAAAGGTAAAAACCTTCAAAATCTTTGTCTGTCACTTCTTGGATAGACTCGGATGTGGACTCTTTGTCTTCGTTGTCCGAGGGGAGAGTTGGCTCTTGGGAGTAGAGGAGCCTAGCAGCAAGAGGAGATGGAAGCTAGGCGTCCTGCATCCCTTTCGGGGGAGGTTCAGTTAGCAAAAACCCCGAAACTGCTACGTCTATTAGAGCCAAATGAGGGTCTTTGGCTCTAATAACATTCTTCGGCTTTGGAAGCGTTTGGTGGACGGCTTGTATCCAAGGATGATGTGAGCTGCCCTAAGCTGTCCGTCCTTGTGTAGAAAGATCTTCGCCTTGAGAATTCGGTTCAGATCCTTAAAATTCAACAAGTGTTTTGCTGGGGTAGTGTGGTATTCGTTTGCCATAAGAGACAACAGGGGTGTTAATAAAAAAACAAAAGGAGAGAAGAAAATTTTGACACTAATAAAGTTGTGTAAAATCCTAGGTGTGACCCCAGTCCTCAGGAGCACTACTTGGTTCCCCTTCCTGGGTAGGGCAGTGTATTCCATCGTGCCAGCCTCTCAAGACAATGAGAAAATCCTTATCCATGCTTTTGCTCGAGTCAAGTAGGCAGGAGATTAACCTAACTGCGAGAATCCTACACTTCATATAGTATTTTGTTTTTTCCCCTTTCTGGCAGTTGTATACCCAATTTACATCATGCCAGGTGAGGTTAGTCCTCATTCTACGGTTTATCGCATCTACACACCTGAGGATCCTAAAAATGTTTGGGGAACATTAGGTCGGGGTTAACCTATAGTTTATAAGATAGTCCCTGGTTACCATCCCCATAAGAAGTTCCATCCCACTTTCGATTAAGGTGATCATAAGAACAACCACAAACTCAGGAGGTATGTTTAAGACCAACCACTCACCCTTCTCATAGTGTTGGATTTCAACACTGCTGGGGATCCTATATTGAGCCCTAAAAGTTGCCCTACCCTCGATAGTGTCCACTAATTTAGCGTATCTACCCATGGTATTTTGAGGGGTGAAGTGTTAAACTTGTGAAAAAAAGAAACAAGGAAATTAACACTCCTATGAGTGAATGCGAAAAATGCTCATCGGGAGTTTCTTTCTTCAACTTAGATTGCCAGAAGGTTCAAAATAAGCCTCAGCCAGCTCTAAGTTCTCCTTATATAGGGGTGAAAAAGTGACTGGCAAAATTCCCGCCCATAAATGAGAAGAAATGAGGACCGTAGGATCTTGATTGAGCCATAGAACGTGGGGAGACAAGCAACCGCCTGACACCATAAATGTGAGATCGTGGATTCCAAAGCATCAGGAGCGTGCAGAGGACAGGTGAAAGGACGTAGATACATGGGAACGCATGCGCCACGTGCATAAATTTCCTGTGAGACTAAAACTTCGTTTTTTTCTCAGGAAGAATAGCGAACGTTTTAAGGGGCTATTGTGGGTGCCAGAGGACTGAGGATGAATTTGAAGAGTCGCGGTGTGATTGTAGGAAAGCCACAGTCCACGAGCCCGAGGAAGAGAGTCGCCCGAGGAAGTGAAGAAATGAATCAAGGTACCTTGAAGTGTCCTAAGTGGGAGCTGGAATCTAAAGAGAGTAGAAGTCAATGGACGGTGCAGAAGCTTCTGGCCTAGTGCAGCCTGTTGCATCCACATTAAATGGTAGACACCAGCTTTATCAGTCACATTGATGAGGAAGTGACTTAAACAGTACAAGTCATAGCTAAGCAGATTCCTTCTAGCACCTTCTTCAGATGCTAAAAGCACCAAGTGTCAGAGAATGAGTGAGGTTAGGTGAGAATGAAGGGTAAAGATATGATAGAGGTAGGGGTATATAAGGGAAAGGAAGGGCACTAAAAAGGGGATCGAAAAAAATAAAGAAAGAGAGAAAAGAAAAAATCTAGGGAGAGCATTGAGAGAAGAGAGTAAACAGTACCATTTTTATGTGAACTTAGCCTCCTTGGGAAAACTTGTGTACAACTTTATGCTCATCAACTTCTTAATATAAACCTTTTTCTACATTGTTTTTTTTTTCCCCTCAGGCAGAGCCCTCTGCTGTTGTTCGTTCCCATCTCTTATAAATTTTATTGATTTGGGCCAGGATTGAGCTGAACAACTCACTGTTCTAAGTGGGCTTGGGCCGCTAGATTTTTTGGCCCATACAATATATATATTGTGGTCAGACGTAGCCTTCCCAATTTTTTTCTTTTTTTTTGGGAGAAATCAAGCCTTCCAAAATTAAGTACATATTTTAATTGCATTCAAGCTTTTTTTGCCCGTTGGTTCATAGCTATATCGTAATTTTTATCAATTTAAAAAATTCAAAACGTCTGTCATAAAAGTAGTTAACACATGACAATCAATTCTATGATTTGAAAAGCTTTAGCCCTAAGCCTTTAAGTTTGTGGTAAAAAAACAATTAAACCATGCATTATATCACCATATGAGATTAATTGTTAAATAGAAAGCAATTTACAAAGCTTAAAAGTCGGTAAAAAAGAGAACTAATGAAAAGAATATGAAAAATAAATTAATTTGATCTTTCCACTTAAATGAACATTTAATCAATAATAATAATTTATAAGAATTTTCCAATACATTGTGGTCAAAGTTGGTGGCAAACTTGCTAAACCTGGACAATTGTTCTTGCCTCGGAGAAGATGGCTATTAGCATTGTATGAGTTGCTATGCTCCAAAAATAGCAGTTGCTTTTGCCTTCATTGGATCATATCATCTAAATCATACTGTGTTTAATAAGGAAAGAAATAGCAAAATCCAAAATTTAAAACATAGTGTACACAGTATTCTAGATATTCAAGATGAGAAAATTCTAAGTAGAAAGTCAAGTTGTTGAGAAAAATAGCATAATCCAAAATCTAAAACTAAAAGCCCAACTATTTTTCATGTACAAAATATTATAATATATATTCGAGAATCAAAATCCAATTAGTTTTCCATCCACACAACAATTAGCTTAAAGCTAGATACTAATGGAATTTAAAAATAATTCATTTCTTTGAATTTCTTCACTCCTAGAATCCTAAACAATTTCTCAAAAGCTAAACAATTCACAAAGTTGTTCATCAACCAAACATGCCAACTAAGGTCCAAAACACAAAATTTCCAGCCACAACTCAACAGTCTACATAAGCTTATGTACTTTGAAAAAATTAAGGTTTCCTTTAAAAAATTAAGATAAAAAAATTTAAATTGCTACACCCCAAGTTCCATACAACCAAAAAAAAAAAAAAATTAAGATTCAAAATCTACTATCTTTTCTCTTTCATTTTCCCACAATTTTTGGGACACCAAATAGTCCAATTAAACATTAAACAACAAATTATTAATATAAGGAAAGAGAAATCTAATATAGCTGATGTGTATTGAATTATAAAAAAACATATTATCAAGCACCGCCCAAGAAAAACAACAAATTTTTTTCCCATTTTCTTCAAAATGTTCTAAGAAAAAAATGTTTACTAATTGATTGGTATGAACTTTCAATAGAATAAAAAGCTTCCAGTGATTCCGAGGCTTGACCATTGACATTTGTCGATAAATAGACAAACAGAATAGAGATAAAAATGAAATTAATTCATCATATAAAACAACAGGAAAAAGAGAACAATGTCAGTTTCTCTTTGATGAAAATTAATATCACTCTTATTATAAAACAAAGAAAAAAAAATGAAAACATCACATTGAAGTTAATTATCATTTCTTTATCTTTTTTGTCTTCATATATTATGTCTATAGCACCTCTTTCTTGTATGAGATTCTTTTCTCCTATACGTGTTATTCTTTCCTTAATTGGGTTAGTTTTTCTATCAACTCTTCTGTTAGTTGCCTTTAGTGTCTGTAAGTCTATGTCTAGATAATCTTTTCTACTAGTATTTATATGCCAATTATCTGTCATATTTCTTGTTAAAAGTGATTTGTTTGTCCTCTATTCCATTTTAGGATGTCCCAAAATATTGTCCTGTTTCTAAAAATAAAAGCCATTAATTTACTAATATTTCTATTATACTCCTACTTTATTTTCAAAACTATTTGAAAATAAAACTAACAAATATTTTAAAAAAATCAATCTAATTGGGGCACCTTTTTAGTTGCCTCATTAAGGATAATTCTTTAAAAAAAAAAACTGATAAATTTATTTAATAGTAGTTTTGTAAATTTATATATTTTTATAATGCATACAAGACAATAAATGATATTTCCTTAAAAAGTTTGACTTTTCAAATATGACAAATAAATTGGGACAGAGGGAGTATAAATCTACAATCAATTTTGTAGTTAAATTTTGTCCAAAAAGCTTATAAACTTTTTTTTTAAAGAAGAAATAGACTTATAAAATAATGTAGTAATGAATGTGTGGGGCCAGCAAGTCAGACAGCCCCAGCCCACTTCGTTCCAGGACCGAAGGCCCGAGCCGAGGAGATGTCCAAGATCCGAGGACGAAAGTAAGAAGCCCAGAAGCCCAATAAGCCACGCCGAGGACGATTCTGTCCTCGGACATCCGACACCATAAAGTAAACAGGCAACACACCTTCAAGGGGAGCCTTCCTGACTATCCAAAGAGCATAGAACAAGTACCACACGCCAGCAATGGAAGCATGGTGGAGGAGCAAGTTCAGGACAAACTGTCACCTCCACATTAAATGCCCTCAACTAACGTCCTGGCCGCATTAATGAGGAGAGGACTCTACAACAGTGCCACCTTGGTTGCCGCAACCCACAGAGAGAGTGGGAAGGCGGCTGATGGGACAGGCACTCAAGTAATGGCCTAATTCCTCAACAAATGTAGGGTTAGAATCGATTGGGAGAGGGATATATAATGTAAGGAACCCCTCCTGAAGGGGAGGACGAAAAAAGATAACCTAAGGAGTACTGTAGCAGCCTGTATTCTCTGAGAAAACCTTGTAATCAATCTTCAAAAAAATTATAAGAACTCCAAGCCCTGGAGAACAGGTCCGAGGAGCATTATTACGCATCCCAATTCATGTTCAGGTTATCTAACCCACATGCAACCATGCATGGTCGTTACACTTCTCACTAACGCCTAGTTCTTAAACCCATTCTCTATAAATTCATTCGGGGCAAACTGGGCTTGGGTCTACTCTCTCAACCCGTAGAAGTGCTCAAACCCGGTCCCTACAATTGGCGCCGTCTGTGGGAAGAACTCGTGCATTAGTAAGGACAACAGCCAAGCATGGTGGGATTAGGCCCTCACTAAGGAAGTCCCCATCGACCTGAACCGGCCAAATCCCGGCACCAGGGTAGTTATGGCGACCCCGAGGGCAATCAAAACGAGGAGAACGGACGATTTCGAAAGAGAAGCGTGCATACCTTAACAACTAGCAGAAGCCATACCCGCTGGGATGGGCACGTGCCCCAGAAGCATGACAATGGCCACGCCACGCGATCGGAAGAGGCCCATAGCCATGCATCCCAGAGACAGGATTATAAGGTGGCCATGCAGCACGAGATAGATGATTTAAAGAGAAAGCTGCGCCATGTACGGCGAAGATGGTCCGAACCTAGCCCCGACCTGCCCTTTGACGACGAAAGTGACGACGAATACAGGCAAAGGTCCAGAACACCCCTGAGCGAGACTTTCTCTTACGAGGATGAGCACTACCAGAGGCGTAAGCGTGACAGCCCAGCTCCTAGGGGCTTGGGGAGTGACGCCATGAGCAAGGCACTGGATCGGCCCTCCAAGTCGCCCTTCACGCGTCGAATAGAGGAGGCAATGCTCCCTTGGCGATTCCAACAGCCAATCTTCACTGTTTACAACGGCAAAACAGACCCCGTGGAGCATGTGAGCCAGTTCAACCAGAGGATGGCAGTCCACTCTAAGAACGAGGCACTGATGTGCAAGGTCTTCCCATCCAGCTTGGGACCTGTGGCAATGAGGTGGTTCAACGGCCTAAGGACGAATTTCATAGACTCGTACAAACAGCTGACCCAGGCTTTTGGTTCCCGTTTTGTCACGAATAGCAAACCTCCTCAGCCCATGAGCG
The DNA here is from genome assembly GCA_032727855.1 of Quercus ilex subsp. ballota. NCBI lineage: Eukaryota > Viridiplantae > Streptophyta > Magnoliopsida > Fagales > Fagaceae > Quercus > Quercus ilex. The sequence continues at coordinate 4,578,368 of CM064910.1, read as the reverse complement.
CGTTACTGTCCCTATCCATGCGTGATGGGGAGACTCTCAAGGCTTACTCGAACAAGTATTGGGAGGTTTACAATGAGCTGGACGGCAAGTACGATGATGTCGCCATCAATACGTTCAAGAACAGACTACCAATGGGGCACGGCTTGAGGAAGTCCTTAACTGGTAAGCCTGCCACCAGCATGCGGCAGTTGATGGATCGGATTGATAAATACAAGCGGGTAGAGGAAGATATGCTACAAGGCAAAGGGAAGGAGAAGGTTATCCCTCAAGAGATGAGGGATTTCAGGTCGGACCGGTATAACAACGCCCACCCGAGGAGGGATTTCAGTGGGCAATCCGGAGCGACCAATACCCAGATTGTCAGCGCCGTGTTCCGAGAACCTGTACATAGGGTGCTGGAAAAGATAAAGAACGAACCATACTTCAGGTGGTCGAATAAGATGGCTGGGGAACCTGAGAGGCGCAATCAGAATCGCTACTGCCAATACCACCAGGACCACGGACATACCACAGAGGACTGCAGGAACCTCCGGAACTACCTGGACCAGCTAGTCCGGAAGCGAAAGCTGAAGCATCTACTGCACCATCCCAATAATCATCAGGGCCAAATGTACTAGGAGCCACGGAAGGATACCGCCATAGGGCAGCCCGTTGGCACGATCAACGTAATCCTGGCAGCACCGGGAAGAACGGGCACGCGCCCTTCGCGAGTGTTGTGTGTAGCCCAACTAGCTACCGAGGAGTCCCAAACAGAGCCGAAGAGGGTTAGGAGGAGTTCCCGCCCTCCTTTGAGCTTCTCAGAGGACGACAAGATTGGGACCACCCAACCCCACGATGACGCTCTGGTGGTCACCCTCATAATTGGGGGCTACGACGTGAGGAGAGTGATGGTGGATGGTGGCAGTGCGGCCGAGGTCATGTACCCAGACCTCTACAAAAGGCTGGGGCTAAGACCAGAGAACTTGACGCCTTATAGCTCCCCCCTAATGAGTTTTGATGGGAAGCTCGTCATCCCAAAGAGCATGATCCAGCTGCCCATACAGACCGGCCCAGAAGTAGTGGAGGTGAACTTCGTAGTGGTGGACACATACTCCCCCTACACGGCCATCGTAGGAAGGCCCTAGCTCCACACTTTGGGGGGCATTGCCTCTTCCTTGCACCAGAAGGTGAAATTCCCATCAGGGGATCAGGTTCTAGAGATCTGCGGTTGCCAACCCACAGCGAGGCAGTGCACGGTAGCCGCCATATCATATCGGCATCACGCACAGCCCTCGGCCACTACTGAGGAGGGCTTATAGCAATCAAAGACCCCAGTAGCGCACCTTAATGTAGCTGCCGAGGAGGCCAAATGTGAGGACCTGGAAAAGATGGTAATTGGTGACGATCCAGAGAAGTGCTTTCGGGTCGGGGCTCAGCTGCCTCCTACCGAGCAAGAGGAGCTGGTTGAGTTCCTCAGAAGCAATATCGACGTATTTGCATGGGACCCCTGCAACACCCTAGGGATTGACCCATCCTTCATCTGTCATCATCTCAACGTCAGTCTAACCATAGTGCCCAAGAAACAACCGCCCCGACGCCCATCGAGGGAGCACGCTGATGCCATTAGGGAAAAGGTGAATAAACTTAAGCGTGTCGAGGCTATCACAGAGGTTTTTTACCCCGAGTGGCTAGCCAACACTGTGATGGTCAAGAAGAAGAGCGGAAAGTGAAGGGTCTACGTGGACTTCACCAACCTAAAGAATGCGTGTCCAAAAGACCATTTTCCCATGCCTCGGATCAACCAGCTGGTTGATGCAACCACGGGCCATCCTCGGATGAGCTTCCTAGACGCCTTTCAAGGCTATCATCAGATACCGCTAGCCCTGGAAGATCAGGAGAAGACAGCCTTTGTGACGCCCGTCAGGAACTACCACTACAAAGTAATGCCGTTCGGTCTGAAGAACGCAAGGTCCACCTATCAAAGGATGATGACGAGAATGTTTGAGCCAATGCTGGGCAAGAGCATCGAGGTCTATGTTGACGATATGGTGGTGAAAAGTAAAGTGGTATCCGAACACCTGGAGGACCTCGGCCGCACATTTGACGTCCTGAGAAAGCACAAGCTACGCTTAAATGCCTCAAAATGCTCATTTGGCGTAGGCTCTAGCAAGTTTCTGGGGTATATGATCACCCACAGGGGGATCGAAGTTGACCCTGACCAAATCAAGGCTATTCATAATCTGAAGCCTCTGCAGAACCTCAAAGAGGTCCAAAAGCTTACTGGGATGATCGCGGCTTTGAACCGATTCATTTCCAGGTCGGCTGATAGGTGCAGACCCTTCTATCTCCTGATCAACAAGTGGAAAGGATTTGAGTGGTCCGAGGATTGTGTCGTAGCTTTCCAACAACTCAAGGAGTATCTATCCCGGCCGCCTATCATGTCCAATCCTGAGGCCGACGAGGTCTTGTACACATACCTTGCTGTGGTGCCCCACATAGTGAGCCTAGTACTGATACGGGATGATAGTGGCGTTCAAAAGCCAGTTTATTACGTCAGCAAATCGCTGCATGAAGCGGAGGTCAAATACCTGCCCTTGGAGAAGGCCATACTGGCTGTGGTCCACGCCACGCGAAAGCTCCCCCACTACTTCCAAACTCACACAGTGGTCGTCCTAACCCGACTGCCCTTGAAGTTTGTACTCCGGACCACTGATTACACCGGGAGAATCGCGAAGTGGAACACAATCCTTGGGGCTTTTGACGTCAAATACATGCCTCGGACCTCCATAAAAGGCCAAGTTCTGGCGGATTTGACGGCCGAGTTCGCCGAACCTACTATGGAAGTGGCAACTGAGGAGGGGAGCTTTGATGAGAAACCAGTTGGGGCAGTCTCCATCCCGGGGTCACCATGCTGGAAGGTATATGTTGATGGCTTTGCAAACCAAAGGGGGTCCGAAGTGGGGCTAGTATTAGTATCCCCTGAGGATCACGTCATATAGAAGTCCCTAAGGCTCGGATTCTCAGCCACAAACAACGAGGCCGAGTATGAGGCATTGCTGCAAGGGATGGTCATGGTACAGAAGATGGGAGGAAAGTCGATAGAGATGTTCTCAGACTCGAGATTGGTGGTAGGACAGGTAAAGGGAGAGATGGAGGCCAGAGATTCGAGAATGCAAGAATACCTGAGCCAGGTCAAGCGCTCGCAGTCGGAGTTCGACCTCTTCAACTTGTCTCATATTCCCCGGAGTGGGAACAGCCACGCTGACTCATTAGCCACTCTTGCAACTTTCTCGGCAGAGGGTCTACCTCGGATCATACTTGTGGAGCATTTGGAGAGATCGAGTGAAGTGGCAAAGGGAGCGATCCCCATCCATCAGGTTGAGGTGGGTCCCAGCTGGATGGACCCCATAGTGAGATTCCTCAAAGACGATATCCTGCCCGAAGATAAGTCAGAAGCAGAGAAAGTACGAAGAAAAGCTCCTCGGTTCTGGATGTCTGAGGATCACAAACTATACAGGCGCTCCTACTCTAGGCCATACCTGCTGTGCGTCCACCCCGAAGCAGCAGAATTGCTGCTCGAAGAACTGCATGAGGGAATCTGTGGGAGTTACACAGGAGGGAGATCCCTGTCTCACCAAGCCGTCACAAAAGGATATTGGTGGCCGGGAATGCAGTAGGAGGCCCTAGAGTATGTCAAGAGGTGTGACCAGTGCCAAAGGTTCGCCCCAATTATTCACCAGCCAGGAGGGGTCCTCAATCCTTTGTCCAGTCCCTAGCCGTTCGCCCAATAAGGCTTGGACATTGTAGGACCTTTCCCCAAAGCGCCAGGGAATAAGAAGTATCTGTTGATGGCCATGGACTACTTCACCAAATGGGTCGAGGCCGAGCCACTGCCAATATCAGGGACGTGGAAGCAAAGAAATTCCTTTGGAGGAACATTGTCACACGATTCGGGGTCCCTCATACCCTCGTCTCGGATAATGGGCTCCAATTCGACAGCAATGCCTTCAGGAGGTACTGTTGTGAACTTGGGATCACAAACAAATACTCGACGCCTGCCTACCCTCAGGGAAACGGGCAGGCCGAGGCTGTCAACAAGGTCATCGTCAACGAGCTTAAGAAGAAACTGGGTGACACCAAGGGGAGGTGGGTAGAGGAGCTGTCCCACGTCCTCTGGACGTACCGGACTACGCCCCGGCGGTCAACGGGGGAAACACCTTTTGTCATGACTTATGGCGCCGAGGCGGTGATCCCCCTGTAAACAAACTTCCGGACGCTAAGGACAAGCTCTTTCACTCCAGGCAGCAATGATGAACTGCTGGGAGGAGCCTAGACCTAGTAGACGAACGAAGGGAACGAGCCATGATCCAGCTGGCCTATTACCAACAAAAGCTCAAGCAAGGATATGACACCAATGTGAAGTTCAGACCACTAGCACCGGGGAACCTGGTGCGGAGAAAAGTCGTTGGGGCTGCCAGGAGCCCATCTTGGGGAAAGCTGGGACCCAACTAGGAGGGCCCCTACCGAATTACCTCAATAGCAGGGATAGGCGCATATTATTTAGAAGATTTAGACGAAAAACCTGTACCTCGTCCATGAAATGTAAATAACCTGAAAATGTATTATTATTAATGAAAAAGTCTTTTTGGATTCCGATTCTTAGCCTATCTCAATTATGTATCTCGTGTTTGGACGGCCAGCCTAAGTGTTAGACAGAACCAAGGCATTGCATGGTCCTCGGACTCAAGCCTATGGGGAAACTAACTACTTTAAAAAGATTCTAAGTGTTAGACAGAACCAAGACATTGCATGGTCCTCGGACTCAAGCCTATGGAGAAACTAACTACTTCAAAAAGATTCTAAGTGTTAGACAGAACCAAGGCATTGCATGATCCTCGGACTCAAGCCTATGGGGAAACTAACTACTTCAAAAAGAGCCTAAGTGTTAGACAGAATCAAGGCATTGCATGGTCCTCGGACTCAAGCCTATGGGGAAACTAACTACTTCAAAAAGATTCTATGTGTTAGACAGAACCAAGGCATTGCATGGTCCTCAGACTCAAGCCTATAGGGAAACTAACTACTTCAAAAAGAGCCTAAGTGTTAGACAGAACCAAGGCATTGCATGGTCCTCGGACTTAAGCCTATGGGGAAACTAACTACTTCAAAAAGATTCTAAGTGTTAGACAGAACCAAGGCATTGCATGGTCCTCGGACTCAAGCCTATGGGGAAACTAACTACTTCAAAAAGATTCTAAGTGTTAGACAGAACCAAGGCATTGCATGGTCCTCGGACTCAAGCCTATGGGGAAACTAACTACTTCAAAAAGAGCCTAAGTGTTAGACAAAACCAAGGCATTGCATAGTCCTCAGACTCAAGCCTATGGGGAAACTAACTACTTCAAAAAGATTCTAAGTGTTAGACAGAACCAAGGCGTTGCATGGTCCTCGAACTCAAGCCTATGGGGAAACTAACTACTTCAAAAAGATTCTAAGTGTTAGACAGAACCAAGGCATTGCATGGTCCTCGGACTCAAGCCTATGAGGAAACTAACTACTTCAAAAAAGTTTTAAGTGTTAGACAGAACTAAGGCATTGCATGGTCCTCGGACTCAAGCCTATGGAGAAACTAACTACTTCAAAAAGAGCCTAAGTGTTAGACAGAACTAAGGCATTGCATGGTCCTCGGACTCAAGCTTATGGGGAAACTAACTACTTCAAAAAGATTCTAAGTGTTAGACAGAATCAAGGCATTGCATGGTCCTCGGACTCAAGCCTATGGGGAAACTAACTACTTCAAAAAGATTCTAAGTGTTAGACAGAACCAAGGCATTGCATAGTCCTCGGACTCAAGCCTATGGGGAAAATAACTACTTCAAAAAGATTCTAAGTGTTAGACAGAATCAAGGCATTGCATGGTCCTCGGACTCAAGCCTATGGGGAAACTAACTACTTCAAAAGGAGCCTAAGTGTTAGACAGAACCAAGGCATTGCATGGTCCTCATACTCAAGCCTATGGGGAAACTAACTACTTCAAAAAGATTCTAAGTGTTGGACAGAACCAAGGCATTGCATGGTCCTCGGACTCAAGCCTATGGGGAAACTAACTACTTCAAAAAGATTCTAAGTGTTAGACAGAACCAAGACATTGCATGGTCCTCGGACTCAAACCTATGGGGAAAACTAACTACTTCAAAAAGATTCTAAGTGTTGGACAGAACCAAGGCGTTGCATGGCCCTCGGACACAAGCCTATGGGGAAACTAACTACTTCAAAAAGAGCCTAAGTGTTAGACAGAACCAAGACATTGCATGGTCCTCGGACTCAAGCCTATGGGGAAAGCTAACTACTTCAAAAGATTTTAAGTGTTAGAATGTTGGGAGAAGCCAGAGCCCTACCTAGTCTTTGGGACATAAAAGGTTTGCATATGCATACATGCCTTCACGTTATTGCAATCACTGCCGTGACTGGCCGAGGTACAATTGATGTTAAAATTATACAAGTAAAAGAAAGGGGGGGAAGGGAGAGAACGGATAACGCGCAAATGTGCAAACAGCCAGAACAAACAGAAAGAGAAATAAGAATCACATTGCATTAAATCCATAGAAGTTACATGATAAGCGTCACATTACAATGTAAAAAAAAAAAAAAAAAAGATGCAAAAGACAAAAGAAATGACAAAACAAAGCAGACAGGGGCGCCGAGGGGCCTGCTCCCTCCACTTAATTTCTCCCCCCAGTAGGTGGCTGGTCCATGGCAACCTCAGGGTCCTCTGAGCTTTGGCTAAGAGGGATGGCCTGTAGAGGCACGGTAGGAATGGCTGCCTCCTCAGCGGAAGAAACCTGGGCTTTAGAGGAGGACTTCGTAACCTCTTGGGGCGCTTCCTCGTTGGGGCCTTCACCTGATTCAGCTACCCCGGGAGGGTCACTCCCTTGGACAGGCTCACCAGTAGGTCCAGCGACCGAGGCTCCCTCATCCGGGGTAGCACTAGCTTCCTTAGTAGCCTCCTCAGTCTCAAAGCCATCTAGGGCTGCCTCGTGGATGGCAGGGGGGTAGTACACACTCTCCTTCTTCCACAGGTCGGACGAGGCCTCGACCCCAGCTTGTTTGAGAGCCTCCTTCCAAACCTCGGAGGAGTAGCGCCTGCACACCTCGGGGACTTGAGCCTTAAAGGCAGCTTCCGTCTCAGCCACCCCTGTAGCATAAGCTGCCTCCTCGGTTTCCTCCTTAGAGGCCCGGGCCTTCTCCCTACCTTGGTTAGCCTCAAACTTGGCCCTTACAGCCTCATCCTTGGCCCATTCAGCCACCTTTTTGGCTTCCTCGGCAGCAGCCACCTTCTTCGTCAGATCAGCAAGCAGCTCCTTTGCGATCTTCAGCTGCTCCTCTGCTTTACCCAAATGCCTCGTCTGATCTTCGGCCTGCTTTTGGAAACCAGCGAGGCCTGACACGGCGTTGTCCCAAGCCCTGGTCATCGCCTTTAGCTCCTCCCGAGCCGTGGCAAGGTCAGCCTCGAAGTTTTTGAGGGTCCGAGTGGCCTCCAAGCGTTTCTCACGCTCCGCATCCATGGCCTTTCCTTGGTCGTGGGCTGCCTCCTCCAACCTATAAGTGGCCTGGACGGCCTGCCAAACAAAACAGGTACGTAACGAACCGAGCTCAGAAAAAGGGAAGAGAAACTGAAGCCAGAAAAATCACAAGTGTTGAGGGTCTTACCATTCCTAAGTACCGCTTGAGGCTGAGGAAGACCTCCCTACTCCTCATAGTCCCTAGCTCTGCCATGTCCACAGGGAGTAACAGGCACCTTTCCAGCACGTCGGCCACATACGCGCCTTCGCCCCCTCTAAAATCCCTGAGGGAGGAGTCATCCCTCAGAGGTCCCCCATGGAGCATTGGGGCAGGAAGCCAAGCCTGAACCTCGGGTTGGGCATCAACCTGCTTATCTTGGCCTTGGGAGCCTATCTTCAACTGTTTCAAGGGCCGCCGAGTATCGCTCCCCTCCTGTGTGGACCCAGATTTGTCATCAATTGGCCTTTTGCCCTTATCTTTTTTCTGCTTAGGATCAGTGGGCTCATGCCTAGAGGGCAGACTCGTCTGAGGTGGAGGAGGAGGAAGCCTAGACTAGGTCGAGGTCGACCTGCTCTGGGCAGGATGAGTATTTGGAGGAGGAGGAGGAAGTTTTGGCTTAGACTTCCCCGGTTGGCCTTCGATTAGGTCAAGCAGGCTGGATTGGGGCTTCTTCTTGTAACCCATCTCAAGCCGAAGAGAGGATTCGATCGTTAGGAAGTCCGCTTCGGTCAGGCGAGGGTCACCCAAGTCTCCTGGGGGGTCCTCGGACTGGTCGACTTGTTCAAACACATCAAACTCGTCCTCGGCAGGGCCAAAGTCAGCAACTTCCTCTTTTCTCTCTAGGCTTTCTTCTGCGGCCTCTGCGAATCTATGGGGGGAAGAGGGGCCTGCTGATGCTACACCTTCTGATGTGGAGAGCTCCTCGGGGAACTGGAACCCGTCTTCGGTCACAGTTATTTTCCGCAGCCGAGGGTCTTTTGCTCTGATCACGTACTTCGGTGCCACAAACGATTTTTGAATCGAGGTGTATCCCAAGATCCTGTGAGCAACTCTAACTTGATTGTCGGCTTTGTTCACAAAAATCTCCGCCCTTAGCACTTTCTGCAAGTCCTCCTTGTTGATCAGGTTGAAGTGACGCGTGAAGGCGTGCAGATCTACAAAAAAAGACACATTCATGTTAGTAACCAAACGGCGCAAAAAAAAATGAATGAAATAAAGAATAAAACAAACTAAAATCCTAGAACCCCCCCTTTACTCCCACTGCCCCACCTGGTGTCCCCTCCGTCGTTGGGCAGTGAAGGCCATCGTGCCACTCTCCGGACACGATGAGGAAGTCCTTGTTCAGCCCCTTGCTGGATTCAGGGAGGCACTAGATAAGCCGAACACTGTCGTCCCTTGTCTTCATGTAGTACGACTTGCCCTTCAGGCACTGGAGGTTGTAACACCAGTTTACGTCATGATGGGTCAACCTTAGCCCCATCTTCTCGTTCAGGGCGTCCACACAACCCAGAATTCTGAAGACGTTGATGGCACACTGGGTGGGGGCTAGCCAGAAGTACATTAGGTAGCCCCTCATCACCGGTCCCATGGGGATTCTCATGCCACCTTCAAGGAAGGCAACGATGGGAATCACCACCTCGCCCTCCTGCCTCCGAAGGTGCCACTCCCCTTCCTCACAATACCTTAATCCCACGTTGCTAAATATCTTATAGTCGGCGATGAATTTCTCCATCGCCTCCTCAGTATAGACATACTTCTTAAACCTATCCATCCCAAGTGATGCCTAAGAGAGCTAAGAAAGAGCAAATGAAAGAGAAGGAGTAGAGAAGAAGAGAGCTAAGAAAGAGCAAATGAAAGAGAAGAAGGAGTAGAGAAGAAGAGAGCTCAGAGAGAGATAGAATGACTTACAGAAATGAGGAGAAGCTCCTCGAACAGGCTTTTTATGCTGGAGATGTAGGTGGAAATTTGGCTGGACTCAAGATGTATGCGCAAGAGCTCTTGATTGCAAGTAAAGAAGGGGAAAAGCAGTTTGAATGAATATTTATATCCCAAATCGAGGAACTGCACGGGTCTTCCCACCTATAAATGCTAGGCGAATCCCCACCGTTAGATTATCATCCTCTCGTTGAACGTGGGGAGCATAGAACCGTCTGAACTTAATGAATGACACGTTACGCGCACCGAGGCGTCAGTAACACGCCTTGGGCAGATGAAAAGATCTCAACACTGACGGGGGACAGGACTCGATGGGACACGAAGTAGGCCCGAGGACGTCAAAATCCTCCTCTCCGCCCGAGGATGTGGACAGCAAGATTTTGAGGGGCTATTGTGGGGCCAGCAAGTCAGACAACCCCGGCCCACTTCGTTCCAGGACCGAAGGCTCGAACCGAGGAGGTGTCTAAGGTCCGAGGACGAAAGTAAGAAGCCCAGAAGCCCAATAAGCCACGCCGAGGACGATTCTATCCTCGAACATCCGACATCATAAAGTAAATAGGCAACACACCATCAAGGGGAGCCTTCCTGACTATCCAAAGAGCAGAGAACAAGTACCACGCGCCAGCAACGAAAGCATGGTGGAGGAGCAAGTTCAGGACGAACTGTCACCTCCACATTAAATGCCCTCAACTGACGTCCTGGTCGGATTAATGAGGAGATGACTCCACAACAGTGCCACCTTGGTTGCCGCAACCCACAGAGAGAATGGGAAGGCGGCTGATGGGACAAGTACTCAAGTAATGGCCTAATTCCTCAACAAATGTAGGGCTAGGATCGATTGGGAGAGGGGTATATAATGTAAGGAACCCCTCCTGAAGGGGGGACGAAAAAAGATAACCTAAGGAGTACTGTAGCAGCCTGTATTCTCTGAGAAAACCTTGTAATCAATTTTCAAAGAAATTATAAGAACTCCAAGCCCTGGAGAACAAGTCTGAGAAGTATTATTACGCATCCCAATTCACGTTCAGGTTATCTAACCCACATGTAACCATGCATGGTCGTTACACTTCTCACTAACGCCTAGTTCTTGAACCCATTCTCTATAAATTCATTGCGGGGCAAACTGGGCTTGGGTCCACTCTCTCAACCCGTAGAAGTGCTCAAACCCGGTCCCTACAGAATGTAATTAGGCCAATACAACCAAATAATAAATGTGTATTTCAATTACATTTTATGGCCAGTAACATATGAATTTGTAATATCAATGATGTAGATGATTGATGCCAATTGCCAAGGAAACCCTCTTTCTTATTCATGCAGAAATTTATTAGCTAGCGTCAGAAAGAGATCCAGACAGATCCACACGTTTTTTACTTTTCTGGAAAAGTAGCTATCTTTAGTGTTTCACCGTTGATGTTGGATATCAAGTAAAGAGCTTTATCCTACAGATTTCCCCTCTATTTCCTTGAGATTTCCCAAAATCAATTCTGCAGCCATAGCCACGATAACTTTTTAATTCTTATAGAAAATTTCACACCTTCTCTCACATGCTGTCACCTCGCTTGACCCACCACAACATACAAGGAAAAACATAAGATAGAAAATGTGTGCAAAGTCGGTCTGTTATAAAAATAAAAAATAAAAAGTGTGCAACGTCGGTCTTCCATGATAGCTCATTTCTCTATGTTATCATTTTAAAAATGGGGCCGCTCTCCACTTGGATAACTAAAATATTTTTTTTATATAATAATTTTATAATTGAGAGGAGCCTTAGTTTCCCTAATTAAGAAGAGCATACTATGTTACTGATCTAAAAAATTCATGACAACAAAAAAGATGTTATTTTTATGGAGGAAAAAATGATGTTAATAGAATACAATGAAAAGTAAAAATATCTTATTAAAATGTATTTGGAAGGGTTTATTTTTATAAGCTTATTTAACTTAAAAAAAAGCTCCTCAGAAAAAAATTTAACTTCAAAAAATAAATTAGACAAAAGTGTAGTACTGAAGAGGAAAAAAAAAAACCCCACACTCAAACAGACAATAATGATAATGTTAATGACAAACCATTACCATAACCCAACAAAGACCCAGAAAAAATGGAAAGCGACACACATGACACAACCGATGCAAAGATCAAATAAAAGTACTAAAGTAGATATCCTTCTTCCACGCTATCCTAAAAATTCGAAGACAGAGGCCCGCACGTGCTTGGACTTCTCAGGAAATGTTGCAATCTTTAGCCTATCACCAGCCTCCACTCACTAAAGTAACCCTTCTTTGCTCTTCAGATTTATTTATCCATAAAAAAATAAAAGAGTAAAATATTAGGGCTGTTTGGTAACGTTATTCTAGTAATGTTATTTGTATTTTTTGAAAATATATGTGGATGAAAAAGTATGTGAAAATATGTATAATATTGTTTAAAAATTGAAAATTGTTGCTCAAAAACACTTACCAAACGGCTCCTTACTTTTTTTTTTCTTAAACTTTCACAGAAACTCATTTTCGTCTCTAAACTTTTACAAAAACTAATTTTTTCGTCTTTAAACTTTCAAAATTTTGTTTTACATTCCAAAATTTTACAAAATGTTATATTTTTCAGAAACAAGAGAGGGAAGCTGCAATGTTGGCGAGAAATCAGAAGACTTATTATATTTTGGATGATGAAATTAATGAAGATAATATTGTTGTTGAGCATAAATCTGTAACAAAAAAAAAAAAAAAAGAAAAAGGAAAAAAGATACCAATAGAAAACGTTTCAGGAAGGAGATTATTGAAAGTCAAGATGATGAGGTAATAAGGAGATCTATCGATGCTTTTGAGTAAGATGACATTACAACTATGGTGTTGGGGACTTGCGGTTCGTCCTTTCAGATTTGGGGATTTTGGAGATTGGGTTGTTTGGATCCGGTTGTGTGGGTGTGAGGGTAATTTTATCTCACTGAAAATTTAAATCCATGTGTTCCAATTGTTGTGTGCCACATGTTTATAATTTTAAAAATAAATTAGTTTAATTCAAGTTAGATATCACATCAGCACTTTGTTAAGCCACAAAGGACATAAACTAACGGATATAGACGAAATGATGAAAAATATAAAGTTTTGCAAAGTTTAGAAATGAAAAATAAACTTTTGAAAATTTAAGGACGAAAAACGAAATTTTATAAAAGCCTAGAGACGAAAATGATATTTCACCCATAATAAAATTTATAGAAATGCTATCAAATAGCAAAAAAGTTACTTGTATCTTTTTTTCTTGAGATTAAAAATGTTATGTTTCAATGGATGTTGGGTGGATTGATCGGGGTTGAAGATATGGTAAACGACGAGAATCCAGTGAGAAAAAAGTGAAAAACAGCCAAAAATTGGTGAGATCTCGCCAAATCCGGCAAGATCTTGGCTAGATCTAGCAAAATCTTGTTGAATCTACCATATCTCACCAAAAAAACATATGAGTTGGTAGGTTCGAATTGATTTAATTTGAGAGGAGAAGAACCGACATCCAACCTGCCGATCTCAGTTTTTGGAGAAAGATACCCGTCGCCAAATGTCAGAAAAGTCAGTTCGATTGGCAGCAGGTTGGGTTTAGTCAGCGGCGGTGGAGGGTGGGTCAGGTCCGGCAGGTGATTGGACAGCCTTAATGATGACTAAAAACTTTTTCTAGGGTTATTGTTAACAAACTAACTTATAAAAAAGAAACAAATAAAATACTTGAATATATTGACATTAAAAAAAAAAAACCCAAATATTTTTAATTTTACAATTTCATTATTCTAACAAAATTAAAAGAAAAAAAAAGGGGCTGATGAGAGATTAGGTGTTTGATACACCCACTCAAACACACATTTTCAGTTTTTAAACAATATTACACGCATTTTCATACATTTTTTCACCCACACATATTTCCAAACAACAAAACACATGTACCAAACACCGTCCTTGAACTAAAAATATTGAGATGAGAGTAATAAAGTAAGAAAAAGTTTGAAATAATATAGAGAAAATAAAAAATGGGGAGAGAGAGAGAAAAGTAACAAATTCAGGTCCGACTCAATATATATATTTCGGGGTCTAAGGCGATAACTATCTAGGGGCCTTTTCATATTAAAATATTAACTAAATAATATTTTTTTAATATTTAATATTATTATTATTAATTAAACATTTATTTTTCTGCATCTTTTGAGATGTATAATTAATAATCAAGTCTATGTTATAAACGAAAAAAAAGATCTTTTACATTTTATTGTAATCTCATCGGCCTGGAAGCATATCTGATTTTGCTATTAGTACACAGGTAACACACGGTGTAAAAGATAGAAACTTAGAAAACTAGCTGACTAAATAAAAAAAAATATTTTTCTTTTGTATAATACATGTTGGGGTGGCCAAAACTAACTAATAAAGATTTTTTTTTTTTCTTTTCTTTTCTTTCTGTACACATAACGTGTAAAAAGTAAAAAGTAAAAACAAGTTAAAAGGTAGATAGATTAGGAAAAGTATTGAATGGATAATCATTGAGTCGACAACTTTGCAAACATTTTCTGATCGTTAGGAGCTACTTAGGTCATAACTGGCTTTTGCTAACATTCAGCAGAAAGCAGCACAAGGTTGGTGACCCAAAGAGTGGCTAAAGGCGAGATAGGGTTATATAAATGTTGGAGATGGTAAAGGGTTATTTTTCTTAAAAATTTATGAAATTCTAGAGCTCCAGCTATCTTTGCATAGAATAATAAGAAGGAAAAAAGGGGGGTGGGGTGAAGTTTTTTTTTTTTTTTTTGATAAATAATTACAATATGCTGCTAACTCCGCAGCTTGAACCATTTTTCCCCTAGACCTCCAAACACTTTATGCACGAGGAGGTGCCAATTCAGCTACAAGGTCTTTGGCGGGTGGGGGGAAGTTTGGTTGCCTATAACTCTGTCCTTTTTTATGCACGACCTAGAATAATAAGTAATTAGATCTCTGCATAAACAAAATAATCACTACTGAAAACAGGCTCAAAATAAGCACAACACCAGTTGTGTATATTAAAATGCAAATGATAAATGCAACATTTCTGTAGATCCATGATAGTTGACGGGATAAAAAAGCACTCCCATATTCACTCCTTGACTCATCATCAAAGTATATCATGACTTGTTCAGCAGTACCTTCCATCTCTAATGTTGTATATGCACGCATCAAGAACAATTCATTGAAGTTCATAAATGTTTTATTTTTGTACAACTACACCTCCAGGTGATCCTACATGTATATTACGTCAGTTCACTATCATCCCAAAGGTAGAGGATAAATAAAAAATGAACAAAAACTAGTGTGACCATGGTTGTCAAAATTCTGATTTGGATCTTTTCCATGGTTGTCAAACCATTGTGGACATAGCATTTCTTTTCCACTAAACCTAAAATAAAAAATAAAAAAGAGCATTATTGCACACGCAAAACGCGTGTGATGAGTCTATATATATAATCACACTTCTCTTTTTTTTGGGGGGGGTGGGGAGACAAATATCGATTGAGAATGTTTTCATCAACATTCAAGACAATCAACCATAAATCCAACTACAATCAACCATCATCATGTGCAGGGCCGCCCAGCAAAAACAAATTCAATATTTTTTTTTTTCAATTTCAACAACAAAATCATACCAGATATTGCATTGAAAAATGCCTTTACATTAAATCAGATCTGATTTACATTGGAAAAACTCCACACACACACAAAAAAAAAATACATTACCAAAATTATATCTGACATTAACAAGAAAAATAGATGCTACCGTCGAAGCTTTTTTAGTAACCACTTCCTCTGTGCTGTGACATCCATGGCCACGAACATCTTAGCCTTTCTTTCATCTTCTAAAAGTTCACAAACCTCCAAGAAGATCTCATCATCCATGTTAGGAATGGTTTGAAGTGCTGCAACTATACATTTTATTGAGCTGTAGTCTTTGTCTTCCTAAAGTACCCAAATATGTTTTTACTAAACATGGCTTCCCCTCTAACTGCCATTTGTGTCTCTTTCTTAATGGTTCTCTGAACTTTTTGGATACACGATGAGGTTGACAAAGGAGCAGATTTTCGCTTTCTTCTTAGATAAGATATTCAAACTCCCTAGCTGGAGATTGCGTATCTCCAATTATATTGCCAATCCCCATCCCCAAGGTGTTATTGTTGATCTCCATTTTTATGTTGAAAACTTGAAATAACTTGATCTACTATTCTGACTTTCGTTATCATAAATCAAGCACAAATCACAATAATCATCCAAGATCTTATCTCTGCATGTAACTGCATCTGGATGCTCCTGCAAATGTCATTTTTAAATGAAAGCTGCTCAAAATTATAAAGTTCAATGTTCAACTGTCAATAAGATTATGTTATACACCCTACAACATTAGGCACCAACAAATAGTTTACCTCATGAAGTTGTATTAATCATTTCATCTCAAGGGGGAAAGAAAGAAACAATGTGTATGCACACATGCACACATGTTGACCATATTGTGGCATGCTAAGTGCTCTTTAGAGTCTGTTTGGTTGGAGTGAAAACAAGAGGGATGGAAAAAGGGGGGGAAAATTATGAGTGTGTGTTTGGTCGGAGGAATGGAAAATAGAGGAGAATTATTTTATCCCCAAGCCCACTTTTTGTGAAGAGGGAGTTTTCTCCCCATATTGGAGACAAAGTCGGGGAGAAATTGGGCTTAAGATAGGAAATTGTCAAACTAAACCTTAGTGAAAACCAAAAGAGACAAAAGGAGGAAACCCTTTATCCTAGCAACATGCCCTTGCAAGTCAGTTTTGAAGGGTGAGTTCTACCCATGGGTTTGCATCATTTACAAATGAGATAAAATAGCACCTTGACATAAGCTTCCATCATCGTCAGCTGTCATTGTTTGGTGAATTTCATCCCAAGCAAAGCCATTATGATCAAGGATATCTGTGACGTCCGTATACTCTTTCAAATCCAATTTTTTTACCGATCTTATTATCCCTCTGCAACTGTTCTAACATAAGGTCAATAAAACAACAGACCATTTCCCTTGTCCAATTTATTCTCAAAGGGTCATTATTAGCAAGGGACTGGTAATCCTCTTCACCTACAACTTTAAAAATAATTGTCATTACGTGAGAGGATTTATTCTAGAGGCATGCAGTACCAATAATAATAATAATAATAATAATAGTAACAACATAATAGTGTTACTGTTTAACAAAATCAATAGCTTCAAACATTACTTGAAATGGGCAAATTTCAGTTCTATTACATCAAACTTTTAGGAAATCTAAGTCAAGTATTGTACTAGCATAATTTTTTTTTTTTTAAATGCATGGTTAGCAATAAATAAATACTTATAACAGCACAAAAACTGGCAAATTATTTATATTAATTATACTAGCAAATTGACAACTATTGCACTTGTAAATTAAACATGCGTGCAGTTTTCAAATGGTCCTCCTCTAATATGAATTTTCTGAGGATTCCTTAACTGATTGTACCAATATTGTCTACCTAAAGGTAATATTGCAAAAGGGGAGAGAGAGAGAGACCAATATTTACTTCCAGCTCATAGTCCTCAGAATTCATAGGGTGACCAGAGTAATTTTGTCTTTGCTCAGTGTTGTCATTTCCATAAATCAAAACAAATAGTTGAAATTTGGGAGAGTTCTATTGTGGTATGTTCGTGCATTAGGATGTACCTACAAAAATTATCCATTAGTTGCTGGGACCAAAAAGAATATTTATGTAATGGAAATTCAGAAGAAAATATCACCTTACACATAAGCATCCCAGATATCATTTTACAGCACTTATCATCTGTTGCATTTCATTCCAAGTAAAACCACTCTGGTCAAGAAGAGTTTTCATATCACTGAACCGCTTCCTCAAATTCATAAAATGACTTTTTTGGACATCTTTGTCATGCTGAGACCCAAATTCTGCACTAAACTTTGCAATCATATCAGTCCAAGCTAGCTTGTTGAATAAAAAGATCAACCATACTTCCATTGCGAACTTGCTTTGACATTAGATCAATAAAATATCGGTCCATCAATGGTGTCCAATCAGTTCCTCGGTAATAGCTATTATTAAGTCTGGCACCTTTAGAAAATTCTAAAAGAACGTACATACGGGGAAAAGTAATCTTTATTTGCTAATTTGAAAAAACAAAAAATAAAATAAAATAAAACAAATATCTTCTCTCGACTTCAATGATCACTATGTTTCATATTAAAGAGGCAGCAGGGACTTGTTTTCTTTCGGTTTTTTTCCCTGTTCAAGAAAGCGTTTTAACACATCTTCATGACAAAATGCCATTGCGATCAATGATATATGAAATAGCACAGGAATATATATCTATACGCATTGAACACATATATCTAATTGCTCATTGACTAAAGACCAAGTACTTGAAGAGGGGAAAAAAAAAAGCAAATGCTGAGATTGTTTATAAGCTTGTCAAACCAAAATCCCACCAACACCATTACATCCTAGATCTTGACGCTCTTGATTACACCATTCATCAGAAGCTGGATTTCCATAAATCAAGCACAAATCATTACAATTTTGGCATTGTCATGATTCAGTATGGTTTTGCATCTGGGTGTTCCTACATAAACAAAGTCTTAGCCAATAGCTATGTATACTCGAACTGACATTTAAGACTAAAGTAAGTTGACAAAGCACCTTGACATATGCATCCCAAACATCATCAAAAGCTGTGACCATTTGCTGTGTTTCATCCGATGAAAATCGTCTCTGTTCAAGAAGATTTTTCATATCAAAGTACTGCTTTTCCAAATTTCTATAACAACTTTTCAGAAAATCTTGGTCATGTTGTAATGAGAATCATTCATTGAACAACATTAACATATCTATCCATGCTTGATTGTTGAAAGTGTAATCAGTCTTCTTCCCCTTATGCTGTTATGCACTTCCTCTAGCATTACATCTATGAGATGACGGTCAATTGAAGGTGTCCAATCTGTTGTCTAACAACCACTGTTTGCATAGCAATGGATATCATCCCCTATTACAAACCACAGATTTTGTTAATTAATTCAATAAGAAATGTGTATTCCAAAGATGATAAGTTCAGTGATACAACTTTTACTTTATTTTTTTTTAATTAAATGCTGGGGTAACACTCTTGTTTTAGCCAAAGTTAGATAGATCAGCATCGTCAACGCCAGTCAAAAACCATGTAGAAATATTTAGAATGATAATTGTATGGGTTCTATGTCATCAGAAGTAGGACAGCAATAAGAGAAAAGGAAATAATGCACTGAAGTTCACTGATATAGTAGGTTAAGAACAAACCAAAGAAAATAAGACAATAAATAAGCAGATAATAACTTCCTTAAATTATTTGGGAAGCTCTTGTAGTTGAAACAAGAAACCTTCCAATCCTCAAATCTGGTTCTTCACTGTCAAGATCTGCATTGCACGTCGAAATGCTATATCTTCCATTACAAATTTCTTCACCATATATAACACATAATTTGTGATAGCTGGGAACAGATTTATTTCTATATGACTAAGCATCAGGATGCACCTGCATATTGTATGCATAAGCCACATAAAAAAACTACAAATATCTAAAGGATACAAGAAAGAGTAAATGGCAATTCACCTTGGTATAAGAATCCCAGACATAATCCTCAGCAGTTACTATTTCTCCTATTTCATCCCAAGAAAACCCACTCTAGTCAAGAAGTGCCTTTATATCATTATATTGTCCCCTCAAATGTTTGTATCTATTCCTCAGACCATCTTTGTCATGGTGAGATCCAAATTTTGCATTGAACAGTCTAACCATTTCAATCCATGCCCCGGACACAAATCCATGACCAATTTTATTCCCTCTAAGCACCTGGTCTTGTAACAATTCAATGAGGTAACGATCCATTGTTGATGTCCAATTTGTTCCCAAACGTTCACTATCAGAAGAGGTACGGCCCTCCTTTTCTTCAGCTACAAGAAAGGCAAAACTGACTGATTTATGAGGGTAATAGATAACTTTTCATTCAACAAAACATTTCAGACTTTTAAACATAAATTATGCTAGAAGCACATTATACTTGCCATCATTGACAAACAGTAATTCAAATAATTCAACAACATAATCAGATAGCAATAAGATGGGTATAGACTACAAAACAATACCCACAGCCCAGTAAATCTGTCCCAACCCTAAGAGAAAATTTATAGAAATTATTAAAATGAATTAAAATCTCATGGATCTTAATGAACTAGGCATGCCTACAGGCATGTAATGAAAAAACTAGAACCTATAAATTGAACTTCCATTTAAGGATAGCATGCATCAAGAAAAAAAAAAAAAACTGTTATACAGTATACGAATCTCTGTAATTAAACATATCTAATAAAATTCCATTTTGTGAAGGTTAAAGACCTACTGGACACCCTAATATTAACCAAAGTCCTAATTGTGATGATCAATAAATCCCAAGTTGCATGTATAAAGACGAGACCAGCATTTTTATTTCGATAAGTAAACAGGACTATATTAATAAATTGAAGAGGAGTGTCCTCAAGAATACAGGTTCCCTATAAAGGTCCTCCTACACATTCAAGAAATGAACCTCACCCATCTTGATCTATATTATATCATCTTCAAAGTTTCTCCCTTGCCATAAATGACTGCAATGTCCGTTGCTAATTGCATTTCCAAATATCAATTCAAATCTCCATAGTTTAGCAAGGTCTTCCTATGATACAAATGCGCATCTGGGTGTGCCTACATCAGCAATTGTATGCACGAAAATACAATAAAAATGAATACCAATAACCAAGTAGACAAATAGTAACTCTTTTCATATTTAGAGCCAAATTTTCCATTGAACAACGTGAGCATATCATTCCATGCTTGTTTCTTTTTCTTTTCGTTTTTTGATACGTATCATTCCATGCTTGTTTCTTGAATGGATTACAGATCTTATTGCCTTTTTTAAGTTGGTCCAACAAAAGCTTGACAAAATACTGGTCCATGTCCAATCTGTTTTTTAATGCTCTTTACTTGGCGGTACAAGGCTATTCATTGCAACACCTAATCAGTAAAAGTAGTTTTTATTCATTAAAAAAAAATTATCTTGAAATACACATTACAATAAGCTAACATAGAACATATGTAATTTCAACCAATCTTACTGCATCCAGTTCCTAGCTACCAAATGAAGTGAGATATGAAATTAGTTACTATCGCTTCCCAAAATAAAAACCATCAGGGCCAGTTCAATCAAGTGTTCACAAAGCCAAGCACGATGTGCTCATTTCTCTGCAACATTTTTTTCTCTTTTATGTGGATGTAAATAAAGGTGCTTATTTCTCCTATAATACAAAAAGGTTTGCAATGCAACTACAAGTCTTATCATTAGGCACTACTTAGGTTGTAATTGGCTAAGCACAGAATCAGCAGTAAGCACATTACTGATTCTTGTGGAAAGCAGACCAGGGTTCACTGCCCAAAGACTAGCTAAAAGAGAGATTGCAGTGTACAAATTTCGAAGATGGTAAAAGGCCATTTTTACTTCAAAATTTATTAAATTCTATGGGGGCATAGAGTCCCATCTATCTCTGGATAGACTCATGAGAAAAAGGGGGAGGGGGTTGTTGCTTATGTCACTTTCTTGTTTTATGCATACTCTCTATAATAAATTAGTAGTAATAATAAAGAATTAGATAGTATAACCAAATCAATCACAATGAAAAATGATAATTTAAGCAAAAAAAAAAAAACCCAATAGCATACATTCCAATGCCAATGGCATATGCATCATTTCTGCTGATCCATGACAGGATATTACACACAAGTATTCACTCCTTGAATGTGATCATCAAAGTCTATATCATGACTTGATAGGCTGTATCTTCCATCTCCTGTTGTATGTGCATATATCAAGCACAAATTATTGAAGTTCATCAAGGCTTTGTTTCTATAGAACTGTGCCTCTGGGTGAACCTGCATGTATATAATGTCAAGTCACCACTCACTATGACACCAAAGGTATAGATCAAATCAAAATATTAACAAAACTAAAGCACCTTGATGTAAGCATCCCAAACATGATGACTGGCAACCACCATTTGTTTAGTATCATCCCATGAAAATCCATTCTGACCAAGTAGACTCTTTACATCATTGAATTGAGTCCACAAATTAGTGTAGTGACTTTTCAAGACCTTTTATCATATGGGGATCCAAAATGGCATTGAACGGTCAGCATATCAGTCCAAACTTGTTTTTTTAATGTATGGCCCATCCTATTCCCCCTATGCACTTGATCTAACAGAAGATCAATAAAATAGCACTCCATTGCTGGTGTCCAGTTTGTCCTTGTACGATTGCTACTTGGCGTTTGGGTGCCCATTTCTTCCCCCTAAAACATTGAGACTATCATTCTAGTGATAAGGTCCCTTCCCATGCTATGCTTCCAATCCATAAACAACAAGTCAACCTAGTCCTTAGCTATAGAGGTGGAAAATTCAAATTCACCAGAAATATCTGAAATCCATTAATAAGATTTGCATTCTCGTTTCAATTCGTTTAACAATTCAAACTCAAACTAATGAACACTTATAGCAAACACACTGATTATGCCAAAGAATTGGGATTTTCCAGAGTTCTTAGGCTAACTTCATCATGGAATTCCTAAAATCTTATCTATTTGTTTTGGAATGAGTGGATTGCTTATGACACATCATCAATAATTTAAATAGATACCAAAATGGTGATAGTCAATATTTTATAAAACGTTGATACGTAGTAAAATATAATCCACTCCTTTAAAAATGAATGGATAAGATTTTAGGAACTCTGCAGTAGAGTTACCCGGATATCTTAATACATATATTATTCTGAGCTTAAGTTCTACATGTTACCCATTTTTTTAGCTGCTTAGAAAGCTAAAGAGAAAGGTGGATGATTTTAAATCCTAGATATTAAAAGATCATTGGGGGTCTCTCAGAAAATGAAAACCCAGAGTTTCATTAACAGAGTTTCTGCACTTTTTGCTTATCTATAGCTAAATTAAGAATTCTATAATTGCAAAATAAAAATTCAAACCTAAATCAGCTGTCAAAATGAAGATATTAAAGAGAAACTACTATAAAATTCGAGCTCAAATTATACATACTAACACCTTGTCTAATTCTCGAGAAAACTGATAGAAAATGAAGGAGAGGGGGAAAATATTCAATTATATGTGGTACACTGTATCGGGTTTTCATCAAAAAAACAAAACAGAATATCATTCCAACCATAGTTCCTTTTAGTTATGCTTCCAATACACAAAAGGATGAGTCAAGCCAAAAGTCCAAACATGTGTGTGTGTGTGTGTGTGTGTCTGTGTGAGTGTGTGTGTGTTATGATTTAGAGTGAGAGAGAGTGTTTGGTACCTTTGAATTGTGGCTGTGGCTGCCGCTTGGCTGCTTTGAGAGACATACTCCTCTCCGTGGACTGCTATATCGTGCTCCTGCAACACTCCATAACAGAAAAACTGACCAAACTGTCAATGCTTAACCAAATTAATGCTTATGACTGCATTTGTCTTCCTGTTAATCAGCTTGATGGGGTTTTTCTCTTTCTAGGTGCCTAGCTTATGGGGTTTTTGTCTTTTCATGGTCGTTAAAGTATGTTGATAAATATTAAATGCAGGAAGAATGAAAGGATGGAGGGCGGCCCAATATTATTATTTGGCAAAATATGTAGAGATTTATTATTATTTTGAAAATATATATGGATGTACAAATTTTTTAGAACGGTTTGTTGTGTAACTCGAATTTTAAGAACTTGAGTTCTTTGAAAAAATTGCGTTCAAATTTGCTGTATTATTTTTTATAGAACTCGAGTTCCTAGAACTCGAGTTGTATAAAAAATTGATGGCTATTTTTCATGAAACTCGAATTTGTGAAACTCAAGTTTAAAAAAAATGATAGATTTCTAATTATTTCGCAAACAGTAATAAATCTCTACATATTTTGCTAAATAATAGTACTTGGCCATTTTGGCCAGGATTGAGTAGACTGCAACTTTGAAAAAGATGAGTTTTCAAACCATTTGAAATTTTGAATACCTATATACACCATAAAATTTATAAAAAATTATAAACACACATGTAAAAATTATTTTTAGTGTGATGTTGAAATATATTTAACTAAGATTGATTTAATTATGGATATTAAAAAAAAAAGATTGATTTAATTATTACTTATATAATAAAGTAATATTTAATAAAACTAACTAAATAAATCAAATTAATATGTATTTATGACATATATATTCAAATTGATTAAACTCAAAAGTAATAAAACATAATAATGAACCAAAATAATGGTTCTTTTTCATCTTATTCATCATCTTGTCTAATCAATTTCATCGAAATCAATGTTATAATTTTCCCTCAAAAAAATAAAAGAGAGTCAATGTTATAATAATGTTCATCATCTTGCGAAATTATTTCTTTATCAACATTTTCTTCTTCTCATCAGCATTTATTATATCTTTTTATTCTTATATGAACTTAACGTGGTTGGCTTTTCAAACTAGTCAATATTAGAAGTTTCCCTAATATACGTTCATAAAAAAAAATTAAAAAAAAAAATTCTTTTATCATTTAAACAATGGACAAGGGCAGCCATTAGCATCAATAAATGGAGTTTTCCTTATACCAAAGAATGACATTCATTTATGCCTAACAATAATATAGTAAACACAAATTTTAAAAACATTGATAAGTTTCTTATGATAATTCCAATTGTAAAAGAAAATAGAAATTAATTATACATCAAATAATTAACTAATATAATTAAGTAACTTTTTTTTTTAGAAACATATTATTAATTAACTTGTTTTCAAATGAGTAAATTATAATTAGAATTTTTACCAAAAAGTTGCTTATAGGTGGTGACAAATATTTAGATGCTGCCTAGGTCATTTTTTCAAAAGATTTGTGCACCCTTAATGAAATTTTCAAGTTAAGAGGTTATTGACACGTCCTCTAGGATGAAACAAGCTGAAATGAATTAAACAACCGCAGTAGATAATTCTTTTTTTTTTTAGAGAGTTTTAACCTATAGCGTCCACTTCTAAGGATAGTTCTTTATCATTAACCAAGACATTAATCGGTTTTTGATGTAGGTAGGAATTGAACCCTAGATCTCTTATTCAACTATTAAAGATTTTACCAATTGAACTAACTGGAGCCCACCGCAGTAGATAAATCTTATTACACACACTTATGAATGAATTATAGTCTAAAAATAGCGTACCAACTAGTGACCTGCCATTAGTCTTCACTGAGGTATTTATTGGGAAAAGTTAATGGATGTTCTAAGTGCATTGGTTTAGAAAATATTTTAGAAATTTGTTATGAGAAAAGAAAAAAAAAAAAAACTAATTTTTTTACAGCATTTTATATTTCCCGTCAGAGTGGTATTAAAACTTTCATAAAATTTTTCATTAACAAATGCCCTAAGGGCACCAATTAACCGGATCCTTCATTATTTAATTGAAATCTATTTATTAGCCATATTGTGAAATGAGTAATCTTATAAACACAAACTTTTTTACAATATTGTTACAAATTATTAATGTAACAAATTTTTACTGATTCTCATCTAGGCCTACCATTGACATTACTTTTTTATTGCCTAATAATCACTTACCTCATCGATAGTTTGTAAAATATATTGTAGTTTTAGCATTTTCCTTGTGAAAAACCAACCCAATCATACGGACAAACTTCCACATACGGACACACCCAAGTTTGCATTAATTTTCACAACTTGCTAGGTTGTTAACTTATGATTAGATTACAACACTAATACATGGCATGAGACTATCACGGAACTTAGTGAAAAAATGGATTTGGGTGCACCAATCACAAGCTGATACTAGTATGTTGTGGGATTTGGGTGTGAAAATGGATAATATGTCCATAAAGTTTTCCTAGATTTTTTTTTAAAAAAAATATTACAAAAGGAAATTAGGACCATACGAAGGTTTCAAATGGTCTACAAAATAGGTAGAGGCCTGATCAGCCCAACTTAAACTGTTGCTAAATTCGAGTCATTAACAAAAAATTTGCCATGTAAAAATTAAAAACAAAATTTCTATCCAGTGTATAATGATGTATCATATTATGCTTATACCTCATTTTACATAGATAAAGCTATTTAACTCAAGAGTCAAAATCAACCTTGAAATGAGTAATTTGATACGAATCTTTTGATCTTTTGACCATTTACAACTGCAAAGTGATATAAAAGTAAATTACTGTCAAACAATGTCTTACAAGGGAGATTCGTGGGCTTTTTTCTTCTTGGGTTGAAGTTTATAAGCATAAGCCCAAACCCACCTAAAAAAGTACATTAAACTAGAATGGACAATGGGCATACAAATAATTTTTGTATTAATACAACTAAAGGGGCTGGTAAAACGACTCAGTAAATACCTTGTTATGAACAGAAAAACACTTACATCCCCTGCTTAAGCAAGTCAGAAGTGTCTTCCACAATCACTCCTAGTCTTCCAATATATGACTTGCAATCAAGAGGACAAGGTGAGAAAATCCTTGAGGCTTCTTCCAATATAATTTTTTTGATTGCCAAACATCTTAGCAGAATTTTTTTTTTCTCTTCATATGATTTGACCACAAAACGGTTTAGCGGTAATCATCAACTGGCAACTATCAGGAGGTGTGCACACCCTAACAGGCCTCTCAGCTGGTCTTGAGATTGCAAAGCCTGAGTTGTTTCATAAGCACTTGAGTACCTACAAACAGAGACATAGAGAGAGCATTAGGACAGATTGCATATAGCTTTCTATCTGCTTTTTCACAATTTATAAGTACGTAGTGCTTAAGTAAATCACTTTTTAGACAGTGCATTAGAAAGTAAGGTCAACAAATTTCTGCCTTCTAGGGTTATACCAACTAGCAAGCTTCCCAACTCCGAACTACTCCTTGATGGCCTCTCCACAATACACAAATACGGGGCTTACAAAGTAGCAGATTTTTGTTTTTTCTCTCATAAGATTTTCAAACTCCCAATTATCATCAATCTCCATCCAAAGGACATTATTGTTGAACCCCAATTTTGTGTAACAAAATATTAGGATGCACCTAGATATTTTATAATATAAGCAACAAAATAGAGCAAATAATTGTCTAAATATACTAGACATAATCTCAGAGGTTACCATTTCTCCTGATCTCAAGACAACCCTCTCTGTTCAAGAAGAACCTTTGTATCATTACATTGCCTCCTCAAATGTTTGTATCTATGCCTCAGAGTATCTTTGTGATGGTGAGACCAAATTTCCCATTGAACAGTCTGACCATGTCAATCTAAGCCTCGGCCACGAATCCATCACCAACTTTATTCCTGTTAAGCAAATGATCCATTTTTTATGTCTGATTTATTCTTGGACATTCACCAATCAGCACAGGAATGGCGTTCTTTTATGCACCAACAGGAATGATAAAATTTATTTATGGGGGGATAAAAATTCATTTAACAAAGCATTTGAGAATGCACTTGCTGGGACAGGGCTATTCATTGCAACACCTAATTGGTAAAAGTAGTTTTTATCACAGACTAACCAAAATGATAAAAAATACATGTGAACAAAGCAATGGATAAAGCATCAAATTTACTAGGGATGACAAGTGGATCTGAGAAAAGGAATCTCCTTCTCCAAGCCTTTTTGAATTCGATTTTACAACTATTTGATATGATTCTTAGAAAGGAAGAAAATATAATTATCAAATGAATCAAACAAAAAAAAAAAAAGAAAAAAAAAAAAGAAAAGAAAAGGAAATTGCAATTCAGTTTATCTTATATATTTGCCACATGGATCAGCACACTGAAGAGATAAGGAAAATGGGTTGGCAAACTCTAAAATAATCTAAACAGAGCAATCCACCATCCTTTTGTCAAATATAATTTCTGTCAATCACAATGTCCACATTTGTTCAATCAGCACATTCCAAACTGCCTTATTTTAGCATGAGAAGAGAACCAACCTTATAGTCTTGAACACTTCCCAGTACTCTCCCACCAAAACGAAGTCAGTTGAACCCATTTTCATTTTGTAATTTGGGAGTCTTAAAGCAAATAAGCAGACAACTAAGATAGCTTAGCCCAGTTGTACATCCCTACAAGATAATAATAGGTCCATAGAGAAGTGTGAATCTCCATTCCCTTTCCCACCTGGAATCTGAATTAGATGCCTCATGTTGCTCCTACAATCCCCTTTAGTCAAACCCCTATCATGCTGAAGATGCCAGTTGGGGGTCTGTTCACAAGAACTGAGAATTTCACAATGGAGAGTGTTGACATAAGCAGAAGTGCATCTTGCCCTATAACCATATCTGTTAAAAACAAAGAATTTTGACAAGTGTCACAACAGTACACAAAAAATAAAAACAAAAGAGAGCATCCAGAATGCAATCCAAATCAGCATTCATGTATCATAAGTTCCACTTTGCCATTCTTCTCAATACACCCATATCAATGGCTACTATTGTGTTCTTATTTCCAAAAATAATTTATAAAAAAAAAAATAAAGAAAAAGGGTAATTTATGAAAGAATTATTGTTCCAAACTTTCAAAGGTAAGATAAGTTAGTTTCACACAGTAGTGAAGTAATTTGTTAAGTGTAAAATTTTACAAAAGCTTCTTTCATTCTTATTCTTTTTTAATATAGAGATAATAGAAAATTATTAATAATTACAAATAACTGTACATTGGAGGTTGGAATCTCCTCCAACCACATATAATCCCCACCAAATTTAAAGGAAATGACAGATTTCTAATCCATACTAATATATTCCAAAAAAAACAAAGAAGAAAAGGATTACACCATTTTATGATACTATACTATTTCTTCCTTAACACCAAATTTTGTAAACCCATTACTCCTAGGTTTGAGCGTTGCACGAATTTTAATAATTAATCCTATTATTTAGTTTACCTTGTCATTTTCTTAAGTTCCCAATATTGCTTATATTTTGTTAACATTAATTTAAGACTTGTGCAGATTATCAAAAAAGAAAAAAAAAGTGCAAGACTTGTGCAGAGTGCACATTAGAAATCAAAGTCATACGCTTAAAAGAGTATTCCATAATAATATCTTTTCAGCAAGCTATGAAAACCTATGAGGGTATGTAAATGGGTTGATGTGCTGTAGTAAATTTAAGAATTCCTAATACAGCTCTTGTTTCGTTAACACCAAATACAAATACACATCTCCCTCTTCCCTCATTAACCTTGGAAAATGGCTTATGTGCAACTCCTTCCACCATCTCCAAAGGAGGATTTTTCTTCCATTTCCTATCTCAAATATCCAGCTTTCTACCCATAAATCCATATATATAAAATATTGAAAATAATTTTTTTAACTTTTTAAATATTATTCTTATTGTATCTTGGAAGAGGACAAGACGATAACTGATTAACGGGTTATTGTATCCTTCCTAGCTAAATGCTTACTATTGCCAAATCCAGCAGGCCTCATTTGGCAACTACCACTCTACCCCTTCAAATCCCATAAGAAACTATGCTCAACTAATGAAACCAATAATTCCAATTCAGTATAAGTAATCTCTTGAGTATGTCTAAGCAATGTTGATCTTCATCAATATAAAATATAATTTTCATTTTGGTTTTACTTGTCCATTAAGTTGCACAACTTTATGCTATTCACTAAAAGAATTTTAAAAACTTCTTTTCCATTAAAAGGATTGCAAATCTAGCAACAAATCATATTACTAATTTCTTTCATTAGTTTGCATTACTATATCCTTTCAAATTGGCTTAATACCCCTTTAATGATGAGCGTGTTAATATAATGAAAGAGAGTGCGAAGTGACAAAGATGAAAATCAAACAATACAACTAAAGAGGGAGACAAACTCTGGCATTCAACAACTCAAAAGAAATCAAACAAAGATGATGCAAAGGAAAACAGTTTCAAAGTAACAACAGTACCTTGCCTTGTTTCCTTGAAATTTGATCAAGAGGTTGTAATTTTCTTTCACTGTGGCTATGAATTGAAATTGGAATCATAGTTCACCGAGGGATAGGCCAGTGATGAGGAACCCAAAATAAACCCATGTCCAATAGTTAAAGCAAAATCCCATATCAAAGTCAGACCCACTTGTCACATCTAATTAATTTTTTTGACTACAATCCAAATAATTAATTTTTTTTGGCAGGGTGGAAGGCTTGACAAAAGAAACTCACACAAACACCATTAAAGCCGATATCTTGACTCGCCTGGTTATACCCTCTATCAGAAGTTGGATTTCCATAAATCAAGCACAAATAAAGTTAATTTAGACTGAAAATTGTGGGTTCTACAACATCAGATTTTGGATGACAAAAACTGAGATAATGCAACTCAAAGGACTCTAATATTGTAGGTCAAGAAACACTACCATGAAAATACAACAATATAAGCTGACAATACATTATTGAATTATTTTGAAAGCACTCAATGCTGAACAAACATACCAATCATCAGATCTGGGTCTTCAATGTTGAAATATGCACTGCATACAAAAATGTTTTCTCTGTTAGTAACCTCTTTGCCATCTATTACAAATCATTTCAAACAGCTTGGCACATATTTATTTCTATATGACTGATATTTTATATATAAGCAACAAAATAGAGCCAATAATTGTCTAAAGATACTAGAATGGATAAATGGAAATTCACCTAGGTATAAGAATCCTAGACATAATCTCAGAGGTTACTATTTCTCCCAATCTAAAGACAACCCATTATGTACAAGAAGAACCTTTGTATCATTACATTGCTTCCTCAAATGTTTGTATCTATGCTGAGCATCTTTGTGATGGTGAGACCAAATTTCCCATGAAAAGTCTGACCATTTCAATCCAAGCCTTGACCATGAATCCATCACTAACTTTATTCCCATTAAGCATTTGGTATTGTAACAATCCAAAGAGGTAATGATCCATTTTTTATGTCAGATTTATTCTTGGACATTCACCATCAGCACAGGAATGGCCTTATTTTATGCAGCAACAGGAATGATAAAATTTATTTATGGGGAGATAACAATTCATTTAACAAATCATTTGAGAATGCACTTGCTGGGACAGGGTTATTCAATGCGACACTGAATTGGTAAAAGAATTTTTAATCACTGACTAACTAAAATGATAAAAAAAAATACATGTGAACAAAGCAATAGCTAATGAAAGGAAAACTATTGGAGAAAATCTTCTTTCTTTTTAAAAAATTCGATTTTACAACTATTTGATATGATTCTTAGAAAGGAACAAAATATAATTATCAAATGAACCAATAAAAAAAAAATGGAAATTGAACTTCAGTTTATCTTACATATTTGCCACATAGATCAGCACACTGAAGAGATAAGGAAAATAGGCAAACTCTAAAGTACTCTAAAAAGAGCAATCCTGCATCCTTTTGTCAAATATAATTTCTGCCAATTACAATGTCCACATTTGTTCAATCAGCACATTCCAAACTGCCTAAAACATAGTTTCTAGCAGCAACCACAAACTTATTTTGGCATGAGAAGAGAACCTACCTTATAGCCTTGAAGACCACCCAGTACTCTCCCACCAAAACGAAGTCACTTGAACCCATTTTCATTTTTAATATGGGAGCCTCAAAGCAAAGATGCAGACAACTAAGATAGCTTAGCTCAATTGTACATCCCCACAAGATGATGATAGGTCCATAGAGAAGTGTGAATAAGCGGTAATGCTGAAAATGCCAGTTGGGGATCTGTTCACAAGAACTGAGAATTTCACAGTGCAGAGTGGAGACATAAGCTGAAGTCCATCTTGCCCTGTAATGATATCTGTTAAAAACAAAGAAATTTGACGAGTGTCACACCAGTACACAAAAAATAAAAACAAAACAGAGAATCTAGAATGCAATCCAAAACAATGTTCATGTATCACAAGTTCCACTTTGCCATTCTTCTCTGTAGACCCATATTACTGGCTACCATTGTGTTCTTATTCCAAAAACAATTTTTAAAAAAAATAAAGAGAAAAGCTAATTTTTGAAATAATTTTCTTTCCTAAACTTTCCAAAAGCTTCTTCTCATTTTTTTTTTTTTTTAATATAGAGAAAAAATATTAAAATCATAGCAATGTAACACAGGCCTTGTGTTTCAGCTATATATTTGTGTTACCCAAACACCTAATGATCAAGTCCTAAATCTGAGTAGTGAAATTCTCTATGCATCCTGTGAACACAAGTCCCTTCACTTTTGTCACCCTCATGCCCAAAACTCACCTTCCAATGTGATACAAAGAAAGGAAAGGAAGGATCATATTTCAAATAAATTTGAAGTCAACCATATAGAGTGTTGTCAGATTTAAATTGTGTTACTTTTATATACAGGAATCAAATTTTCCCAAACAAATCCTTTCTCTTTGTTTTTTGGCTAGGTAAAGAAGGGGGGGGGGGGGGTGTTTGAATCCAAAATACTGGGCACCATAGATGGTGCTAGTACCATTGAGCTATCACTCAAAACCCCAAATCCTTTCATTGTTTTAGAATTGGCCTATTGAGATTCGCTCCTCACATTATATTCCACAAACCCATATCATCATCCACATCTGATCACAATATTAGTTAGTTTGATTCAAGGCATTTCTTAAATCATTCTAAGACTTTACTGCGCTTCATACTAGCTGCATTTCAAGACATTGAGTAACAGTAACGCATGGTACCAATTTTCTATAACTTTCTATAGGCTAGTTGGTCATGATACAGCAGCAGACAAAGGTGAAAATACATTTATTATAAGAAATATACCTTGGCTTGTATATAAAATGACACATGCATAAATATACAAAAGTATACAGAATAGCACAAGCCCAAAAACATACTTCAGTGGTCAAGTTCTACTATTACCCTTTGTTTCTATATGAGAGCAAAAGAGTTAGGGGAATTCTTATATGAAACTGCTATAATATCTAACAATTTTACTACAAAAGACCTACAAATTGACGTGGCAATGAATGTGATTGGTACCACATCAACAACATAATAAATTAATTTTTTGTTTTGTGTATAAAGTTGATACATCAATTTTATTTAGTAAAATTTGTAGTAGTAGTAACATCACGCATTGTTATAATATGCAAACAGGCAAATAAATGTTACCGAGAAGATGAAAAGTTCCCCAATGAGGTCTACAGCGGCCTGAATAGCTTTCTCTTCATTCAAAGGGCGAATTTCATCGTCGGTTGCATGACCATATATGCGTCTTTGCATTTAAGACAATTAAAATCATAAACTATTCAAATAAAATAAGAAACCACAATTTTCCCCTTTTTGAAGCGAACAAAATCTATTCCTGATATTTTAAGTCACTCCTAATGAAATGCTTAGTTCTACCAAATGCTTAACCCTCAAATGACTTTGAAATTGTACCAAATTTAACAGGGCAATGACTTTATGAGTAGACTATATAATTCTAAAATTTCAACTCAGCAATCCACTCCTACTCCGACTTCTGAATTTTTCTTATATATATATATATATATATATATATTCATAATACACAGTGCATTGTTTGAATTAAGTCTTCTAGTGGAAAGTAGTTTCAATGTAAAAATAATACCTGGGCATATTTCTTCGCATCGGACTCTTCGGTTTCTTTGACGGTGGATATAGATTGAAAATGGAGTCATCTTTTTATAAAGGGATTGGCTATTGAAGAAGAACCCAAATCAAACCCATTACCATGTGCTGAGTCAATACCCAAACATAAGTCAAGCCCATTTGCTATATCCACTGGACGCCTTGAATCAGATGTCATCAGGGACTAGAGGAGCTTGAAGCGTCTCCTGCGTCTGAGTCCGTATGTGAACCAGTTTGAGATAGCAAAGGTGCGAGCAGCTCTGTGATGATAACGGAATTCTGAGGAGGACATACGCATTCCACATGTACTCCCATCCTTGCAATCACAGGAGCGTATTTTCCGTTTTCACTTACCCAATGATCGATTTTACATGAAATCTCAACATGATTCCGATCACCTTGCATCAAGTCTCCGAATCTCCTCTGTAATTGACTGTGAGATACACCGTAAAACCACAGATGATCACACTTCAAATAATGAAAACGCGCATTAGCCATGCTGCGTCGCTTACGATTATCGGTAGAAATGTGGATATCACAAACACAATTGATTATATCATTACGAAGAGAACCGTAGTTATCATTATTAGCGTAACTGTCCTTCAACGGAACTAGATGAAGAGCAACACAAACAGCAATTGATGGAAACTCAGGACCAACCCAGAATGATATGGAACTTTCAATGCTTTGATGATTGATCCAATTCGGAATCTTCTTTCCTGGTACTCTACTATCATATTTCTCTCCAAAATTAACCAGATACGAATCTAGAGTGGGAAAGGACTCATCTTCAATTGTGTTGAACTTGGAGAGGGAGACCCGGGAAGAGCAATCAATCTGATTCGATAATTTGTGACGTGAATGCGAATCCATTAATACTTTGTGTTTCACACCTGAACATTTCATATTTGGTGAAAGCCCTAAATTTCTTCCAAACTGCATGAAATTAGGAATTTTAAGAAATTTAAGTTTAGCAAATCTAGTAAATGTATTTGCAAAGGCAACCAAAATTGTTTCTATTATTACTTTAAGAGAGAGAGAGAGAGGGGGTACCTGAAGGATTAATTTTCTTATTGATTCTGAATTCAACGAGATGCAGTTTTTTGCAGTTACTTCTCTTATACTTTCTGGAAGCTTTGGAATTTTCTTAAGGAACTTGGAATCCTGAATTAGAAGCCAATTTAATCTATTGAATCTGATAATGCTTTCTCTGAGGTTCGAATCTTTACTCCCTGATAATAAACATTTCTCTGAGTGGGTGAAGCAAGAAGTCAACTTTTTTAGAAAATTCAACTTTGGAAAACAATATTTTGAAAAGCCAACGTAAGAATTGCACGCTGCTGCTTGTCTAACAATCCCCTCGCCCTTTGGAAATTTGACATTACCGTAAAGCAAGAGCTGGCGAAGATGTTGCAATTTATAAATGCTACTAGGAAGCTGACATGAATAGAAACTGGAACCTATATCTAATCGCTCAAGCCCAGTAAGATTCCCAATTGATGGAGGAAGCTCTCTAATGGCAGTGTCTCTCAGACTTAGAAACTTTAAAATTTTCATTTCTTGTGGAATATCGGGGAACCTCTTAACCCTTTTGCAATCTAAAAGATGTAAATATTTAAGAGATTTCATCACGATACAACTTGGAAGAATTTCAAGTTCATTGCAACTCAAGAGGTCCAAACTTTCAAGTTTATCAAGAAATCCAATAGAGTCATGAATCTTGAATAATTTTGCACAATTACAGAGATCCAATTTCTTTATGTTTGGGGTGGCACTCGATAAGTCGGGTAATTCCCTAATATATTGATTGGAATTGAAATTCATATATGTCAAGTTTTTGCATTGTATCCTCTGTAAAAAAAAGAAAATCAAAATTTTTAACTCCAACAAACGTTATTAAAATATAGTTTAATAAAGTAATAATAATTTATAAATAAATAAAAATGATTATACCTTGAAAAGC
This sequence comes from Quercus ilex subsp. ballota, assembly GCA_032727855.1. Taxonomy (NCBI): domain Eukaryota; kingdom Viridiplantae; phylum Streptophyta; class Magnoliopsida; order Fagales; family Fagaceae; genus Quercus; species Quercus ilex. Next base: position 4,543,236 of record CM064910.1, on the reverse strand, counting down.
TTGTCCAATGTAACACGACTTTCTGGCATGTTGAGTGCAATGAGTTTTTGAGGATCAAAATTGGATGGTAAGGAAGACAAAGGAAATCCAGACTAATCAAGAACCCTTAATTCATTAGGAAGATATTTGAGACCTCTACAAATATCTACATTACTAACTATGAGAAACTTGAGATTTTTCATCTTTTCAAGACATTCAGGTTCCAATTTCATCTTTGATGGCTCAGGTGAGCATATCCTTATGCCTCGAATTTTTTCCGATCCCTAATTAGACAAAGCATCAAGTCAATCACACTATACAATAAAATTCACTAAAGTGTAATGACGGTTAATTTAAACAAGAACTAAACTAATAAACTTAAATTTTATTCAACATTAAATGGAAAATAATCACTACATTTGCCATTTGAAAAAAAAGTAGAAAATGAACCAAGATAATGCATACCGTATTTTGTATTAGTACTTTATGAACATCCTCATAACACCATAGCCTGCTACGCTCTCCAGGCAAGTCTGGTGATTCCCGTTGAACAATGTCCCTACCCATTTGTTGTAGCAAGTCATGCATCAACAATTTATCATATTGACCAACAGTTATTAGGCACTTATCGATAAGTCTTCGAATTCCATAAATTGGATATAAATTGCAAGCACCCAGTATATCAATGACATACTCCTTAGGAAATCCCTCAAAGAAGCATGCAATATCGAGGAAAATATCCTTTTCAGTTTTATCCAATCCTTCATAACTTATTTCGAGTATTTTTTTGATTTCTTCATTAGGAATTCTTTCATACTTTTCTACTGCACTTCTCCATTCAAGTTTAGTTCTTCCATACAAATCAGCACCAATTATTACTAGAGCCAATGGAAATCCCTTGGCATATTGTATAACTCTATTTGCAAGTTCCATATAATCATCTTTGGGTTTGTTGCTTTGGAAGGCGTGCATACTAAAAAGTTCAAGAGCTTCATCTTGATCTAATTCCTTAACGGAGTAGGTTGAACAACAATTTCCAAGAGTAGTTGCCAAGTGTTTGTCTCTTGTTGTTATAATAATTTTGCTTCCAAAAGCAAACCAATCACATCCTCCAAGCAAATTTTCTATTTGGATCCATTTATCCACATCATCAAGAACTAAAAGGATCCTCATAAATGAAAGTCTTTCCTTTATCATATTGATTCCCCTAGATTTGTTACCTACCTTTAAATTTGTATCCCTTAAGATCTCAAAAAGAAGTGCCTCTTGTAGTTCGATTACACTAGCATCTGTCCTCGATCTTTCTCTTAAATTTTCTAGATAACAAAATCCATCAAAATGATCACAAATTCTATTAAAAATAGCTTTTGCGATTGTTGTCTTACCTATTCCACCAGGGCCATAGATACCTATTATATGACCATCATTTGACTCAATATCTAAAATAATGGTTTTTACACGATAATTTATTCCAACAGGGTATCGAGCAACAAATAATGGTGTGCGATTAAATTTAGAATTTGAGATCTCTTCAACAATTCCTTGGATAAATTTGAACTCATTGCATCTGTCATTCACATAACATTAAAAAATATATATAACGAGTTAGACTAGAAAATAGAAATGTGAAGATCAAGTAAATTTAAGATGTTTGGCTTGTGCATAAAAATTTTAAATATTGAGAATTAAAGTAAGTGGCTTGTATTAATTCCCATATATATGACATTCAATTTAAACATAAAAATGCGGGCATAACATAATTTGAAATTAATAGGATATTATTGTTTAGAAAATTTATTCATATATAGAATTTATATGTGTTTATATTTTAAAAAAAAAATGACTAAGTAATAAGATACCTGAATTGATCATTTGCCTACTTATTTCAAGTTTGAAAGTTAAAGACTTAAAAGACAATAAATAAAAGTGTAAAATTGAAGGAAAGTATGGTAATTTGATCAAAATGACTTAACATTTAAAACAAAACCGTTCGAGCAAAGCCATGTGTTTTGATTTTTTTTTTTTTAAGTCAAATTTTCATGATTTAATCAGGTTTTTTTTTTTTTTTGGTTGTGAAACTAAAGCTTAAGTTTCTGTCAGTACAATCCAGATTTTCATATGGTTTACCAGTTTGACGGTTCAACCCTTGATTCGGTGCAATTCTGAGTATTAATATGTCTAGAATGAAGTTGCATGGAAAATCTAAGTTACTGATAATTGAAATTCCTAAAAAAAAAAAACCTTGTTAAAACTCACTTTTAATACTAGAACTAAATTATTAAGGATAGATTTGGGAAAATTTTAAAATAAATAATATGTGGGAGAAAGAAACTCCTATATATATATATGACACTCCTATTTAATCAGTAAGTGTTTTTTTTTTTTTTTTTTTTTTTTTAATCCTTCTATTTCAACATTGCTAGCTAATAACCTCAACAGTCATAGATATGAAGAAAAAAAAATACATACATAATTTGGCCAAAAGACATTGATAAATTAGCGGTAATTGTTGTTTAACAATAAAATTAGTGATCAGACCACTGAAAGTTATAAAAAGTACAATAGTTGTCATTAAATACATACATATGCTTGTAATGCCAACCAGATATATTAGCGGTTTCATGGAGAGCTTTTCTCCATCTTTCTACTTTCTTGCTATCCTTAAGTTTTCTTTCATGTTTAGTTAGGGCTTCTCCGAACTTTCCATTTTGGTTACGAATTTCAGATGGATCCACCTTATAAAAAACCGGTTGCACCAATTGGTCATTCTTTTTACACTCAACAATCTTGGCAAGCTCACCCAAACACCAAGTGGAAGATGCATAGTTTTCAGAAAATACAATTATTGACATCATTGAGTTCTCAATGGTTTTGAGAAGCTCTGTAGAAATTTCTTCTCCCCTTGGAAGCTTATCATCAATGAAGGTGTGAATACCCTTCAAACGCAAAGTGTCATACAAATGGCTTATAAAACCAAAACGGGTATCTTCACCTCTAAAACTCAAGAAGACATCAAACTTCTTGAGTTGGTGGGTGAAAGAAGAAGATGAGGCTCCTTTGTAGGTCACAAGAGCCATCGAGATTTATGAGCAAACAGTTGTAAAGATCTGAAATGAGGAGAAAGAAAACTGTGAAGGTATTGCAATATAACTCAGGAAAGCGAAAGCCAAATTAGTAAGAGGGTGAATGCAAGCAAGAGGAGCTTTTAAAGGGCTTGCTTTCGGTGTGTCCAGCAACTCTTTGAACTTTAAAGTCCCATATTGATGCTTTTTACATTGCTTTTGGTGTGACTCTCTGAACTTTCCAAGAACCACAGATGCTTTTTTTATTGCAATATCATGCAAGTTTCCGTGTGAAACCTAAAATAAATCTTGGAACTTTCTAAGCAACATACTGGTCATTGTGGTCAAACAAGTGGTAATAAAAGTAGGTAGCCATCTTCCATGCAATCCGTCCAACAATGTTCAAAGAGAGGGCCACGCGTTTTTGACTTTCTGGAAAAGTAGCTATCTTTTGTCCACACATTTCTCATTTTCCTACAAACTTCCCCTCTTTGTCCATGACACTGATTGTGTAAAGAAGAGAGAAGGGAAGGGAACTTTCCTTTGTTTGGTTATTTGGAGAGGAGAAAAATGAAAAAGTGAAGAAAGTAGAATCCACTCAGCACAATAATTTTTTATCAAAAATCTCACACTCAAAAAGGGAAAGGGGATGTGTGAAAAGTCCATTAAAAGATTTAGTGCATATAGATTTATTGTATATCAATATGCTAGCTAAATGGCAGAAAATCCTTTTCACTTCTAGATAAAATTTTATGCCCTAACATGGACACAAATAAGTCCATTTACTGTCATATATGCATTAAAAAATATAAACGTGCAACACACGTCAAAGCTTCAATCTATTTTTGTTTTCGGAAAAATATCGATTGAGAATGTATTTTTTCATCAACATTCCAGGCAACCAACCATAAATCCAGCTACAATCAACCATCACCATGCGCAGGACCTCCCAGCAAAAGCAAATTCAATTCCCTTTTTTTTTCCAATTTCAATAAGGAAATCATACAGGAAATTGCATTGAAAAATGCCATTACATTAATATAGGATCTGAATTACATTGGAAAAAACTACCCGATAAAAAAGTACCAAAATTATATCTGACATTAACAAGAAAAATAGATGCTACCGTCGAAGCTTTTTCAATAACCACTTCCTCCGTGCTGTGACATCCATGGCCACGAACATTTTGGCCTTTCTCTCATCTTCTAAAAGTTCACAAGCCTCCAAGAAAATCTCATCATCCATGTCAGGAACGGTTTGAAGTGCTGCAACTATACATTCTATTGAGCTGTAGTCTTTGTCTTCCTCAGTACCCAAATATGTTTTTACTACACATGGCTTCCCCTCAACTGCCTCTTGTGTCTCTTTCTTGATGGTTCTCCTAACCTTTTGGATACATGCTGAGGTTGACAAAGGAGCAGATTTTCGCTTTCTTTTCTGATGAGATATTTCAAACTCAGTAGCTGGAGATGGCGTCTCTCCAATTATATCGTCAATCCCCATCCCCAGGGTGTTGGTGTTGATCTCCATTTTTACGTCGAAATAACTTGATCTACCATGCTGACTTACATTACCATAAATCAAGCACAAATCACAATAATCACCCAAGATCGTATCTCTGTATGTAACTGCATCTGGATGATCCTGCAAAATGCCATTTTTAAATAAAAGCTGATAAAAATTATACAGTTCAATGTTCAACTATCGATAAGATTAAGTTCTGCACCCTACGTTACACACCAACATATAGTTTACTTCATGAAGACTGTTTATCATTTCATCAAGCGGGAGAGAAAGAAAGAATGTGTGCGCGCGCACATGTTTACCATACTGTGGCATGCTCAGTGCTCTTTAGTGATAACCACGGGAAACAAAAAGGGATAACCCTTTATCCTAGCAACATTACAAATAAGAAAAAATAGCACCTTGATATAAGCTTCCCAAACATCATCGTTAGCTGTCATTGTTTGGCGAATTCCATCCCAAGCAAAGCCATTATGATTGAGGATATCTGTGATGTCCATATACTCTTTCCTCAAGCTCCAATACCGATCTTCTAGTACATCTTTGTCACAAAGGAATCCAAATTTTTTACTAAATGACGCATTCATCCAGGTCCAAGCTTTAGCATTGTATGTACGACCAATCTTATTCCCTCTGTGCAACTGTTCTAACATAAGGACAATAAAATAATGGTCCATTTCCCTTGTCCAATTTATCCTCAGAGGATCATTATTAGCAGGGGACTGGTAATCCTCTTCACCTACAACTTTAAAAATAACTGTCATTACATGAGAGGATTTATTCTGGAGGCATACAGTACCAAAAAAAAGTAATAATAATGTTGTTTCATACTGTTTAACAAATTAATAGCTTCAAACATTACTTGAAATGGGCAAATTTCAGTTCTTTTGTATTAAACTTTCAGGAAAACTGAGTCAAGTAGTTGTATTAGCATCAAATTAAAACTTCCTTTTTGCATGGATAGTGACAAATTAATACTTATTACAACAACAAAGTTGACAAAATTATTTATAGTAATTATACTAGCAAATGGACAACTATTGCACCTGTAAATTAAACATGCTAGTGCAATTTTTCAGATGGTCCTCCTCTAATATCACACGTGTAGTTCAAACATTTTCAGAGAAGTCCTTAACTGATTGTACCAATCTTGTCTACCTAAAGGTAATATTGAAATACGAGAGAGAGAGAGAGAGACCAATATTTACTCCCAGCTCATAGTCCTCAACATCCATAAAGTGAATAGAGTAATTTTGCCTTTGCTCAGTGTTGTCATTTCCATATATCAAAAATAAATCGTTGACATTTGGGAGAGTTCTATTGCGGTATGTTCTTGCATCAGGATGTACCTACAAAAATTATCTATAAGTTGTTGGGACCAAAAAGAATATTTGTGTAATGGAAATTCAGAAGAAAATATCACCTTGACATAAGCATCCCAGACATCATCTTCAGCACATATCATTTGTTGCATTTCATTCCAAGAAAAACCACTCTGGTCAAGTAGAGTTTTCATATCATTAAACCGCTTCCTCAAATTCATAAAACGACTTTTTAGGACATCTTTGTCATGCTGAGACCCAAATTCTGCACTAAACTTTGCAATCATATCACTCCAGCCTAGCTTGTTGAATTTTTGATCAACCATACTTCCATTACAAACTTGCTCTAACATTAGATCAATAAAATATCGGTCCATCGATGGTGTCCAACCAGTTCTTTGGTGATAGCTATTGTTAAGTCTGGCACCTTCAGAAAATTCTAAAATAATGTAAATATGGGGAAAAAGTATCTTTATTTGCTCATTTAAAAAAACAAAAATTTTCTTTTAACTTCAATGATCACTGTGTTTCATATTAAAGAGGGAGTAGGGACTTGTTCTCTTTCTGTTTTTTTTCCCTTGGTTCAAGAAAGCATTTAAACATATCTTGACAAAATGCTATTGCAATCAATGCAATATGAAATAGCACAGGTATATGTATCCAGACACATTGAACACAAACATCTAATTGCTCATTGACTAAAGACCAAATACTTGAAGAGGGAAAAAATAGGCAATGCTGAGATTGCTTATAAGCTTGTCGAACCAAAATCTCACCAAAACCATTACATCCTAGATCTTGACGCGCTTCATTACACCGTTCATCAGAAGCTGGATTTCCATAAATCAAGCACAAGTCAGTTATAATTTGGCATCGGCATGATTCGGTATGGTTTTGCATCTGGGTGTTCCTACATAAACAAAGTCTTAGCCAATAGCTATGTATACACGAACTGACATTTAAGACTAAAATAAGTTGACAAAGCACCTTCACATGTGCATCCCAAACATCATCAAAAGCTGTGACCATTTGCGTGTGTTTCATCCCATGAAAATCGTCTCTGTTCAAGAAGATTTTTCATATCAAAGTACTGCTTTTCCAAACTTCTGTAACGACTTTTCAGAAAATCTTTGTCATGTTGTAATGAGAATCGTTCCTTGAACAACATAAACATATCTATCCATGCTTGATTGTTGAAGGTGTAGTCAATCTTCTTCCCCTTATGCACTTCCTCTAGCATTACATCTATGAGATAACGGTCCATTGAAGGTGTCCAATCTGTTGTCGAACAACCACTGTTTGCATAGTATTGGATGTTCATATCCTCCCCTATTACAAAGCAAAGATTTTGTTAATTCATGCAATAAGAATATGTATTTCAAAGATGATAAGTCCAATGAGACAACTTATACTTCATTTTTTTTAATTAAATGCTGTGGTAACACTCTCGTTTTAGGCAAAGTTAGATAGATCAGCATGTCAACCCCGGTCAACAACCATGTAGAAATATTTAGAATGATAATTGCATGGGTTCAGGTACATCAGAATTAGGATAGCAATGAAAGAAAAGGAAATAATGCAACTGAAAGGAGACTGATATAGTAGGTGAAGAACACAAAAAAGAAAATAAGACAATAAATAAGCAGATAATAACTTCCTTAAATTATTTGGGAAGCTCTTGCTGCGGGAACAAGAAACCTACCAATTCTCAAATCTGGTTCTTCACTGTCAAGATCTGCATTGCATGTCGAAATGCTGTATCTTCCATTACAAACTTCTTCACCATATATAACACATAATTTGTGATAGCTGGGAACAGATTTATTTCTATATGACTGAGCATCAGGATGCACCTGCATATTTTATACATAAGTCACATAATAAAAACTACAAATATCTAAAGGATACAAGAATGAGTAAATAGAAATTCACCTTGGTATAAGAATCCCAGACATAATCCTCAGCAGTTACCATTTCTCCTGTTTCATCCCAAGAAAACCCACTCTGATCAAGAAGAACCTTTATATCATTATATTGTCCCCTTAAATGTTTGTATCTATTCCTCAGACCATCTTTGTCATGGGGAGATCCAAATTTTGCATTGAACAGTCTAACCATTTCAATCCATGCCTCAGCACAAATCCATGACCAATTTTATTCCCTCTAAGCACCTGGTCTTGTAACAATTCAATAAGGTAACGATCCATTGTTGATGTCCAATTTGTTCTCCGACATTCACCATCAGAAGAGGCATCGCCCTCCTTTTCTTCAGCTACAGGATAGGTAAAATTGACTGATTTATAAGGATAATAGATAACTTCTC